>OX235262.1:97566902-98766902 GCA_944472135.2 Trichobilharzia regenti | reverse complement strand
AAAGAGTGTTTAGTAGTTTCCTACAGTGCAAAATTACAACGAAAACTTCACAACAGTCTCCGTTATATTTGTGAAATTAACTATGGAAAGTGCAGTGTTTTTTGTTCGTGAATAAACGATGTTATCTTGCTAACCTGACTGACAGAATTCAGTCTGCACTGACACCAAAGACCAGATGTATATCAATGGTGACTCGTTGGTGACCAATCAATGTTAATGCATAATCTGAATGTTGCTTGGTGATACTGGATACTCACTGAATTTGTTTAACCTCCTAATGTATTAAATGCTGCTGTCCAGTGTCATCAAAGTCAGTATTTATGAACAAAAGATTTTACTTTTGAAAAGTTTGAAAATGTCAAAAATGAGAAAATGCATTTCTATTACTGAATTTTCTTCCACTGAAGTCATTTCTTAGAAAAGGGCGCCAATTTTTTGGAGACCAGCATACCTCACTCCACAATGTTTTCTTTGCGAATGTTTCAATACTTTTACGTAGATTTATGCTCGTAGAATTTAGTAGAACATCTCACATACCTGGATCCTGTCTTATTCTCAAAAATTGCTGGAAGTAAACCATGAAACAGAGACTTGTAATCGTATATGAACGCGAATATCAATCCAACGCTTATCGTCTATCAATGACTTAAAACCACTGAAGTGATTCGGGGTTCGATCCCCGATCGACTCACTCCTTTACCTCACTAAGTCAGTAATAAAACTGGTAGAGAGGAAAGGTTGGGCATGGGGCTAGCAACCCCATCCCTTAAAAAGTAAATGCTAATGCTACCGAGACTTCAAAGCTCTAGCTTGAAACCCTATGTCTTACTGGAAACGTAGAGGAATAAAATCTTAGAAAAGTATGAAACAGGTAAGTGTTATAATGGAAATATATCGATAAGTTACTGTATGTTGCCTATATCACTGGATACTCATAAAATCGACACATTTCTAAGATGTATTCAAATGATTTTCTATAGAGGACAATTCACTAATGCATCAAACCTACAAGACACTGATACCTCGCTTAATGAAAACAGATTATATTCCTAATATTGTGTACAACATCAACCCAAGTCACGCTTATACTGATATTTCTGACTTGTTATTCATTAAGAAATACTTTAAATTCAAATTAATCATATTCAGCAAAAGCCTAATTCAATTCATTCCTAACATTTCCATTACTGTTGCGATTCACATAAGCTATTATGTTTATTCATCAAAGAGAAATAGAAATTATTGAAGGTATTTACAAAAAGTGAGCTCACTGAAAAGTTTCGTAAGGGACTGTGAAGATATTCGTGGAACGATTGCATTGTAAAGTTCCAAAGAATAGTGGCAAGATACCCTTGAGATGATCTTAGTAGAACGAATTATTTATTCTCGGTATACCTATTTTATCGAAGTTTTGTTTAAAAAGGATCAAGAAACCCATGAAGTACACAGTGACATTCAGGTGGGGACAATACCAATCACTTCATTGGTACAGTCAGGATTACAGTTTAAAAGTGACACGTTAATTATGTATTTACTTAACTCATTAAGGCAAAAAAATTCAACGTTACATTTCAAATGAAAGACGTAGTGTTAGCTGGAAATACTATTTATACAGCGGTTTTTAGCCTACTATAGAAAACTATTCACTACTATCACTTGAGTTCTAATTCTACAAATTGTATTTGTTAAAGAATACTCGATGGGTGGTTAATCAAAACTCATATTCACTCATTCGTTCTAAGACAGTTTATAAAGGAGAGTCAAGGAAACAGTCTAAAACCTCCTCAGTTTTACTTCAAATGAAGTGTGACAGTCACGTAATTCTTCCATTTATAAAAATTAGCACCATATTTTTTGTCATATACTTTTCTTTAGCATTCGTGTTCTATCTAAATTGTTTTCAGGGTTGTTTTAGTCAATGGTCTTAGTGAAGTGAAGTATAGCATTGTTGAATTTGCAGTGTTTGCATTTATAATTTTGAGAGTGTTCAGTGGTTTTCTGAACGAAATATATCAGTAGAGTTGAAGTTTTAGTTTCTCTTGTCATTTCTCATATTAAATTAGATTATAAATTCAAATGTATATTTCTGTGGATCGCCGTGCTCATCGATAGTGTGATATTGAAGTCATTAGTCATTCCTTCTGAATTTAATTTATTTAAGTTCAATTGAAGCATTACCATTGTAAAACAAAACTGAGTATATTACTGTCTTAGAGTTATTTTAACTCAGTAATAAATGTGATTTGACGTTTTAAAATCAGATAAAGAGATGCTAGTTCTAATTTGTCCAAGTAACAGTTATATTTTTCGGAACATAGACGTTATATTTTCAAGAGCTGGTAAATCGGAAGAACAGAATAGGATGACAGGCAACCATTTTATATAGTCTTGAGTTTAAATGAAACATATATAAAAAGTAAAATCTCATAGTACTCCATGAACCTAAATTTACAAACAGACCTGACAGAAAAAATAGGCACTTACCTATTGCATGTGTTTATTAGTTTACCAGCAATTCATGAACCATGACAGAAATGTTTCAGGGAATTACAGTAGCAGAGAAATTAAGATGCCTAACACGCTATCGTGAAAAATACAGTGTCGTGTTTAAATATCTTCTTTACTTACCTAATCGAAATGAGAACGAGAATAAGTCAAGGCTGCCTACTATCGCCAATAATTTTCCTGATTGCAGTAGATTGGGTAATGCGACAGACAAGGGGCAATGAGGAAACAAGCATAAAATGGACTCACACAAAAAACCTGGAGAATCTGGACTTCGCCGGAAGATATGCAAGTGAAAAGCAAAAGGTTGGCAGAAAAAGCATACAGAGAAAATAGGACTTCAGATGAACATAGAGAAAACAGTGTTGATGAAGATTCCTGACCAACAGCAACAATAACAGACAACAATCAGCAGAAATGGGAGGGATCTGAAAGAAACAACCTCCTCCACCTACCCATCTACCTGGGGAGCATCGTTTCAAATACAGACGGAATTGAAGAGGATATCAAAACAAGTCTGTGTGGAGGTCAGCAGCACTCACCATCCAAAATAAGATCCGGATCTTCAACTCTAATGTGAAGCCAGTGCTACTCACCGTACGGATCAGAGACTTGGTGCGTCATACAGAGCACCTCAAACAAACTACAGACCCTCATTAAGAGTTGTCTTCGCTCAATACTCAAGATCAGATAGCCGACCAGAAAAGATCAGCAACAGGGAGGGATCTCTGGGAGCGAACCAACACAGCAGGAACTGACTGTGAAACAAATAGGCAGGAAGAAATGAAGATGGATTGGCCGGCCATACGCTGAGGAAAGAGTCCATCAAGTGACATCACTAGACAAGCCGTTGCTCGAGTGGAACCCGACAGAATGGGAAGCGGCGAGTTGGTCGTCAGTGCAAGGGTGACTTGGAGGAGGTCATGTGAAGAGGAGATGAAGGCGTGTGGGCAGACTTGGAGCGGGGTGAAAACGTTAGCAGGAGACCGAATGCAATGGAGACGTGTGGCTGAAGCCCTATGTTCCTCTAGGAATTAAAGGAAATGACATAATAATTACTTACCTACGGGCCATTTGACTATTGCAATGATAACTTTATCGGATTTTATGAGTTTCGCTAGCCTACCAAATCTTTTTTGGTGAAAACTTTTTCTGAAGAGTCTGTTTTCTTAATTTCACTTATCTTTTTATGGCTGTACCCCTAATTAACAGAGTGCAAAATACTGGACAGCACTTACTGATGGCTGAATTAATTCGTTAATGAAATCAAAGCCTTTCTCAAAAGTAGGCGTATGCTAACCTCATACTGTTGATGAAATCTAGTAACAGCTTTCATTGCCAAGTAAATATTAATAAATTATGACCTCACAATTAGATGCAAGAATCGATAAAAAAGAGTTAGATAAAGTCACTTTTGGAAAGCTGCTAATTCAAGCCCTACTAAGACTTGTATTTCTCGATAATTAAGGTTACTGCATTGAATTGAATTATCAAATTTTGGACAAACATATGTAAACAGAGAGAAACAGTAAAATATTTTATCATTCATCTCCATTTTTACCATTGAAGTTAAACAATTCCCAACACAATCAAATAAGGTTCTAAAGTTAACTTTTCCTATCAAACCTCTGAAGTGGCATGAAACAAACTACAAGTGACTATTAAATTCGTGATTATTGATTGAGTTGGCGTTTTCACATATATTCATCATTATTCTTACTTATATTTTTGCATTGTCTATCAGTTTTTCTCTCAGCTAAAGGGTTCGTTTGTTTATAAAAAGCTTAAAAATGAAGAGGTGTGATGACGCACTAGGGAATAACTAGTTTTTTTACTCCTTTATTGTGAGTGGTTATTTAAATGTGGAGTGGGTTACACATTATTACATATATTGTTTAGCTTTGCAACTAATATCACATGCAACTTTGGTGGATAAATGAGTGTCTGCTTTTCCCTACATAAATGTGAGCGCATGTTTTGCGATAAAAACACTAACAAACAAAACAGTTTATACTGTTGAAGGGTTAGGTTTATTTCTCTAGTTTACAGTCGATAGTGTTATAAGATCAAGTCTTTATGAAGCAATTCGATTTCAAAAAGAACCGTAAGTAAACATATAAAATCAAAAGGTTTTCAAGTATTGGTTTTGTAGGGATTTTTGTTTGATTGCATAGAGAATTTCATCGTGAGCTTACATCAGTTGGAGAACCACTGGAAAACCTGGGAGTACTGGACGGCTGTTTCGTCCTAGTTTGGGACTCCTCATCAGTACGCATACACCGCCAGGGTTCTAAACCAGGACCTTCTGATTATAAGGCGAGCTCGTATACCATTAAGCCACTGGGACCCGATCCAATGGCCTTTGAATTCTCACTTCTGCCAGTTCACGACATAACGCCACCATTTCACAATGTCTTCTACGATGAGTTACTGCCTCATCTTTAACCTGCTGTACCCTACTGGCCACGGCTTCACACTAGAATCCCAGGTTAACTGCCTGAATAGGGTTAGTCGCTAGTGACTCTCTAACTGGTGTAAGCTCCTGATGAGATCCTCCATGCAAAATCAAATCAAAAGGTGTCGAAAAATGTTTTTAATTTGTAAAATAACTGATGGAAGAATTGACATGTACTCTAATGACTTGTCACAATTTGAATATCAGTGATCCTCGATTATCATTATTTTTTTGTATACAAAGACTTATATAGTACAGTTTGCATCATAAAACATAGGTGTAGAATTAATTCATTTCATACGTTCAAGTTTCTGAAAGTATTCTCTATCAGTCTCCAACACGTGCATCATGACAACACAAACGAAACATTTCGGTCCTACAAAGTGAAAAATAAACGCGCAATACAAATCGATTTAAACAAATGACAACTAGACATCTGTTTACCATACTTTCATAAGAAATCTTTGAATCACTTTGAATGGAACAATTATAGAATTCACTGTAAAGGAAATGTCTATTTTAGGGTCATCGACTATTAATCATGATGCATTTTTGCAATCTCAACAACCTCGTTTTCTCCTTGAGATCTAAATTTATATCACATTTTTTCATTTCTAACAATAAATGGATAAAGTGTCATTGTATTTACAATCTTTCGGATTTCTTAAGTCTGATGAATAATTTTGGTCTCATTTCGATTAATTAAACACAAACATTAAATTGCATTTCTATGGTATTCTTCGCAGTGGATAGCAATCACCAGTTACTCAAAAAAATAACAAAATTATCTACCAGAATATCAGATAAGTGATATACGGAGTACTTCAAGTACATCTATGTATTTTTCATTTTGTAATGTTAGTTTGTTTTCACATAAGTCTATGGAAAATTATGCTTGAAATAACTTGGGAAAAGTATGATTGTTTTCCACTAAGGTTTGATTGCTAAAAGTGCTTTCTTGAGACTCACTCTTTATAAAGTAATAGACAAAGCGCTCGAAGATTTCTAGCACATATCATTTACAATTATTGTCGAAATATGAGTCCCCGAAACAACTACTCAGGGAATGATAGCTGGTACCTTACGCACGAGCGAAATATCCATTTAGTGTGTGATTTTACCAAAACAAGAAATTTCGGAGTGGTCCACATTTACACATTTCCATCCATTATCGTTCTCTCCTTGCGTTGGTGGTTCAGCGGTAGAAAACTCGCCAATCACTCAGGTACTACGTAATGTGATCCCCGGCTGATGCACTCCTAAACTACACTTAGCTTATAGTAAGACTGTAGAAGATTGAAGGCTAGGCATGAGGACAGCAACTGTAACCTTTGAAAAGAAACACCACTTGTACTCCACAGGTCAAGCTCGAAATCCCATATGCCATTCGAAACGCATAGGAATAAAATAAGTAATAGTTCTGTCCTTACGATGATATTTCGCTGTATAAGTCCATTTACGTGATTATTTATATGTTAAAGTTGCTCTATACATTTTTGTTGATTTCAGCCTAAAAATCATAGATCCTTTATGATATCATAAAAACACCTACATAGATCCAGCCAAAACATACACGATTATCTTCAGACTAATTGTTTGGAGGTGCGTAGCACGGTGTAAGCTAAGGAACGAGTTTTACCCTTTTTGAGACTTATGTAGCGACATGCCTCTGCATTCCAGCGAGTGATGGAGTTCACTATGAGATTAAATCTGCACTCACCGTCTCGAACTCCAAAGAGATATCTCTTAAGCCACACAGCCTCGACAGCCACTGCATGTCACTTTGGTGGAATTTGACATTATCATTTTTGTTGATACTTCTTGGATCAGAATATCAGCATGCTTTTGGCATATTGGTCCTAAATTACGACGGTTCCAAGTTGAAGTTAATGTTTGTCCAGTGACTGGTAGAAATGAGACTAATGAACTCTGTTTATAAATACTAACGGGGGAACCCAATTTTAAATAAATATTAGAAGACTATAGTTTCCTTCAATGGAAACGATGAATGACAATAAAACTAGAAATTTAGGCATAAAAGTATGGTTATGGAAGATAAAATAAAAGTCTTCTGGTGAATTTTTCACACTAATAAATATATGACATTTCAAAAGTTTGCATTTTGACAGTTAAAGGTCCACCTTTCGTATATTAATTAGCCTAGAGTAAATTTTACAATACTTCTTCACTGTAAGAAAGTCAAACACAGAATTCAACATTTAAAAATACCGGAATGCATAAGGCAATAAACAGTCGTTTACAGTTTGCAATAACACTCATGATTAGTTAAACGGATTATTTGTGTATCTAAGCAGTACGAGTAAATGACTGTAATAGAAATATAGTTGAAAATATGTCAGATTTATGTTGCATTGTCAATTAATTGACATCTACAGCTCAGTATGAAGAAAATGTCATTGCTTGAAATAGTAAGCATCAAGATTATTTAACTTTGTTTTCCATATAATTGATTGATTTATTCATTTCTGTAAACCAGATCAATTCGTGATTTAAATGTAAAAGTTATATTAGTATCCAAAGTACTTTTAATGAAGAAAGGGCAATTAAATGTTTATGTTATTTATTGCACAACACTGTGTGATTTATCAAGATCAAAATCCTATCCATAATGGAGTTAGTTATTTCCAGTTTTCACAGATACTGTTTTGTAATTTATTATATTCAGCCTCTCTGTATCCCTTTCTTAAGAAGACCGACTGAAATCTAGATTAAATGAGAAGGAAGTACCATTGATTTTAACCTATCAATCCTCCTGAAATTATTGATAAAACTGAGCCATTTGCGAATAAGTTTCCCCTGGACGTCTGGTCTAACATATCTGTTTTTATACAGCTAACAGTTACATGCCGGCAGCTGACTACAATATTCTATTTTATTCGAGATATTTCTCTAAGTTCAAAGCGAAAAAGAAGCCAGTCGTCTGAGTAGTAGTCACTCTAATAACGAAAGATTTTGTATAAAAGTATAGATATGAAATCTATGTACTTGTGCGAAAACTCCTTTCGGTTATACACCCTTTTTTTTTTTTTTGATTACAGCTTGATTCCACACTGTATTTTTGGTACAAGCATGGAATTTTCAGCGTGGATATCGGTAGCCCAAATTTCGCAGGCCGACCATAGATATCAGGTGTGCGTCGGCGAGGGCTCGAACCTCGGACCATGTGCATGGTCGGCGAGAGTCCTAACCACTGTGCCACCGACGCCACCCTTGATGAATGATGAGTTCATTATAATACAAACAATTTTCAGAAGTTTGAATTCACGCCTCATATCAACCTTGAACTAACTTTAATATGTTTATAACGTTTCCAAAGCCAAAAAATCTTCTGTGTTTTTGAAGCTACAAAAAGGAGCACTTGGATCTTAGTCTTATGTTTCTCGGAGTTAATAAGCTGTGTTGTGTTTAGTCACACCTCTTTTTTATGTGGACATGCATCACTCATTTACTTAGGGACTCTGTCAATAAGTCACTCAGGTGATGTCTGATCACAAATGAGATTATGTTATGTGATGCTATTAGTCACCAAATCGTAACCAATTATTCGTATATTTTTTAGTTAACATAATATTTATTTTTGGGATCACCTATCAAACTCAGCTTATCAATTTCGATCAATATGCTGGGTGTTAGATATTGGTAATTTAAATATCACCATGGTATAATCAGAATAGAAACAATTTTTGAGTAAACAGCTGTTTTCAGTATCTTCCTCGTCAGGCTCTCCAGTTATGAATCTATGAATGTTAGAAAATAAACAGGCAAATCAAAGTTGTATCAGAAACTGTATTTGGGTACAAGTTTAGTGGGGAATAATAGTCCGTTAGTTACGATAATCATGTGAATTCATATAAAATGTATAGTCACAAAGATCATAGGATGACGAATTCGTAAAATGAATTGCAGTACAGTATACATCCTAAATCAATCCATACACAGAAGAGGGTCAAGATTATATTGAGACAATATTGTTTTAGAATTTTATTTTCGTGTTTTTAAGTATTATCTTAAACAGAATAATTTTATTAAAGCAAATATATTTA
Source organism: Trichobilharzia regenti (assembly GCA_944472135.2). NCBI lineage: Eukaryota > Metazoa > Platyhelminthes > Trematoda > Strigeidida > Schistosomatidae > Trichobilharzia > Trichobilharzia regenti. The sequence goes on along the minus strand of OX235262.1, from coordinate 98,757,878 downwards.
TTCTTTCAAATGGATGAAGCAACTAAAGTCTTAAGCTTAAGTGTGCAGAACATTTCATGAATTTTTATGTGCATAAAATTCTCTTTCAGAACTTTTCTATAGGTACATTTTGAAAGCAGCTAATAAATACGCTCATAGGTGTCCACTTGAATGAATGAGTATGAAGTAATAAGGTGGCATAAATTACTCACTGATGTGATAATACATAGGTATTTCATATAAATGAATGACAAGTAAAGGTTCACAGGGAAAGGAAATTATGTGTACAAAACCTTTAAACCACTGAAATTAGGTTCGTGAATTACTCTACTTTAAATATCCAATGTCTTCAAATAAGTAAAAATCTGCAATGAATTCCTTTAATCCTAAGGGATAAAGTAAGAACAGAGATGAAAATGTGTTAAAAAGGACTAAATTTCAATTTAGTAGCTAATAAATTTGAGCCAAAGCGACTAAAGTAGAGCTGCCACTGAATTCATTAGATAAGACAATTTGCTAGTGTTAATGTTATCATTTTGTACGCTCCGATGTCAACTAACATGAATTTAGAGGCTACTACAAATGAACTTAGCTCTAGCCAAGCATAGAAGTAGATGTCACTGACGGGATAGACTCCGCTAGAATTCTAGGTATGTTTGGATACTATGAAATTTATTTCGCAGGGAAAACATACAAGCAAAGTGAACGAACCGCAGTGACATCACCAAAATCCTTAATTACTGTGGATGCACTAGGTGACAGTTGAGGAATATGGTTGCAGTCTCGAAATATGTTGGATATAATTTGATGGCAGACTCACAATAATAAATTAAAGGTCATACGTAAGCTTTCTAAGCTCAAATAGTCAGTGGTAGACGCAAACAAACTTACTTTTAAATTAAAGAGTTACGAAGGAGAGCCTTCAGCTATAGACTGAACAATTAAAAAAAATAAAATGCTAAACTCTGACGTCTAGAGAAAACACACACATTAGAAAAGTTATCTGAATCTCGCCTCATCAAACCCTTTGTTTGTAAAAATCAAATTGGAGGGATTACTTGGTAATGTGGCGGTACAGTTAGCTTGTGAAATAGACAATCTATGGAAGGATAAAAAGTATATGGAAACACTTGAGTGCTGATAAATGGCACGCAAAATTTAACCGAAATATTATATAAATAAGGTCTGAATAACAATTGGACGTGACAGTTTTATTGAAAGAGAATATACAAAATCCTCAGTGTTATCATTTACAGAGAGGATTTCTGAAAGATTTTGTCGGAGTTCTGAGGAGCATCTAATCAAAATGTCTTATAAACGAAATGCGCCATTGAAAGGATCTGTAAGGCTCACCAAACAAGATATTTTAATTATTCCAATACCAAGCAATGAATGTGAGTTCACCTATGTAGGCCATAGCTGGTAGGTTGGAAGATTAACCATAACAGAGCACAAAATGAGGGACAGTTTAGTTAAGCAGATCCTACTGGAACACGTAGTCTAGAGAAAATGTTATTTTCATCACTTCAAGTAATCACACATATTCCTAGAATTGTTAGAATTACTTACCAGGTGACTTAGGAGCTGAAGTACATGACTTATCTGATAGCCACTTCGTTCTTGTCCATTACTGCCATAATTATTATGGGTTTGATTCCATAAGTAGAGAGCCTGAAGATAATTTCCTGGAAAAATATTTGTGATTCATGTTGAAATTGAAGGGTTTTCCTGTTGTCAAATTTATTAATATATCGCTGATTTCTGCTTCTTCAAAATGGTTGATTAGGTGGTTCACTACTAACGGGAGAGAACATTTTCTCACATAGTGTCTCATGTTAAATTACTTTTCCCTGGGCTACCTGTTATTTCAGGACATAAAAGTGTCAATTCGATCCGTGATAATACACCGATGATATCAAATTCAAGCCGTCAAACACAATATCTGCTATTAAGTGTTATAATTCTTAAAATGTCTTTCTTGATTGCCATAGAAGGTCAGTCAGTTTTCTATGAAGTTATATAATAATATTATCGTTGAAGTTTGATATTTCCTCATGAGTCTTTCAGAACAAGCCGTGTATATTTTCCTTATCTCATATTATTTATTAACTTTCGCACATATCGAGTTGGACGTGCTTATTCCATTGTCACCACGTGTATTTTATTCCAAGCTTATCCCCGTAACAACTTATAACAAAGAGAAGCTAGAGTGACCTATGTTTTTCAGCATTTTGTCTGAATAGAATCAACTAATGTTAAAGCTCACCATAATTCGTAGTCACCAAAGATTATGCGTTTTTATAATCATTCTCCAGTTCTGCTTTAATGCCATTATTGTTGATTTGTTTTTAGTGAATATGACAAATATGGTTGAAAGTATCACGGGTCTGGTTAAATCACGTATATCATATTTAGAACTTCAGATATGATGCATAAAAAGTGAAGAAAGTCCCCAGGTTTCAAATATTATGATAACGTTTTCGTTTTTTATTATAATACAATAGGAATTACTTTAATTGACCACATGGAGTATGATTGCCTATGCAGTTTTAATGTGTGAAAAAACGGAAGGGATTTGAAAGAGGTTACTTCATTCACTCACTTATCTAGGGAGCATTGCCTAAACTACAGGTAGTCGGAACGGACGAGGATGTCAAATCGAGCGAGAATCGGGAAGGCGAGAAACACATTCATCAACCTGAAACCAATCTGGAAATCTTCGTCACTCAGCCAGCATCAACAACAAAATTCGGTCGGATTTTCAATACAAATGACGTCAAGTCAGTCAGTTCTTCTATACGGATCAGAAACTTGGCGGGTCGGTCACAAAGAATATTTCCAACAGCCTGTTTCAGACCTTTATCAACAACTGTCAACTATTGCTCTATACTGAAGATCAGATGGCTGGGCCGGAAAGAATCACCAACAAGAAACTATGGGCACTAACAAACAAAACAAGAACCAATCGCCAAACAACAAATATCCAGGCGAAAGTGGAGAAGGCCGCTGGGTGACATCGCGCGCGCGTCAGGCCATAGCTCGATTGGAACCCGAAAGGGAAGCGGCTAGTGGGACGTCCAAGGGTGACATGAAGGAGGTCGTGTGAAGAGGAGTTGGAACAGTATGGACTAACATGGATGCGGGTGAAAAGTACAGTGAAAGACAGAAGCAAGTGGAGACATGCAGTTGAAGCCCTATGTTTCACTAGGAACCCAAGGGAACAATAATAATAATATAGTTAGCTTATATTTTGTGGTACACAGTATAAGGATATTCCGTTTCCAGCAAAATGTTTTTACTCACTTAGATTTATCACCCTAATTCTTTTAATTTTAGAAATTTGGTTGTTAAACTATTTTTTTAATAACGAATAGAATATTTTGTAAAATAAATTAGTGGGTTTTTAAGTTATCAGACCTCTGGAATTTTCTCGGGATATTAAACATTCCTATACTGAAAAGGATGTGTTATTTAAACCTAATGAAAATGTGCGCAGCATGAGCTAATTATACACGCTCATTATTTGAACAACTTTAAATAACCTCCGTGTAAATACTCCCATATTTCAATGACTTGGACAGGTAAATACTTCTAAAAAAACTAGGAAATCATAGGTCGCTAGATTCAGATGAAGTAAATAACCCGTTACAGAGTGAGGACAAACACTCGTCAGTGACATTGGCTGGTGTTCGAGCCAAAGTCACGAATTGACAAAGGTGAGAAGTCATAAGCCATTGATTTTTGTTCCAGAAACTGAATAGTATACCAGCTCGTCTTGCAAATGGAAGGTCCTGGGTTCCAATCCCAGCGGATGCGTGCTATCAATGAATCTCAAAATAGGGCGAAACACGCGTCCAGTGATCTCTCATTTTCAATAGTTCTGTAATCTATTTTAACGCGTGATCATAACTGAAGCAAATCAAATATGCACAAACTAATCCTTGAGAATATAAATAGAAATAATTTAACCACTTCACTTGAGAACCTAGAAACTAATCACCTACTGAGCTGCAAGACCCCATCTCTTAAGATTCTGAAGCAGGGTTGAAAAGAATTTTTATTATTTCATGGGTCTCAGCACTGCCTTCCGACTGCCTGAGGTTCGTGAAAAAATAAAGGGTGGAATATTAATCATAAAATGTTCCAACTTCAGGGGATATATTTCTGATTTCATATAGTCAAGTCAAAACACATACAGATAAGTCAATAATTGCTAAAAAAATTTTATTCAGTTTTGTTTTCAGCTAATAAAATGAAACCTCTTCTTGTGAAAGTTTAATTTTAGATGTAATGAAAAATTTACAATAACTTAATCGTTTTGGATGACTGTCGTGATTTATAGCTGCGTAGTATTCGAATGTCATAAGCCTTTAAATTGTTGATTACATGTTCATGAGGCAGATGTCAACCAGGATGATACATCTCGAACAGACAGTGAAAAATGTTTACTCCCAAATTAGTGAAGTGTCAAAACAATTACTGTTATATGAACAAAGTATAAAATTTTATTAGCTCACTATACAATATATATGATAACTGATCTGACAAACTGGCGACATTCGTATGGTGAATTTGAAACTTTTCTCAATACATAACAGTATTCAGACAGACTGTTAAAAAAATTTGAAAACTAGATAGGAAAGAGGTGATGGACTTGTCAAAGCTTACAATTTTTTTATTTTAAATTAAAAGTTTTTGTTGACAAGCTTAAAGTTATCTGATATTATGGCAGGCTTCAAAACACCTAAAGTTAACTGTAAAATAAAATTACAAAATATGTTTGTACTTTAGCCATTACTGCTTGAATCTGTTAGTATAAATACAGCTAACCCTATGCCCAGTAAAAAAAATCGTGCACGTTGTGGTGTTTTAATGTGAATTGGCAACTAAGGCTATCGCTGCGTATAATCTTTATTTTTGAATTCGCTTACAAACTTTAAGTGATAGTAATCGTGACAGCTATGACCAAAAAAAGTTTTTCATTTTTATTTAGAAGCTATTGCTTATAAAAATATGCTGTTTCATTTACTGTTATTTACCCCTTACCGTCCAAGCGAAACACAGGGCTTCAATAGAATGTTTCCATCTCTGTCATCCCAACTGATTCCAAAACTGTCCAAAACCGTTTATCTCTCCTCCACTCTGGGATGCATAAAACAACGACTATCATTCGTGTTCTACTTCACAGCGTGCTAGGCGTGTGATGTTACAAAATGGTCTACTCAGCAAATTTCCACTCCACACGCATTTTCGTCCGCATATTTTGTTAGGTGAAAGGTTATTGCCTTGCTTGCTTTCTGTACACGTATCTTGCTGCCGACCATTTTCGGCGAGCTATCTGATCTTTATTGAGGGAAGACAGCTGAAGACGAAATAAAGTATCAAGGAGCCATGAATGGAGAAAGGCAAACCTAATCTTTTCAAGCGTCGATGGTCTGATTCTTGCTGCAGTTAATAGTTTATTAGTTTTAATGTTTTTTTAAAGAATGCTTATTAAGTCGATTACTTGGTAGGAAGCAACTATTATCATATTGTATAGCCTGATAAGTTCTAAACTGCAAAAAACACTGGTAAAATTTTGATGGACCTATGAATCAGACAGAAGGCTATTTTAAAACCAGCTACCCTTGGAAGTCACTCGAAATAGCCATTAAAATTCAATAGTAGGTCGAATATAAACGAAATACCAGGGCGGTCATCTTTCTCACAGTAGCACTTGACGACTTAGATATATATTTCTCGATGAATATCATCTTCTTTGGGGTTGTAAACATGAATTACTCATGTGTAAATAAGGCCGGAAACTAAGGTTGAAAAATGATGGGAAATTTGCTAACGGATGAAAAAACGAGACTAAATTATTTCCACACACACAATAATAAGCCTAAAAAACTTGTTTTGCAAGGAGACTTGAATAGTCGTTCTGCAAGTTTACGTAAGAATTATTATGCCAGTGTCCTTCTATCTATTGGGTTTACAAACAAGAATCCAATTATTCAAGGTTCAATAAGCCTAGATTATAACTCCAGCAACTGTACAGATTTATGTCTACAAGTGGTACAGTGATTTTGGTGATTACACGATCAAAAGATTACTCTCATAAACAGTGGTGTGCTCCACTATTAGATTTTTGTTTCCTTTTTTCTGATCAGTTTGGATTCTGAGTATATAACTGAGCCTATCAAAATGTATAATTCCAGTTTCCAGAGGAAATCTTGGTGAAGTCTGACTTCGAACTGCGTAAACTGGAAATTAGTAAAAAAATAAACACTGCTACAGAAACTTCAAGCCACTAGCTTGAAGCCCTTTGTTCCACTGGGAACGTGAAGCAAAAATAATAAACATTTAAACTATAGAAAAGCGGTACTCTGACAAATAACAAAATTCTACAGTTAGCCACCATCTTAAGTGATATGTCCCGTTTAGAGCTAAGTAATAACAACAGGATGCTTTTAAAATTTCATGTGATATTTCTATGAACGTCGTAGTCATTCTTTACATAGAAATCAAAATTATGCGAAGCCTTCTGGAAGCAGGAAAATAAGATTGATAGAAAACAATAGATTTGATGCAAAATTAACGCGAAAACTGACTAGATTTGTCAAAAAGCAACAAACTGCAGCAGAAAAAACCTGCTTGAGTACATAAAAATAAGACATTATCACGAAATGACATTATATAATGTATATAAAATTATATACATTATCAGTAAAAACACTGCTCATTTAACTGTTTCTGAGCGAATAACCAGAGACGTGTGTGATTCATCCAATTTACTGTGATTCGATTAGCTGTCCAAAATAACTATTATAATAAATTTCTCATTAATTTAATGCATTTCAAACAAATATGCCTCACGGCTTACATGTCGCATTAAAAGATAGAACGGCTGTAGTAGACTCTGACTGACTCAGTGAATCTCTTTTTTATCACCTGAATGTTTACCAGAAACATGTATGGTAAAGAAACTTATCCTAAATGAATATCCCTTCAGGGTAGTGTACACGTAGTATGCTGTATGCATAGTAATATCGTCTACATAACTTAATCTCAAAGTGTAAACACACTCCAAAAAGCCGTAACCTTCAGCGATAGCTGGAGCGAAATTTTTTCATTATGTGCCTCAATATCATATTACTACACTAAAATATAACAGAAAATACAAAGGTTTATGGCTTCTTATTTTGCATAATTTTAGAGGCAAGAGGTCAAAAATAAATTTGGCTTTCAGTGGTATTCGTATTGTAAAGGTGGCACAGTGGTTAGGACTCTCGCCGACCATGCACATGGTCCGGGGTTCGAGCCCTCACCGACGCACACCTGATATCTATGGTCGGCCTGCAAAATCTGGGCTACCGATATCCACGCTGAAAATTCCATACTTGTACCGAAAATACAGTGTGGAATCAAGCTGTAATCAAAAATAAAAAATAAAAATAAATGAAATTACAATTTTTTAATTGTGAATGCCAACTTAAATCTTATTAGTTTTATTACGCTTCCATTATCTTGTTTTACCTTGGTTAATAAATCAAAACACCCAAGACAACTGAGTTCATCCAAATTTATTTCATTCAGTAAGGAACAGTTTTTCTTTCTTTTCACTTACTTATAGTCTCGTTCATGGGTTTTGGAAAAACAATTTCTATCATTTCATACTGCATGTTTTGATTGTGATGACAAGCAACGTAAATAAAAATATACTGGAAGAGATTAATGGGATAACCTTGTTAAGGGTGAATAAAAAGAGAGAGAAACTATAACTAGAAGAATTAAGCACATATGCATATGTTCTTTTACATGCTGATGTTATATAAGTCATTCAGACATAGACAAACAGCTGTAGATATTAATCATCTACTAATATCAGTATCACACTTTGAGAATTAGGTCTTTCAAACGACATTAGTTACACAGATTTTTTTCAATCTATTTTGACAACTTAGTTGTAAAAAGAAAGTAAAAATGTGCTATGGTGTGTACAAACAGAAATAGGAGTAATACTCATTTATGGAGCTCTGCATAACTTTATTTCGGATAAATTTAACAAAGAAGCTATGTAAAGTACAATATTCACATCAGACAGACAAATTTTTTTTCTATCGTTTGATTTGTAAGGGTTAGTTGTGTTTTTACAAGTTGATCACGGATTGATATCAGCTGCAGAACCATTGAAAACCAGGAAGTACTGGACAGCTGTTTCATCCTAGTTCGTGGATCATCGGCAGTACGCACCCACCGCCAAGATTCGAACCCAGGAACTTCCGGTTACAAGGCAAGCTCGTATACCATTGAGCCACTGGGATCCGATTCAATGGCTCATGAATTCTAACTTTTACCAATTCTTGATTGAGCGCGACCCCAACCATTGTCGTAAGAGTGGAGAAAACGAATTAAACTTTAGTGGGACAGATGTAAATAGGAATGTTCAGTTATACAACAAGAGGTCCTACTACTTTACTGGGAGGTAACATCAATTTTTAGAACTTGGTTGGATTTAGGTGTGTTATAATGCGTCAGGCAATGTTTTCTAGCGTAGCGATTTCAAGCAGTCTACCCAATGTTCGTTAATAAATAGGGAATTTAATTTAACTATATTCTTCAATAAACTGATAATGATTTTGAAGATGATAGAGCAGTTAGGTCCAACACAACTTGAAAAACTATGTTACTGCAAAAACCATTCTTTTTATTGAATAAACTTTTGATATAATCTGCTTCGGAAAATTATTTTGAATTTGCGGAGGAAATGACTTCATAAAATCACTTCAGACTTAATTTTTGTTTGCCAACAGAATTTACCAACCAATAGCCAAGAACTAAGGAATAAAGAGACTGTTGGGATTATAAATACCAAACTATTAACAGAAAATTGGGCAATTTAGTGAGTGAATAATTTCTGAACTCTTCAGTGGTTTGTGATTAATAGTGTTCTCTGAGCTGTTTGGTTTAGTTGCAGAGCTTTCGTCGTCTTTCTGGACGACATCTTCAGCGCAATATTTAGCGCAAAGTATTTACCATTTATGCTAAATACTGCGCTGAAGATGTCGTCCAGAAAGACGACGAAAGCTCCGCAACTAAACCAAACAGCCCAGAGAACGCTATTGATTGCAAATCATTCACCTGAGTTACAAATCTTTTCTATTCTTCAGTGGTTTACCTGCCAAAAAACTATCATGTGAGAAAACTGCGTGCTAGAATTTATTTAGCAGTTTTCCACAGGTTGTAGAGAAAGGTAATACTTCAAATAATAAACTATTAGGAAAAAGAAAGAACGCTTATCAGCTATACTTAACTGCTTGTTGAATATGTTTAAAAAAAACGCGAGGAGGATCACATTTGTAGGATAAAATTGGTTCACTTCTTATTTAATAGCTGCTCACTACCTTAAATGACTTAAGCTATTGAAAGTGTAGATATAATCAAAAATAATTTCATCTCAAACGGTGTTTAATGACTCGTAGCACAGTAATTGAATAAGAGTTGTGAATATGAGATCGTTATCGACTGAACAACCAAAGCTTATCTGAAAAGAATTTGATAGGAAGTTTTAGAGAAGGTGGCAGTTAAAGAATACGGTAGGTATAAGTAAAATTATTACATTGACAAACAATCAGGTAAGTAGAAAGAATAATGATTTCGCCTCAGCTACTGAAAATCAAAATGACATAGGGATCGTGACTCAACAAAAAACGGAAGCGAAAAATAGAAATCCAGTTACTAGGGTAGCGCGTTATTTTTTCGAACTAATCACAGGTACTGGATGTATGATATGAAACGCATATTTATTAAATTATGTCAGCTGTATATTGTCTCAGTGATAGCAAATGCAAAACCAAAGTTTTGATTTATCTTTCTCTACTACATCTATCGCGATTTTGGATTACATGAAAATCATATTTAAGTCATCCGATGAGAACTTGAATACTGCATTATTTAATAAGCGTCCTCGTCACTGACAACACTACTTAGAGTAGATTATTAGAATCATTGAGACCTAACAAAGAAACAGTAACCCTAAATGTTTTCTAATCGTGGGAACTAGTTATTTTTAAAAGTATTTAGTGTATGACTCATGAGTCTTGAGTATTCGATCTGAGAGATTTGGTTACAAACATTTCTTTTGATGTGGTTTTGTTCTCTGAGCTGGATAGTTAATTTGCGAAGCTTTCATCACCCTACTAGGCGACATCTTCAGCGCATACTTCAATTTGAAGTGAGCCTTTAGATTTCTCCACGAGTTTATTAATCATCTCTCATGGTGACCTTGGACGTGATTCATTGTTATTGTATGTTTTCCTTCCTTCTAGGTTATTTGTCTTGGAACTGATAGTTTCTTTAACTTGAACTTTGACCCTTTGTTTGTGGGGTTTCTTTCTTATCGGTTGATAAATTTTGTCTATCTCTATGTGTCTATTGATTGATGATTCACTGGAATGCCAGCCAAGCTTCTAAAAATTCTCTAGCGTTCTTGTTGTTTCCTCTGTCTAATATTTGAACGCTGGTTGTCCCAGTTGAATTGATGTCCGTGGTTGTCTGTGTGTAGTGATATGAGGGAGTGGAAATCATGTCTTTTCACGGCTAACTTATGTTCGTGTATATGAAGACGAAGGGGACGTGCACTTTGGCCAGTGTAGTGTTTTTTCGCAGTTGTTACAGTTTATTTTGTAGATGATGTTGGTTCTATCTTCTTTCGCTGTTGAGTCTTTTGGTTGACGTAGAATTGAGTGAAGCGACTTTGTTGGTTTGTGTACGACGTCAATTCCAAAAGGTTTGAAGAGTCTTGTAGTGATTTCTGAGATATCCTTTATATATGGTAAGGCGATTTTCTTTGTGTTTTCCTTGTGGGCTTTTGGTTTGATAGTTTGGCTTGAGGTATATGTCTTTTGATGAAATTCCGTGAATATGCATTCTTTTGGAAGACGTCCATGAGATACTTTTCTTCAATTTTCTTAAGGTAGAAGTGCTGGAATGTGTCCTTGCTCTCTTGAATAGTGTTTGTATGCAATTCTTTTTTTGTGTTATTGGATTGTTGCTGTTGTAATTTAGGATTTGGTCTGTGTGAGTTGATTTCCTATAAACTTGAGTTTCTAACTCTCCTGCGGTTGTTCGCTTGACTAAGACGTCCAAAAATGGTATTTTGTTCTCGGATTCCTCTCCTCTTGTGAATTTGATGTCGTTGAAGACGTTGTTTATTAAGTTGTGAGTTTTATCTAACTCGTTCCTTTTGATTATTACAAATGTGTCGTCGACGACAAATCTAATATGAGTTCCCATTTGATGGAAAAATAATAACAGTTTATAACAGTTGAGATTTGCAGCTGCTATTTTGAATGTTAGATAAAGATAAAGACAAAAAACAATTTCGCAAGGTACCTTTCAGTGTTACCTCTAATTTTACACCGTCTCAGTCATTGAATGGTTGGCCACCTTGCCTTGTAACCTGAAAGCCCTTGGTTCAACTCAGTGAAGTTTTCATTGCGCACCGCTGAAGAGTATCGAAGTAGGACAGATCAGTTAACCAGTACTTCTTGGTTTTCAATGGACACTAAACTGATTTAAGTTCGTGATCAAACTTGAGACCAATAAAATCCCTGAAAATTCACACTTCAAAGTTACCGGTCACCCAAATTTTGAAGAAATACACCGATTGTTTTGCCTATCCAACAGTCAAAGCTTAGAAAACGTGATAATCATCTTCGTGACAATCACTTTAATGAAGTGAAATCGTCGCAACCCAAATTGTCAAATAGAGTTTGAGGAAAAGAAGCTAGACCTCCACACGTTTACGCATTCCGAGGTAATTTTGTTAAGCCTTACACTCCCCCAGTTTAAAGCAAATACTTCCCATTTTCTACTTATGAAATTTAATTTAGTCTTACCCAGCCATATATTCCTCAGGCTTAATAAACTTTGTATTTGTCTCATTTTTATCGTCTTAATTCTTCTGAGTTTTCTAAATGAAACTAATTAGAATTTGCATTTCAATCATCAGATAAAAACGAGGCATATCAGTTAAAAATTATTCATACACTACGGTAGTAATCGTCATATGCATTCACCTCCAGCAAGTTCTGATAAACGTTTATGAGATACTTTTTAGATGAAGCTTCCGTTTATGAGGAAATATTATATCTCCAAAAATTTAAGGTTCCATTTCACAATAGTTATCATCAGCCATAAATATGCAAATCTTTATCCTCGATTAAATTCCATTATTCTGAAAACAGTGAAATTAAAGCACACCTGATTAAAATACCCAATAACATGCATTTATCTACCATTAGTACAATAAATAAACAGCACTAAATCTATATTTTTCAGTACATTTTAGAGATTTCACTAATATAGCCGTTTAACAAGTCGTCTGCTTCGAAAAGTCAACATCTTAACTGTTTTCAGACTGACTCTTGAGATTCAAGACGCTTAATAAAGTACTTGTCTCATAAGAACTAGTGTATTTGTATGATAAGCCTAACAAGTGGTGTCAAACTACTGGTTGATATGATTATAGAAAACAAAAGTCCATGGAACCAGTCAACAGAATGAATAAAATTGTTACAGTCTTGAGACAAAGACAAAATCTTGCTGCCCCAAAAACGTAATATTCAGTTGACTTAATGATCTTCAGGAAAACATACATAACATTAATATTCAATTATTCGTGTTATTTTGCTTATTAGGTTGCATATACTTAGACATTCACTATTTAAGTTTTAGAAAAAGGTTTTAAAAACGTATGAAATCTCAGACGTACATAATTGAAGGTTTCAGACAAACATTTATCAACAGAACAATGTTTTAGGAATGAATCTTTAGAAAAGTAGTGAATAATTGCATTCAGAATTTTATATAATAATGATCACTTGCATTGAGTTAATCACAAGTGAAGTCATAATAATAACAGTTGAGTAGTGATTACAACTTGTATTAGGTTTCAGATTCGGAAAACGAACTTCAATGAATTAGTTTTTCTGTACCTTTTGTTTTAAAAAGTAGTACTTTCTAATTCAACGAGTATTTTTTTCACTTATTTTAAGTGTGTAATTTACGTGATGATAATTAACCGTGGATGAATAAACATTAGGTAAAGCCGAGGAAAACAACGATTAAAGTAACTATGACGACAGAAGAATTTTCTTTAGTAAATAATAGGCAAAGTAAAAAACACTTACGTAACAAAGAAAACAAGATTGTTGAACGACGTCATTATTTCTCTGAGCCTATAATTACACTCATTTTTCTCTCAAAAACTCCCATTAAGATGCTGGGTAGTGGCTAGCAGTTATTCACCATTGAAGGCGTGTTGAGGATTAACAATGAGCAATTTGTAGAATTCAGGAAATTTGAAAAGTTGTAGCTTAATGTCTATCAGAGATAAACAAATCACAATCAAATCTCTAGAAAGCAATACTTGACAATTAATCTGATGCTCACTAGCAACTGGCAAAATATAGAAAGTTACCTGAGGTTCTAATAAGAAGTCGTAGATAAAGGCGTCCACCAAGTCATATAGGCGAACAGTTACTCACCTGTGACGCTGGCTGACAGTTGAGCTAAATATACATCACAAATTGGCATAAGCTGAAATTCATGTGCCATTGGGTTAAGTGCCAGTGGCTAAATGGTCTACAAGTTCGCCTTCTAATAGGGAGTTCTTGGGTTTGAACTCTGGTAGGTGTTTTTTGCAGAGGAGTTTTAAGATGGGATGAAACAGCTCTCCAGTACTCCAAGGTTTTACAGTGGTTGTCTAACTGATCTCAGCTCATGATCTATCTTGTAACTAATCAAATCTTCGCAAATTAACACTTGATAAATAATCAAACAAAGAAATAAGTACCATAATGACAGTTATTATAGTTCAGTAACTCATGATAGTAACTCGGTGGCATAGCAGTTAGGACGCTCGCCGACCATGCACACGGTCCGGGGTTCAATCCCTGGCCGGCGCACTCCTTTACCTCACTCAGCCAGAAGTAACGCTGGTGAAGAGGAAAGGTTGGGTATAGGGCTAGCAACCCCATCCTCTAAAAACAAACTCTGCTACAGAGACTTCAAGTCACTAGCTTGAAGCCCTATGTCCCACTAGGAACGTGAATGAAAAAATAAACTCATGAAGATAAAGCTCAATGCAGTTCAAAACTATGGAAATTAAAAAAGCGTGTGAATTCTCCTGTGATGTAATTCAAAAAGACATAAGTCGGCAGAGAATATCCATTCATTAACTTCACTTCAAAGCTACACATCTATTTAGTGATGTAAAAAATCATTCATTACCTGTAAAGGTCAACTGTTGATATCCCATGCTAACAGAAATATGAAAATAGATGTCAGTGAAAATAATCACTAAAATACGCAGCTAGATGAAGTAGTCTTATGTAGTCTAATAAACATTAAGTTATGATGAACCTATCGCTCAGAACTGATTACCAATGAAACAAGAATACTGTTCATAAGAGTGAAATATTCAGAGGTTTGAGAGAAAAGCAGAGGAAACAATGAATCAGCATGAACCACATATCAAATTGTTGAAAAAATCAAAAGCCTCTGACACCATTGTAGTAAAAATTATATGGGAAAAGCCTCCACCATGGATAATAGATGTAGGCGGAAACTCTTCTAGTAACCTATCCTTACGCTATCACCTTGAAAGATTTCTCTATTGATGCGGACTGATTTTGAAGAACAAGGTGCTCAGGAAATAAACTACTGGTACCTCTGAGTTCCCCTTGCAACAACTATACTGAGAGATGCTCTTGTACACGTCTAGACAATTGAGAGAATCTTCTTGTGCAGACAGATTTCTACTTTATGGTTATGATTTCCAATTGAATCTCATGTACACTTTCTTCTTACATTTATAGATGACCACGAAATCTGACGTTCATTTGAAAGATCAAATAATACACTCAAATACAAAACAACTAACTAATATGCACTATCATCAATACAGTCCCTCGTAAAATGGACAATCCAAGTCAAGTTAAAAGCTTTCAGGGAAACAGGAGCTGCAGATAGACCACAAGCCAAGTTCAACACTCAAAAACTGGCTATATAGGACAACTTCGTTACAAGCATAAGGGACAAAACCGAGACACAAATCAACACTAGCGAAGAGGTCGGCGTTGAATAGCACTGGGACAACTTGAAAACGGTGTGCAGTCAAACCTGCATGGGAGTTCCAGGCAGAAAGAAGACACAGGACAAACATTGGCTCACTACGGACACTTGAAAACTAATAGAACAGAGAAGGATAGTGAAATAAGAGATTATCCAGTGCACCGACGAGCAACAAAAACAGGAGTTGAATGAAAGCTACAATGCGCTGAACAAAAGAGTGAAGAAGAGCGCCAGGGAAGACAAAAGGAAATATTATGAAACCATGACAAGTGAAGAACAACAAGCTGCAGGCAAAGGAGACCTCACCACACTCTACCAAACAACTAGGCACCTATCGGGCAAAAGTTCGACACAGATTAAGCCAATAAAGGATGACAATGGAAAGTCAATCAACAAAGAAGTGGAGCAAAGAAAACACTGCGCTTTACTTTACATGGCTCGAGATCAAATCCTGTCTTCAAAATCTCTGCTCTTAATAAAATGCCTTCAAAACTACCTCCCCCCACACATATTTGTTCATTATAAATATATTTATATATATACATCTACATTTAACATTTGAGAAATATTTGCACAGTCGCATGATCACAAAATTGTCAAACAAAGATGCTTCCCTGAATAAATCTTTCTTTCTTTCTATGGCAAGTGCAGAATATTTTTTTTCAAAAGACTAGTAAATTTGATCCTGAAAATAACGAAATGCTGTTGTCTCAATCAAGAGTTTAATCAATGTAACAAAAAATTCACACGAAATAACTCCTGACATTAAAAGAGAAATATATATATCTTCATAATTAATGACTAGGAGAACATGCAAACTTTGTTACCGATATCATTATTTATACAGATAGTTTGAATGTCATGCTATGATGTAATAATGTGAAGTGTATAGGGTTAATATATCGCATGCCTTGCATAACCCTATAACGACACATACATTTTCACAAAACTTTAAATTTTCTCAAATATTTTAACCTGTTATGAACGATAGAAAAGTATGCAGATAACTCCTCTCGAATCTATTCTAGGCTTTATTGTTTGCCTTCTCCAAACACGACATCGAAACTCGGTCAGTATTCACGCGCCGCCTTTAAGTTAATGAAATGTCTCTTGATAAACACTTTATGTCAGACATGATAACGGAGTAGTGGAAAAAAGGTATAAACTTGAAAAACTTCATGCTTTGAAGACAAAATTTTGGAATTTACGGATCCGTTAGAGCTATTGTGTGAAAAATGCATCAGTTACTGACTCTAAATTAGTGAAACTCTATATATTCAAACACCACTGTTATTTATTTATTCAGAATATGCCGGCTATCTTTTTATTAGAACATTTCACATAAAAATTTTAGTTCTAAAAATACCAAAATATTCTGAAAAGTGACCCACAGTAATGCAAAATGGTTAATTATTTCAAAGATTTGATGTCACCATGTATTACGATTAACAAATCATCAGATATCGTAAAGTAATCTCTTCGGAGGATTATCATTTAAACAGCAGACAAAAATGTCCATAATGTGATAGTATTCTATAATTTTTAGAGATGCACAACCATTTATTAATTATAAAATTATTAAAGTTACTTTTAGTAGCTGTACAGAAATGAATTTATTGAGAACTCTCTCTTATGCTATTTGTAGTAATGCTAAAAATTGATTCTAAATTTCCAGCTATATTTCGTCGTGAAATGACATTATTCCGAGAATCATTAAAAACTGAGGATGCCAAAAGAGCTGTTTCTCCCTAGTTTGCGACTGCTGCGCACATGCACTCAGGACTGCATCATAGACTGGATCCAGACCCATCAGTTTTACGAGGCGTAGTTTTTTTCATCTTTCATTCCTTTGCGTTTCGATTGGAACATAGAGCTTCAAGCATTTAACTTTGAAGTTTCAGTAGCGGTGTTTTCATTTTTATGGGATGGGGCTACTAGTCTTTCAGTTTTACGGGGTTCTGTATCACCTAAGCGGGGTTTAGGAGTGCGCTGTCTGGCGGGGTAGTTCCTGAACCATAAACGTACCATAAAGCAAGTACTTTTACTGTTTAAAAATCCTAATCCACAGTGAATGAGATGACTCTAAATTTTGGAATAAATAGATTATGGACTCAACCAAATGTGATGAACACTTTTGATTAAAATTCTAAAAGGTAATTCGATTTTTATGAATATGAGAGAAAAAAGAAATAAGAAACAGAGAGGTTTTACCGATAACTGACTATTATTACTCCTTCGTTAATGAATACTTAGGTATGCTGGCATATAATAAACGATTTGACAACCGATATTTTTAATGAATTTTTAAGTCAGATGGCTTATTGCTTAAGAAGTTGCGTCTAATATCTGTATGGCAGAAAGGTTATACGCAACTGATGAAATCTGACAGAAATGATTCACTACCAGTCTGACTACTTGACACTGCTGTTCAAATGAATATTCTGACATTTTTATGGTAGAATTTCTGCTTCAGTATTTCTGTATTTGTTAGAGTTTTAAAAGATTAAAAATGTATTGAATAGTGTTTGACTCGTAATCTGAAGCTTCTGGGTTTGTTATTCAGTATGACTGTATTTTACGGCTACAGAGGCTGACATCGGAAGGGAACATCTCTCAAGTTCCTTCTCATATTCTTATATTCCCTGGTGGATGTCGGTTTGTAACAAATTTCTTATAGTTTGCACTGTATAACATAAAGAAGTTCTGCATCTTTTAATTTTTTATTTCAGCTTGATTCCACATCGTATTTTTTGGCACAGGTATGGAATTTTCAGGATGTAATATCAGTAGCCCAAATTTTGCAGGCCGATCATAGATATCGAGTGTGCGTCGGTAGGGGATTGAACCGCGGACCATTTGCATAGTCGGCGAGGGTCCTAACCACTGTGTCACGGACGCACAGTGTGTATTTCTGTCGTAAAAAGAAATTATCGTCACTTAATTTTCAAAGTTCTAGAATTGCTACCAATGCATAATTAGCTGCATTTTTGAACAACCACTCACGATATTAAAGGTGGAAAAACATTGGAGAAAAGTTTCACTAAATAATTGTGATTTTATTTAAAATGAATATTTCGATAAAAACAGTTGGCAAACAAGTTAAAATGTCACTACTAACACCCGGATTTTCGCTGATTGTTCATGTGAATGGATGACTTAAAACTCTTCCTTTAGTATCAGAATGCTAGATTCCGAGGTCCAATACCCAGTAGACATACTCTTCAACCTCTTTGAGGCGTTAGTAAGCCCGGCAAAGAGGGAAGGCTAGGCGTGAGAGTAGCTGCCTCACCCAGTAAAAGATAGCATCACCACTATTTGAACTTCAAAGCTGAAGCTTGAAGCCCTATCTTTCACTTGGAACGCTAAGGAATTGGATATTCATAGTGCTAACTTCCCGTCTAAGCATCTTCATGTAAAGCTTAATCATACTAAGTAAGAATTAGGGAACAGCTTGTCGATTTACATGCGCTTCATTATCGCCATCCTTACATTCAAAGTTAAATACAAATAGTCTCAGTATTAATTAACTAACGCGGGTTCGCATCTCAGAAGGGACATGAGTTCCTTCAAGGTTGCGGATACGCCTTACCGACGAGTGGCAACTAGCACGAAACCTAGGTCCAAGGCTTCCTGCTGATTGCCTCCTACCATCTTATATCATCAAATCAATGTGCACCGTGATGGCGAGCTACTTAGAATGGTAGCCACATTACGAACCTGACTGATGGAATTCAGTCTGCACCGAGGAAAGGATTAGAGACATCACACCAGTGTCCAATCAAAGTAATTAATTGTTGTTTCATTAATTTCATGGGGTAAATGTCAAAAATCGAAATCATTTCACATATTAACTAAGATGAATTATTGAAATGTGGACAAATGAAATAGAATTGTATCTTTTGTCCTGCCTTCACAAACTTACATGGCTATATACTTCATTAAATTAGGTACTACTTCTTTGTCATACAACCCACAAATTCACATAAACATAATGCGTTCGCACAAATTAATCATTGGAGGAAAGTGAATTGCTTAATTCATAAAATACTAAATAAAAGTATGTCAAATGATTTAGAGAGGAAAATACTACACTCCTTCAATTTACTCGATTGTTCTCATTGCTACAGATAAGAAAATATAAGGATAAGAAATACCTTCTACTGTTTTCTATGGCTTTCAGTTTCAATGATATTTATCCATCCGTCTAAGGAATAATCTGCAAATAATCTGATACTGTGGATAATTTCCCTTGAATAATTCCCTATGTAATTACAGTTTGAAACACTTACAGAAGACATGAGTCACTGTGTTTCATTGCTGAGAGACAGACCGCTAATAAATCATTATCGACAGGCAAAACAACAAAGTTATCAAAGTAATAGAGTAAATTAAAATTTAATAGACTCTTGAATTATTTTCACATATGAGTGACGGTCATTTAGTTTGTTAAACACAGTCATTCTTTATGAAAACAGTGTGATTATATGATTTATGAGCATGTGTTGTCGAATTAAATAAATGTAACCAATCTGTTAAACCTACTGATGCAAAAAGTCAGCTTTATTCATTTAATTATTCATATGAGTCATAATTTGAGTATATGTTCGTTTAGAAGTTTTATTCGATGAAATTATGTTCCCTGTCTTCTCCCTTTCATTCAATAGACTAAACAAAAAGCAACAAATTTAGTTGCGACAAAGAATATTGAACAGTTGAAATTCAAACACCTAAATTTCAGAAAAGAAAATCCTCATAGCCGATGAAAAATCTTCATATATTTATATTTTTAAAAGAAAAAGCTGTTCCAGCCTGTATTAGAAAATATCTAATTTTTCTATGTGAGCTATTATTTCACTGGGCACTTAATTTAAAATAGAGTCGCACGAAAAAGACCTTCTAATACCGTAACAATTACACAATGCTTCCCACTCAAATGAATCATTTCCAAAACCTCAAATGTTTTTACTGCTTGATCAATAATAATAACAATAATAATGTGCTTTACTGCAGAACTTCACTATTGTTACAGTTCGGTGGTGATTTTTATGCAATAAATATGCTCCACTGAAACAAATAACATCACAAGTTTAAGACACGGTGTTCCTAAAGTATTCAGTGGTTCTATTGTAGAATGCCCTCCCGCCAAGCAGGCGATCCACATTCGATTCCTGTTACACGTACTCCTAAACTTATTCTAATTGGTGGTAACCCTTGAAAAGAAAGTTAGGTGCAAGGCTACCCCGTAAAAGCAACACCATTACTAATGAAACTTCTGAGCTTGAAGCCCTATGTTCCATGTGGAATGCAAGCAAACGAGTCCCCAAATAGTAAGTAAAATACATCTTTAAGACAATGTACTTTAGTATTAACTGGCTTTGACAGATGGATACTCATGCTTAAGCAGAACGTATACGGTTAACATAACATAATGTGAATCAGCGCACAATCTTTGATTTTTATCCAAGACTGTAGAGCTCTAAGAGCTATAGAAGCAGGTTTATTTAATGTTCCTTGGCATTCTTTTACTTATAAAATGAAGATTTATGGAAAGGAGATAGGTGTTTGAGATTTGTTCTAAAGGACAATCTGTAGAACGGTTTTGGGTCTGTCAGATTTCTTTGATACAACTGTCAGGTGTATTGCCTTGTTTGACATTCATCTAGTGTCAGCCTGTGATGAAACCTCCCTTATATTCAATAAATAATATGCCAATCCTCAGGCTTTATACAGCAAATTGTTTTCCTAATGAAAGAGGATCAAAAAGAAGATATATACTACCTCTGAATATATGGGATTCCATCGTTTTATCTAAGTGTCGAAACTTAAAAAAAAAGCTGTGAAGAGTCGTAAAAGTAAATAAATTCATGCTGAATAGTCTTAGAGCGAGAATATCAGTCAAGTAACTCTGAGTAAAAAGGGCCTGTGGATTATTCATAACTTGAACGCAAAAGCTTTGTGCAAGTTTGTCCTCAGACAGTTTGATGTGATTTCTTGTTGTTTCTCGGAAGTCATCAGAATGTCAAAATATCATCTCTTTTTGAACCTACAAATCGAAACTTGAGGAATGCTTTTACACTGCTTGCTTTCCATACACTTTAAAGCTTAAAGTTCTGAAGTTCCACTGGTGGTATTGTTGCTCATATGGGGTAAGACTGTTAGCATCAAACGCGACCTTCCTTCCTTTCTGGGTCTACTACCAGCTACTCTTCGAGGTATATTGCTGTTTCGACTGGAAACTGAACTGGACCTCTGGTATATATGGTGATCATTCTATTATTGAACCCCTGATGCACTACAGGGATGCTAATGCCAGACATATTGCACAAGAAATTTTTTCATAAAATATAATGTACAGGTACAGTGATTGAATATATTTTACTACAGATAAGTAAGATATTCTCAATCAACGGATTTATAACTTGTATATATTTTCAAGAATTAGTTCGTAGGGATTTTATTTACTTCAGGTTGGGCCACGGATTGATATGAGTTGGAGAAGCCGTCGAAAACCACCGGAAAATACTGAGGATCTATTTCGTCCTAATATGGGACTCATCGGCAGCACGCATCCAGTGGGCTCCGAAGTCAGGAGCTTCCACTCACAGGCAAACTCGTAAACTATTCAGTCACTAGGACCTGATTCATTGGTCCATGAATTTTAAATTCTACCACTTCGTGGCTGAATGGTATACGAGCTTGCCTTGTAACCTGAAGCTCGTGGGCTCGAAATTCAGTGTATTTTTATTCCTAAATACCAAGTTCTGATACAGCAGATATGTTGGGTACTTAACAAATAGCAATTATTTTGATTTTAGGAAAGCCATTACCAGCTGGGAAACAAGGAAAAATAATTCATCTATTGGCGTTCATCGATACTGAATTGTCTGCATATATCCAGAAAGACAGTTTGTCTTCTTTGCATAACATTATAGTGGTTATTTTATGTCTGACTAATTGTTTTCCATTCATTTCAATAAACAACCTGGTTTTAAAATTACCTTAACTAGTTAGCAGTACAAACTTTTCCGAGAATGAAGTTATAAAACCTCCATCAATCTGATGTTACCATGGTAAATACGTTCAAAAAGATAAACATTATTGCAGCCTACATAGGAGTCAAATGGAGTTTATTTTCTATTTTTTTTATTTCGATGACAGCTTGATTCTACACTGTATTTTTGGTACAAGTATGAAATTTTCAGCATGTGATATCGGTAGCCTGAATTTCGCAGGCCAACCATTGATATCAGGTGTGCGTCAGCAGGGGGTAAAACCCCGAATCATGTGCATGGTCGGCGAGAGTCCTAAACGCTGTGCTAAGGACGTATAAATATACAATAATCCAGTAAAAGCAGCATATGTTAATTACTTGGAAATAGGTTACTTATATCCCTGACCAATGTAGAGTTATTTATTATTATTATTATTCATTTCTTTCATTTCGAATGGAACATGAGGACTGAGAGGCACATCTCCGTTGCATTAAGTTCTTTGTCATCACATTTAGCCAGCTGTATGACTGCGAATGCGCTTCCACTTTCTCTCAAATTGATCTCCATGTCATCCTCGGACGTCAAATCTGTCGCTTCCTATTAAGGTTTCACAAGAGGGTCTGTAGTGCGATGCCAGTATGAGTTTTACTCAGTAAATGTTTACTCTATCTCTATATCCTTCTACCTTTTTGTTGGTTCGTTTAGCTGGCAGATTCAATTCCCGTCTATACTTCCTATCAGGCCATCCGATCTTCAGCATCTAAAAAAGACAACTGTTTAATAGGACCTTATTATAGACAACAAATACAACGACTAGTGAGCTAAATTCGTTTAAAAGACAATGATCAAAAGCAAATTGCTGTGAGCAGTACCATCACAATATTATGTAGAACTTCCCGCTTTTGAATGAAATCGAAATTTAACGTCCCTTTGAGTATAAAGATGCCTAAGGTTTTCTATGTGTTAACATACTGAATACAATATAACCTGTTAAATCATTATGGATATTACGCTTCAAGATTGCTGTTATTCTTCAGTTTTTCCTTTAAATGGAACTTTGCTAGGTGAAAATGTTTTCTCATAAATTAAATAAAGTGATATGCGTGTTTTAGAATGCAACAGTCGTCAATCTGGGCTTAACCTAAGGACAGGCGTTGATCAAATTTATTTTGTTGGAAAGTAAATTCAAGTACAATGCATATTATCATCATGCATCAGATTTAAAACGCAATTGAGCGCCAAATATGAGATTACTTTTACTATATAAATCTTCACTGAATTCGAATGCCTATTAGAATGAGTAGACGACATATTAAGGTTTCGTCTCCATTAGAGAACACTTATTATTGTTCTTACCATGGTTATTAATGCATATATCAAATTTCTTTTTTTGAAAAAAAGTTGAAGTGAATTTCAGGAGACTGATAAGCAGATAAGTTAAACAAAAAAGATGACTACCTTTACATGACATAAAGGTAATGCATTTATGAACCGCACAATAAAAAAACATTCAATGTTCATCATAATATGAATTAAACAAACGTAAAAATTAGGCTACATTGATATAATCTCCACTACACAAATGTATCACATTATTCTGTTATTTAGCTATCGGTCTTTGTGTTATAGCAACATTTTGTAAACAACTATGTTAAACAATGATAAGAGAAGTGCACATTATACTATGGTATTTACAAAACCTCGGACTTACTAAGCCATTTAATAGGCGTCTGACCGTGATGTGTAGTAAGTCTTGTGAGGAAGAAATGGGTGATTGTGGAATCAGTTGAAAAGGATCGCAAAGAACACCATGAAATGGAGATAAACTGCTAAAACTCTATGTTTTATTCGGAATCCAAGGAGAGATAATAATGATAAGGTCAAATAGTCCTAATGAAATAAATGACCCTTCTAATCCAAATGCATTATAGAGTGAAAACGTACATTGTCACTACCGAATAAAACTAGTTGTGGTTGATTTGTAAATTTTATGCTTCAATGACAGCTTTATTCAGTAGTAAAATGGATATGAACGTGTTAAGTCTGAGCTATAAAGAACTTAGAAGTCAAATCGGTGAGTACATAAGTTGTAAGTTTGATGACGCGTTAACATCAGTTAGAGAAGCATTGGTAAACCTTGGAGTACGGCACATTTTTTTAGTACTACTCGTGAAGTCTTCACCAGTAAGCACCCAGTGGGATTCGAGCCCAGGACCTTCCAGTGAGCGCATACTGAGAAAGAGTCTTAAACTAGGACAAAATAACTGTCGAGTACTATCAGGTTTTCCAGTGGTTGTCTAACTGATGATAACGTGTGATCAAACTTGTAAATAATCAAATCCCTGCAAACAAACACTTTCTAAGTAACTTATTGCGAAACAAATTAATCAAAATTTTGTCTCAATATGTTTGACTAGGTAGAACTAAGGGGATCAATCAAGCTTTGAATTTTCTCAGGCAGTTCATCTTATTTGATTTCCTATTACGTGCTCCTTGGAATTCTGTTAACTTCAAAGGTTACGTTTGACTGTTTTAAAGGTATTTTATCAACATTTTTACACAGCTGGAATATCTGTTGTGGCATTTGCCATGCTATTCACAAAAACGTCTTGCAGTTACTTCCATCCTCATTCAAGACAAATTTTGCATAAAATTTGAATCCAGCGTTCACATCAAACATGGATTATTTAAAAACTGCTCACCGCATAGTCAACTTAATTTCTCAAAGTAAAATAAGAAATCGCTTCATCTTCTCACTAACTGGATGAAGCAAGTGGTTTAACTTTGTATATCAGGGTTGCCATTGTCCTTCATCATTTCATGTCGAACTGTATGATTGAAAACAACCCTATTCATTTTAGTGAACAATTGACTAAAAGTGAATAATTAGGAACGCTATCAAACGAAGTCTTGATTACGGAAATCAATCTGAACAGACTGCTGGATTAGGTCAGAAAACAAAGTCTTCAAATAAATAGTACTGTGATTATGGCTGTAAAATTGATTGAAATACTGGAATTTTCCAACTTTTTACAAAGACAAAAATATAAAATTAAGAACAAGACTGAAATCACAAGATTTTCTTGTGAGTCTGACAAATCTCTTCATTTCAATGATAGGCAAAGCAGTGAGGTAAAATCTCTGATTTAATCCAGTTAAACCAAATGAAATGTCAAATTTCTTAGAAGAATCATTTGATGTACAGTTGAAAACCATCTATTCAATACATAACTAAAACTAGTTTCAAGTGCTGATTTGCAGGGATTTGATTGGTTTCAGGATTTTATCATGAATTGACATAGGTTAGGGGTTATAGCAGGTTGAGTGTGAGGAAAATACTCGTCAGCGATGGCCAGTGGTCGTGCTATATCGTGGACTGCTAGAAGCTGGAATTCATGGTCTGGCCATTGGATTGGTTCCCAGTGGACTATTAGTCTACGAGCTTGCCTTGTAATCCAAATGTTCTGGGTTCGAACCCCTGTGGTGGGTGCATATTGTTGAAGAGTCGCAAACTAGGAAGAAACAGCCAATTAGTACTCCCAGGTGGTTTTCCAATGGTCGTCTAACCAACATCAGTTCATGATGAAATCCTAAAGACTAGTTTATTTATCAGAGTTGTGAGTGAAAATGCATAACATGCATGCAGACATCGAAAACCAACTCAGCTTGCCGTAGTCACTTCACTTTAGTCTAATGACGAATCAAACATCACAGAAAACAGTATTAGTACATCGATGGTAGTGATTTACACAGTTAGCAGTTTATTTTTTGTCTCTCTGTTAATAACATTATTACTTTTATAACGTCACACTGTAGCAAACATCTTTAAAGATACTCAAATAATCAGACGACAGTTATTTGCAACTATTTATATCAAGCATTTAATTGTAGTCTGCTCAGCCTGTAAGTTATCAAAATTATTGTTGTTTTGTTTTACTTTAGGATATAGACTCAGAAAAGTTTCACTACTATGAGAAAAAAAGAAGTAAATTTACATAAATGTATTATCAGAATTTTGAGAAGACAGAAAAATTCAACTTATGAGAAGAGGTTGAAGACAACAATATAAATGTTTCTTACTGAGCATTTTTTTTTCACAAAAATTGCTAAATTTATTTTTCTAACTTTTCCTCCTCTGGTGAAAATGTTTTCACTCGGCAAGATATAAATAAAAGTTAGTCTTATTAGGATGATGTTTCAGTTTTCGAAATAGATGCCATTTTGTGATGAAGTCAGCTGTTAAATACACAATTAACCATTCTAAATAAATAGTCTTTTAGTTTCACAAAGCCTATCAAATTCAGAAGACTTGAGGAGTAGTTTATATTTGACGTAATTTATCAGGGATTTTTCATTCATAATTAAGTGCTGTGCTTTCAGTCGGACTCGCTAATGATAATAATGATAATAATAATAATGGCTTTGTTTTGAATGGCGTATTCGATACAATGAGGAATTCCAAAATGTAATACAATACTGCATCTAACTTTCTCTTTACATAATGGTGTAAGGGGAAGCTAATTAAAAAGGCATTTACATTACTAATGATGTCCATAAAAATATGAATGTAAAATTAAAATTAGGTCACAAAAGTGACAAGAATATATGAATGAATTAAAGAAAGTATAAAAAAGGCCATATGTATTATTGATATAAGTATATAACTTGGACACTATGGTAGATTACAACTACATTATGGATAAGATTTTATTTTGCATAAACCACGCACTGTTGTACAGTAATATTAACTGATGACGCTCCGAGCACAGTTTTTTGCTCATAATCATATCAAGTATGAGTGACTTGATATTCACCAATTTCTTGCATGATTTCAAGTGTCTGTCCACAACAAGTTAGTTTAACGACCCCTCACTCCCTCTGTGGGCAGCTTTTAGTGCCTTTTTCAATGTGAAAAGGTCTTTTTAAGTAGCTCAAAAAGGATTAAGGAGGGAACAATAAACAATAGTAGGTAGGGTAGAAGAATTAACAGACTGTAAAAGTAAAAACTGAGTAATACCAGATTACCTTAACCTCCTTACAGAATATGTTTTTAAAATTATTATGATGTGGAAAGACTATCAAGTATAAATTCATTCGCTGTTTCATTAGACATATAATACACGATTTTTGTAGCTCAGGTGGGTGATTTGTAATTAGTGGTGTTCTCTGAACTGGTTGGTTTAGTTGCGGAGCTTTCGCTGTCCTTCTGGAGAGCATCCCCTTTCAGAGCGACTTTCGCATCAAGTGAACAGATTTAAATTTTCCATGAGTGATAGATAGAATTGAGTCTCCCGGTAACCATCTTTACATATGTATTGATCATTTTCTATTTACTTGGATTTTGCAATTTCTCGTTACTTGATTTCCCTTTTAGATATGATAGAGAAGATTTGTAGCTCAGGTGGATGATTTTGATGTGGTTTTGTTCTCTGAGCTGGATGGTTAGTTTGCGAAGCTTTCATCACCTTACTGGGTGATATCTTCAGCGCATACTTCAATTTGAAGTATGCGCTGAAGATATCACCCAGTAAGGTGATGAAAGCTTCGCAAACTAACCATCCAGCTCAGAGAACAAAACCACATCAAAAAAAGATTTCCCTTTTATTAGCTGATAGATTCGGTCTATATTAGCATGTTCGTTAATCACATATTCGTTTGAGTACGAGGTTTCTAGGAACTCTCTGGCCCTTTTGGTGTTTCCCCTGTTTAAAATTTTGGCACTATCCCAATCAAACTGATGTCCATAATTATGATGATGGCTTTTTCCCTAATGAAGTTCCGTTACCACGTCTTTTATCTTCCCTGGTTAAAGGTATACATTTTGATTTTTGATTTACAGCTTGATTCCACACTGTATTTTTGGTACAAGTATGGAATTTTCAGCATGGATATCGGTAGCCCAAATTTTGCAGGCCGACCATAGATATCGGGTGTGCGCCGGCGTGGGCTCGAACCCCGGACCATGTGCATGGTCGGCGAGAGTCCTAACCACTGTGCCACCGACGCACAACCTAAAACACTGCGAAAAGTACTACTCTGTCGTAACATAAATGTGAAGTTTCAGTTGAGCAACGAAGTCTATCGTCAAGCGGAGGAAACAGCAAAAGGTTTCCCAACCTGAGTCCTGTTTTAGTCGACATTTTTATGGGGAAATTAGAGAATCAGTAACTGAAAAATTTAATCACTGAACTCTCATTCTACTGTGGATACATGGGTGGTACTTTCATCTTGCATTAGAATAAATACAATATTGAGGTCCTTCTTGAAACGTTCAGTATGTCTCAACTACAAACTGAGTTCACAAACAAAACCTAAAAGTCTATACTTTATCATTTCTTGATGTTCTGCTAACAAGAAGACAAGATGGCAGTATTAAGCGGAGTATTTTCAGTGAAAAATCATGGGTTTGTCAGTGTACCCATTTCAGGTCGTTTGTTATTCCTCCATACAAACGAAATCTATGCTAGAAAAATCTGTGCAACCGACACTCCTAACAATGAAATAAGGAAGATAGAAAACGTATAATATGAGAACGGATATCCAGAAGAATATGTTAAAGTCTGCATGATGAGAACAGTTAGAAAAAAATGCCTGCAAACTGTGCACAAGAAACGCATATGCATGACCATCGCTTAAAGGCGACAGAGTCACTGAACTACTGCCATAGAAACTGCTAAAGATAATAGCTATAGCATTCGTTGCCACAAAAATATGTATAAAATTCACCACTCGTTGTAGAACTCCAAGGTGGGTGAAGGATAAGCTACCGAGTCTGGCCATCTCAATGTACATCTATTAATTTAACTGTTTCTGTGGAGACAGTGACATAAGTGGAACGACTTGGCAAGCCCACAGCCGCCTTCTTCAGCTTTGTGCGACCTGGTTAAATGGAGGAGTTGTAAAGTCAACCAGGAGTTGAGGATACGGATCACAAGAGTGGTTAAAATTCCATCTGTACAATTATATGCAAGATGCCACCTGATTTCCATATGTTTGTACACTTTCGATTGCCAAGAATAGCTGGGGCGTATATAATAAAAACGTTTCAGCTCAATCTTTGTGTTTAGTAAAAGTTTTTTCAGTCGCTGTCCCTCCCATGGCCCTTAACGTGACTTAGAATAGTTATCTCGATCACACCGGATAGCTACAAAATATTATTTTTATTTGTACTGCCGTGTTACAATTGTACACTTTAATCCTAGTTTCACAATTTATTACTAATATTACTATCCTACTTACATTCTCCGTGACTATGTTTGGTTCTATTGATCCACACTGTGTCAAATGTCTATGAGCGATATTTATTTAGCAATTGTAAAGCCTGATGATGATTCACCAAAGATACCTATTCGCTTAATTGAATATTGTTCTATGATTATCTTAATGGGAATTCCTAAATGCAATGGTCACAAATCATTACTACATTACAGAGGACTTAAACGGAAACGAATTTACATTCAGAATGGCCCTCATTGTAACTTCAGTTATTGATATGACACTTGTTTAAAAGTCTTCAAACTTTCTGACAGTTGAAAATGCCTTATTATGTCATCTGTCTTACACAAATTGCAAGATTACTGCGAATCATTGCCTAGTGTATCACGATTATTCTTATTCAGTCTAGGGACGGAAGCTAACGTAACAATGAAATTTAATAAAGTATCAAATGACGTGATACGCTGACTAAAATGTGACTTCATTGTTATCTACGTAAGCCAGATATACTCATTTAAACTGATCAATAGTCTTAATTATGGAATTAACAACAGTGCATGTGAAACTCCTATGATAAAACCAAAGAAAACCAGAATTTCAAAAGTATGGATATACTGAACAAAGAGTACTCTTTTCGATAAATTCATCATCAGGCCCCACAGTTATATATACATTATAGTGAATGAATGAATTAGTGTTATGAACGACATTAATGTTTAAATAAAATCAAATCAATAATATTGATACATTACAGCTCTACAGCATCAACATAAGTTAAGCTGGATTTCAGAAAAATTAAGAAAGATAATATTACAAATTCATGAATTTATAGTCTCTAATGATGGCCAGGGCAGTGGTAGGAGCTGGACTTCCTTCTTTTGAACACAGAGCACTGGTTGTTTGAGGCGCTCTGCAATAGCCTCTGCTGTTTGGAGCCTGCGGTGCTTCGATAATTTTGGCAATTTATTAGGCACTCGGTAAATGATAGAGAAGGATTCTTCTACGCTGGCTTTGTGGCCGGTTTGGACCAGGTGGTCTAATATCCAACTATTAATAGTTTGATGGTCTGATATTGAACTGTTCATGGTTTTAACTACACCTTTACTTAGCCATAGTGGGATATGTTCTCGAGCACGAAAAATCAAGTTCCTAGAGCAATGGCCAATTTAACTCGCTCCACAAGCGCAGTTGAATTGATAGATAAAATTAGAAGTGGCTAGTCTAGATACTTCATTTTTCAGTCGAGGAATCACCATCGGTCGTGTAGAGAATAAGACGTGTAGTTCGCCAGCATTAAAAGTTCTTTGAACTGAATTTCTTAATTTCCTCGTAATTACCTCACTAGGTATATCGCCCTTGAATTGTAGTCGTATATAAAGTGGCTTCTTGTTTACAGATAGTGAGTAGTCCTTTTCCGATTTCTTCGTGATGTGTTTCTTGATAAATTTGTCGGGATAGTCATTTTCAATCAAAGTATCATGTACAATGCTTAATTCACCTTCATTTACTTCTTCTGAGCATATAGCTTTAACCCTGTGGCTGAGGGTCTTCACTAATTTTTTTTGTACTTGATAGGAACGAAGCTGTGAAAATGTGTTTATTTTCCTATCCAAGTACTTTTTCTATGCAAATCTCTTTTTATGCTACCATCTGGTTTTTTGTAAGGAGGATATTCAGGAAGGCAATTCTGTCTTGGGATTCCTCTTCGCATGTGAATTTCATAGCCGAATGTACTCCATTGAATTCAGTGATTATTGTACTCCTACCAGAACCATTATCAAAAATAGTGGAGGTATTTCAAAAGTGTTATTTTGTTGATGGTGACTAACAGGATGCTCGTTTTATCCTCATTTGTACTCTCTACCTGAATATACTTGCAGTCCCTACTGCCCCCTCCCTTTATTAGTCTAACTCAGTTCCCGAAGCTCTATCCACTATACCACGTGGTAATGGGTGCTCGCTTTGAGTTCCAGTGGGAACACTATCACTATCAGTGGGAATATAGGTATATCCAGACGATCAATCCCAAATAAGACGAAATGTGCATCCTGTATACAATGGCTAGTCACCATCCCCTAAATAATAAACTAGTTATTGATGTATGCAGTTAAGGAGACCTATAATGAAGTAAGTGACGTCATTTAAACCTGTTCAAATTGTTGTTTTTGTTTTCGCCAAGTTTATCAAGGGAAGTAATTCTATGAAATCCTATGAAGAATTTGCCATAATTATCTCAAAATTTGTAATTTTATTCGATTTGCTAGCTGCTTTGTGAAAACGAGTTAATAAAACGTGAGATAAATGAATTTACTCATCACACAGTTTTATTTATCTGATTAATAATTCATTCATCAGGAAATGATTAGTTTATTTCATTTTCTGATGACCCAAAACACTTTGATAACTCATTATTTGTTTTTCTTTTAAAATATGACTTCATATATAGGACTTCATTTACAAAGTATTTGATTAGTACTAAGTACAGTTAATGAAATATATTCATCAGATGAATATGAAGGGTCTATTCCTGTAGTCACTACTTCTGGAAACATGAGAAGTAAGTTGGAAATCTAAAGGCATTTCCATTTTCACGAGTTTAAGGCTAAACCTTGTTGATTAGCGCTGAAACCTAAGAAAATCCAGTCCAGGATATGAAAAATTTTCTGATCTTTGGGTCTTGTATACTTGTTTTCAATTTAACACAGAAATTCACTTCTGACTGACAAATTACTGTTGCCATTTGATTGATAAGATATGCAGAAGGTTTTAAACAACCTTAGAAACAGTGACTCCAGCGATCAGTCACTTAGATTATACGCATATGGTATTGAAATTATGCATCGTCTGTTAAAGCATGGGAAAAACATATTTTCGCATAAATTTGGGAAAATATGACTTATCAAAACAAGTTTGGGGAATGCATTCTTCATAAAAGCCAAAGAAGTACTTCAACATATTATCTTTTTTCAATAAACAAAGGTTGTTATCCAACTGTTCTTGGTTGCTAATAGTGATAAAGTGCCCATTGAAGTTAACTTCCTCACTGTCTGATGCATTCTAGTATTTAGTGAAAGTTGGATTTTTAATGATTTTCAACTTTTTAACACAAATACTGGACTAATACAACCCAAACATTTCAACTACACAAGTGTGATATCACCGTGCTTATGAATATTTGAGGGCTTTGTACCATGAATTTTGTAATTAGTGTGTTTGAGATTGTCTCTAAATATCAATAATCTGTATTTACGTCTTCCCTGGACAGTATTCTAGGTGTTCACACAATAAGCGCACACTCAAGTGTAATTGAATACTACTATGGCAATCACTGTCTCCCTAAATTCTTCCATATGTGCGCAAAGAATTCTTGAATAATCTCTCATGATCTCTTCAAACTTTCATAACTAAATTTACAACAGAAAAGTTCCACTGATAAAATGCAGACATGAGATAGACGTGCACACAACTGTTCGCTTAGATCTTTCTCAGGATTAAACATACATAGCTCTAAACAGTTGTGAAGTTTTAGTCACAAATGAAGATCAGAGGATCAAAGATGAAAGTTGTATATTGTAAACTATTACGTGATTATGAAGAATAACAAATTTCGAAGTACTTGATTCAGACGATGACAGGTATAATGAAGTAATGCCTGAAATGTGCACAATTAAATACTAAAATTAAGTAAGAAACTTATAAAGTTAGAATATTTGCAGTACAAAAAGGGAGGCAGACAGATAATTAAGGTTTATTTAAGTGTGTAAATGCTAGAAACTGATGAAGAACAACAAAGAAATGGGAAGTTTCAATGGTAAATTCCTTTATTACGTTTATCTTGACCAAGGAAGAGAAAAACACAGAACAAACATATTCGTATACGCAAACTACGGTTATCTTCCAAAAATGCAATACTTTCAGCTGTGCGACAAGGGATCGAAAACTGTGTTCAAAAAATTAGAACAAATAACACTGGAATTGTTTTTCCCTCTTGATTGACGACTTTGGAAAACAAACCTTTAGAAGATTTCCTGGAATAAATTTGTTAATGTTTACTCACCGATACAATGTACTACAAACACTTTCGAAGAAAATGATCATTAATGAGAATCCACACTGCTAATGTAACACGACACTAAAACTTTAAGCACTACTCATATTTGAAACGGATATGGCGTGTGCCACCAAAATTACTATCTAAATGTATTTTATACAGCTTATTTTTCATACGCGTTGGGGTTGCTCACTCGACGCCCAACATTCCTACTCTACGGCCTAACTGATGGCTACATGACGGTGAAGAGTGCATCGGCTGATGATTGAACGCTAAACCACGTACGTGGTCAGTGAGTATTTCTTCACCAAACTACCGAAGCTATGCTGATACTGACAAATTACTGTCAGCAAATTTATCACTACTGCATTGGACAATTTTTGTGCATTTTTCTAAAAATCCTACATATAAATGTGTATAAATGAATAGAGCCATTGACGAAAATGTAATTTGAAAATCCCCATTTAGTCATATGAAAAAGAGAAGACGTTAAGCGAAGAGAATTCGCCAAAAAGAGTCTCTTCGCTGAACGTCTTCTCTTTTTCATATGAAAATGTAATTGAAAAGTAAATATTTCTTTGCTCATTCCTTTTGTCTTCTAAAAGATTTAACTTGACAAGTATCTTAAAATGCTGCAGAAGACGGTTGGAGATAACATGCTGTCACCCGTATTTTTTCAGCTGCTCCCATATAAATAAAATTCATTTTTTATTAGCATCAATCTTTCGCTTACTATTTTTAACGAAACTCAACTTACAAACACATGCGAAGTTATTATTATTACTACTGTTCTCTTGGGTTCCAAGTCGAACATAAGACTTCAACAACAAATCTCCATTTCATTCTGTATTCTGATGACCTACTCACTTGTCCCCATGACTTCCCATGGTCTCACATCTCCTCCTTGTACGATCTCCCCAATGTCACTTTCGCACAGACGACCCACTCGTCACCTCCCATTTGGGTTCCACTCAAGTGACGGCCTGGTGCGCAATGTCATTCGACAGCCTCCTTAACGTAACCCAACCCACCTCCATTTCCTCCTACATATTTGTTGAGCGATTGGCACTTGGTTGATTTTTCCCCAGCCAGAATTTCTACTTGCTAATTGTTTCTGGCCAAATCGACATTTAATCTTCAGTATGAAGCCGGCGAAGGAATCAGTCGTTGATGAGAGTCTCCCACCTGTTGGAAATCCTTTTTGTAACACGCAAAGCAAGTTCGTGACCCGTACAGAAGAACTGACTGATTTCGCATTTGTCAGAACAGAATCCCAATCATGTTCTTTATGCTTGCTGAGTTCAGAAGACATCCAAAGCGATTTCATGTTGATTAAGCATTATTTTTGCCTTCTCGATTCTGACTTTGAAATCCTCATCCGTGCCGTGTGTCTGAGGTTGAAACGATGCTGGCCGCCTAGATAAGAAAAGGAAGTAACCTCTGTCGAACTTCTTTCGTTGATGGTGGTTGGCGCTGGTTGTTCTTGTGGTGGTGATTCGTTGGTTATCTTCATCGCCTCCGTCTTCTCTATGTTCACCTGGAGTCCTGTTTTCAGCCAGTTTATTGGTTTTTGCTTCTAAGCCTTCGAGGTTGTGTGACATTATTCACAAATCATCCACATGCGAAATCCAGATCTTCCAAAGTCTTCTTATTTGTGGTTCAGAGTATTCTTGTCTCCTCGCTCCCCACAGTCTGACGTATAATTCAGTCCATCACAATTAACAATATCATCGGTGATAATAGGCAGGCAGCCTTGTCTTACTCCTGCTCCACTTCGAACGCCTCACAGAGTTTCCCGCTGTGGATCACTGTCATACAGCCAGCCGTTGATTAAGGTCGACAGAGAATTGAGGTACGCCGTATGGTTGAAGTAGCTTCCAAATTACTTCTCGGTCAACAACGTCTTTCTAAGGCCTTTCAAAGCCAATGAATTTGAGGTGGAGTGAGATTTGACTGTCATGCTATGCCTTTTTCTGTGATGACGATGCGCTGAGTTGCGATTTGATCAGAGCATGATTTACCTTTCCTGAATCTGGCTTGTTCAGGTGGGCAGGCGTTGTTCTGCACTCACTGCATCTTCTATTCTCTCCAAGATGATGTGACTTGGTATTATACTTGGCGTGGAAAAGAGCATTGTTCCACTCCAGTTCTTGCAGAGGTGAGCGTAAGTTTCCCTATTTTAGCAGCTTGTCAATCGGTTGACAACTTTCCCTCCTTCCAAACCTTTTGCAACAGTGGTGTAAGAATATCTGCCGCAGTCTCTGGGGCCGACTTCAATGCTTCGGGAGGAATGCTGTCTGGTCCTGCTGCCTTTCCAGACTTCAGTAGCTCGATCACATTCAGGATTTCTGTTTTCGTTGAAGGATTTGTGTCCACTGTCATTTTTTCTCGTGTTATTGATGATGGGGGTATTTCTGGGCGAGTTGCAGGTGATGATCTGTTGAAGAGTCCTTTGAAGAGATCACCCCATTGTCTGATTTGTTCCTCCTCCTCGGTAATCAGGTTCATTTGAAAATCTTTTATTGGTTTCATAATCTGAGTTTATCTCTTCCTGGATAGAGAGTGACCTTGTTATCTGATATAATATCCAGCCTACCTATTCTGCTTCAGTTGCCGGTGTGTTGTAGAATTTTCTTTTGTCTTTCCTAGCATTCTTTTTCACTTCTTTATTTGGTGCAGTGTACACTGAAATCAGCTCATCCTTCTGTTGCTCATTTTTGCTTTGAGTCGCTTTCTTTTTCACCATACTCTTCCCTTCTATTAGCTCTCAGGTAGGTGTCCGTTGACAGTCATTCCTTTTCATGTATCTTCTTTCTTCCTAAAACAGATGTACACGTTTCCCTGAACATGGGCCTCAGAGAGTTTGTTCCAATTTTATTCCACTCAGGTTTCTTCAGTGATGCCAAATATTATATCCGACTTTGCTGTTATCTGATCCGTAGTAAATGTGTCCCTTGCAATTTTATCCTTCATTTCTAAATGCCGAATTTGAATTGTGGCCTGTCTCCAGTTTTGTGAGGGATTTCAGCTTCACTGTGAAGGTTCCTTGAAGTAGATAGTGATCTAAGCCAACATCTACTCCCCTTCTCGATTTTGTCCCCAAATGCCTGGGTATCCTCTTTCTTGAACAGTACTTAGACCAAGTCTTTCTGGTATTTGGTGTATTTGATTCTTTGTGTATATCCTTGTGTTTGTACACGCTAACTCCAGCCACTAAAAGACAAATCATGTACTGACCAAATTGCAACTCTACGCATCATCATCACAGAACAAAACATGGAATGGCGATCAAACCTCTACCTCAACTTTATAGACTTCGAGAAGGCCTTCAACAGCGTTGATCGTGAAGTAATTTGGAAATTACTCGAGTACTATGGCGTACCCCAAACATTCATCAACCTTATTCAACAGCTGTACGACAACGGCACATGTCAAGTAATCCATAACGGAAAACTCAGCAAGGCGTTCGGAGTAAACACAGGAGTCAGACAAGGGTGCCTGCCTATTATCACCAATGATATTCCTAATTGTCGTGGACTGACTGGATTACGCGTCAGACAGTGAGTGGGAAACGAGAAGACGGCGATATCCTGGACCGACCGAAGTGAAGAACCTAGAAGACGTGGATTTCGCGCGTGGTTTATTTATGCTTGATGTCACACAAAATCAAAGACTTACAACCGGAAACCGACAAACTGGTCGAAGAAGCAGCCGGCGAAGACAGGACTCCAGGTGAACATAGACAAGACGGAGGTTATGAAAATAACCAACCAACCAACGACGACAACAACAAGAACAGCAGAAACATCCAGCGTCAATCCCCATCAAACGGAGGGATTTGAAAACGGTTAGTGACTTCATTCACTTATCTAGGGAGCATTGTCTCAACTACACACAGTCGGAACGGACGAGGATGTCAAATCGAGCGAGAATCGGGAAGTCAGGCGAGAAACACATTCATCAACCTGAAACAACCAATCTGGAAATCGTTGTCACTCAGCCAGCATCAACAACAAAATTCGGTCGGATTTTCAATACAAACGACGTCAAGTCAGTCAGTCAGTTCTTCTGTACGGATCGGATCAGAAACTTGGCGGGTGGGTCACAAAGAATATTTCCAACAGCCTGTTGCAGACCAGACCTTTATCGACCAACAACTGTCTTCGCTGGATCTATACTGAAGATCAGATGGCCGGGCCGGGCCGGGAAGAATCGCCAACAAGAAACTATGGCTGGGAACAGATAAAGCAAGAACCAATCGCCAAGCAACAAATATGCAGGAGAGAGTGGAGATGGATTGGACACTCGTTGAGGAGGCCGGTTGGTGACATCGTGCGTCAGGCCCTTGAGTGGAACCAGGCCGAAAGGGAGGCGGCGAGTGGGACGTCAGTGCAAGGGTGACATGGAGGTGATCGTGTGAAGAAGAGTTGGAAGAGTATAGACTAACATGGGTGCAGGTGAAAAGTAGAGCAGAAGACAGAAGCAAGTGGAGACGTGCAGTTGAAGCCCTATGTTCCTTTTGGAATCCATCAGAGCAATAATAATAACTCCAGTCATTATATCATTGAAGGCACAGAAGTCTGCGAAGAGTTTTCCATTGTTATCCATTTCTCCGATAGCTTCTAGACCCATGATGAGTTCTCTTTGTGTATTATCTGCTCCCAGTGTAACAACAGAAGACAAGGGCCAGGCAACAGATCGTTTTATTATGAAAATCAACACGTATTTATACATCTTTCAACTACATTATTATAGACAAGCGCAGTCATCTGATTGGTTGTTTCGGGATTCCTTGACAAATAGAGTTCTCTCTGCGAATCATATTCTGCCACGTTAACTTTGCTGTGATTGGTTGTTGACTCAGGCTTGTTCATATTTTCTCACGGCCCTTATTAGTGACCTAGACCTTAACGTAGATTAGTGCCAACCAATCGGCTAGCAGCCTGCTCTCACCACACTCGTCCCCCCGTCAAATACGTGCGACTGAAGTCGGCTTGATCTACTTGGTGCAGGCGTCATCGTTGGCTTGTCTCGCTGTATCCATTTCTGGAGCTCGCTGACGTTCACGCGCCTCTCATTGTTCGCCATTGCGACTGTGTCTGCGTAACCCCATCTCGAAGTGACCATATATGGTCCTTCCCACTTTGGAAACTGTTTGCCTGACCCTGTCGAACATTCGTCCATACTTCGGCCCACACCTTCATATGCTGCTTTCGCCCGACCTCCCAGCAGCGTCTCAAGTAGCAGCTCCATCGCTGACAGATCTTGAACGCCACTCAACTGCGCAGAAGCCTTGAAGTCCTGCCCGAAGATCCATATGTCTCCATCAAAAACTGCAGGGTATAGGCTTTTCATTTGTCGGTAGGCAGCGACACCAAATGTAACAACAGAAGACAAGGGCCAGGCAACAGATCGTTTTATTATGAAAATCAACACGTATTTATACATCTTTCAACTACATTATTATAGACAAGCGCAGTCATCTGATTGGTTGTTTAGGTAGACAAACGCAGGCTTCTGATTGGTTGTTTCGGGATTCCTTGACAAATAGAGTTCTCTCTGCGAATCATATTCTGCCACGTTAACTTTGCTGTGATTGGTTGTTGACTCAGGCTTGTTCATATTTTCTCACGGCCCTTATTAGTGACCTAGACCTTAACGTAGATTAGTGCCAACCAATCGGCTAGCAGCCTGCTCTCACCACACCAGTTTGGCTCTCATGTCGTCCATAAGGATTTTGATGTCACTGTTCGGGATGTTGACCATTACTTTATGTAGCTGTCTGTAAAAGTCTACCTTCTTCTCTCGTTCCATTTTGCGCTGTAGCTATGTGCGAACCGTTGGATAATTGTAACCTTTCTTCCTCCCTTTTGAGTTAAATCTTGCTGTCATGATCTTGGATGAAATGGGTCCTTACTGCGATAGAGTTTCGGCTGCCAATGACAACATCATGATAGCCACTCATAGCCCAGTGTGTTGGTGGTTGTCGTCTAGGTGACTTGACCGGAGTGGATTACTGACTCACTAGTTGACAATTTCGACAGCCCAAATTCATTCCATCTGCTCTCGTAGATTCCCAGCACTTCTTTAACATATCTTCTCACTTTACTGGCTGCCTGGCAGACTTCCAAGTTTCGTACAGTGTACGAATATTTCAAGTCCACTCTTATTGTCACCTTCACCACAAGAAGACACATTGGCTGACTGGCTTCTGGAAGGCTTGTATCACCCCTTCATCATTTTTTCTCTCCGACTGCAGCGAAGAGTAAGTTCGTTTTTAACATTATTTGTATTTTTAATATTTTTATTGTGCGTTAGAGTTTCTGTAGTAGTCTGAAGGGTTTTGGGGGTATAATCACTAGCCCGAAGCCCCACCCTTCATCTTTTCCCGGGGTTGAAACCGGCTGGAAAAGTAGCCAGTGAGTAAACTAGGTGAGGTTCAATGTCATGTTGTATGACATTAAATGTTATAGGATAATTTCAGAGCACTGATCAAATCATTTTCCGTTATAAATCAGATGGTATCAAATTTAAATCTAAAGTCTTTCTTACTCAACGTTAATTCATCCATCCAGTCTGATACTGGGTGTTAAAGATACTATTTACTGGATGATATTTCGAGCACACTTTATTGCCTATAATAATATCACTAGTGTGATTATTATCATTATTATTATTATTGTATCCTTTAGTTCCTAGAGGAACATAGGGCTTCAGCTGCGCACCTCCATTGACTTCGGTTTTCTGACAACTTTTTCACCCTGCTCCAGGTCTGTCCACATGCTTTCATCTCCTCCTCGCATGACCTCCTCCAAGTCACCCTTGGACGACCAACTCGCCGCCTCCCTTTCGGGTTCCACTCGAGGGCTTGTCTAGTGATGTCACTTGATGGTTTCCTCAGCGTATGGCCAATCCATCTCCATTTCTTTCTGCCTATTTGTTTCACAATCGGTTCCTGATTGGTTCGCTCCCAGAGATCCCTGTTGCTGATCTTTTCTGGCCATCTGATCTTGAGTATTGAGCGGAGACAGTTGTTAATGAAGGTTTGAAGTTTGTTTGAGATGCTCTTTATGACTCGCCAAGTCTCTGATCCGTATAGTAGCACTGACTTCACATTGGAGTTGAAAATCCGGATCTTATTTTTGATGCTGAGTGCTGTTGACCTCCACACAGATTTGAGAGTAATGAAAGCTTGTCTTGCTTTTCCGATTCTGGCTTTGATGTCCTCGTCAGTTCCGCCTGTAGTTGAGACGATGCTTCCCAGGTAGGTGAAGGAGGTTGTTTCTTTCAGGTTCTTCCCATTTATGCTTATTGTGGTCTGTTGTTGTTCTGTTGATGTTGGCTAGGAATCTTCATCATCTCTGTTTTATCTATGTTCACGTGAAGTCCTATCTTTGATGCTTCTTCTGCCAACTTGTTACTTTTCACTTGCATATCTTCCAGTTTATGGGAAATCAGACATATATCATCGGCGAAATCCAGATCCTCCAAGTCTTTTGTGTCAGTCCATTTTATGCCTGTTCCCTCGTTGGTTGCCGTTGTCTGTCGCATTATCCAATCAATTGCAATCAGGAAGATCATTGGTGATAGTAGACAGCCTTGCCTCACTCCCGTCCTCACTTCGAAGGCTTCCGTAAGTTTCCCGTTGTGGATTACTTGGCATGCAGCATTGTCGTATAACTGTTGGATGAGGTGTATAATTGTCGATGGGACCCCGTAGTAGCGAAGTAGTTTCCAAATGACCTCTCGATCGACGCTGTCGAAGGCCTTTTCAAAGTCGATGAAGTTGAGATAGAGAGGTGACTGCCATTCCAAGCTTTGTTCAATGATGATCCGTAGAGTGGCGATTTGATCAATACATGATTTGTTTCTCCTGAATCCAGCCTGTTCCGGACGAAGTTTTTCATCTAGGGCTTGTTTGATTCTCTCCAGGATGATGCGACTTAGTATCTTGCTTGGAATGGACAGAAGCATAATTCCACGCCAGTTTTTACATTGACTTAAGTCTCCTTTCTTTGGAAGTTTGAATAAGTAACTGTTCTTCCAATCCTCGGGTACTTTGCCCTCTTTCCACACCTTCTCCAGTAGTGGTGTCATCAAGTCCGCTGTTGTCTCTGGGTCTATTTTCAAAGCCTCTGCTGGGATTCCATCTGGTCCCGGTGTTTTCCCAGTTTTAAGCATCTTGATTGCATTCAGGACTTCTGATTTCGTCGGGGGGTCAGTGTTCACTGGTAGTTCTGCTTCCGTTGTTGGTATTGCTGGACGTGTTGTAGGTGGCGGACGATTTAGAAGTCTTTTGAAGTGTTCAACCCAGTGCTTTCTCTGTTCCACCTCTTTGGTGATTGACTTTCCATTGTCGTCCTTTATTGGCTTAATCTGTGTCGAACGTTTGCCCGAAAGGTTCCTAGTTGTTTGGTAGAGTGTGGCGAGGTCTCCTTTGCCTGCAGCTTGTTCTGCTTCGTTTGCCATGGTTTCATAATATTTTCTTTTGTCTTCCCTGGCACTTTTCTTCACTCTTTTGTTCAGTGTATTGTAGCTTGCATTCAGCTCCTGTTTTTGTTGCTCGTCGTGCACTGGATAATCTTTTGCTTCACTGTCCTTCTCTCTTCTATTAGTTTCCAAGTGTCCGTAGTGAGCCACTGTTTGTCCTGTCTCTTTTTTCTGCCTAGAATTTCTATGCAGGTTTGGCTCCACACCGTTTTCAAGTTGTTCCAGTGCTTTTCAACGCCGACCTCTTCGCTAGTGTTGATTTGTGTCTCGGCTTTGTCCTTTATGCTTGCAATGAAGATGTCCTTTGTAGCCTGGTCCTTCAGCTTTTGAGTGTTGAACTTGGCTTGTGGTCTATCTGCAGCTCCTGATTCCCTGAAAGCTTTTAATTTGATTTGGATTGTCCCTTGTACGAGATAGTGGTCTGAGCCAACGTCTGCTCCTCTTCTTGCTTTTGTGTCCAGTAGGCTGCGCCTCCACTTCCTTGAGATTGAGATGAAGTCGATTTGGTTTTTGGTTTGCCCGTCTGGTGACACCCATGTAGCCTTGTGGATATCTTTGTGCTTGTATACACTGCCACCAATCACCAGTTCGTTGAAGGCGCAGAAGTCGGCGAAGAGTTCTCCGTTTTCATTCATTTCTCCTAGAGCTTCTCTACCCATGATGAGTTCCCTTCCCGTATTGTCTGGTCCCAGTTTGGCGTTCATGTCTCCCATTAGTATTTTCATGTCGCCAGCTGGAGTATTGTCCATTGTTGCCTGTAGTTGCCTGTAGAATTCTTCTTTCTTCTCGAGGTCTGCGTTGTTTGTGGGTGCATAACATTGTATGATTGACACTTTCCTTCCTTTGGAGTTGAACCTGGCGGTCATTATCCTGGACGAAATCGCCTCCCATTGTATCAGGGCTTTCGTTGCCGTTGGTGACATCATGATAGCCACGCCCTCGGTGTGCGTGTGGTTATCTTCTGGGTGACCGGAGTAGATCACTGACTCACCTGTTGACAATTTGGTGAGTCCACTCCCATTCCATCTGCTCTCACATATTCCCAGCACTTGTATTCCGTATCTTTTCATCTCGTTGGCGATCTGGGCAGCTTTCCCAGTCTCGTACATAGTTCGGACGTTCCATGTTCCTACACAGACTTTTTCTTTTGGTGCAAGGAGGTTCATCATACTGAAGTTTCTTTAGCAATTTTTGTTTACAGGGTGGGGTTGCTAGCCTCACGCCTGAGAAAAGAATGATTACATTAAGTAAAAGTTTAGAGAGAAGCAACTTTTTGGGTTGCTCCCCTCAAAATCAGAAAATAACGGACAAACAATGAGAACAACATCAACAAAGGAAACAGTTCACAGAAAAAAGGGCAAAAAGCGACGACAACTATACAATAAGACA
Organism: Trichobilharzia regenti; assembly: GCA_944472135.2. Classification (NCBI taxonomy): domain Eukaryota; kingdom Metazoa; phylum Platyhelminthes; class Trematoda; order Strigeidida; family Schistosomatidae; genus Trichobilharzia; species Trichobilharzia regenti. Next base: position 98,714,642 of record OX235262.1, on the reverse strand, counting down.
ACATGCAATATAGTTCAGTACAGTTAACTAAAATGATATCTTAACCATAAACTCACTGACTTGGAGCAACTTGAACATATAAATCCAACAATATATACAATTATAGATGTGTTTATGTTTAAAAATTCCACAAATCCAAACAGTGGGTTATGTGTATTATCTGTCAATAAGATTGTATTTTTTGGATTCAGTGTTCGAAAGGTTAATAATTGTGATAATTTCCGCAAACTCTTTGCATAAAATTTTAGAGTAATAAGAGCTTTTATTAATGAGGAAAATATAGCGTTATAGTCGAAAAGCGCGCCCGTGATTGCTTAGTGTTAAAACCTATTTCTAACAGCAATCTATGTTTCAGGCATTAAACCTAATTATCTACCAAAAGCTTGGCATATTGCGATAGCCTTTTAATTTAAGTCCATTTTTCAGCCTATTTACTCATTAAGTAAACATTCAACTTTCTCTTACAAAATTTGTTTGTTTTTTTATAAACATCAAATCCCTACCATCACAAGGGAATAAACTAAACAAATAAACATGAAAGTTGAAATTTTATGTCAATTTTATTTACATTTTCTCTACTAAACATGTGTTCATGTTTATTCATTGGAATGATATCAACAAGATAGCAGATAAAGACTATAATGACTTTCCAAAACTTTAATTATGCGTTAAACAAATTGGAGTTCAATATCATCAATGGAATCCATCTATCTATCTATGCAGTTGTAATTATTGTGCAGAAATGAACAATTTTTCCCAAGTGTATTATCATTTATGTTTGTGTTATTTTCGTTTTCAACTTTATAAAAACCAGTTAAAAACTCAAAAAAATAAAACATTTAGTGCTTGCGTAACACTCGGACAGACAAGATATGAAGACATTAAACGCCAGGTTTGAATTCATCATTTCGTCATACTTATATGAGTGATTTTACTAAATATGTTTAAGCGACGAACAGCAAAAGTACTTTGAATCCTTTTCAAACAATTGTACCAAGACATTTTTAATTATTTTCAGATTTCTTTTAATTTAGGACTAGAATTTCAACTCTATATACCCCTCCCTAGTTTCATTTATTGACAATTTTTCTAGTAAAGCGTGGAAGAAATATTAATTTAACGGAGGAAGTGAACTACTTGTGAGAAAAGTTGTTAGTTTTCAGACTATTTACTTCCTAGTTTTATTTACAGCTCATTTATTCTTATCTTTATTCTTGTATTTTCTAAACACTCTATTGTCTTTTAAATTCAATTTTGTTATTTATATTTAATCATGCATAATTATCACTGAATTCATTCTAGCAGAAACAGAAGTAAGTTAATAGTAGAACCACTTTTTCTCACCTGATTTCCAGTCTCTATCCAAACTGCTTGTCTAATTCTATGAGTTGTTTACAATTTCATGTTGTTTTGCTGACAATTCTTGTTACTTAATGAAGCCAAAAATGTAATGTCTGAATGACTTATCATTTCGCTACTTTCTCAAATTTCTCTTCCACTTTGCTTAAAAGCTGCACTCAGTTGAACATAATTTCATGTTCATCAAATATGAAAATCTGAAGCAAAATCGGTACTAAACAACGTATACTGAGTTAAGTGACATAATTAATGGATTTTAATTAAAACTTTATGTCGTGGCAATATTCGACCACCAGATTACTAGCCTGCTGCCCTACCAAATCATCTCCTTGCCCCAAGGACGAGTATTCCTATTGGCACTAGCCAGTAAAATATGTCTGCAACCCCAAAGTAATCAATGTCCTCCTTGACATTCCAACCGATACCGATGAAAATCTCGTTTCCCCTTAAGTTACTGGTCAACAGCGACGCGGCTACTTATTCTTATTCACGCAGCTATGAAAACCATTTTTCTAGACCAATCCACCCTCTTATATTATTTAACTCTCTTATTATTTTAATCAGTTCGTTAAATGATCATTAATGATTTTACCGTTGTGCTACTAAGAAATTATGCTTTTTATTTTAGTAATTCCCAAAGTCTTTTTGTTTATTACAGTACCACACCACAAACGTTTTATTTTATACGGCTGTAGGTGGCATCGTCTAGAAAACAATTCCCGATTTTAATAAAACGATGTTTATAATGGATAGTACTGTTATTTGTCGGTATTAGATGGTTGGAGGCAATTGACAAGAAGCCTTAAACCTAGGTTTCGTGCTACTTGGCTCTCATCAGCAGGGCCTATCCCTTCTGATATTCGAACCCGCGTCTTATTGATAGAATTCAGTCTGCACCAAAGATACAGTTAGACACACACACATTACACTAGTTACTGATTAAAGTCCAATCAGAAGTACTGTTATTTATTTTACCTTATTCATCGTTTTCGCAATACTGATGGTTTTGTAACTTTTTGAGAGACATAATAAGTTATTTTAATACGCAAGTCTAAACGTAGATTTTTAGGAAACGTTCTCTATGGAGTAGCACTATCAATATGGCGAAGAACATCATTGCAAAAGATGTCAATCTTCATTAACAGTTCTCCTTGTTTCATTTTAACACGATACTTGCACACATCACAGGTAGGGAAAATCAAGCCAAATAAAGATCGTCGATTTTTAGATAGTTTGGCATTTTGTCATAGCGACAGTTTATGTTTTCCTTAGCCATCTTGATTTTCTATATTGTTAATTATAAATACATCAAGATAAAAATTAGTCATTGTATTTTGTCACAGCTTTGATTAGCTGCTTATTTTTTTGTTCTCAACATAGGTCGACTAGTAAATACCCTATTGAAGGACCAGAGAAATGTCTTTGTTCCATATCCTTATAACGTTGTGAAGTGATCTGGGGCAATCTAGATGACAAGGACAGAAGATAGAGGAATGTTATTAAGTTAATTAAATAAGTGATTTCTTTAGTACCAAAATTTAATGTTACAAGCAAGGGAAATATTTTAATTTAGCAGCAATCACCTACAACCTCAATTGAGACTGGAATTTACTTTGTGTTCTATGAACTTTAACAGCTGAGTAGAAATGTAATGTCATTAGTTCTCATCGCTTGTTCGTAAACCTGTGAATGCGACACTAGTAAACTAATAAATAATTCTAAGGGTTATCTTGATTAAAACTATAAGTGTATATCCACTGTGAATCTAAAGTAGTCGATTTTTTATTGCAGGTTCTTCAACCATTCTGTTTATTAACCAATTAGATAAGAAGTTATGTCATTTAGTATTTAGAACTAAAGGAGAACTGAATCTAATCCTTGTCAGGTGTTTCCCTGATGATTAGTTTATAAAGATGAAAAGTCCTGATTTGGAGCCCATTCCCGTGCTTTACAGAAGTCAGACAAAGATTTAAAGGGAAACTATCAGCGGTAGTGTTTAACAATAGCCGGTATTTCGTCTGGAAACACAACTATCACATATCTGTAGTGAGTTCCGTTTGCTATCCTTAGAGTACTTCGTGATATCATAAGAATAAGCAGTTGCTTGATGTTCAATTAATTCAACACCACTTCTCAATTGTTTAATGCTTGATGAAACACAACATATTTCTTGCAGTCAGCGAATCCAAACACTTCAACCAAACTCTGTAAACTGCTTGATACAGTATTTCCTAACAATAATTACTTTATTAACAGCAGTAAGCCACTCATAGTTTTTTCTATTTACCATTTGTTTGTCTAGTAAAAGTGACCGTGGAAGTATTTCCGCCTTCATCCATCCATCTTTTATAGTCATTAAAAGTCCCACTATTGTTTGATGGTTTACCTTCGTCAAACTGATGACTATTTTGAGCTTTATCAAGATTTGTTTATTCCGATTCTTTTCATTGAGATAATACTTTAAGATAATAGATATTTTTGCATATTCAAATAAACATTCAAGAGCCGTAAACTTATAAAGAAAATAGAATAATATTTTTTTGCTGATAAATTAATCATAAATATAAAAAGTAGTACTGTAGTGACGACAGAAGTCTAAGATCAAACACAATGGGAATGAATACTGATGAATTAGTAACCTTTTGTTAAATATAATGGAGTGCATAAAGCAGAAGAATGCTTTGATTTTAACTATTTATGATAAAAATAATATTTCTCATGACATTGACAGTTGAATAGAGGAAATATTTGTTTTGTTTTTTTCATTTATGCGATAAAATTATCAATGCATGAAATGAAAGCGGTTAACTCCGTTTGTTTTAACACTTTAACACTAATCGAAAAACTATTTTCGCTTGACTAGATTGTCCAGTCATTGTGTACTTGAATGCAGGGATGCAAAAAAATACAAATGACTTGAAGATCAAACTATTATTTGAGATATGATGATAAGTTTAAACCTGAAAAGTGAAGTGGATTGAAACTCTACCTACGAATATATTTTTATAATATTTGTTTCCATCTATTGAAGGTTTCATGTTTTCTTTTCTTTTAGTATTTATTTACTCTCTCACATGATATAGTCTGATAGCTTGTCTTATAAAGATTAATTGACAAGACGCCTAAAAAGTCACCATTGTATTTGGCTCTTTAGTTGCACTTACACAGATATAATTTCATCATGAGCTGACATTAGTTAGAGAACCATTGGAAAACCTGGGAGTACTGGACAGCTGTTTCGTCCTAGTTTGAGACTCTTCAGCAGTACGCACCCACCGGGATTCCAACCCAGGACCTCCCGGTTACAAGGCGAGCTCGTAGACCATTGAGCCACTGGGACTCGATCCAATGGTCCTTGAATTCTAACTTCTGCCGATTCACGACATAGCACGACCGCTAGCCAATGTCTTCGGCGAGTATTCGTCCTCACACCCGACCAACACTTGAATACAGATATAATTCTTCTTTTTCACCGAGTCATGAGTTTATGACTTACATTTGGAGCTTTTCATTTTTTTTGTCAATACTTATTGTACCATCTAATCATACTTTTAAATTTTTTTCGATAGACGTGGACAGTTATTTTAATTCCTTATAAAAATGTTTGTATAGGCTTGACAACTGGGAGTATGAACTGCCAAAACTGACATTATCACATATCAAAATCGATACAGTGGTAATAATACAACTGGATGTCAAAATAAGCCATTAAACTTTAGTTACTTTTGCTGATACATTGACTTTCTAGAAAGGTTTATTTTTAGAAAACGTTTTCAATCGTAATAAACGCCTCCTCCTTGCCATATTTATAGAGTTTAATTTAGGCTTAATAACCAAAATAACTAAGAAATCTTGTTTATCACTTTTTCATGTAGTTTGTCGGTGTTTATGTGAACAACCAAATAATATCCCCGATAAAGCCAAAAAATGTTTGGAGACACCCTAAGGTACATTGTATTTCTATTCACACAACATGGTCACATAAGCTCAAGGTCCACCTGAAGTTAAACTTGCATGCTTAATATACGTAAGTTTGTGATTCCAGCACACTTTTTCCTAAACTGATGAAAACAGAGAGTTGATTAATTTAGTTTCCAGTCACTTGAATTATCTTCATATTCCGTAATGAAACCATTCTCTGTGAACAACTTTGTGTCATAATAATTTTATATTTTTAATTTAGCAGCTATCAACAAGAAATGAGAATTAAACATTCTAGAGGCAGAATCTTGTTTGCAGCCACAAAAGAATAAAACCTAAGTATCATAATGGTGTCTGTATAATAATCAATTGCCCACTGTATTTTTTCAAAACTTAACTGTGGAGGTTTTGAGACTCTCACTAAAACATTTTGAAAATTCAACCTCTTGGAAACTAAATTCTGTAGTTTCACACGACAGAATACAACTAAGAAGAAACGAAGGGAATTCGAAGATAAAGATGTTATGGGAAGGTGACACATGTATCATTATTGTTCCCTTGGGTTCCTTGTGGAATATAGGGCTTCAACTGCACGTCTCCACTTGCTTCTGTCTTCTGCTCTACTTTTCACCTGCATCCATGTTAGTCCATACTCTTCCAACTCCTCTTCACACGATCACCTCCATGTCACCCTTGCACTGACGTCCCACTTGCCACTTCCCTTTCGGCCTGGTTCCACTCAAGGGCCTGACGCACGATGTCACCAACCGGCCTCCTCAACGAGTGTCCAATCCATCTCCACTCTCTCCTGCATATTTGTTGCTTGGCGATTGGTTCTTGCTTTATCTGTTCCCAGCCATAGTTTCTTGTTGGCGATTCTTCCCGGCCCGGCCCGGCCATCTGATCTTCAGTATAGATCCAGCGAAGACAGTTGTTGGTTGATAAAGGTCTGGTCTGCAACAGGCTGTTGGAAATATTCTTTGTGACCCACCCGCCAAGTTTCTGATCCGATCCGTATAGAAGAACTGACTGACTGACTTGACGTCGTTTGTATTGAAGATCTGACCGAATTTTGTTGTTGATGCTGGCTGAGTGACGAGGATTTCCAGATTGATTTCAGGTTGATGAATGTGTTTCTCGCCTGACTTCCCGATTCTCGCTCGATTTGACATCCTCATCCGTTCCGACTGTGTGTAGTTGAGACAATGCTCCCTAGATAAGTGAATGAAGTCACTAACCGTTTTCAAATCCCTCCGTTTGATGGGGATTGACGCTGGATGTTTCTGCTGTTGTTGTTGTTGTCGTCGTTGGTTGGTTGGTTATTTTCATAACCTCCGTCTTGTCTATGTTCACCTGGAGTCCTGTCTTCGCCGGCTGCTTCTTCGACCAGTTTGTCGGTTTCCGGTTGTAAGTCTTCGATTTTGTGTGACATCAAGCATAAATAATCCACGCGCGAAATCCACGTCTTCTAGGTTCTTCACTTCGGTCGGTCCAGGATATCGCCGTCTTCTCGTTTCCCACTCACTGTCTGACGCGTAATCCAGTCAGTCCACGACAATTAGGAATATCATTGGTGATAATAGGCAGGCACCCTTGTCTGACTCCTGTGTTTACTCCGAACGCCTTGCTGAGTTTTCCGTTGTGGATCACTTGACATGTGCCGTTGTCGTACAGCTGTTGAATAAGGTTGATGAATGTTTGGGGTACGCCATAGTACTCGAGTAATTTCCAAATTACTTCACGATCAACGCTGTTGAAGGCCTTCTCGAAGTCTATAAAGTTGAGGTAGAGGTTTGATCGCCATTCCATGCTTTGTTCTGTGATGATGATGCGTAGAGTTGCAATTTGGTCAGTACATAATTTACCTTTCCTGAATCCAGTTTGTTCTGGTCGGAGTTCTGTCTCCAGTGCATCCTTTAATCTCTCCAGGATGATGCGACTCAGAATTTTACTTTGCGTTGATAGGAGCATGATTCCTCGCCAGTTCTTTCAGAGTCTTATGTCACCTTTTTTGGTAGTTTCACCAGGTAACCTTTCCTCCAGCCAGTAGGTACCTTTCTCTTCTTCCAGACCTTTTGCAATAATGGAGTCAGTATATCTGCCGTAGTCTCTGGGTCCGCTTTCAGTGCTTCAGGGGGGATTCCATCTGGTCCCGTTGCTTTATCAGCTTTGAGAAGCTTGATTGCATTCAAGACTTCAGCTCTCGTTGGAGGATTGGTGTCGAATTGCAGTTGTGTACGTGCTGTTGTTGGTATTTCTGGACGGGTTTCAGGTGGTGGTCGGTTCAAGAGTCATTTGAAGTGATCCGGCCATTGTTTAATCTGCCTTTCTTCCCAACACTCCTATTCTGTATCTTCTCATTTCCGCGGCTACCTGGGGAGCCTTTTCAGTTTGGTACATTGTACGAACATTCCATATCCCCATCCTTATTTTTGCTTTCATTAAAAGAAGGCACATCGGCTGACTGGCTTCCCCAAGGCTTTCACCAGCCTGCGTCATTTCACTTCAACAATTCCAGCGGAAAATAAGGTTATTGTTTATATTTTTAGAATTTTTATTATATTTGTGCGCTGAAGTTTCTTTAGCGATTTGGTTAAGTTTTGGGAGTGGAGTTGCTAGCGCCACGCCCCAACTTTCCCTCTTTATCCGGGCTTGGGACCGGCTAGAAAACTAGCGAGCTAGTAATCTAGGCGAGGTTTGGAACATCTATAAATAAGTTAAATATGAATATCAGTTAACACGCCAATAGCCAGAGTACGAACTCTACGTCTAATCAAAATTGTGACAAATGAATTTACCAATGTTGAGAAGATTCCAAAAAGAACTGCAATAGGTTTTTCAACTGATACAAAATTCAGCCAGTCAAGAAGCATTGATCTGAAGACATCAAAAGTAATAGATGAAAGGGCAGAACTTTGCATGTGTTTACATTTCAAAATACAGTTTAGTTTACTCTCTAAATGAGACGAGATAAATTTCCAGGATATGACGTATTTTAGTTTGTTTTTAATTCTGCGTCTAGCTGTCCAAGTTTTTGCCTTTAAATGGTCACACGACTTTGTAAGTATGCCTCCTTTTTATGGCTTTTAAAGGAGAAATTATGCATAGAAATATGAATTACTATCATCCCATTAGGTTCTAAACGGAACATAGTACTTAAACATCGCTACTTTGCCCTGCTCTCAGAAAATACTGAACATGCAGTGAATATCTTTTGGCCACTTACTTCTATTCTGTTTGTTTATATATATCTAAACCTAACTGTTTATGTAGTGATTACTGATGGCTAGAGAGGCATTACAATCCATCAACATGAGTAAACTCACCATTGCAACCAATGAGCTGCCCAGCTAACTCTGGGTACATTCAACGATGTTAGTAAATCTATGAAAGTTACCTATTCTCACTTGCATATATTTTTGAGTACCTTAATCATCTTTCTTTTTGTGATAATAATAATATGCTTTATTCAAAAACAGTACTTGTGATACAGAATGGAATTCTCAGCATTTCACTACAATATTGCATCCAGTTAGTACATTATCAATAAATAAAATTCTACATAGATTAAGGGGTAACCTCAGTTAGTTTTGACAACAACATATTGGCATGTCGGTAGCAAAGCTGAAATTGAACAGAGTGTTTGAAGGTGTCAGAAAAGTAGATGCTAGCATATTTACTGGCGTAAGCGGTGACAAAAAGGTCGAGATGTACGGAGTGTGAAAGAACGAAGAAGAATGTTATAAATAGAGTTTGTTAGGAAGGGAGAAACAAAGTAGCACATAACAGAAAAAGAGAGAGAGAAGGAAAAGAAAGAGAGAAAACGTTGCACCTATAAATTATATGAGTTGGAAAGACGAGATCCAGTTGTTCTATTGACTATTTAATAAGTTATAGGTATCACACCTAGTGCTTTCTTTATCGCACAGAACACGATCTAAGTAGGGTATGGTTGAGTTTTTGTACATTAGTTTTCTATATAGGCTTCTGGTTTTTCCTGATGAGATACAAGGGGAGAGTTGTGAATGAAAAGGGTGTGGTGAGTTAGATAAAATGGATTAAGCCCATTTTTTACATGCGTCCATGTGCCTGTCGACCAGAATAGTAACAAGCTCGTTAATCGGCACATTGCTTACCCTGCTGACAACCTTTAACATCCTGCGTAATAAGTTATAGTCTTCCTTCAGTAGCCTAGGAAAAACTAAGGGGGAAAAATAGAGAATAATAGGCAGAATGCGAGAGTTAACGAATTGTAGGAGTAAGGGTTGGGTTATACTAGAATGTCTTAACTTCTTAATGCAGAAGGTAAGACGGAATATTTTCTTAGAAATCATCAAGATATGAGACGACCAGGAAAGATCAGTAGATAGAATGACGCCTACGTATTTAATTTCAGACTTGGTTTCTATTTCAGTGTCATCAATGTTGCACACCTCTTGAGTGCTAACTAGTTTGTTTAGGTCAGATTTGTGCCTAAAGGTGCAATTGACTGTTTGGCATTTGGAGGAGTTAAAAGTAAGACTGTTTTCTTTGGATCACTGGCTGATTTCTGATTAAAAGCCATTTAGTTTAGAGCAGTCACTTTGACATTTGACAGGCAAAGATACAGTCAGTTCGTCAGCATATTTGACAAAACTAATGTCATTTGGAGATGGTAACTAATTTTATGTGATATAACGACTTCTTAGTCATTAACAAGTGTATGTATAGTGAAAAAAATGTGATCTACTTAAGAATTTTGTCTATCCACTAACGATTATTTTCTCTAATTTTACTTAATATTTGATCGTATATCCACCAATCCGTTTTTTTGTACTTATAATGTAGAAATTTTGAGTGTTTTCGCAAAACATGATCATGAACTGATGTATTTATCTTGACTCTTCCTTACTTATGCTTCAGGAGAAAATTTTCAACACTATTTTTATGAAGTGTATTTTCACAGGCATGGTATGAAGAAATTCTAGGATTAACTAAAACTTCAATTTGTGTGTCTGAAAAACACGCGTATTTATTTACTCACTTTTAATTTACGAAAATTTTATATGGTGGCCTGTTAAAACCAGTGAGTTACATAATTTGCCATCCATCAAAAATTTTATCACATTTAATTTATCCAATATTGTTCTAATCATTTAATGACTTCCTTAAGTCATACTTCGTACTCACGCCCATTTTTAAACAGATTTCAACCTACAGCTATGAATCTTATCAAGGAAATAGAGAAAACGAAAATTCTAAGGTAGCGGAGCATGCTTAGGGTAGAACAATATTGCTTTAATCGATCATTATTTTAATTAAAGTTTATGTACAAGGAGGGAAAACTTTGCAATAAAATACTCTGAGAACTCTGCACTGTGTATAGACGCACTTTTTCCAGAAAGAAACTTTATTATATATATAACTAGACAAATAGCAAACGTTCAAAACACACTTTGACAGCAGCATATTGTATTGATAAAGACTAAAGTTTGATCACCGATTACCATCAGTTAGAGAAACACTGAAAACTATGGTGTGCTGGACAGCTGTTTCGTCTTTGTTTGGTACTCAGTGGCAGTGCACAAACAAAAAACCTTACAGTTATAAGTCATCCAGTAAATGATTCAGCCATCAGGGTTTGATTCAATGAACTAAGAACTCTGCCTTCTACCAATCCATAATTTTGGCACGATATCGATCCATGGTCAAACTTGAAACAAATCAGATCCCTACTAAGTAACTCTTGATATGGATTAACTTGTGTAACTTATTGAACAAAAATTATGCTAACACTCATGGAAAAAATTCATATCAAGCATATTCAATTTATATGATGTAGTAAATTGGTGGATGGTGACTAGCAATGGAATCCAGGGTTCGCATTTCGTCCCATTTGAGACTCGTCTACTGGACGTACTTGCATTCCCCAGTAGATGATGGTGTTCCCACCAAGTCTCGAACCCAGCGCCCGTAAATTCAAACGCCGGATCGCCATCCATTAGACCACTTAGGCGACGAGAGCCGGCTCTCGTGCAACGAGTCATATTATCCATTTAATTCAGTTCTAAATTTTCCCATCGATTGATGCGACCGAAATGCTCGGTCTTAGGTTGACACGTCCCAAATAGGACGAAATGCTCATCCTGGATTCTACTACTAGTCGCCATCCAACAACTGACTTCATGTTAAATGACCAGACATCGTCGAAGCATCTGCACAATTAGCCGAAATGACGACCTGAGACTGAGTACTTCTATCCAATCAATCGACGGGAAAATCTGAAACTGAATTAAATATATATGGTGTAGTGTTTTTTTCGCTTACTGATCTCATCTAAATTTCTCATCTTTGTCTGCAAAAACAACTGAGGCAGTTTGTTTTAAAGACTTATTATTCTTTTTTTTGCTTTTAATCAGAATAATAAATGAGATTATCAAATTATCAACACTCAATTTTGAATGGTTGTTGGCATTGGAAGTAAACTGGGAGGCCTGAATAAACTCTGACATTTTTATTTGAAGAAAAGAAACTATTTTTCTTTCCTAGACTATTAATAATAGTGTGGTAAATTGATCTAATTCAATTTTTTTACATAGTAGCTAACTAGATTCCACTTCTTTTCTCTTCCTTCTGAAATGAATACCTTCCGGCTATACTTGTGATTGCTACAAGATGTTTAAACGTAAGCAATTACGCCTTGTTTGTGGCTTCTTCTTTTTCTCTTCTGCTGCTGATTCTGAATTCGTTATCTCTTTTCTTTAAGCTTCAATCTAATTACGCATTGTAGCTTGCAAAGCATGCGGACTTGCATTCATTCATTAAAAGTATTTATTGCGAAAACTGAAGTTAAGCAGTCAGTTGGATGTTTATCGACAACTTACTGTGAATTAAACTTCTTAGAGTGATATTTTAACTTAATAGTGAATATCTAATTTTCTCAACTAAATTTTCAGTCAAGTTTAGATTCAGCAAACCTTAGGGTTGAAATGTTTTTAGGTACAATAAATATTTAGGCAAACGCAAGCAATTATTAATATTAGTTGTGATCCACTTTCAAATTATAAACACCATCACTTTTAATCAGATTATTGGATTAGTGATTGTCATTTGCGAAGTTTATTGAGGAAGAGTCTGAGTGGAAATACCTAAAACAACTCAATCTACAAACTATTTCTCGTCATACAAGCAACTAAACTAAGCACAGATAAATGATGTGTTATTATTATTGCTCCCTTGGGTTCCTAAAGGAACAGAGGGCTTCAACTGCACGTCCCCACTTGCTTCTGTCTTCTCCTGTACTCTTCACCAGCATTCATGTTAGTCCATACTGTTTCAACTCCTCTTCACACGATCTACACCATATCACCCTTGCACTGACGTCCCACTCGCTACTTCCCTTTCGGCCTGGTCCCACTCGACCAAAGGCCTGACGCGCGCGATGTCACTCAGAACATCAAACACACTTCAAAGCAACCTTGTCCACATAAAGGACCAAATCCCGAAAGATTCTTTGTCTAATTGTGTCTATAAAATAAAATGCCTGGAATGTGATGCGATCTATATCGAATAAACATCTCGAAAAATCAAAATCAGAAGAAATCAATACCGAAGAGCATCTGTTCGACCACCGAGAAATCTGGTTGAACTAGAAAAACTTGAAAAATCATCACCCATAGGTCTACTCGCTATAGAATCAGGCCACAAAATTGATTTTGACAATATTGAAATAATCCAGAAAAACTTCAGAAATCACAAAGAATGTCTAATATCAGAAGCACTTCATATCAAGTGGAATCCAAATTGCCTGAATAGGAATGATGGACTAAAACAGAACATGACCTTATTACAGCACCTCCCTCCTCCATGAAGTGACAAAATCAACACGAATGTGACAACCAAGTTCACTATGTAAACACACACTGCTTTTACAATTTTACACACTGATCAAATCCAACAATCTACACTTGATTTTGTTATCTTTACCAATTCACCAACTTGACAACCAAAAATGACCCCAGATTAACGAACTACGATCAAGTTAGTAAACTTTATTTTGATATCATAACAGACGTACTATTACCTTTGATATTTGGTTTTAGTGATCTTCATTGTTATTCTGACTTTCAATATGTCCTTTTAAGTTGAACTAAGTCTATATTTTTCCCACCCCCTAACTCTTTGTTATATATATGCTGAGATTTTGTAAATTCCGGTTTAATAATACTTCGGGAAAGCTATTAGCGTTAAATAGCGAAACGTCAGTAAAAACAATCTCGTTTTGTTTTTCATTCATTGGGAAATACAAAAATTTTTATTATAAAGTCAGTTAACATTCTTTCAAAGTAGGAAAAGGAGAGAGGAGAGGACAGAAAACAAAAAAACCAATAAACACTGTTAGCTTATAAATTCATATAGCAACTCATGAAGGTTGTAGTTCATAAGACTGAAATTCGCTCAGTGATTTGAAATCACTAATATGAATGATTAATCATTGTAATTCAAGGGCAGTTACCAGGTGGGTGAGACATTGATTACACAGTCTTGGATAATGTCCGTAGGGTCTTTCTTATATGTAACCAAAACAGCACTAATACAGAAAATCTTCGGTCAAATATACCATTACTGAAAGTGTTTCTTCATACATTACTACTGGTTACCAGAAGTGGCATCGAAGAAAACCATCATCAGCCCAAAAGGGAATGAAGCTTGAAGAGCGCATAACAATGACGTCTGTGGCTGTAATGTCTAATAGTTTGAATTAATGTTAAAAGACACCCAAAACCACCTGTGAATTACGAATTTCAACTGAAGCTGACAGAAAATTGTTAGTACAAATTCCCTTATGTGACTAAAGTTATAACTTATTGGAACAACTTTTGTAAAACAAACCAAGCTGTTCACATCTAAACAAGCTGAACAAAACAAAAATACTAAAAAGCCTCGAAAATAATGACTATCTTTAAAATTTCAATTGAGCGGTCAGAATTAAATAAATGAAATCGGACGGCCTTTATTCAGACATTATTAATAGGCGTTCCTTTGGAAGTAATATGTATTGTACATTCATTTACTGGTTCTGATATTTAGACTTTGCCTGTTGAATGAAATTTCACTTACTTAACTACCTTTAAAGCAGTCTGTAGGCTATCGCAACATGTTCATATTTAGGGAGATGGAGTGCAGTTACTTTGATGCTATTTGGATGTATGCCATATGAATTCCTAAAACGGTATATTTTCTTCTTAATGCGTTCCACTGCAAAGATAAACAATGAATACGTTGAATGTATTAGTATTAGGCAACGCTGTAGAGCTGTTAACGGATTTCACTGATTACTGTCAGCCATTTTGCGTCACATTCATTAGTTCCCATTCCGGTAAGTGTTACATTTCTGAAATAATTTATTTTGTTATTTATCAAACTATCTAAACACTGGTTTATTATTATCACATATATATAAATAATATTTGAAGTCATATCGTTTCACTAAAATAAATTTATTATTCATTTACAGAAAGTATCATATTTCGAAAAATATAATGCCATAAATTGGTACCCATTTGTTTTATATCCATTTTTCGGCTACCTAATGTTTTTTGTTATTTACATCAGACGCTTTAGCCTCAATTTAGAAATAATTCGTTGAGAATTTTTACATTGACTGAAATGAATTTGAGGTGTGATGAAATCATACAATTGACGAAAATACAACCATTAAAATCATTTCTAACCTCAGATGTATCGCAACAGTAGGAATGATATTCAGGTGAACAAATGGTTGTATGTAAGTGATATTGTTGAAATGACTTAACTAAGGTAACATACCTAGATTTAAAAATACTTTAATGATCTTAAAAGGGCTATATAAGTCAAGAATTCTCGATATTTATAACTTTGCTACCTAAAAACTGATTTTCGTATAAAAGGATATTAGCCATACCTATCATAGGAGGATGTTGACACCTAGGTTGCAGCAAAAGAGACAGGCTTCAAACCCTGGTTACTGAATGAAAATTAAGTCATTGAGCCACGTCTCCAACTAGATAAACAAAACTTGTTTTATAAACTGTTTATGGGAAATTTACGGGACAATTCTAATGAGGGAAATAAACTTCATTTGTACTGAAAGGTTCATGAAACACCTAAGATGTTTGTTAAAAGCATTTACCGAAATATAGTCATGTAAGATCTGTTATTCGAAACAATATGTATATATGCCCCACATTGCACGTACAGACTAAAACTGGTGACATTAGAGTGAACGGCTTTTTCAGATACCCAACTTTCATACCTAGAATTCATTACATAGACTAAGCGAGTATGTTAAAACGAAAAAGTTTGTTAAACAAAAAACCAAATTCTACAGGAATCGCAAACACCAGACTCAGAAGTGTCTCTTGTTGTTTCATTTGATATTCCCATTTAGATATGATAGAGAAGATTTGTAGCTGAGGTGGATGATTTTGATGTAGTTGTGTTCTCTGAGCTGGAAAATAGAAAGAACATCGTCATTCTGCCAACCGACAAAGGGAGAACAACAGTAGTCATGGACAGAGAAGAATACACCAAGAAAGTTGAAGAACTACTCAAGTACGAGGAGGCATATCAACAACTCCTGAAAATTCCCATACAAACATTGAACAACCGCATCCAAATGACCTTAAACAAGCTCACCAAAACTGGACAGATCACAGAACAAGACCAATGGCGAATGAAATCCAATGGACCAGTCCTACCTCGATTCTACTGAAGACCCAAAATATACAAGTCAAATATCTTGTTACGACCAATTTTATCACTCCCAGGAACTCCAACATATAATTTATCCAAAGAATTATACAGAAAACTAAAACACCTAACGGAATCTTGTGACCACTCCATCAACTCTGCTATCTAATTCCTAGAGAAAATCAGAGGCATACAAATAGATAAATAAGAGATAATGATATCCTTCGACGTCACAGCATTGTATACCTTATTCGGGCAAAAACTAGCAGAAAAAACCATGGAGCAAATACTTAGCAACGACGAACACCTTCCACAACAATCAAAAATGCAACAAACAAGCCGGATAAACCTATGCCTAGCAACGTACCTCCAATTCAACGGCCAAATATATGAACAAGTCAAAGGAACACCCGAGGGATCGCCAATTTCAGGTCTGATTGCAGAAGCAGTGATGCAAAGGCTCGAAAACATAATTCTACCAAAGATCAAACCCAAGATTTGGACACGTTACATAGACGACACATTTGTAATAATCAAAAGGAACGAGTTAGATAAAACTCACAACTTAATAAACAACGTCTTCAACGACATCAAATTCACAAGAGAAGAGGAATCCGAGAACAAAATACCATTTTTGAACGTCTTAGTCAAGCGAACAACCACAGTGGAATTAGAAACTGAAGTTTATAGGAAATCAACTCACACAGATCAAATCCTGAATCACAACAGCAACAATCCAATAACACACAAAAGGAATTGCATACAAACACTATTCAAGAGAGCAAGGACTCATTGCATCACTTCCATCTTAAGGAAAATTGAAGAAAAATATCTCATGGACGTCTTACAAAAGAATGGATATCCACGGAATTTCATCAAAAAACATATACCCCAAGCCAACCTATCACACCAAAAGCTCCCAAGGAAAACACAAAGAAAATCGCCTTACCATATATAAAGGATACCTCAGAAATCACTACGAGACTCTTCAAACCTTTAGGAATTGACGTCGTACACAAACCAACAAAGTCGCTTCATTCAATTCTACGTCAAACAAAAGACTCAACAGCGACAGAAGATAAAACCAACATCATCTACAAAATAAATTGCAACAACTGCGAAAAACACTACATTGGCCGAAGTGGACGTCCCCTTCGTCTTCGTATCCACGAACATAAGTTAGCCGTCAAAAGACATGATATCCACTCCCTCATATCACTACACACAGACAACCACGGACATCAATTCGACTGGGACAACGTTCAAATATTAGACAGAGGAAAGAAGAAGTATGGTAGAGAATTTTTAGAAGCTTGGCTGGCATTCCAGTGAATCATCAATCAATAGACACATCAAGATAGACAAAATCTATCAACCGGTAAGAAGGAGACCTCACACACAAAGGGTCAAACTTCAAGTCAAGGAAACAATCAGTTGTAATACAAGTAACCTAGAAGGTGTGATAACACATAGGAACAACCAATCACGTCCAAGGTCGCCATGAGAGATGATTAAAACGCTCGTGGAGAAATCTAAAAGCTCACTTCAAATTGAAGTATGCGCTGCAGATGTCGCCTAGTAAGGCGATGAAAGCTTCACAAATTAACTATTCAGCTCAGAGAACACAACCACATCAAAAGATATTCACATTATAAGATTAAAGACAGTGTTTACTTTCCTCAAGATCTTCAAGGCAATTTATTATGAATGAAAATACCTGGTCGTATTTATATCTGAAGTAAATCTATTATTTGCATCACGAAGATGCTTATTTACTACTCGTGAGTAGCAATGTTCTATTCGCCTAAACTTATTCGTTTAAATGCCTTCAGGCTCAGCATTGTTTTCAGGAAAAGCTTTAACTACCCTACTAGTTCTTATTTTTAGCGCAATTTTTGAATAAGTACTGTCAAAGTGAGGGAAAATTGATTTTCCAGATGAAATGTTTTGTTTATGATGATGCTACAGGTTATATAGCTTTAGGAAGAATATTATTTCAAATAATATCAACCTGATTTGTTTACCAATTTTGAAATATGATATCCAGAAATGAAGACGAAATGTTCAGTCAAACAATCATTTAATTTTTTATTATTATTTGATAGAGGATATGGATGACTTCTTCTTGCAAATCTTTGCATTTTTGTATTGTAAAAGTAAACAGATAGACAATTTTACCGGTTCTATGATAAATGATCATTTCAGGGGAAATTAACAGACACGACAGCCGACCATTTATCAAAATCAACCTGAAAGTGACGTTAAAATATGATACCAATGAGGGAAACTGTTTGAAAACTGTGACCTCTGTTTGCCATCTACTCATTATCATCGGTGGAAATTCAGTCATTGTCAATTGTAAACCAAGTTGCATTTGCTGAATAAATAACGGAAAAACGCATCAGTAGTACCAATAAGAAAATAAACAAGAATTTAGTTTAGCATGATAAAAAGTGGAATCACACCACACTATAAGAGAAGCTGTTGTTTTGGAGTCTTTGAGTAGGCTTAGCTATGAAATTGTTGTATGGAAGTTGATGGCGTTTGTTTTGAATTTTACTGTGAAGTTCATTTCTCCTAACAATATAGGTAATCTCATCTTTCAGTTTTGAATAAATCATTTGTTAACTGTGCTGTATGATACAAGAAACCTGGAAAACTATTCAGACTTCGTTTGGACAGCCACTGTATATACTTCCTCCCATCAATGTAGGTGGACAGCTATAGCCACCTATGTAAAAATGTTCAATATATGAAACAGAGTGGTAGAGAAGCCCTGGAAGTTAAGTACTCAGGAATGAAAGTTTCAAAAGACAGCGAAAAAGCTGTTACCAGACATATGGAAAATATTACTATCAGTAAACTCAAACGATAAGAAATAATGGAATTTCAAAATCAAAGTTTGAAACTTATGTGAGAGCCTTGTTATGATTATGAGCAGTAAAATGTGCTCGAAACGTTATCAATAAATAAATAATACTGAAACAATGCGAGTTTTTATCAAGTAAATTATTCTATGATGGGATTATAATCCAGTGCCTAAATTTTTTTCTTATATTAATAAAAGAAAAAGGGACCAATGAGGAAAAATAGAAATTGAGTGTAAGTGATTCTTGACTGTAATTTTTACACCAGAATTCGATTTAAAAAAGTAGGCATTCATTTAGATGGTATGAAACATTAACAGGTTTCACAAATAAATACCTTATAAAGAATTCACTTCCCAAGTCAGATAAGAGAACAGTAACTCGTTTACACTGCATATTGACTATTGACAGAAGTTGGAATTCTTGAACTGTTGGATTGACTGCCACTGGTCGACGATTTGCGAGCCCTCGTTGTAACCAAAAGGTCCTAGATTAGAACCCCAATCAATGCATACTTCTGGAAAGTCAAAGACCACGATAAAACAGCTGTCCAGTACTTCTTGGTCTAACAACTGTTCTCTAACTGGTATCAACCCAAGATCAAAAGTGTAACCGATTGAGTCCACACAAACCACCACTTGAAAATAACTAGAGTCTTTTTTCAGTGCACAATTTCCTGTTTTATAATATTTAAAGGTGTCTTTGCACCCTTAAACTATGTTCACAAAAACCCATCTGGTGAAAGATGTGAGATTAAAAAGCGCTTACATGTTATTTATTCACAAATGACATACATTTGGGAAACAGGACGTTTATGAGAATGCGCGTGAGGCTAAGACATCATCAACATGCAGTATTATCATTTCACATACTTCAAAATCCCACAAACATTTTATTGACTGATCGACCTATTACTCAGCTATTCAAACACTTCAAAATTATTTCAATGTAATTCGAGTTTATTTGTAATTGTGTTTTTGTTTGAATGACTTACCTGCATTATGTTATCAAAAGCCATGTTATTAATAATAATAGTTCTCAAGTGATGGTTTGTAGGGATTTGATTGGTTTCAGGATTTCATCATGAGCTGACATTAGTTAGAGAACCATTGGAAAACCTGGGAGTACTGGACAGCTTTTTCGTCCTAGTGCTGAAGAGTCCCAAACTAGGACGAAACAGCCGTCCAGTACTCCCAGGTTTTCCAATGGTTCTCTAACTAATGTCAGCTCATGATGAAATCCTGAAATAATAGTTCTATTCCTAAGTGTTTATATAATGTGAAGAATTTTCAGCGCGGTTTATTACATACTCTTTTCTCTTCGTCCAGGATCTTCAAATAAAAGATTAATTGACAGTTCATCGTTTGATACAATTCTATCTCACTTGAAGAGCAAATCAATTCATTATGATGTATCTTCTTTCTTTTCTTCGAGAAATATAAGGCATCTTGTTGAATGCCAATTATAAAAAGTTCAGGAGTACATTTTGGTACACAAGGACACTCGGGAACGGTCATCTCATACACTTGGATAAGTTGTCATTGACGATAATGCTTATTCACACGTTCAATAGAAACTTGTGAATAAGCAGGTTGTAAATATTTTAAATACCCGACAGAGTAAACAACACTACTAGAGGTCATATTTTACTAGATTCAAACAGAGTGAATGAGAAAAAAAACTAAACGCATTATATTGATGCGCGTTTTTCGGTAGCCCAAGTTGTAAGCAGACTGTCGATACTCAAGAGGATGCCTTACTTGATATGTGAATCACGTTATTTTATAACAAAATGACAATATCCTGTTTGGTCAAGTACACAATGCTAACCGTTTAAGTGCTTTAATATCACAGACTTTCCCTACCATAATTACATGTTGTTTATTCATTGTTAACGTGGAAACCGAAGCTATATATATATATATATATATATATATATATATATATATATATATATATATATATATATATATATATATATATATATATATATATATATATTATTATTAAAATAATTTGGAAAGGAAATTAATACTTATATATTGTATGTGCATTCATTTGCAAAAAATAAACCGCCTGTTAAAACCGAAATGTCTGATCTCCCACCAGCTATGTACAAAAGAAAATTATTCTTTCTCACAACTTTATGTCTTTGTCTATAAAGTTGACCACAGCAACAAAACAAAACAATTATAACTTAAGAACTAGACTATTCTGTCGTCTGTCTGTTATTCATTCATTCATTCATTTAGACAATGAACGTCAGTATATTTGCATGCATACAAGGCACATGTATATTTCCACTTAAATTATCAGTTAACATCTTGTAAACAAGCATTTATCCACCAGTAAAAAAATAACACAAAATTATTTCTATCTAGAAAGAAATGCGATAAATTTATATATCACTAAGTATTTTTCATGTAGGTATATTCACAAATACTTTTGTATAGCATATTTTGCCTTTTCTCACCCCTGGCAAACTTCGACTATTCCTATGCGTATTCGATAGATAAAGAATAACACTGAAACTGTTTAAGCGGTTAGAATTAAACATTCCATTTAGTGGTTAATTACCACCCATAAACAAGATGATATCCCGCCCATTGGTTGACAGGTGGTGGAGCCAAGACGTTCATAAATCCATACCGTTTTCGTTTAAAACGTGACACCAGTGGTATATTCTATTTATACGGCTAATTATAGACTGACAATACTTAACTCAAAGTACTTAAACTGTCTAACTAAGCTCTTAAAACAGATTTATTCAAAAAGGCGAACGTCTTACAGTCAAAGAAAAAAATCATTTTTCTACCAATTAACTGTCAATTTAAGTCCCCTGAAGGTTATGCGTGAAACTATACAAAAGATTAGAATGGTAAACACTCTGAACAACCAAAAAGTTTCCATTTTTGGGTGACTATGAAAGAATTTTTAGAATGATTTCCAATGTATAGCTTAAAAATCAGGTTGGAAATCATGAAAGAAAGGTCATTCCGGGTATGAGAATGCTCCAAGGAGATCGAAGAATTACTCATTCCTTAGCGAATGTTTTTAAAAGATATCGCAAAAATAACTTCTCAAAATAAATCAGCTGAACTTCAGAAGAACATATTCCTTCTTTGTTCAGTTTCTCAAATCATGTCGGTAATGGTGGACTGTATAAAAGATGGTTTTTAGTGATTAAATAGATCCGACATGATCACAGAATAAAAAAGGGTATTGGGATGGAAACTCAACATTTCTGAATCTATGATACGACTGAAAACCCTTCAAAAGGTAGTCTTGTTTTGATTTATGAATAAAAATGATCGTTAAGCAAAACAGTTTTATAAATTTCAACCTCCAACAATTTCTAAATATTAGTAAAACGAACAGAAGATTCAGGGTAAGATTCCATATAACTTACCATGTAAAATATTCACCGAATCATATAGATTACCACATATTATTATTATTCGCCCCTTGAATTATGTTTGAAACATAGGGCATTAGTAGCACATTCTCACTATATTACATTCCTTGCCATCACTTTCAATTATCGGCAATAGATTATTGGCTGATTTTATGCTTGCCATGGTTCCTTTCCAGGAGGTCATCTGTTCTTCAGTATCCAACATAGACAGCTGTTGGTGAAAGTTTGCAGCAGGCTGTTGCAAATGGTTTTGCTAACGCGCTTGCCAGGTCCCTGAACCATACAAAAGTACTGATTGAACTGATAGTGGCGTTGAAAGTCTGGGTTCAGTCTTAGTATTGAGTGCAGTAGATATCTACACAATGATTTCAAAGAACGGAATATACACATTGGGTCATAAGTTATTAAGAAGACAATTGTGGCGAAGAAAATTTTGAGCTTTCCAATAGCTGGCGCCTCGGCTATGCCCAGATGTCTTGATTTCACTCCCTTCGATAGGTTTGATTGGATCTTGTATATTACTTTGAAGGATTTTTCGAAAGGCGCTGAATGACTTGAATTGAGCAGATGTTCTGTCACTGAACTGTATAAACGCTTTTGATCTCCTTTTACTAACCAGGCTGGGTAGTGTTTACGAGCGCGTTTTTCAAGTCGGTGCATGATACGGACAATGTACTCAGCTCCACAAGAGCAAATAAACTGGTATATTCACGTTGAGGTGGCCCAATACGACAGCTTGTCTTTCGCGTTCAGAGTGAACAGTTTCTTGCAGGAAAAAATCAGTCGTAGGCTCGCAGCGAAGTATGTTTTCCTCAGCGATTTGGAGAGGCGTTTACGAAGGATTTCTGCTTCAATATCACCTCTGAATTCTAGATTAAGTATTTTCTTTGGAACGGATTGGACTTGTTCCGAAGTCTTCTTAGATTTGCGGTTCTTGTCTGTAAACCTGGGTGGGAAACCGTTTTCCATCAGGGTTTTCCGGAGATTACGCAGTTCTTCTTCAACCACTTCCTCGCTGCATATCTTCCGAATCCTCGAGGAAAGAGCGTATATCAGGTTCCTCTTTCTGCTTGGGAGCACGAAGCTTTGAGAGTTGATGAATTGTCCATTCCATGTAGGATTTTTGTATATGGACCTTTTCAGAGAGTTGTCGGCGTTTCTTGTCAGATGGATGTCGAGGAAGTGGAACATTCCGTCGGATTCAGTCCCAAGTGTAAAGTCGATGTTTGGGTGGGCGTTATTGAAGATTTGAAGTAGTTTTTCTACATCACAATTCTCATCACAAATAATGAAAGTACCATCGACGTATCTCTTGTAGAGATGGAGGTCGTTGATAGTTGGTAACAAGGGGTTGCTTTCTAAGCTAGCCATAAAGCAGTCGGCTAGGAGGGGTCCTAAGGGAGAACCCATTGCTAGTCCATCTACTTACCTGTATATTTCCTTGTTGAAACTAAAGTATACGTTGAAGTTGCATCGTAGTAACAATTCTTTCAGGTATTGAATCGGTAAACCGAGATCGATGCTATTGGATTGAATATAGTCCCAAAGGAAACATACGGTTTCTGTCAATGGAACGTTGATGAAGAGAGAGATGACATCCAAGGAGACCATTTTCTTTTCTGGCACATTGACATTCTTAAGTGAATCAACAAAGTCGAATGTGTTACGGAGGTTGTGTCTTGACAGCTTCTCTTTCACCAGCCCGAGAATCTCCACCAGCCATTTCGCGATTGTATGATATGGGGAATCTATCACACCTAATATTAGGCGGAATGGGACGTCTTGTTTGTGCACTTTAGATAAGCCGTACATGCGCCGCGTTGTAGAACCAGATAAGCGCAGTTGTTCGTATGGTTTTGAACTGATAATGGATTCGTCTTTCATTTTCTTCAATATCTTTGTTAGCTGGAGCTCCGTCTGTCAGGTGGGATCTCTCTGTGGGAACTGTTTCTGGAACTTTTTATCATCAGATAATATCACCGAGAGTTTGCTTAGGCAGCCTGATTTGTTCATCAAGACGATTCCGGAGCCTTTATCTGGTCGTGTGATGATCAAGTTTTCATTATCATTCAGTTTTTTCATCTGCTTTCAATGTTCTTTGGAAAGTGTGTTAGGGAGGCTAAGTTTCTCGTTGACGTAATCAAGGCAGCAATTTAAAAAGGTTGATTTGAAAAGATTCGCATTCTCATATGAGACTGGGACCAGATCTTTCGCCTGGTCAATTAAATTCTCGAATCGGACTTTCGTGTTCAGTTCATTCACTTTTGACGTTGCATCACAAAAATTAGGTCCAAGTGCTAAGATTTGCATTTGAATTGGGATAGTGGAACATCAGAATAATTGTACACGTGTTTTTCTGGACAAGTAGGAAAGACGGTTTCTTTTGTAACGGACTTTAGGCTTTGGTTTAGTTCATCTGTTCTTTTCTTTGTAACCGTATTGGGGTAGTTTTCGAATGATGTTCTCTCGTCTTCAGATAACTCATAGAGGACGTGGGAGCTTTTTGAGATATTCTGTTCTAGCTCTGGTAGTCTTGATCTCACTGCATCGATGTGATTCAGAGTGTGTTAGTTCAGTGTACATGAGTTAGGGGATATGTGATTTCGTCTGGGATGATTCCAAAACACTTTGGGATATTCATGTTTCTCGAAACAATTCTTCAAGAAGAAAATCTTTGCGTTCGCCTCAGCAAGCTTGACGGATATACGTAGAAACTTGTTCAGTCCCTTTACTGTCGAACGGTCCTTGCTTCTCTTCAAATCACAGAATATACGCATTGGGTTAAAGAAATTAATGCCTGTTTTGCTTTCCTGATTCGATCCTCTATATTTGCAATATTATCATCCGTACCGCTTGCTTATACTTGAAACAATCTTACTGAGGTATGTTAATGATGTAAATAGTCACCTTAATTACTTCTCATTTCAGTCGTCTTTTTCCACATTTAAAAAATAAAAACATCCAATATTTAATTTTTTTTAAAAGACAACAGAAACTCCAAAATCTGCGCTACTTATCAGTTTAATAAAGTAATTTGCATTTCGTTCGTTAGTGTCTGTCTGTATGTATATAACTCACTAGTTTCAGGAAAAGCCTAAACAGAATTGCGTCAATTGCTCTGTGGATCCATAGGACTAGACAAGATAAGCAAAAAACCAAACTTCATTAAATCTTTGATAATTTTATAATTTTTCAAGAATAAACCAACTCATTAATTGAATATTTATTATTTTATTTGTCTAAATTAAATTAAAAATGCAAGTTAGGAGATCAAACATTTAAGCGTTACATCACCACAGCCAATGCTTCATTTCGGGTCATCAGAATAAATCTTAGCTTACCTCAAAATGTTGATTTATGCATATAAATTAGTAAGCATATTTAATTAGAGCTCATCTGAGTTAAGGTCACTGCAGAATGTAAAACCTTTATAGAAAATTAATGTTTAGTGGTTACCGGAACGTAATCAGTGTCTTGTTGTCTACTTCAACACACTGACAGATTTTACACACCAAGCTTTACAAACGGCAATCAGTGAATTTCCAAGCATTATTTTCTGGGTGCTTAATTGGTTTCAACTTTGATGTCTGATTTATATCTGTTAGAGAACTACTTGAAACCAAAGACTACTAGATAGCTATTTCTTCCGAGATTTTGCGACTCTTCAGAAGTACTCATTCATGATGCTACCAAGGATAGAACCAAGCATCAGTGGGATCCATCAGGTCGGCTGTAAAAACAATTACTCACTGATAACTTTGGTTATAGGTGGGGCTAAAAATGACGAAGTGAAAACATGAGACAATGGATTCCGTCGAAGTAGCTTCCTACAGGTGTTTATTTGTGCGACTGAAAATCCTGATGCGGTATATATTTTCACTTATCATTAGGGCATCAAGAATGTCTTCTACATCATATTTCGTCATGATGAATAAACCGTTTTATAACTGTTTTGCTGGAAACTGACAGCGTGTCTTTGCCTATCCACTTACAATTTCTCTTAGACCTTTTTCACTTGATAAATAATATTTACAGTTTAAGATGTACTGTTTCATTCCTCTGTGATACTCAATAATTATCTTTAGTGAGAATTAGAACTGTACATTACTGGAAGACATTGTGTCAGTTGTTTTTTTCCCATCCTATTTAGAAATATAGTGCAATTAACCTGCTTAAATGCATACCACGATTACATGTTATTAAATGTATCTCACCCAGAACATTTTCAACTATGTTTCTCAGATTATTCAGTATTTTAAAAAGCAATTCTGAACAAACTTCAAGAAGTCGTCATTAATTCTAGATAGTATTCTGCTTTGCTTGAATTCATTTTCATAAACTATGTTCTGCGGTTTCTAATTAATACATTCCATTCTTTATCGTTATCTGTCGTTACAGTATCTCATTATTTCTCACTTCATGATCAAAATGTCCTAGAAACCAAACAAAGTAAGCCAATTTACAGTGCATACACATGTCTCTACGTATAAAGAAACACAGATATGCTTATATGTGGTCGATACTAATGTATGAGTAGGAATCGAAATAAATGAACTAAAAGCTTAGATACATAAACTGATAGCCTCAGGGTATTCAATTCATAAAACACAAATTGATGAGTGAAACCTCTAATCGTTACTAAGTCACTAAAACCAGAGATTATGAGTATACTAGAAATTGGACATATTTATTCTAGTGTATTTGAATAGCTAAGCGACACACATGATGTCGTCAGTCTGCAGATATACTCATGTGTCTAATTTGATGATACACATTATGAGTGTATGCTATGTAGTGAAGGTGTAGAGAAGTGAAAGCTGACTGAGATGAAAAAGGAAGTATATGGTCAAGCAAATGAAACACTTTTTGTGTTCTTTAAGTCAGGTGGCTTAATAATGAAGCTTTAATTATCCTTCTACTCAATATTTTCAACTTTAAACTCATGATGAAATGGGCGTTTGAAATCTTGCGTGAATGGAGTGACTGTCATTACTTATGACCAAGATTTTGATTGGTTGTCTTCAGAGAAGTTCTTGACATTGTATTCCCTTATAATCGTCTAACTTGAAGTTTAAATTAAATTCATGGAGAGTCCTTATTACAAGATTTCATCATGGTTAGAGAACCACTGGAAAACCTGGGAGTACTGGACATCTGTTTCACCCTAGTTCGAGACTCCTCAACAGTACGCATCCACCGGAATTTGAAACCACGACCTTCTGATTACAAGGCGAGCTCGAAGATCATTAAGCCACTGGGACCCGATCCAATGGCCAGTCAATGAATTCTAACTTCTGCCAATTCACGACATAGCACGACCGCTATCCAATGTCTTCGGCGAGTATTTGTCCTCACACTCGACCTGCTGCACCCTAATGGTCACGACTTCTCACTAGAACCTCAGGTAACTACCTACCTGCATAGGGCAAGTCGCCAGTAAGCGTCTTATCGAAGGTCCTGGTGGGTGCGTACTCATGAAGAGTCCCAAAATAGGACGAAACAACTGTCCAGTACTCCCAGGTTTTCCAATGGTTCTCTAACCAATGTCAGACCATGATGAAATCCTGTCAACAATCAAATCCCTACAAACCAACACTTGAATTCTTACTACATTTTATTTAAAAATGAATAATATTATTGTTCAGAAGGATAATTAAATCTTCACTACTAAATAATCCAACTTAGGGAATGTGTGAACAATGACAAGATACTAGCCTTGATATATAATGTATTTGTTGTTTGAATTAATTTCCTGTTAAGGAAATATCTCTAAATCTCCGCCATTATTTTAACTTCCTATACTATGTAAATAATGTCGCTGAATACTTTTTAGGTGAACAAATATATGACGATATATCATAGTGACAGTATTGAGTAAAGAAATATTAGTTGCATTACTGAGGGTAAAATCATATGGACTAAATGAAAAAAGAAGCAAAAATCACGCCAATAGTTTTGTTTATTTCTTATCGTCCAACGTAATCTCAACATCCTGGAATATAATTAGAAGTACAAATGACAGTGAAAATGACAAGCGCATATTTTTTTGACGTTTTATAAAAAAAAATAACACCACAGTATTTCTCTAATCTCCACAATCCATTGAAAAAACTAGACGTATATTTTGTTATCGGCATTCAAGAGGCGCATAGAAGACATGTGATAAGTCAGTTAAATAAACTAAAAGTACGCATTTCTCATCTCACACTAAGGCTAGTGAAAAAATGTTGATTAAAATCCATGAAAAAATGTCAAATGAAAAGTTTGCAAACAAGCATATGAGATACAAACTTGATGGAAAAAAAGAGACTAAAAGCAAAAATAACATTTCATATTTAATATATTCCTGTTAGTGAATGTTCCTTCAGAAACAGATGACATAAATGGTATGTTTTAAGTATGCTAATTTTAAATGCTAATTTTAAGAATTAACTAATAACAGAGAACTCTGCAAGCCATAAGAAAGCCATATGGGAAGTACTACTGGAGCTATTTTAGGATTGGTAGAAGCTAACACCACTGTCGTGATACAGGCTTACATGTAGGTGGCTGAGAGATAGAATAGTTGCCAGTCACCCAAGTCGTCCAGGTTCGATTCCTGGCCGATGCATTCCTGAACCCCACCTAGTTTACTAACCTACAGTGAGTCTGGAAAAGTATGGGAAGTGAGACGTGAGGCTATCAGCCCCACTCTGTAAAGATACAACAACACTGCTACCGAAATTTTAAAGCATGAAGCCTTATTTTCCAGTTAGAACTCGAGGAATGAAAAAGACACTTGTCTTTATGTATGCTACCTTTCGTATAGGGGTGCCGTCAACAATTATACATCTCATCCAACAGTTATGCGACAATGCTGCATGCCAAGTAATCCACAACGGGAAACTTACGGAAGCCTTCGAAGTGAGGACGGGAGTGAGACATGGCTGTCTATTATCGCCAATGATCTTCCTGATTGCAGTAGACTGGATAATGCGACAGACAACAGGCAATCAGGAAACACGCATAAAATGGACTCACACAAAAGACTTGAAGGATCTGAACTTCGCCGATGACATATGTCTGATTTCCCACAAACTGGAAGATATGCAAATGAAAAGTAACAAGCTGGTAGAAGAAGCATCAAAGATAGGACTTCAGGTGAACATAGATAAAACAGAGGTGATTAAGATTCCTGGCCAACACCAGCAACAACAACAACGGACAACAATCAGCTAGCATAAATGGGAGGAACCTAAAAGAAACAACCTCCTTTACCTACCGACCTGAGAAGCATCGTTTCAACTACAGGCGGAACTGATGAGAATATAAAAGCGAAGATCGGGGAAGCAAGGTAAGCTTCCGTGACTCTCAAGTCTGTCTGGAGATCAAAAGCATTGAGTATAAAAAGTAAGATCCGGATTCTCGACTTCAATATGAAGTCACTGCTACTTTACGGATCACAGACTTGGCGCGTCATAAAATGCACCTCAAACAAACTTCAGACCTTCATTAACAGTTGTCTTCGCTCAATCCTCAAGATCAGATGGCTGGTCAGAAGTGATCAGCAACAGGGATCTCTAGCAACCAACCAGGGACCGATTGTGAAACAAACAGGCAGGAAGAAATGGAGATGGATTGGCCTTACTCTGAGAAAACAAACCATCAAGTGACATCACTAGACAAGCCATTGCTCGAGTGGAACCCGAAAGGGAAGCGGAGAGTTGGTCGTCAGTGCAAGGGTGACTTGGAGGAGGTCATGTGAGGAGGAGATGAAAGCATGTGGGCAGACTTGGAGTGGAGTGAAAAAGTTGGCAGAAAACAGAAGGCAATGGAGACGCGCTGCTGAAGCCCTATGTTCCTCTAGGAATTAAAGGATATAATAATAATACCTTTCGTATAATTAGTAGCTTCTTGATTCAATGTATTCTGGTGATAACTTAGAAGCTGTAAATATCAAGTTTTACAGATTTATTGAATATACAGGTACATTTTTTACCTGTTACAGAACAACTTTCACTTACACTATACTGAAAAGATTTGTGTCGTGCATGAAATTTACTTATTGCTGTCTGGTTGATCTTTTTCAGAGCACTTTCTCTCCCATTCTTTACACTTTCATTGATTTAATATTTGTGCAAAGTAAGTATCATGAAGAGAATTAGTAGATCTCTTCCTCTCTCTCTCTCTCTCTTTTATGAATCTGTTCAAATAATGCATGTCTACCTGATAAAACAAAGAAGTGTAAAATAAAAGTGGCTTTTCCAATATCTGAAACTGCAAACATGAACTGAGAATTTCAGTGCCATGTGCAATTTATTGAAACACTCTAAACACTCTAGTGGTTTCTAAACAAAGAAACTTTGCTTCCTACCTCAAAATATACACATTTACATTCAAATGAACTAAGCTATTGATTTTCACTGTCAGTACATGAAACCTGGTTGAACAAGCGCCTACAACTAAGCTCCTCTCAGCTGCTTGCACCCAAAAAAGGCTGTGTATTATAGTTATGTTACATAACCCGTTGTTAACATGAATGATAGATTTTGATCAGTACTTTGAACTAAACAGCAATAATAGCGAGGATACAGAGACCAACCTGTATACATCCTGGAAAGATTAGTGAAAAAGACATTGAATTAAACTCTCAGTAAAACAGCTTCAGTCTTTGAAAGGAACGTGTTCTCTTCGAAAATTTCAGACACATCCTGTTGATGAATATTAGTAAGCTTGATACCGAATTCCCGATTGACTGACATATGTATTAATAATGTATGCTTTGTGTGCTCTACACATTCGCTTGCACTTATTTTCTCTGTATAAGCATAAGGAGTTATCTGGCAATTACATTCATTATACAGTGAAAATTGAATCCTTAGTCAGTGAAAGATTCCAAAGCAGAAGTGAAAACGAAATTTTTCTCAAAACTGTTTACGTAGTTGAAACCGGTTCGACCTTCTTCCTGATGTAGAAGTCAAAGATAAATTTTCATAACAACCGTCTGTATATAAATATATGGTCATTATATCCGGCTGTCGATGAAAGGATATGTGTACTGCTCAGCATTTCGCTCTACCCTCCTTTATGGCTATAAAACATAGCCACTGAAAGTGGAAGATATGAAAAAAATATCTGCCTTTGCTCATATGTGTCTGCGTTCTATCTTCAGTGTCAAGTGGTACAACATGGTGAGCGATATTAAAGTGAGGCTTTGGTCGAGTGCTAGGTAAGGAGGGGAAATCAATCGACAAAGTTGTGAAGGTACACCAATTGAAATGGTAAGGGCATGTGTTTTGCATGCATGCCTAGCCATAGCCTACCTCGATGGGCAATGTTAGCTGACATAGGATCAGGTTGAAAAGCAGCTAGTGGTGGCCAAACAAAGACATGGCCTCATGGGTCTATGAAACGTATAACAGTTAGTTTGAGCAATGTAGGGAGGTATAGACTTCCTGACTGGTTGAGGGTCCTCGAAGTGTAGAAACTAACTGCTGGAGACAATTGATGATATGGGTCAAAGTCATTCTTAATGGCTGGAGCAGGTTTATCATATTCAATAAAAATCTTTTTTCTCCGTATTACTGTTCTTTTTGCCTCACACTCCTGTTTACTTTGTCTCTCTTAAATCTCTGTTTACTGATAAGGTATCTTGCTTTGTGTGGTACATAGAGTGTGGCAACTAGAACTCTTGCACATCTGTGCAAAGTCAGTCATGTAATTATATATACTTTCAACCCTAAATACCTGTTAAAATCCTTAGCCCGGTGAAAACGAATTTAAAGTAAATCAAACAAATAAATGAATATCTGTTTTCTATAACTATTTGTTTAATTACTCAATATATATATATATATATATATATATATATATATATATATATATATATATATATCTGAAAACTAATAATCTGTTTTAATCAACGTATGCAGGCGCCACTGACACACCTGTTTATTTGCATTTCTTGAAAATTTATTTTTGATTTATTGCAATAAATCTCATTCACATACATCCTTCACTGTTAATTCACACAGGTGATTAGACTATGATACCAATAGTTGTATAAAACTATTTCCATAAGTCATATATTATGGTATGGGAGTCAGAATTAATTTTCCATTAAAGAAGCTGTCGCGCACATGACCATAAGGTATGTTCTATAAATTCATGCACATTTTTGGACATTATAACATGAAGAAATGTTTATATATATATATATATATATATATATATTAGTCAGATTATGTATGAATTTCCCTGACAACTAAATATAGTATGGAGAACAGATAACAGAGCATCCTTTTATTGTATAAGTTCAACACTAAGTGTAAGAAACCTTAACACTTCATCTAAATCTGCATTTCGCTGTAATTAACATAAGCAAAACCTTTCTCATGATTTCCAGTGAGGAACCACTGGGAAGAATAAACAAGAAGATTTAATCGTAATCAGACAGGCTGATTAGACGTAACATTTTTCTTAATCATATTAAAACTCTCAAAATTACCTCACCCTACGTAGAACTCCATATCTTAATGTTTGCATTTTTAAGTTTTAATTGTTTTTTGGAGCAGAAGGTCCCCTTTCTTACTTTTTCTCAAAAGGTTGTTCGGTATAAATTTAGCAGGCACTATTTTTACAGGCATTTGTATTCATCCATAATTCAGGTGAACACACTATAACGTATATATGATAGGGTTCAGTGAGTGCATTTTTAGTGGAATGAGATCGCTACCTTTTTCCTGGAATGAGAGCTTCTAGAGACTTAGAGATGAAAGCTAATTTCAGTTTGTCATTATCCTCAACTAGGCATAACCATGGCTAAGTGACTCTTTGATCAATTTCAGTGAACTCTTCAGATAGGGTTAAAACGTAATTACATAACTAAAAATAATGGTTATTTCAAGTAAACTGTTTATCATGTATCGGATATTAACTTGTACTACACTAAATATTCCTGGCTGTTGTTTGAAAAATTCCCCACACATTAGTTCGATGAAACACTGATGACGTGATGATGCTACTGTTTCTAATCAATAGTTGTTTTCATGCCGTTGATTCGAAACTAAGTCACGATAGAGAAAGACTACGTTGTGAAAATTCTGATGAAGAGCAACATAAGTCTAAACAACTGTTGCAAAATCATCCTCCTATCCAAACTAAGCAACATCATTTTGGAGAGAATGAATATTCATTGGATGGAAAAATCTTCCCGGAACAGGCTGAACTCAGGGAAAACAAATTATGCATTATGACTGAACAGAGCCTATAATTATGCCCAAATTCCTACCTTAACTTCATCAACTTCAATAAGTCCTTTCAGCGTCGTCGGCAGCGAACTAATTTGATAACTGCTTCAACACTACAGAATTCAATGCCACAAACACTATTAACCTTATTCAGCGGTTTTATTCGGATGTCCCGTTCCAAGTGATTCACAAAGTAAAACTCTGGAAAACTTTTGAAGTAAAGACAAGAGTAAGACAAAGTTGTCTACCATCGCCGATGATATTCTTAACTGTGGTGGACTATATCATGCGGCGGAACGAGGCCAACTGTAAGGTGGATATAAGTTAGATTGACAAAAAGAACTTAGAAGATCTGAATTTCTCAGATGATTTATGTTTCGTATTTCAAAAATTGAGCTGGTGATTCATTGGTAAGGTGCTTCACAACCACACGCACAATCCGAGTTCCATTCCCAACTAATACATGCCTAAACCTCACTTGGCCATTAGAAAAGAGGGATAGTTGGGCGTGAGTTTAGTAACCTCACACCTTAAAAAAGAACACCACAACTGAAACTTCAGAGCACTAGCTCCAGGTCCTATAATACACTTTTAATTCAAATGGTTTGAAAAAAATCTCACGATTTTCAAGTATTGGTTTTTTATGGATTTATTTTGCTTAATTGGTTGGTTTATTTCATCATGAACTGAAATCAGTTACAGAACCACTGGATAACCTGGGAGTATTGGACAGCTGTTTTGTCCTAGTTTGGGACTCTTCATCAGCATGCACCCACCACCAGGGTTCGAATCCAGGACCTGCTGGTTACAAGGCTAGCGAGCTCGTGTACCATTAAGCCACTAGGACCCCATCCAATGGCCCATGAATTCTAATCTCAGGATTTCAAAGATTTATGAGAAAAAATAACACTCCAGCTGAACACAGATAAGACAAACCTATTGAAGAAACCTAACGAACAACACTAAGCACCAGTCGCTATTGACGAGAGAAATCTAAAGGAAGTAGATGATTTCACTTATGTCGTCAGCATGATTTCAACCAC
The DNA here is from genome assembly GCA_944472135.2 of Trichobilharzia regenti. Taxonomy (NCBI): domain Eukaryota; kingdom Metazoa; phylum Platyhelminthes; class Trematoda; order Strigeidida; family Schistosomatidae; genus Trichobilharzia; species Trichobilharzia regenti. The sequence continues at coordinate 98,680,099 of OX235262.1, read as the reverse complement.
AGACGGCACGGACAAGGACTTCAAAGGCAGCATCGGAAAAGAAAGACAGATTTTCATTAATCTGAAACCCGTTTGGATGTCTTCACCACTCTGCACAACAAACATGGTCCGAATTCAAAATACTAACGTCAAGTTAATGCTTCTTCTTTGCTCAGAGACTCGGAACATGCATCACAAAAAGTATTTTTAACAGACTGTAGATTTCTGTTACCACTTGCCTTCAGTAGATATCGGAGATCAGATAACCGGCCAGAAACAAGGAACTATGATATTTCAGTGAATTAGGCAACAACCCATTACCTAATAAACATGTCAGAGAAAGTAGGGATGGGTTGGACAAAGAATTCAGGGACCATTGAGTGACATCACATTACATTCAGGCCTTCGAGTGAAATCCTAATGGGAGGAGATCACATAAGTATCCTTCGACAACATGAAAGAGGTCATGTAAAGAGGAAATGAGGGCTTCTGGACAATCATGGAACCAGCAAAAAGAGTCGAATGGATACTTACTGTTGAATCCATCTGTTCCCCTGAGAATTCAATAGATACAAAATAATATAATATATGATAAGTGGTCACAAAAGTTAATTTATTTCAGGATTTCATCATGAACTGACTTCGGTTTGAGGACCATTGAAAGACCACCTGGGAGTACTGAACAGCTGTTTTGTCCCAGTTTCGGACCTATAAGTGGTTTGCACCGCCTGGATTTCGAACTAAGGACCTTGTGGTTACAAGGTGAGCTCATAGACTGACAAGCAAGTGGGATTCGATCCAACGGTACACCAGTGACTGGCACTATTCAGGTAGGTACAGGGAGGTGCAGAAATGCAGGTGTGAGGACGAATACTTGCTGATGACATCGGCTAGTGGTTGCCCTATATCGTGAAATGATATAATTTAGAACTCATGGTCTGACCATTGGATCGGGTTCCAGTAGCTTGGTGGTCTACGAGATTCTGATAGCCGGTGGGTCCTCGGTTCGAACCCTGGTGAGTGCACACTAATGAAGGATCGAAAACTAAGAAGAAACAGCTGTTCAGTATTCCCGAGTGGTTTCCCATTCGTTCTGTAGCTGATGTCACTTCAATTAACGTTCAAGTGTTATATTTTAGAATCTGATAAATGTATTAGCTTTCTTTAAAGTGGATTAAGGTACAAAGTTCATAAAACCAAGATCTTTTTGAACCAGTAATTTACTCACTTTTATTTGTGAGGTTAAATGAACTTTTCACTTTGAACTGAAACTTGATCTGACACAAAGAGTGGGAATTTCAGTTTCATTATATCATTTTTTTTTTATTTTGACTTTTTATATAGGATTTTGACCAGGCTGGAATAAAATATATGATTCTGGAAAAATAAAACTTCAAAACTGTTTTCTGAAGCACATATTTCAATACGTAAATGATGAATCTAACTGATATCTTCGTTAAAGCCTTAATCACTTCAGACAATAAACTCAAAAATCAAAAAAAGTAATTTGGCGAATTTATTTTTTTTAAGTCGTGCAATTCGGTAAGATTGCTGGAGAAAACGTTTTTGCCAGCAAATGTTTAAAAAGAATTTACTGTACGTCTAGCGTTTATTTTTAATTTTGCAACGAAAAATGTGGACAGCGTTAATTAAAATTTACGTTTTAAATTTGATTATCGAGAAAAGATGGTCCTCACTTAAGACAAAAAATTTATCACTAAACATTATCCAGCTAACAATCAAAACAAAAAGTAATAAATTAATATTGGATTCGCATTAAATTTGAGAGACTGATATCGTTTAAAAATGGCGTGTTGTTGGTTCAGTGGTAGAATGTTCACCAGGCATGCACGTAGTCTGGGTTCGATTCCCGCGGAAGGCAATCCTAAACCATGCTTCACAGGTAGTGATCCCGGAGAAGAGAGAACAGTGAGCATAAGGATAGTAACATCAGTGCTACTGTGACTTCGGAACTGAAGCTTGAAGTCCTATTCTCCACCTGGAAGGCAAAAGAGTGAAACATATACAGTGATGTAGCATGGCATAATAATGAGAATGTTTATGTGATAAAAATACGCGCGCCATACGTTCTTGGTCATTTCTTATAGCCCTAACAGATCTGTTTGGGTTCCATTTGTTGAATTATTGGATTTTTTAGCACACACGTTTTAATAAATAGTATATTAAATTGTTTGAAAAATATGGAAGAAGGCAGAATACAACATTAGAGATATTTAAAATACACTTTAAATTATGCAGTCGAAAACTATAACACAGAAGAGCATCTGAAATATTTTATCTGTGACTACCAGCTTATCTCACTGTACCAAATTCATCTGTATCTTTGCTGTTTAAAGTCTTCTTGAATTAATGTTCAAGCACTGATACAAATGTGCGTCGGTGGCATAGAGGTTAGGACGCTCGCCGATCATTCACATGGTCCGGGTTTCGATCTCCGGCCGACACTGCACTCCTTTACCTCGCTAAGCCAGAAATAATGCTGGTAAAGAGGAAAGGTTGGGCATGAGGCTAGCAAACTCATTCTGTAAAATAAACACTGCTACAGAAAATTCAAGCCCTAAGCTCCACTGGGGTAGATGAAAGGAAAAAAATGATATGAATCTTATTTTCACCTCATTTACCTGACTTTTTTGATCAATAAATATACTAGTCTTGCAGTGTAAAGTCTGAGTGAATTACTGATGAATAATAACGGGTAATAACGAAATTCCTAAATGTATAGATAAAAAAGGATGCCAGAACTACTTACCTAATGTGAAAGCTGGCAGTAAATTCCTTGAGTCACATTTCGTACCATTCAGAACCCGTTAGCTAGGCTTTCCTGTACTTAGGCGAGTGATACTGTTCTCAATGTGACTGTAACAAATCCATAATTGTTCACTTATGCTTGTAAGTACTGATAGGTGTACCCGAAAGGAGTTGCTTTGTAAACTTTTACTTGATTTCTAATAAGAAACCCGTTTGTTCCTACTAAGCTGACCATTATCTCCCAGATATGTTGAATGCCCGAAATCAAGGAAAATATACTCTAAGTGTAATATGACAGAATGCCTATTTTTTTTCAAAGAAATAAAACTCAAGCAACTTTTAATGTTTTAATCCTTTGCCTTTTGAGCAAAAAATAGGACTTTTTACGGGAGTGAATTGTTAATCTTACACCTAACCTTTCATCTTTTAGCTTACTACTGGTTTAGCGAGGCTTACGAATGCATCGTCCAGAAATCTGAATCTGGACAATGTACGCGGTTGGCAAGCATTTTACCGCCGAACCACTTTTAACTGGAAACCATGAAACACTGCACAATTCATTAAATACGGTATCATTTTATACAGTTTTGTTGTCTATAATGTTGTTTGTCTTCTTACGTTCTTAATGAGAAAGCAAGTAAGAAAGATTAAAAAATGGAAGCGGTAAGACTGTCGTGAAATTCTAAATTAAATAAAAATAAGTGACCAGGTGGTATCATGTATAATTATCACTCGTAATAGTGTTAATTAACTCAAATCTAGTTCAATTACATTTCTTTTACATGACATGACTAATTATTTTTTCGTTATATGACTTTCTAAACACTGACTTATTAAGAGGGTGTATATTTAATAAATAAGTTTAAAAATGGCTGTTTTTTATTCATGAAACTTTATGAATTCCAAAATGATTTTAATGCATGACAAAATCAGTAACGAAATCTTTTGAACACCTAACAGCTTAATGAGGCTGTTTTGTGAATTCTTATACATATTTCCAAATTTGATTACTCACTGATAGCAGTTATGAAACCACTTGTTTCGCCCTAGTTTGGAACTCTCCAACAGTACGCACTCAGTACCCCACCAAGAGTCAAACCCCGACCTTCATGTTACAAGGTCAGCTCGTTGACCATTCAGCAACTGGGAAGCAGTCATATTTCATAATAAAACAAACGAAATTATAAGAAATCAAAAAAACTAATAGAATACAGATAGGCCACGGTAAGTTTAGATATGATAACAGCTTATGAAATCATAATTAATTTGAGTTTTTATAACCACAAGAAGTCTAAAAGTGATTTATATCGTACATAAATATCACATCTAATAACATTTTATTGCTAATCATTATGCATGTTCTAAAAATATGGCATTTAAAAAGCCACTAACTGATTTCATTGCTTGAAATATCCGACAAAATAAATTACTTGACAAAGAGATAAGTGTAAAGTTGAATTTTATAATATTAGATATCTTGCTGCCAATAAATACTCATAGGAAGAAAAAATATGGTTGCATAAAATGCATCTTCAGGAGTGAAACACAAAGAAGATCAATATATTTGATAACAAATAAAGTAACACGTTCTCTTCTTTTCCAGTTTTTTGGCCACTTCGCATAAATACTGAAATCAGAATATCCACACTGTACAGAGAAGCCAATGGCTTCTAGATGACAGATTGGATGAATTTCCACAAAAGAGCACTACACTTATCCACTGTTATCAGTATTCCATGCCAGATTTGGTGAACCCAACAAATTGTGACTTTGCATAATAACTTCTGAGAGCCCATCTATTGACTAGTAAGTGTTAAATAATTGATGGATACCATGATTTCTAAATTTGTTTTGCGTTATTTTTTTTACCAAGGAAGACTTCATGATTTATCAAAAGAAGAAAGGAATTTATGATTTTCAATGATTCGCTAAATTATTTCGCCTTGTTACCAAAGCGAATCAGTTCTATAATAAATATTCTTAAGTTTTTAGGGATTTATATGTGTATATATATGTACATGTTGGGAAAGAAGTATTTACTTTTCAGGTGTGACCATGGATTGATATAAGTTACGGAAACCACTGAAAGCCATGGAGTACTGAAAGGTCCTGGATTCCAACCTAAGTGGGTGCAAACTGATGATAAATCCCAAACTAGGACGAAGCAGCTGCCAGTACTTCTTGGTTTTCAGTGGTTCTCTAAATGATATCAATCTATGGTCTAACCTGAAAAGTAAAATGTATATATGTATAAATGTATAGGAGACTCAGGTTCTTTCTTTTACATTTATCTTTAAAAGCATAATATTACTGTAATCATGAAGGAAGAGACCATTTCTTTTCTTGGATAAACTCATCATCTTGAATGTCGTCATCGAAAATTAATTTAATATGAATGCCACCGTTTGTATAATATTTGGTTTACCCTTCAACAGTATGTGTTAAAACGTAAAATGTTCCCACAACACTGTGTAATCTTCTTGACATCACAAAAGGCGTCAGGCTTGTCAGTGTGAGAGCGATGCGGTATATGCTGTTGTCTGATATGACTAACATAGACTATGTAACGCCCTGTCGCTCTTCATAGCTTAAAATGTTTCAATTCACCCAGTATACTATGGTTAAAACAATATAAACGTATCCAAAATAAGATGATTCATGCAACAAATACTTATGATGAAACATTGACCATCTTTATACACACACAGATTGATTTGTTTGAGTAAGAAATGCCAAAAAAGTTTTATCTTTTTCAAATATTTAAAGCATTTCTGATAATCTTTCATTTTATTATTATTTTTTTTTATTAAAACGGAAAAATGTTCTTCTAAGTTTATTATGATTATTATTATTATTCTTTAAAGAATTTTGGTTCACCTATCCAGAAATTATGCTCCATTTTCCAACTGAAATGATTCATTCCTTTAAGATGAAAATAGGGGAAATAAAACAACTTGTTAGTGCATATAAGAAGTTTTGTTACATTGTGTTTGATGTAATCAAGGGAAAAAATAAACAGAAAAGTTTCCGTTATCACAGACACATCTACAATGGTATAAAAAATTAACAAGAAATAGACGAAATTTTAATATATTTTTATCAACAAAAAATACTGGACTGGAATATTAGATATTTTATCTTAATCACATGAGTCACAAGTAACAGACCATGGAAACCTTCTTATAATGAAAAAAGCTCAAGAAATAATAAACGTTTATGATGCACCAGGGGTTTATGACGTTATGCGACAGACTATGTCGGAAAGTTGAATTTGTTTTTGAAGATTTAGCATAAGTAAGGAAACTACAATTCATATTTTAAAGAAGACGTATAAGAATTGAGCTAGTGGCCGTCATAATTAGAAATTTATTCTCCTAAGAAATATTGTCATTGAATACTTCAGACAGCATAACCAAAACCATGTTTTGTAACACTCAACTGGCTTTATCTTTGATAAACCCTTGCGTATTATATGCATGTGCGTCGGTTGCACAGTGGTTAGGACTCTCGCCGACCATGAATATGATCCGGGATTCGATCCCTTCCCGACGCACACCTGATATCTACGGTTGGCCTGCGAAATTTGGGCTACCGATATCACATGTTGAAAATTTCATACTTGTACCAAAAATACGATGAGAAATCAAGATGTAATCAAAAAAATAAATAAATAAAATTCGCATGTAGATAAATCTATGTGATATGTTTAGTAGAAAATCGTGAAGAGCACTCAGAGATTCCATAAATATTTTTGTAATAAGAAATTCCCCAAATTCATCGACTTATAAAGCAACAGCGAAATAGAGGTCACAGCAGTGTTTTATAAGACAGGTGTTGTGTAATTAGTTTCGTAAATATATCAATAGTAATTGGTATATTTTACAATATGCAGATAAGGCATTATTTATCAGCAAACTTGATTTCTTTTTGTATAAAGGTCTTATTAGATAAATACAAATATTTATTTTAATTCGGCACAATATTAATGTGATATGTATCTCTCTTTATACAATTATATTGTTATACAATTTTAAGAAATAATTTATTCACTAATGTACCGCTTATGGAAACAGTAGAAGATATTTGTCAAGAAATCACTGAAAGGCAGTTAGACTTAGGAATCCCCTTGTGAAGCCTTAAAGAATTGCTTCTTAAATGCACAAAGAATGTTCACTTTGTCTTCAATAATGCATCCTATCGACGAGTAGATGGAATAGCTATGGGTTCACCATTAGGCCCAATATTAGCTGACTTCTTTCTCGCAAAACTTGAAAACGGGAAATTGAAAGACATCATCAAGCAGTTGGATATGTATTGCCGATATGTCGATGATACATTTATCTTAGCTGCCGGGAATTTTAACATAGACGAATTGTTGCTGAAATTCAACAACATCCACCCTTGGCCTACCTTTACTTGTGAAGAGGAGCAGCAGAATAAGCCACATTTCCTGGATGTCTTGCTAAGTAGGAGAGGAGATGGGTCACTTGGGAGAAGCGCGTATAGAAAAAGCACATCCACAGGGCAATACACACACTTCCTTAGTTACGTGCCCATTAAATATAAAAGGAATGTTAAATGTCTTGTGAACAGAGTAAGAAAGATATGTACGGATGACGTCTTACAAAAAGAATTTGAATATATTCACGATTCATTGATGGAGATGGGCTATCCGAGTAGTTTCATAAAGAAACATATGAAAACATCAGAGAAAAAACCTGAGACTCTGACTGCATGTAAGAAACCTCTATTTTATTAGTTACAATTTAATATTGACTTGTCAAGTGAGATTTTATTCCAGACACCTTCCAGGAGTATATGAAGAACGTTTCACGCATCAAACCTATGTTTGTCATTCTCTAACCGACGAATGATAGTTTCGCCACATCTATGTGCATTTATCAATTCAACTGCACCTTAGTGACAGTTATGCTGGACGTATTACTAGACAGCTTGGCCGATGTGTTAGTGAACATCTCCCATCGTGGTTTGGTAAAGGACAGAAAAAAACAATCCCTAGCTCAGTTTTGTCACATTTAATTGATAGTGGTCATTTAGTGGAGAAGACGAAGACATTCAAGGTGATTTATCGTATCCCACCGAATCTTTCCAATATACTTCGTATTCGTCTACTGCACATAGCTGAAGCGATAGGCATTCGAACTATTAAACCTAGGGTATGCATTCAAAAGAAGTTCGTACAGCCATTATCCCTCCCTCCCTTGGCCTATTAAGACATAACCAACTAATGACTTCTACACCATCCCGTGTTTATATTTTTAACCCCTTTCTTATAATCCCTTAATCTTATCACATCATCAGTATAAACGTGTCTCATTTACTTCCCTTACAATCTAGCATTACTTAATCGGTTCATTTGTTTTTACTAGCCTTTATCAACTACTTTCACCTGAACATTTGTTTGTTTAATCATGATGTTTTTCGTTATTCGTGTTATCACAGATCGCCTAACTTTTTGATCCTTATTATTGATAAGACCATTATTATTATTACTATTATTATTATCATTACTACTACTATTATGACTAATTGCACAATTTATATTCACCATCGTATTATCCTATAGATAAAACACCATAATTGGTTAATATTTGTAGTTTATTTGTAAAATTATACATATTAGAGTTAAGCCTGATGAGATCTAATTGAAAACAATATTGTTCGCTTAAGTGTGTTGTTCTAAATAATTTCCTTAAAGAACCAAGTCTTTGAGGTGTAAAAATTAGAGCTGACAAGGTTATGATAGTATTGATATGATTTTAGAGTAACCAACAATAATTGAGAACAGTCCAGTAAGTTATACCGTGTCATAATATGCCAAACAGAGTGCAGGATGAAACTAAAATCTAATATACAGTCCTAGCTGCCTCATGTAGGAGTTCAGCTAGTAGTCTATACGGGCTGAAATACAAGATCCGGCCACCACCCGGATCAGGATTTCACCTACAAGTTTCCAACAGGCTTCCAACCCAAAGCTGCTTCAGCTCCACTATCAATATATATATATATATATATATATATATATATATATATATATATATATATATATATATATATATATATATATATATATGTTACATTCAACAATCAGCTGTAAAGTTAGGCATTTTTAGAGTTTCAACTAATTTGTACATTTCTACGCTACCACCCACTGACCAATCTTCACACTTGACTCACTGAAGCTTTCAAAACCGTTAATATGAAATATTGTATTTCAACCCAATAAGTGAACAATCATTTGAAAGAGAAGTGATGTGATAGCTGTGGCTTAAATCCCTTTGACGTTTGCTGGTGCGTGCCATGGAAGCGTACCAATTAAGAAAAAAGATCATTAACTTCGGAATGGTGTTTTATTGTTTTACTTTAAACAGCTATTAACTCTGAGGAGTTCACTGTATTAGCCGCATTTATTTTGCTTCAGTAGATTATCTTCAATGGAAAACCTGAATTAAACTCCATGAAGATTCATGCATTACATTTTCTTGATTGTCGCGAAGATAAATAACAAGAAAAATATTTTATTATTTTTCAATAAGCTATATTAACAGTGAAAAATTAAATGAATAAATAAAGTGATTTTCATAAATATTTAAAAGATAACGAAATACTTCCATTCAAATAATCTTTTGGTTTTACCTTTAGCGCATTTCGAATATAGTGGAAGTTTTGTGACAGATTCACAGCTTTTAAAACATTGACGTTAAGAAATCCTGAGAATTTTTACACTAATAAAAAGCAGGTATTCATTTTATGATGGATTCCAATGACTTTTAAGGTAATCACAAAAAGTGATTAGGACTGTTTTATAATCCAACAATCTAATTCTTTCACTTATCTAGGAAGCACAAGCAGTCGGAACGAATGGAGATGTCACAGCCAGCCAGAATCGTAAAGGCAAGTTAAACCTTCATCACTCTGAATTCAGTTTGGAAATTTTCTGCACTCAGCCAGCATTAAGAACAAAACTCGGATTCTCAACACAAATGTAAAGTCGGTTAGTGCTTCTGTGTCGGTCAGAAACTTGCACTGCGTATCACGAAGAGGACTTCCAAGAGACCACTGCAGACTTTTATCAGCAGCTATCTTCGCTAGCTCTATACTGAAGATAAAGTGATCAGCCAGAAAGAATTGACAACAAGAAATTATGGGAACAAATTAACCAAGAATGTATAGTTCCACAATTATGTAGGAGAAAATGCAGTTAGGCTGGATACACTCTGAGAAGGCCATCGAACGACATCGCGACGAGTTAGGAGGTGGTCCGAAAGGGACATAGAGGAGAAGATGATAGATTGCAAGCAATTTCAAGTGCAGCTAAAGAGAACAAGAGTGAATGGAACAAAGTGGAGATGTGTTATTCAAGCCTTGTGTTCCACACTGAACCCAAGGGAAAAATAATATCAGTGAAAGCGTATGAATAAGCCATTCACCTTTCTCTTGAATAGACATTTCATACTTCCCAATAAAACATCGTCATAAAATGTTTCCCGTAAGCAATGTATACTGCTCACAAGTGACTGGCTTCCAGAAATTTGTAATCAGTAACATACGCAAACTGAAAGTGAAAACATTTATTCACAGTGATAACTTTATCGCTAAAAAGCTAAAAGAGTAGAAATTATTCTAATTTTGGATCAAATTGCAAGGACCAACATACCTAGCTCGACGACCTTAGACTCGTGAAATCACTAAATTTGCACTTCACAGTCTAATCTTAATGATTTTTGTTAATGAACTGAATTCTTACGAATCACTACATGTTCTGTTACCTTACAATGTACTCCAGAGATAATTCCTCGTTTAAAACCTTAAGATATTTCATTGTTCGTGAAGCGTTTCTAAACTGAATGAATGAACAGAAAAAAAAAACTGTTTTCATTTCAGTGAAAACAGAACAAATAGGATCAACTTTATCAGAGACACCTGCTCTGTTAATCCACAAACTTACACTATTTTAATTCATTATTTCACTAAACGACTTTGTAGTTGTCACATGTACTGCTTTTTGATGTCACTCATGACGACTGAATTATACGAAATGTTGAAAAAAAGATTAAAACAACATTCTCCATCAAAGCAATTGTTGCTTATCACCAAGAGGGCCGGAGCTTTCTGGTATTTTTGAAGTATAGCTTGAGGGCATGAAACTTTACTATTCTCTAACTAAAAACTGTCATATGAGATTAGTAATGTGTTACTTTCTTCCTTTCTGAGCATTGGTACTTTCGAGTTCAACTATTGACAGGGTAAAAAGAATAATGAATATAAAGTGACTCTAAATGAAAAACAAACGAAAGTGTTTATTGTAAATTTACTACAGTAATCCATCTTTCATTTTGTTTCACTATAATTTAATTGTGCTAGGATATTGTGCCACCTAATGGTTGTGTTCAGGGTTTGAGGAAGGCTGTATTTAATATGTATGCGCCTTGCCCTGGAAATGTTTTAGAATACTTGTTTACCATACCTCATGTAATCTGGGGTTTGAATCATGGCCGGCACATTCCTGAACCCCGCTTGACCCTGTAAAGGGGGAAGGTTGAGCATGAGGCCAGCAACCTTACCTCGTAACAAAAGCATCAAGGGTACTGCAGCTTCAAAGCTGATGCTTATAGCCTAAACTTCCACTTGGAATGCAATGGAATAAAATAAATAGAAATCCATAAAGATAGTACTTAAACAGAACACTAATGGAAAGTTGCTTTTAGGATTCGTTTTTACAACAGTAAGCTCTGAATCTCATCGATAAGTTCCTTCTCAACTTTTATGTTTAAACACCACTTAAATTTTTATGGATAAAAAAATATAAAAATACCAAAGTCATTTTGATTGATGGAAGCTAACATCAGAGTTCACGATACAAGTGGTGTCCTATTCGGGACCCATCAGCTGAATGTACCTGCATTCCTATTAAGTTGTGGTGTTGCCACTCATACTAAGACCCCGTGCCCATCGTTTCAAACGCCAAATCATTATCCACTAAGCCATGAAGGCTGACTAGTCCCAAATAAGATGTTTTGCTCATCCTGAATTCCACTACTAGGCGACATCAACCGAAATAAATTCACGTAGATCCTAAAACATCGTCAAAGTGTCCGTCCTAGGAGCCGGCATATCAACAGAAACTAAGCATTTCGGTCCAGCATAACCAGTCAGCAGGAAATGCAAATTAACCCAAAAATAAACATTTACTTATGCATTGCTTATACTACTTTTGAGTATTGGTAAGCTTATTATAATATATGTGTCTTTCGATTATTTTTCAGTATGGACATAAACTTTCTTAAAATCAGCGTTGTAATGAAAGCTATATTTTATAATTAACGAAATACACTGTCCATATAGTGCTCTATCATAAAACTTTGGGGAATAATGAATTATTCCATTATCCAGATAATGGAAATTTTAGGGATTTGGATTTATTTCACTTGTTAGATTTCGTCATGAATAAACACCAATTAGAGATCACAGTAAACAGAGAGCGCTGGGCAGTTGTTTTGTCCTATTTCGGGACTCTTCAGAAAAGCGCACTCACAGTCCCAGCGTGGACCTAATGTCGGATTTTAAGGTTACGAGACCAACTTTACTGACCATTAAGACACTTGGGCGTGAATTCAATTACCTATGAGTTCGGACTCTGTCATTATTCAGATATATCGTTAAAGCTTCTAAACTCAAATATAAATTAAATCAAATTTAATTACTTTTATAGGGCAGCTTCTATCTACAATTTTTTTATCGAACATACTCTCGACTTTATAGAATGTATCTCAACTTATACTAAATTTTTTTGTATCAAATGACCTAGAATTATCAAGTGTACTGATTGGTAAGCTAAGTTTTGTAATCTAAATATGACAAAATAATTTTAATAGCACTCTTCACTTTCTGAGACATTTTAAAACTAATTTCAAATACTAAAATTGGTCGTAAATGTTGCCAAACTTGAATTCAACTCTTATGCAGATAAAATGAAGTCTTACAGCCGACAGACAGCTAAATATATTCATATATTTAATTTACAAATGTTTGGGACATTGATGACTCAGTATTTACTGGAATATATATATGCTACTATGACCGGTCTGTTGAAATCATCAAGAATACATCTTGAAACTAAATCAAATCCTATAATCAGATCAAATATCTTGAAAGGATAGGAGAATGAGGAATTAACTTGTGAATTTATTTAATACACTTTAAATAATCCCCCACGGTATCGAAATGTGATATTTCTCCCATTTTTTGGACACAAATAAGTAGGTAAGGTTAGGTAGTGTGATAAAAATTTTTGTGAGTAAAGACCTTATCACGATTTTGTTTTCTATTTCTACTGTATTTTGAAACAACATGAACTAACAATTTTGAATGAAAAATGATAATTTTAAATTTAATGTACTGGTTTTCTTTCCTGGAACTATCTTAAATTCCTTTGCAGTCCAAGCAGAACACAAGGCCTCATACTTGAGCTTTGAGGTTTAAGTAGCAGTAATTTTGTGTTTTAAGGTGTGAGTTTGCCAGCCTAGCCTTCCTCCTTTCCTGGACATACCACTGGTAGAGGGAGATTTAGCCGTATGTCGGCCGGGAGTTTAGTCTCTGACTTTATGCATAGATGGTCAATATACAACTAGTGAACCACCGACGTCGTGAGTGAGATTTATAACGATTGAAAATAATCGGTATGGTTTATGTATTAACTGGATACCTATGAAAAACGCTTTAGTAAAAATAATTCTCAAAATGGAGACAAGCACAATGTAATTTCTTTCTTTACCACTAGACTGATGAAAGAGCCAAGAAAATTTGTAAAATCATACAAGTCTAATTAACGATCAGTACCACTTGGTGACATCACATATGAGTCAAACTTCGGATTAAAACGAAGACGGAAAGCTCTGGCCTGTACATTCGAGTGTAACGTAGATAAAACCATGTAGAAACGAAATGAAAGCCAATGGGCAGTTGTAGAACCAGGTGTAAATGACAACAGAGAATAGAATGCAATGCATATGTGCTGCTGACGCAACATGCCCTTTTTCGAAAGCAAAGATAGAATAATACAGTCATCTAAAAAGAAAGAATAACTGTGACAATTTGCCTCATTTACCTAATATTACCATTGTCGTAAAGTGTGCAGGGGGGGGGAATTATATTTAATAAGAATAATTTCAGAACAAAAATTAATGTCGTTAATTCTTTGTCAATTATATTCATGTATAATTTTGTGATTGGTCGACCGTCATAAAAAAAACAGCCAATCAAAATTCCCTTCGTCAATATTACAAAACTAGTGAAATGATAACAATGAGTATTCTTATCAAAACAATATGATAAAATTTTGTTTATTATGCTCACATTGTTACAAAATTAAGACAAGGGAATAAAACCTGCTTTTGAACAAAGAAACTATTTCATGTTCAAAAAGACAACTCATGTTTGTGCAGATTGGTTCGGTATAAAAAGATAGTAACTACACAAGGTGATAAATTATGTTGGCGTTCTCTTCTTCTTACTTTATTTACACAATTTGGAAATCTTAAATTAAGTAATATAAGCTTAGTGACTACGCCTATGAAATGAAATCATCAATCGTAGTCATTACTTTCCCTAAATCATTAGTAGCTAAGGTAACCTGAATAGAATCTATTTCACTTAAACCAAAGATTGTGTATTATCATGAAACTTGAGATACGTTTAAGGAGAACGTAAAAACAAAGATAAGTTGCTCATACCTGATACGAAAACACAATAAACAAATAGTATAAAAAGTTTACTTCAAAGCATGAAAAACTAAATGATGATATTTCCTGATAATAGCCAGGAAAAGTACTGTACTCAAAACCATGTTTAACTGGTTGTTTAATTGTCACACTTAATCGAATTTGTTTAGCGCCCACAAGTCAACAATCCTTTTATGGAAATATACAGCCGTGATAATTATAAGATAAAGAATATTAACCATATCTTGAAGGTCTCTTCTCATTTTATAACGCTGCCACAAATTACATTTATTATTTACCTGGAGTCACCTTTTTACAGCCATTGTGTATTTCAAACGACGTTAAAGTTGTTTCCTAAAAGAATGGCCAGATTTATACAAAATATTTATGGCGTCATATGTAGTAGCAATAAGCCTCTTAAATTATTCGAAAAAACCTAACACTGGAGAAGTACCACAAGTCTGCAATGATACAAGAGTATGTTTCTTGACAAAGTATAAAACTTTCTTCCTTACAGTATCATCAACACACACTTTTGGTAAAAAGAATTAAAAAGTTCACTCTCACGGTTGATACCATCTGTGAAACTCTTATTTTCCATAAGTGTTCTCACTTCACAACAGATTTTCTCGATCATCAAAAATAACTCAAAGACTCTTTAGATCAAAATACCATAAAAAAGTTTTTTCCACGACTCATATTCACCTTCTTAACTGTCCAATATAGGAGTTTTGTAGATCGATCCCTGAAATTTTTGTTAGTACCCATACCGCCAGAGCGAAAACAATGTTGTCTGGTTTTCACATCACAAGGGTATATTTTAGGGTTCAGGTGAGCTAACAAAAGCCTAGAAAACACAACTGTACAGATGGTTGGCAAGAATACTGAAATAATGGAGATTTTGGGGCTCAAGTGTAGTTTCTTTACCTTCTCTAACATGGATGATGTAATTAAGAAGCTTTCATTCTATTTCTGCATAGCATTTTAAGTGTTGTTGACGGAGGATTTTTTCTGCAGACGGAAATATTACTTCGCTCATTATAGTGGCCTGTTTTCTCAATGGTCTCCTAATAAGTGTTCCATAGCTTAAATATTTTCTTCTACCTAAGTTTGAATACAAAATATGAATAACCAGTAATATGTTTATTGTCTTAAATGCTTTTCATACGAATGAATACCTCTAATAAACATGTATTTATATTTATATGTATATATATATGACTATAAACAAATGTTATATCATAAGGATATCTTTGGCATTATTACTTTTCCTTGACGTACGTATTCAAAGCTTTCAAGAAAGGTAAATCATGATAAATGAATAACTAAAATCCCAAGTAGGCTGTAAATAGAAAAACAGTATTTTCTTGACATGACAACATGTTTGCTACATGTCAAAGTTGAATTTGTTTCGACTGATATGTTTATATGTGAAACGTAAACAAAAAAGTAATACTTAGTTATTATAAAACCATTCACTAAGCCACATTTCTTTTATGATAACAATATTTGTTACAAAATATTGGACTAATTTATTTTTCAGCTTAACAAAATATCAACCTCTAAGTAGACTCTTCATCGTTAGGTTAATTAATGGAATTTTTCACAATATTCTTAATTATCTTGGTTCTCTTATCTAACCACTACATAAAATACATACTCCAGTCAAGTACAAGTCAAGTGTGACTTCATAATCTTGTGCTTCAAGCATAATTTCAAATGTGAACTGTAATGTGATTTAGAACATCAGTCACTGAGAGTATTTCTTATGAGTATTGTTAGTATCAGATCAGTGGGAATATTATTGAGCTTCGATCATTGTGAATGAGATTAAAATCCATAATCTAGTTCAGATTTTATTCCAATCTGTGTGAACATCAATCTTCCCAGTTATTATTGTGTTTAGAAAATTATGAAAAACATTTTTTTAACAGAAACTCCTGTTTCGATAGGTTACGGAATAAAATAAATAATTCTAATGAAACCAAATGTAACAAGAAGAAAATAAAATGAACAGCGAAACCCCTAGTCATGAGAATCCCTTGAAGTAGTGCACTAAGACTTGAAATTTAATTTTAGTATTTTGATAATGAGAAGAAAATGTGAGGATGATTATGTACTGAGTCGTTGTTAGCATAAATGTACTCAAACGTCTAAGCTAAATCAAATCATTATTTGTCAAAATTCATTTCCTACATAAAAGAGAAATATACTAGGTGGTTGGAAGTAATCGGCAGGAAGCCTTGTATTTAGGTTTCGTGCTAGTTGGTACTCATCAGCGTGGGGTGTTTGCAACCTTCAAGGAACTCATGTCCCTTCTAAGATTCGAACCAGCGTCACCCAATACTGCAATCAGATACGTTACCACTGAGGTATTCGAGCTCTCGAATGACCTCCTGTAGAAATTTAGTGGATACTTTGATTGGACACTAGTAACTAGTGTGATGTGTCTAGTCCTCTCTTTGGTGCAGACTGAATTCCATCAGTCAGGTTTGTAGTGTGGCCACCATTCTAGGTAGCTCGCCATCACGGTTCACTTTGATTTGATGATATTAGATGTTTGGAGGCAACCGGTAGGAAGCCTTGGACCTAGGTTTCGTGCTAGTTAGCACTCATCTGCAAGGCGTATCTGCAACCTTGAAGGAATATATTGTTGAAACGCTATAGTCTTTGCTTCTCCACGATTTTAGGGCAAGATTGTAGACAGGTAATCAGATTATTTTTAGGTAAATCACAAAGAAACTCAATAGTCTTGGGATTAAACAATATCGAAATGACAGGTACAAATGTTGAATATATCTATTTCATCATGAATAAAATTAGCTAGCGAAAGGTTACAAATCGATGCAACGACGTAAAAAACTATACTTTACACATCAGTAGATTCATTACTGATAGAATTATTTATTTTTGGATTTTCCTTAGTCGAACAGAATTACTTCATAATGCTCACATAATTTTCGCGGGTTGACAAATTCTATTATCTGCTTTTCAAACATGTTTAACGCCATCATTTTTATTTATTTTTGATTTTCGATTACAGCTTGATTCCACACCGTATTTTTGGTACAGGTGTGGAATTTTTAGCATGTGATATCGGTACCCCAAATTTCGCAGGCCAACCATACATATCAGGTGTGCGTCGGCCGGGTGATCGAACCCCGGATCATGTGCATGATGGGCGAGAGTCATAACCGCTGCGCCACGGACGCAAATGCATACATAGTTCATCTGTTTAACCTTATGAAATGAAAATATTTGCTTAATCTTGTAACTAGAGATATAATTATACTCACCAGGAGCATCGCTATCAATGAAGTAGAAACATCAATAAAGGCATTTTCTCTTTCTGCGTCACCAACTATACTATGTTTTACCACTGAATTCAGCTATTAATACTTTCTATATGCCAGTAACAGATAAGCTAACTGCTAGCGAGTCGTCTTAAAAATTCCTTTCTGTTTGTTTTCACTTTGAAGATGCGGTAGTTCGCCTTAAATGGGCGCCTTCACAATGTTTTACTCTAAACAACTAATTCAATTTCAAAGAAAGATTAAAATGTCTAACTAATACCTGTCAATGTATGGTCTTAACAAAGATTACATGTTTATGCTCACTTAACTATTAACACACGAAATAACTAAATGTAATTATTTCAGATGAGTACATCACAATGCTTTCCTATGATAATGAGTACACTATTATTTTTAGTATTAATAATATTGATCCCTTGCGTGACGAGTGGAACAAAGGGCTTTGACTGCAAATATCTATTGTATTCTGTTCTATTATTTCCTCAGGTTTTTAAAACTTCCAACAACTTTTTGTTTCCTCCTCATACAGTCTTCTCCATATCACCCTCGTCCACTCAACTTGTTGCTTACCGTTCGGGTTCCACTAAATTACCTTATCACTTATCAATCTTTTCAGAGAAGGTTCAGTCCTTATGCACACTTGTTGGGTAAGCCAAGGGTTACTGACTGATTCGCTGCCTGCTAGAGTTCCTTGATGCCTATCCTGAATTTTTCAGGAATAAACAACTGTTGAGCTGTTCCATGAATCGGTTGAGATTTTGTGGGATTCTGATTCTTCCAAAATGATTTACAAAGTCAACAGAAACCTACCAAAAGTAGTATGTTTCCGACTTCTTTGTACTGCAGAAGCCCTCGCAATATGCATCGAGAAGCCGGAGCTGTGTGTTCAAAAGAAATTAGTCCAACCCCTACAACGGTGGCCTGCTTAAATCATTGGGCTACCAAAATTGCTTTCCTCCAAAATGCTTAATTTCATCTGGATTTATCATTGTTTTAATCGTCCAGTTATATCAAATGACCTATACATAAAATTGCGCGATGATATAACTTGCTCCCAAGTAAACGCTGTACAGTTATTCACGAAATGAAGATGTACTTCAGATTATTAATTTACATGTGAATCCTGTGTGAAGAAAAAGGTACTTTGGAGCTGAATACGCTGAAAATTTTTGTACCGTATATTCGCATACTGTCTGAAATAAAGCTTTACCATAATTATTATTATTAAACTACCATGGACCTTGTTTGGTATGTTCCCTTTGCTTCCGTTTTTTTATTCTTCTTTTTCCGTTCTCTCTTTTCTTTTTGATCATTTTTTCGTTCGCTGTGTGTCTGATCCTTAGTCCCTCAGTCTTCATTAGATTCACCTAATTTTTTAGTTATAAAAACACATTTTGAGTTTGTTTCCATGCTCCTCCTGATCACACTTGTAATCCGTTTAGAATAACAATTTTATAATTATATTCTAATCCTGTCTAATTTTTTGTTTCTATGCCTCTTGTAATCTATATTCACACCTCCTAAATAACATTTCAAGTTGAAAATTTTGATTTCAATTTGTTTTCATGCTCATTTTGTTCACACCTGTAATTCGTTCTATTCCTGCGTTTCTAAGCCTCTTGTAATTCATATCAAGTTGAAAACAATTATCACCTTTTATTCGACTTAAAATTATTTCTGCAGTTATCAAATAGTAATTTCGCATATGTTGTAACTGTTTTCTAATCCTATGAAATCTTGTCTCTAAGCCCCTTGTAATCTATATTCGTAACTTCAAACTTTCATATCAAGTGGAAAATTATTATCACCTTCATTACTATGTGGAATTAAACAAATAGTGATTGTATCCATGTAAACTAATCTATATAAATGCGATTGTACAGCTTCTGAGAATGAAATCTCCTAAAAGATATCTTTGCTGATCTTCGTGTTCTCTTCTTTCTAATATTTATTGACCCAAAATTTGTACCGCTCTTCATATTAATAGTGACATAGTTTCAATATACGGAAAGAATATTTTAGTCAGCCGAAAATTCTAAATAAGTTGGTACTTTCGTAAATATCCCATCAAAATCAAAATATTTCAGTACACTTTCAAAGTAACTTTTGATGACACAGTTTGACAATAACTTCATCAATGAGCAGAATGTAATCGTTTGCAAGATTTCACTAATTTATGTTTCTACCGAAACCTTTTAGTGAGAGAGATCTAGTAATGAGAAAAATGACTTCTTTATATTTTATACTTTTCTGCTCTTAACAAGTTGACTATTTCATGACAGAAATTGCTTCCAAAATTGATTATTCAAGTTCTAGTCTCGATTTCCAAGTGGTGTTTATCAAATGAAGCGCAGCTTTCCCTCACTGGTGGTCACTTTCATGCTGTTTTTAAAAAAGACTTATTTCAAACGATTAATGTTCATTGCTATTCGGATGACTTTTTGAATATAACTTAGTTCATACATCTCAAAAGCAGCTCAACAACTTTGAGATTTGTCTGATTTTTCTAATTTTTCCCAACTACATAGCAAAGGTGCGTAATACTATAATGATTAATCCTATGAAGGAGGCTTCATTTACTATTTTCCCTCTAACCTTGATTATTAATGTTTCTGGAATAAGATTCTGCTTTATTCCTCAGTGTTCCTGTCAGAATATATATGTGTATATATGGGTAATTTTTCAGCCAGCTTCCAAATGTCTGAACACAGTCTATATGACCTTCTGAGCTGCAGCAATTCAGCTAACCCGAGCTAATAATTTAGATTATCTACTTTAATTCATATTCATTGAATGATATTGTGAACTTCTCCCAGTTTTTTTCACTGGACTGAAATGAATGGTCTCTTTTGGCACAAGCAAAAAGTCCAAAATCTAAAGATTTCAAGGAATAATAAACAGATACCTGCTTAAGGAGAGGTGGCTTTCGCATCTAAGTCTTTTGATTATGTCAACACATTCGATTTTCTATAGGAATACCATTATCCAGTTAGACATAGGCAAATCCTTCTGAAAAGTTTCATAACGGACGAATTGTTCATCCTCTGTTCTAATGCAAAGTGTTACCCAGCAGAAGAGTTGATCAACTTATTCTCTCGAAACTTTTATCAACATTAACTTCTCCATTTTCTAAAAATGCCATGAACATGTCCAACTTAAATTTACCGCTATTCTCAATTATTATTATTATTATATGAGGTATACATTCCCGAAAAATCTGAATAATGTTTTAGGCACATAAAGCAATAACATGAATTGTTTTTAAACAGTAATTTCTATTATGAAATAAGTAAAAATGACTGACATATAGTTAAAGGCATGTAATTATAAGTTGTTCCTTTTTCAACTCACCAGTTATTAACAATACATACACATATAATACATATAATTAAATAGGAAAATATAGCAAAATATACTAATGTTTCCCCTCACAACAACAAAAACACCCGAAGGTAAGACTAATAGAATTCGATACAGCACGTCTAACCATCTATTTATTTAGATAAGAATATAATTTTCTTAGCTATATTTATAACTAAAATTCTAATTACCTCAACATTTGAGAATAAATTGAGTTCATTATATAGTAGCATTAATGGATAGACTTATTGTTTTGTATTTTTTTTACAGACAAACAGGAGCCAGCATATTTAGAAGCAACTTAATTGACAGGTAAAAATAAATGAAATCGAAGTGAATTCAGTGCTTATAATAAAATGAAAATGAGTCAGTTTAAAATCATAGTATTAGGTAAAAGTTATCTAAGTATTTTCAAAACCCTAAACAATTCACTCTACTGAGAGTTTGATGAGACCTCAAGCCAATGTAAATGTGTAGTGTATATAAATATATAAATATGTATATATTTGGGGGTCGAATAAATATTCTTTTTTTATTCCTTTACGCTCACATTGGGATATAGGGCTTCAAGCTACAGGCTTGAAGTTTCTGTAGCAGTGGTGATTATTTTTACAGGATGGGGTTGCTAGCATCATGCCCAATCTCCCCTCTTTACCAGTCTTATTATTGGCTTAGTGAGGGAAAGCAATGCGTCGGTGGCCATGGATCGAACCCCGGACCACCTGCATGGTTGGCTAGCATTCAACTGTTGTGCCATCGACTCAGTGATAAAGCCATTCACAAAGAACATATTGTAGGGAATTCGGATCTACCATTTGAAAGTCATTATAAGCCGAAGAAGAATTACATTGAAAAAGTCGAAGGGGATCACATTAAAAGTCGTCATCAGTGTACGAATACTATGATGACTGATGTGAAATATTTCCAGTGTTGCTGTGTTTCAAATTTTTCTCATTACTCTTACAGACAATATAAAATATGTCAACACATAGGAGTTGGTTTATAGAATTCCTTAAGGTTTAAAGAAATGCAACCTATAAACATTTCGTGATAAGGCCTTTTACATATTTCGAAATCCTCATGTTTTTGTTCTGTCAAATGAATATTTCTCATTCCTTCGATGTATTGCAAATAATTTTCTGTTCTTATCATTTAGTATGTTGTTTCAAAGGTCGGTGGTTTGAACAGTTGAGGTTTCTAATTTTGTCCGAATTGTTTTATTTTCTTTAACAATCTGTTACGTAATCAACCTGTGCACACGCTTATTCCTTAATTGCTCTTCAATTTTCCAAAATTATGCATTATGCAATCCACGTGTTGTAACCATTTCCACCTTTTAATTATATATATTAATTTTTCTTCGTTAATTATCACCCCATTGACATTTTGACACCGACTAATTATTGTTAACAAACATATCGCCACTTGATTGGTAAATTGTTGTGTATTGTAATTAAAATGCTATATATATTAGAGTAGAGCCAGAGATGAGGATCTAATTGAAAAGTAAATATTTCTTCGCTCAATCTTTCTAGTTTCTAATTTTGTCAGTCTATGCTATTTTTGTTAATGCATTGGTTTATTTGAAGTTACTCCTAATGAAAGTTTACATGTTTTTCAACATGAGATAAAAAAAAGAAGTAAAAAACAGCTTTCCCACTTCCTCTTATTTTTGCCTCAAAAGTATGAAGTTAGATACAAACTGAATAAATCATAAGGCATGCATATAAGCTTTCCAAAATGATCACAAACGGTGAACATGAGTATTTTCTTGCGTCACTAAGACTACAGATGGCTTGTCGTTTGTATGTCTTGATTTCAGTAGGCCTATGCTCCAGTGGATATAAGGCGTTTCATACTTCTGCGTCGGTAGCACAGTGGTTAGTACTCTCGCCGACCATGCACACGGTCCGAGGTTCGATCCCCGGCCGACGCACACCTGATATCTATGGTCGGCCTGCAAAGTTTTGGCTACCGATATCACATGCCGAAAATTCCATACTTGTACCAAAAATACGGTGTGGAATCAAGCTGTAATCAAAAAAATAAATAATTTAAATAACAAGGTATTACAGTGATAACGGCTTATGATTTGTGAATGTTGGATTCCTTCTGCATATCAGCGTTTCATTATTTTTTCATGCAAAAGCATGTTTTATCCCACAAGCAGCGGAAAATGCTATCTGTAATAAATTTAATGATCTCAGTAAACAAACTATATACATTGGTACGTCTATGTTTATTGATAAACACTTATTGGAAGTAGAGTTCTATTCCATTTTCATAAAATGCAACTATGATGATGTATATTGTTCAGAGGCTTTTATCAACTTTCGGGGTAAGAATCATTGGTATAAGATAAATATAACAGCGCAAATCAATAACTAGCAACACATAATTATGCGGTTTGACTTGATATAGATAAAAGTTACAACGTAGTTTTCAAATATCTTATATAATATACTACAGTTTTAAAGAGCTTATCTGTCCATAAAGTATTCCAGATCCACTAATAAAGGTGTAGAAGATTTCACTGACAGTTCGGATTGTCTGTTCTACAATTTGTAATATGGAAACATGCAGAACATTTCACGAACTTTATGTGGTGATAATAGCGGGATGCTCCAAGTTCGATTCTTAGTCACCGCAGGCTTAAGCCTTGTCTAACCGGTTGTGATCCTGAAAATTAAGTAAGATTGAATGTGAGGCCAAGAACTCCATCTCATAAAATCAACACGACCGCCACTGATACTTCAAAGCTTGAGACCATATATTCTACTCGGAACATAAGGAACATAAATATAAACTAATCATTAGACAGCGGGAGATGCACGCAATATGTTTTCCATATAGTTGATGTTTGTAACACCAGCTTCCTTATATTCCTTCTTCGACATCCAATCAAACAACTTACTGTTAAAGAATACTGATTTTTTAAAGTTATATATGTGCGCAAATGTTACAAACAAAATTCAGGAGAACACTTTGCAAACAAAGGTAGAACCCAATTAACTTTATTGGAAATTGTTAGTACATATATTCACCGAAAGCTGTCTTTGGTCAGTCACTAGAAATTACAAGTCAAAATATAATTCTGTTAACTTAGTTCATTGAATTTTAATTCACGTGATATGACCGTTACCACACTTGGTAGTTTGCACTAACGAACTTTCTACCTACTCGATTTGCGACCGTACTGTTCTAATCAGTATTAGCAACAACAACAATAAGATATGATATCATCAAACTCGCGACACATGGAGATAGATTGCTGACTTAGACAGCTTTCGCTGACTCGAAACAACAGCAAAAAGGGTTGACTACACTAGAGTACAAACATATACTTTAAATGGCCTTGAGAGACACTAATTACATTGACCAGTTAAAAGAGTAAACGACCAATAGGGTTTCAAGATCATAAGTTGTAGGAATACAAACAACTCTGTATAGTAAAGATAAGTGTGGTATTTTAAAGAAATTAGCTACGCGTAGCATCACTATAGTCATTTGAGTAAAACTGTCACTCTTTAGATATGGTAACATTTAAAAAACCGCATTTATTTTAATATTTGGAAGTTGAGTCAAAACATTATGAAATATAGTGAATGGTATTTATAGTGCTTAACTACCCTACATTTCTGGCATAAAAATCATTTTGCTTGAGAAATGGACGTACCATTTTATGAGGACAAAATATTATCAGTAGTTTTAATTTTTTAAAACATTACAAAATATGACAGGTATTTACATAAACTTGTCCACCAAGAAAGCTACCTATAGAAATTCTTAAAGCTTTAGGCTATTCAGTTTTTCCCATTCATACGTTTTCTCTTTAAACTGTGTCTGTTTTGTTACATTGAATACCTCTGTCACGCTTAAGAATGAGAGAATTCTGAATTATTTGTCATCATCTGATGAAAATGTCACTTCAAACGGGCCGCGTATTTCTAGGTTTTGACTTACTGTCTAGTAATTTTTTGTGACATATATTGCCATTTCTCTTATTTTACCCCCGGCATTAAAATTATCTACATATTACTCATCTCTCTGGATTAGCAATTTTGTGTTCAAACGTTGTGCATTATTGCCCACGGACCATTGAATGATTACTCACTTATAGTGTTTGCTTTTTAGACGGACAATTCAACACTTATTGAGTCGAATTCAAGAATCTTCAGAATTTTTTCAACATTCATCAACTCCTTCAGTAATAGCAGTTTTCAGTGAGCGTATTTTAGGAAGAAACTTATGTTTAAAGTTATGTCAATTATTAGCACAGACAGCAGATAACAACAGATAGAATCTCACCTATATTTGTTAAAATTATCTGGGTGTAGACATTTTTGTCAACGACGCTGTCTTATTAATGCAGGAGTTAGAAAGCCTTTCGGCTGACAACTACTTACTCCTTCACGTGAAACAATTACTGATATAGGGAAGGACCTGAAATCACTATCAATCACTTAAGATTGAAGCAAAATCTTTTCTGTTTTTCATTTTTGTGTTAACATTTAATAATAGACAACACTTTATGTGTATAAATTTAGTACCTATAGACGTAGACACAAATATACAAGGTCTATTCAGCGGAAAGTAAGATGGTATGAATAAAACTATACTGATGCTAAATCCTAGTACTTTGTTAACCAGTTGAAAAGACAGTATTATGTCAAATCGACTACTTTATTTTCAATGCAGAATTCGTCACGAAGAACCCTAGATAGCTGTTACGTTTTAATTTGGACTCCTGAGCAACTTACACCCAAAACCAAAGCAAGAATCGAAACTGGAACATTCATGTTGTGAGATCGACCTCGTTGACTATTCAGCCACCTGAACTGCAATCCGACAACTCACAAATTTTTACTTCTATCAGTACGTGATATAGCACTTCCACCAATCAGTGCATTCGATGACCACTCACTTCTACATTGGAATTCATCCAAGCTTCTACAAGAAACCTATAATGTCGATAAATCTTTATGCTGTTAACAGAACATTTTCAATAAAAATAGAGAATATTTCACTGGCGTGAATGAAAAACGCTATTTACAATGTTTATTGAACAAAACGAATCGGATGTAATAACAAAATATGGATAAATTAAATAATTAAACATAGATGAAAGCAGCAATTAGGGGAGAAAGCAATGAATTCATATTATTTAAGAGTTTCTCATCCGATTGAGATAATAATTTGAAACAGTTTTAATGTAACAATATTCTCTTTCTACTTTAATTCAAAGTAAATGATAATTTAATAATTAAACAGATAATACTATTGACAAATATAATTTTACACTCATTAGTCATAGATAAATAATTTGTGCATAATTTTATCTTAATTTATAATTAGAATTTGTTTATATGAAACATTGTAGACTAGAAGTTTTGTAAAAATCTAATGAATAAAACGAACTTCTTTTTCCATTTATTCACGGGAAAACTATTAATAAATATTTGCAGATAATAGATATAATTTTTTTCGAGTTAGACCACGGACTCATATTAGATGCTCGCTAATGACTCGCTACATGATGGAGTTTCCTGGAGTTCTAGTGAGAAGTCATGACCAATGAGGTCCAACCAGTCAAGTTTGAGGATGGATTTTCCGGCTATGACATTAGTTGGTGGTTACGCTAAATCACAAATTTGTAGAAGTTAGAATGCATGTTCCATTGAATCAGGTACCAATGACAGAACGGTCTACTAGCTTGCCTTGTAGTGGGAAAGTCCGGGATTCCAAACCCAGTGAGTGAGTGAGTGAGTACTACAGATGATTCCCAAACTAGTACGAAACAGCTATCCAGTACTCCCTGGTTTTCAATGGTTCTCTAACTAATATCAATCAGTGGTCTAACTCATAAAACAAACCAAATCCTCATAAATCAACTCTTTGAAACTTACAATTTTATTTATATTATGCAAAAACTGCTAACACATTTTGCATTTTGAGTGGGAGATAAAGCTACGAACTTTAAGCATTGCAATTTTAGTAGTAGTGGTGTTGGATTTTACAAGGTGAGCTTGTGAAAACCGCACTTTCATTATTTTCCTGTTGACAGACTTTTTATCTTCCAGTAAATTGGGTGAGGCTTAGACGTGCGTTGGCTAAGAATGTAACCCGGACCACCTTAATGGCTAGTGAGCATTACACCATTTAGCCAATGGTGGACATCACAGGATACTAATATCTTAAGGCGAATGAAGGTACTATTACCTTCTTGAATATGTTTTACTAGATGAAATTTCGTTTTATTGATCACTGATTTATCCATCATTTAAACACCTTAGTAATCTCAGAGGAATATAGTTTCTTATCTGACGAGAAGGGCTTAATTATACATAATCAAACTGCGTTGGTGGCACAGCGGTTACGACGCTTGCCGACCATCCACATGGTCCGGGGTTCAATTCCCGGCCGACACACTCCTTTAACTCTCTAAGCCAGAAATAATCCTGGTATAGTTGAAAGGTTGGGCATGAGGCTAGCAACCCCATCCTATAAAATAAACACTGCTACAGAAACTTCAAGCCACTAGCTTGAAGCCCTATGTTCCACTGGGGAACGTGAAGGAATAAAAAAATAAATGAATTTTAGTCAAGATCATGAAGCCGTGACCGTAAACGTGACAACTAGTATGTCGTTCGCTGAATATATTTTGATATCTCTAAACTGGATGGTTTATGAAAAGTATTCACAGTTTTCAAGTGTTGGTTTGTAGGGATTTGATTGGTTACAGGATTTCATTATGAGCTGGCATTAGTTAGAAAACCATTGGAAAACCTGGGAGTAATGGACAACAGTTTCATCCCGGCTTGGGACTCTTCATCGGTACGCACACACGACCAAGGTTCGAACTCAGAACCTTCTAGTAACAGGGCGAGCTCATATACCACTAAGCCACTGGGACCCGACCCAATGGCCCTTGAATTCTAACTTCTGCCAATTCACGACATAGCGCAACCCCAGCCAATGTCTTCGGCGAGTATTTGTCCTCACACCCTATCTGCTGCACCCTACTGGTCACGACTTCTCACTAGAACTCCAGGTAACTACCTACCTGAATAGGGCAAGTTGCTGGTGAGCATCTCAGTGGTATTCAACAGCTGTCCAATACTCCCAGGTTTTCCAATGGTTCTCTAACTGATGTCAGCTCATGGTGAAATCCTATTCACAGATTATTGTGTTTATTAATTGGTCACTAGAAAGAAACCAATATTATGCGTGCTTCATGTTGATGCTCGCTGAATTCTATCAGTCAAGTTTTTTTGTGTAGTCATCAAGCTAGTTCACCCGTTTTCAAAGTGCATTATGAGCCGATGATGAGTGCCAATAAGCACGAAACGCTGAACTAGGATCTGCCGTTGTCTTCCAGTTCAAATCAAAGCCTAATCTACTTATATACTAACATCAATTAGGACTAATCCTAGACTAAAGAAGCTCAAATTGCACAGCTTCTGCTCTTTCGTACTCAGGTGATACTTTATCTGACACACAATGAAAGCTAAGCTATTACATTTTTAAACATTTAATGACCGGTCCATTCGAACTTACATGTACTCGAACTATCTCTTTAATAAAGCTTCATTCTGTAAAGTTTCTGACTTTCCATTTTGCATTAGAGCTTGGAATGCCTATAACTTTGTTCTAGACTGAAAATTATTTTTAAAAGTTACTATTTCCTAACAGTCTGAATGACTTAACCTGATATATCTCTTAAACAGTATGTATATATGTTTGCAGGTTAACATACGATATTGTACTACAAATTTATCAAGCACTTGTTGCTTTCAGTTAATAAAGTGTTTAAATCAATTGAATTAATGCAAATAAAGCCAGGTAAATCTCGCCTTGAAGTTGCTAAAATATGTTTTCCAATAACTTTGAATGCAGTAACCAAAACTCCTTATTTCTCATTTCAATAAACTTTAGAGAATCAAGCTTTATTAAATACAACTAACACATTTTACAAATATTTCCCAACTAATTACAATTTAGTTACAAAACCTAATTTGAAGGCTAACAGTTTAATATATGCTAACATTCAAACACCAATGTTATGAAATGAGAGACAAACCAAGTAGAAAATGATTGATGCAGTCGAATTAATGTATAGATGATTCCCAAACATATTTATCATTCAAAAAATTAAACACACTATACCTTTAGGAAATTTCAAGTTTATTTTAAACACACATTTTGGTTCCAATTCATGTGACTACTGTGTTCTTACTGTGCAAAGTTAGAATGCAAGCTTGTAAGGAAGAAAAAATATTACAATTTTTAACTAACATTAAGAAAACATTTTCCTATAACTCTTAAGTTATTTCATTTTTATTTACTTTACAAACATAGAATGTTACATTTTTTGTTCATTTCGAAACATATCTTGACAACTAAACAGTTAAAGGAATATTATGTTCAACAGAAAAGGTTCAGCTGAAGAATTTTTGATTTCTTCTATTCTGCAGCGTTGTAAGTTCATTCAACCATAGTCGAAATGAATAATGTCCACGTATTTGAATAGTCTATCAGCATGACAGATATTTTTGTTTAATTCGTCTCCTCACACTCGTTATGTAACAATTCCTCGGTTTTATTTCCAATATAAGCAAGTTTATCATTTAACCTACCAGGTGTAATTCAGAAATTCTATTTATTATTTCATTATTTGTCGTGTAAATGTGTGAACGTTTATTCAAAATTTGACGCATACACAAGTGAATAAGTAACTGAGTAAAATTATTAATACCATTTTACTTTTCCTCAAAAGACTAATACTGTTCCTTTTTAACAATCATCACCATATTGAAAGAATACTTTTGTTTAGATAAGAATAAAGATCAACTATAAATGATGATTCCAATGATGACAATTAAGTCTATTTTACTTTGATTAGTCATTTCGACACTTCTCACAACAAGCACTTGTTACATCAACATGAAACTTGGTAATTATCAGAATAAACAGACATGTGAATCAACATAGGAACTCATGTTAAAATAAAAATACAGAAAAATATGGAACAACAAAAAGAAATCTGAAACAAGCTGTTTCAACTGAAACACGTAAGCGGGCTCACCAATAGATTCGTGGTGGACCCAGCCGCATAAATTGTAGAAATACATAATATCAAGTTGAACGAAAACAACAACATAACGTAATCAAAGGTATATTACAATTATTGAGAAACAAGAATCACTGAAACTCTCAGCTAAGTGAGAATAAGGTTTAGTCCATTTGGCACAAATTCGCACATTCGCAACTCTCCCCATGTATCTCTTCAGGGAAAACCAGAAGCCTATATAGGAAACTATATGCCCGCACTAGCAAGTACAAAATTTCATCCATACCCTACTTAGCTCGAGTTCTGTGCGATAAAGAAAGCGTTAGGTGGGAAACCTTTAACTTATTAAGTAGTCAGTAGAACAAATGGATCTCGTCTTTCCAAGTCACATCATTTACAGGTACAACGTTTTCTCTCTATTTTTTTTTCATTCTGTATTTATTTTTGTTTTGTGCTGTTTGTTTCTCTCTTCCTTGCAAACTCTACTTAAAACATTCTTGTTCGTTCTTTCACACTCTGTATACCTCGACCATTTTGCTATTGCTTACGCCAGTAAATATGCTAGTAGTATCTACTTTTCTAACACTTTCAAACACTCTGTTTAAATTTTGGCTTTGCTACCGACATGCTAATATGTTGTTGTCAAAACTGACTGAGATAACCTTAATCTATGTAGAACTATATTTATTGTTAATGTACTAACTGGATGTAATATTGTAGTAAAATGCTGAGAATTCCATTCTGTATCACAAGTACTGATTTGGAATAAAGCTTATCTTATCTTATCTTAGTAATTTGCTCCACAATCACTTGATATGTATGTCAGTGATGCTCCTCCAATGCGGGTTTGCCCTTCTAGTCGTTGGTGCTTACTTGGAATCAGGATGAGTATTTTCTGCAATTTGCCAAAAAGGACAATCAGTTATTGTAATGGCAAGCAGGCAGGAAGAATGAATAAGAATACGATGTGTAAACAAATATGTATATATTTTTGGTCAGCCACGTAGGAAATCGTATTTCAGGAAAATGTACGTAGCAGATAAACAATGATTTTGGTTAAAACAAGAGATAAACAAAATATTTTGATAGGAGAGAATATTATTTCTAACTCTCAACAAAAACCTGTACAAAAATTGTATAAACCTTCTCACCAAATATCTGTGTTTGATAATATGAAGTTTACAATTAAAATAGAACCTCCTCAGAAGGGAACTGCCTTCCGACCATATGGACAAAGGACAATATTATAAATAAATCTCAGCATATCGGTGCGAGAGACCTGATACGAATTTCAGATACATTGACAGCGAGAAACTATGAAACACGCATAAAACATTTAAATTACTCATTGCAAAGTTATTTATTTATGTACAGTTCTAAAGTGAAACATTGCACATATCAGTAGACATCTATGTATTTCATCCAGTGAAAGAAGCAGCTAGTCTCTGATGTGTAAAACTGCACAATAGTGCCATAGAAAATTTCTACTATTTATCAATTTGAAGAAGCGATACTGTAGAGATGGGTTAAGTTACTTACTAATTCAAGCACAAAAAGTTTGCATAATTTTTTAATTAAAACTAAATGACTGGAATATATTAGTTTTTATTTATCGCGTAAGCTTTTAATTTCGATAACTCTTTATTTTATAAAATACAAGCTAATATATCTAGTTTTGTCAGCGGTGCCTAAACCACTTGTAAACGTTACTTTAAGAGTATGTCATAGTGAGCCTCAGATCTTAATTTTCACATTATTTACATTCTTTAGTGCAGTTGAAGCGACAATTAAAATGGTATTCTGAATGGTATATGAGCTCAATTTGCAGCCTGAAAGCCCTGAATTAAATCCCTGGTAAAATCATGGATGCGTACTAATGAAGAGTTCGAAACAAGGACGAAACAAATTTCCACTACTCCCTGATATTCATTAGTCTTCTAAATGAAGTCAGTTCGTCATCACTCTTGAAATTAAAATTGCACCGTCTTAAAGATTCAAATACATTTCAAAAAGAGTATCATTTGGACAGAAGGTAGTACAATAATAAGCTTCAAACATCAGTATTACATGTTATCATAGAATTCAGTACACTGGGACAATAAACTCCTATTGATGAAGTTTACAAGCTAGTTGCTCTCTTTATCTACTTTTCGCATCTTTCTAAATATTCATTTTTAACTGAAAACATTTTCGATATTTTAGAAAAATACCAGACACATTTCTTGTAATAGCCTCATAAATAATATATTTCGTAGACTAATATATTATTTCTATAGGACAGTTACATTAGCGCACAAAAGTCTAACCATCAATATGTTCGACAAAGAAGATTTTCTAGCTTCTTCTATCACTCAATAAGCATTTCTCATTTTCCCTACCTCTATTTTTATTCTTATTTATTGGTAAAAATCGAAGGAAGGTCAGGCTATTCAATTCCTTATACACATGCCTAACTAATCCAATTGATAAATAAAATTGAAAATAATTAGAATAAAAACAATCTAATTACTCAGATATTTTTAAATTGGAAGTGAGGTCATAAGAGGTCAGGGAATAATAATGAAATTTCTAATCGACTTAGCAGACATCTCCAATCATAATCAAAAATAGATTTGATTGTTAAGTCAGTAGGACAGTTTCATGGAATGTAAGAATCAGGCTTACTGGCCCGAGTTAAGTTCTTTCTACAGTGTTTGCGTCATTCTAACAGTAATTTATATAGGAAGAGACTTATCAATCAGGGAATTCAGCTTGAAGCTCACTTCAACGTATTTTAATTAAGTTACTTTTCTTTACATTCATATTTCTTACACGGAACAACGGATGATTTAATTGAAAAGTCTCGAAAACTAGTCAAAGTCCGTAATGAAATTATTTCACCAAGTGGTATTTTTCATCCCTTGGAGTATGCAATTCAGAATTTAGTCTATACTATACCTATAGTAAATGACAATGTTTAGTAATCACTTTTCTTTAATCTTTCCATCATAAGATTTTGATGACTGCAGGAAAATGAACAAAGTGAGTAGATAACTATTTCGAAAAGTGAAGTCTCTACAGCTCCAATGAGTTTCACATGAAGATATTTGACTTATCAAATACCAAAAATTGGACCTTGGAACTTCATAAAATCAGTTCTTATTTGTAAATTAAATGCCCCTGTCTCTTATCTTACAGCTAATAAGAAGTTCACTGCCACTTCAATCTATCAGAAGATAACACTGGTATTTCATAGAACTACCAGTTGTGTATATCTGTCTATTTAGAAGTATTTCTAAGCTTGGCTTAATTTTCCCAGGACGGATTATACAAAAAAACGGGGATAATTGTTTCTTTTAAAACAATATTTTTGACATTCTCATCAACTATTTTTCACATTCATTTCATCATCTTTCTTATAATATTTATATGGAATTGTATATCCTTTACATCTGACTTTGCCAAGTTTTGCAATGTGTTATATTTACTATGACTGCAAACAATCCCACCATAAAACATAATTTGCATTAAGAAAAGGGAAACGGTCAGAAATATTATGGTAGATTTCGTTGCCAATCCACATTATCTAGAAGAACTGTTGTAAACTATGACAACCTGTTTGGTGCTTTTCATTCAAAGTACATCTCTGCATATTCATGATTCTATCTGGCGTCAAGTAATAGGTTGGAATTCAATACATAAGAATACCCTCCTTCTATCAGCTCCCAGTATGACGCCGACACATTTTAATGCCACTGGCAG
The DNA here is from genome assembly GCA_944472135.2 of Trichobilharzia regenti. Taxonomy (NCBI): domain Eukaryota; kingdom Metazoa; phylum Platyhelminthes; class Trematoda; order Strigeidida; family Schistosomatidae; genus Trichobilharzia; species Trichobilharzia regenti. The sequence goes on along the minus strand of OX235262.1, from coordinate 98,646,125 downwards.
GTTTACTGACATTCCGCTTAAATGAATACACTGACTTAGAATCCCCATTAAGAATTGAATAAATTTACTTTCAAAATCTATATACATTTGTATAATCCGACTGAATTTCAATGGCACCAAAAAAATCATACAAACAGTCACTACTTTTTGTAGTAAATTTCTATAAAACATATTAAAAGTTAGTCACTGTGACATATTTATCTATTTGCTGACAAGCGCGAGTACATTGAGTATATATATATATATACTCAGGGTACTCACGTTTCATATTAAGTGATTTCTTCATACGTAGAATCTGTAGGCAAGTAGAAATTACCATATTACAGTCTAAATGAATAATTAACGGAAATAACTGTAAGAGTATGACAAGTGTTCACACCTAAATGAATAAAATTCATTATCACTAAACAAAAATATACTGTGTAGCATAAAAACTTCAGTTTACTAACTATTTAAATGATTAATTGTATCACAACAGAAAGGAAAAGACAAATCATCTGGAAAATCTCCTCTATTTTTGTCATTTTGCTCCGGCATAAAATTTATTCGCTTCATTGTTCCTGTCGTTTCGATAGAAGGAAATCCCATTATCTGAAGTCATTTAATCTTTTGCTGTCTTAGTAACTGTCGGATATAGATCTATTCACCTGAATGCTAATGAATAACATAAGACCTACAAACAGTTCGGTCAAATTTACCCACTGAAACATTTCATTTCCATTTGGGCGTACTACTCCCTTAGGTAATAGTTTAATGAGTTGGATAAATAATTTTTAGAAGTAACCCTTTTTTAGGAACACAGATTAACCTGTGTGTCAGTTTAATTTCACAGTAGTAAAATCAGATCATTTCTGATAAGTGATATAAATGCCAAGCTGGTAGCAGACAACAAAGGAAAGAGAACTCATCGTGAATCAAGAGGCGCTCACCGGAATGAATGAGAATGTAAAACTGCTTGCGGACTTTTGCATCTATAATGATTTGGTGACTGGAGATGGAGTGTGCTCTACCGATAACAGTAAACAACGTCTTATAAATTGGTTAAAATAATGAAAAAGATATATTACTCCTTTATAGTCAATAAATTAGCCTGGCTGTTGTTTTCACTAAATAACATAAAACAGATCATCAGTATTAGAGGGAAAAGTGTTGATTACTGTTTACAAATTCTCAATGAAAGTTATCAGATAAACCCACCATTAACTTCTGTTGTAGACTAATTCGAAGTTGGGAAGTTAACTGCATCCACTCTGCAGTTAAATATTACGTGAAAATCTGAGAGTTTTTTCTTTTTCCTTTTTAACACAGGAAATTCTTGTTTTGATGTAGATATTATCAGCAATTAGAAAACTATTGCAAATCGAGGAGCATAAAATATTAGTTTCTTGCTACTGAGCGACCGGTTTCAGGAATGAAATCCTGGACTTCTCATCGGAATTGGTAGCTTCTGAAGTTTACTGTATCAGGTATGAAGCAGATTCTCTTGCGTGGTATCAGATGACAATGCAGCTTTATCGCTAATAAAAAGAAGTTACGATCAACAGAACACTGAACTCTAACCCACTGACCTAAAGACAGGTGTTCTTGGATTAAACCTGAAGAGCCTTCTCCTGACTTCTAGTTAGATGATACATCCCCAATACTAAACAGTCTCAAACTGCGGTGGGACATTTAATGGGTTTGTCATGGTTTTAAAGGACTCTCTGACTCATATATTTTCGTGGTGAAATTAATACTGAGGTTATTTCAATCCCTATAAACCTAAAATCCAAATCTAAATGATTACTACATGTTTATTCCTCTTACTGACTTCTTTCACCTGTCACTGTACATTAGTCCAAAGTTTATAACACATCAGTTTGTTTGCTTATGCGAAAAAGCATTTGTTCAATTCATGTCCAAAATGATTACTATCATATATACTAGACTTAGCTTTCTGGTATAGTTCTTTAAAGTTTGAGAAATACTCATGTGATATAGAATAAAAAAAATACGAATCAGCAAAGGATATTCTTTCAGTAACTTCATTTCAAAAAGGCACAGTAATGTAAAGTTCTAAAAATTCCCAGAAATGCATATAACAATGAGTTGCTATTATCCATTGTTGACAAAACATACGAAATCACATCAGGAAAATAGTGGATAAATTGTGCAACTTAGTTAAGCATTCTCACCTAATATAAATGATGAATATCTCTCAGTAATGATTATCATTAGAACTGAACTCTTCTAGAAAAGGGAATATTGTTCATAAGAGTAAGAGATTTAGAATATGCGAAAAATATGTTTTAAAGTCAGGAGTTCGGAAGGACGGAAACAGCAAAACACAGATGAATCTGGATAACATACAAAATTATTGTACAAGTTAACAAAATTGTTTGTAGCCACATGAGGATAATAGATTCGCCAAACTGCCTCTGTATACACAGTTAAGGGTCGAAAACGTATTGTGAAGACATGGGACTCAACAGTTGTCATTCCACACAGGTAAGAAATGTCACATGATTTCAGAAGAGTACTCAATAACCACAACATCAGAGTTTTCTTCAAAATATCAGACATACTACGAAGCAACTTTGTAGACATAAAAAACCAAATCCCCAGTAATTCTTTATCCAATTGTGTCTACAAAATAAAATGCTTGGAATGTGATGTGATGCGATATACATCGGACAAACTTCGCGAGAAATCAAGATAATCAGAAGAAATGAACATCGTAGGGCATCTGTTCGACCACCAAGAAATCCAGCTAGTGAACTAGAAAAGCTTCGAAAATCATCAGCCGAAGGTCTACACGCTAAAGAATCAGATCACAAAACTGATGTTGACAATAATGAAATAATCCAGAAAAAATTCAGAAATCCCAAAGAACGTCCAATATCAGAAGTACTTCATATTAAATGGCATCCAAATTGTCTGAATATGAATGATTAGGTTGTTATATATAAGCTGGAATTTCGTAAATTCTGGTTAAATAAAACTTTGATAAAGCCATTAGCATTAAATAGCGTCAGTAAAAACAGTATCGTTTTGTTTTTCATTCATTGAGAAATACAAAACTTCTTTAATAATGAAGGGTTCCTTTCTTGTATACTCCTGACGATGTTCGATGTGACGGTTAAAACGTTAGAGGGTAGATACTCAGTATTTTAAAAGGAAGATGAAGAAATGACCGTTAAGAACTTCAAGAAAGAGACAGAGGAAAGATTGAATATAGCATCAGACCAGCAACGTCTAATATTTCAGGGGAGAGTTCTGAACAATGAGCAAACATTGTCTGAATACGGTTGTAAGACCTCCTCCGACTACTAGAGAACACCAACCTACTGTCACTTCGGCCAGTGATTCGACAGCAAACATAAGTGGTTCCGGTTTGGGAGGTTTCACCTTTGGAAGTATAAGCATGCAGCCGGCGATACAGGATATTACCGCTGGAATACTAAATAGTGTGAACGAGCTCATAGTTGCTAACATACCTCTGCCGGGTGAGGCAGACTTAGTCAGTGATCCTCCGAGTGAACAATCTTTAACATCCGTGTGTGAAAATACTTTTAACAAATTGCATAGGCAGGCTACTCGTCTTGCACAGAAGATAACTCAAACTTCGTCTAGAGAGGTGTGTAATTCTTAGGGTATGAAAGATAAACCAGCAGATACTAATTTGACTCCATCAACATCGAATAACACAAGTGTGTTTGCCGTTCAAAAACCCAAAGACGATGAGACAACTTTCGCTCTTAATGATATGAAAGATGGTGAGCAAGAAGACTGCAAACAGAAAGAATCATCACCTATGATGATAGACACTGACGAACACGAAGAAACCGCAAATCGTGTTGATAATAATGATGCTGATGGTGATGAAAGTAAGAAGACGAAAACTGAGGATATCAAGAACTTTTGTTGTCAAAAGAGGACATGACCGGAAACCGACTTGACCTTATCTTATATACCATTCCAAAAGATTTTTCTTTTGATATGCGATGATTTCCAAGAACACTGTGCTCAGGAATCGAGCAATTGGTCCATCTAATTTTCCTTGCGACAACCATAATGAAAAATGTTTTTGTGAATGTTTAGATAATATCCTACTGATATGGCCTAGGAAACAATTCATCTGATGAATATTCGTAATGCACATGCAGATCAGATAAACTCATCAATGCTAAATATAGGTAAATACAACTATCAGCTTTAAGTTCACAAGTAGAAGTATAATATCAGTTGCTACACCCTAATGGCGTGCTTGACTTTTCAGCCCTCCATTGAGGTAAATACAGAAATGATTCCTACTCCTCAATTTTGAAAGAATATTTTAATGAGCAAGAAAAAGTAAGAATTTATGGAAAGTGTAAAAATAATGCCTATTGGTAAAAAAAAATAGGCTTCACACCGTCATTGACAGGTAACATTAACTCCACAACCACTTTTCGAAATCTGCGTTTCATGGATACCCTTACAAATAACTGTGCTCTACTATATCATGTTTTACAGAAATATCTTGTGAATGTAAAAGGGTTTTCATAGAAGTTTAGACTGCCCATATCTTTATCCAAAATGCAATCGGAAAGAAATTCTAGATCATCAAGAAACTATTGAGAAAATTATGGAACTGAGGGAATTACGAATAGTAAATAGGAAAGTCCAATGCTTAGTCATGATAAAATGTTGCATCAGAGAAGAAATTTGCTTTCCTACAAATCATTTCCAAAAGTTATACAATCACATTTTACTTTATTAGAAAATTCACTGAAACCAGTATTGTAATGATCAACTTTTGTCGGAAAGTGTTTTATATAATCAAGGGATTGCTATTTATGAGGATGGTTAAGCAAAGATTAGAAAGCCAAAGTTAGGGGCAGTTGTGTAAATGACCTACTCAGACTAAGTTTACGGAAACAGATACAGGATTGGTCTTAATGGTAATTTCTGAATCAGAAAAGATAAAATGAGCATACAACAAAATTACAATAATGACGAATTATGACAGATATGTTACCGTGAATGTAGGAGAATATTTATCTAAAAATCCATTTGCTAACAAGCTTTTTTCAATATTCAAGTTCACAATTTGAAATGTACACAGTCCGAATGAGGAAATTTCACTGAAGTTTCCTTTGTAAGCCAAGTTTTTCTGATCACAATATGTGACCTGCTTGATAAAATAAATGGTAATCAAGAAAGCAGGCATATTCGCTTGAAACTAATTTGCTGGCTGTGAACATAATTTATGGTTTGGCCAGTTTGACCAAGCAGCTAGCCAGAAATCGGGTGGTTTGAATTGATTCTGCTCTCTGAGCTAAGTCAAACCTAGTACCGTGTTGATGAGCTCAGCCGCAAAGGAGTAGAACTGCCGTCCGGTGTCTAGATTACCTCGCTCTGGGTAGCAAGCACTACTGGTTGATATGTGTGATATGCAACTACTCATCTCAATAAATCAGTAGTATATAGTTTCATCCTCAATATTGATACTTAATTGAATACTTCAACTCTGAAATATTTATCACTGTTCTAAAATTTGCATATCTTCTTTCGACTCATTATTTGTTACAGGATTGATCACAAGTTGACATCAGTTAGAGAACCATCGGAAAACCTGAGAGTACTAAAAAGCTGTGTTTGTCCCAGTTTGCAACTCTTCCTCAGCACACACCCACCGGATTTCGAACACAGGGCCTTCTGGTTGCGAGACGAGCTCGTTAGAGAGTTCTGATGAAGAGCTCCAAACTAGGACGAAACAACTGTCCAGTGCTCCCAGGTTTTCCAGTAAAACAAAACCAACTGACCAATAACTCATAGATTACCTCAGAGTCAATAAGAATTTTCCCACCATTACAGAATCAAAACTCTGCCTCTAAGAATCAAACAGAACAGACACGTTCCCCGTAGACAGTCGAAAGTTAAGTAGTCATTAAATAACACATTAACACTGTAATCACACAACAGTATACAGAAGCACTGAAAGTAAAGATTCTGATGTGGTTGTGTTCTCTGAGCTGGATAGTTAATTTGCCAAGCTTTCATCACCCTGGTTTTATCTTCTTTCTCTGTTGAGTCTTTTGGTTGACATAAAATTGAGTGAAGTGACTTTGTCGGTTTGTGTACGACGTCAAATCCTAAAGGTTTGAAGAGTCTTGTAGTGATTTCTGAGATACCCTTTATATATATACCAGAAATCACTACGGGACTCTTCAAACCTTTAGGATTTGACGTCATACACAAACCAACAAAGTCACTTCACTCAATTTTATGTCAACCAAAAGACTCAACAGAGAAAGAAGATAAAACCAGGGTGATGAAAGCTTGGCAAATTAACTATCCAGCTCAGAGAACACAACCACATCAGAATCTTTACTTTCAGTGCTTCTGTATACTGTTGTGTGATTACAGTGTTAATGTGTTATTTAATGACTACTTAACTTTCGACTGTCTACGGGGAACGTGTCTGTTCTGTTTGATTCTTAGAGGCAGAGTTTTGATTCTGTAATGGTGGGAAAATTCTTATTGACCAGTCAGTTTTGTTTTACAGCGCGTATTTCGTACGTGAAAACTCTTGAACTGCATAATATCCGGGTCGCATTGCTGATGTAGTTTTGCATTTTTGTAATTTAAAATATTCTTATTGAATAGTACCAGAGATTCCGTCAAGCAAAAACGTCTTTTGATACAGGTGGAATACAAATTTTGGACTGCGCGTCATGTAAGGAAGTTTGGAAAGTTATGTGGAAGTACGCCTCTAGTGGTTTTCTGCCTTCAGATTGAAATACTTCAGCTTAGGTCCTCATGGTGAAGAAACACATTGTTTTTCAACACAACTGTTAAGTTTAAAGTAATGAACTGCCATCGATCCAGCTTTATATAAACTACAAATCTGAAGTCCAGCTACGTGGTATTGGTGAAGTGTGCAGACTGCTTTGAAGTTGTTGCACCTAGACGTCAAGTGTCCGACAGTGATTAGTTTCTTGAGAATACAGTCGCCGACTTTCTTTTATTCTTCTCTGACTAGCTAACTTAGGTGGTCAGTGTTGGAAAATGCATTTATAGAATTTAGTGTACAAACAGCGCATCGCACTCCACATGAAGAAGTAAACTGATAGATACACATTTAGAATGTCAGAAACAGTACTGTCTTTCAACCACTGATGCACTGATTGTGTTTATCAAAATAGTTATGTGAAGTATTTTCTACGTATATTTAGGAAGGTGGTTTTTTGGAATTGTGGCTGCAATGTGAACCGTATAAATAATCTGTGAATTGATATCACCTGCCCTAAACTTTTCACAGAGAATGTTTCCACTCACGAACAGTCCGTCTTTCAATAAATCACTAAGAATATATCAAATAATACATTCTGTGATCATTTTTTTAAAAACTGTTCTTTAGCTCACCAACATATGGGACTCAATTTGTTTTATTAATTCATTTGTCTTTTGGTTAGATAAAAAAAAAACTCATAATGTCACATATGTTTCCGTTTATTGTGCAACGATTACAAATTATGGGAATGTTTGTCATACTGCAGATGTTCAGGTCACAGAAATTTAATAAAAATGCTCAAGTAAGTCAAAGATTAGATAACCTTGGAGAAATAAATGTGAAAGGCATGGAAGTTGTTTATCACTTAATATTTTGTAAAGTAAACAGTTGTTTTCAAAACAACAAAAAAACATGTTCACTTCTTGATCTTGATGTTTATCCAGCTGATAAGTCAATGGATTGAAAATTATCTCCATCTTTGTGTAATTATTTTGTCCAGATAAACACAAAAATATGACAAATTTCAGTTGAAATGTCTGTCAACCTTTTAACTTTTTTAAAAGTTTACTCACCAAGATGATAGGACGTGTTACAACAGAGTTATCCTAATTTAAGTTTTATTCAGTGAAGATTTTATGTATAGCTAGAAATTGCGAGGGCTATGCAGAGAAGAAATAATCATCTTTATTATTTGAATGACGAGACCTGTGAGCTGAAATCCTCCTTGATGTTAAACATTTGCGCTAGAGAGATATGCCTGAATTTTAGCTTAACGATTTGAAATTTTATTACGAAATAAAGACTCCAGTTCATTTCTTTATCTAGCTACTTCTAGACTGTTTGAAAAGGAAGTCAAATGTCTTTACACGAAACATTTTTTAAGCTTTCCCCTTTCTGGGTGTAACATTCTCGTTAATCTGTATATACTTTAGATCATACCGTGAGTAAGCTGTGAAATACAGATAGCAACAAAGACTACACTGATTGGCATTTTATTTATCTTCATTTTGTTTAACGTCCTTGGATACATTAACCAATTTATATTTCATTCGATCATGTTTAAATGAAATTGCGTAGAGATTTCATGTAATCTGAATGTACGTTACAAATATTCACATGAAGAATTGTCTTAGAGGCCGTGCCAGTAGGATAACATCTGCCCATTCACAAACTCCTCTCTCGATATGGTTGTTGAAAGGAAAGATTAAAGGTACCAATAGCTCAATTCTTGAGCACCTTGAATCATCAGAAAAACCTTTCAAAATGGCATATAAGCAGAGGCTAAGTTGGTTTCCACTTATGTCATCTATCGACAACAGAAGTTCTTGCTGTAAACACGGAAAACTCTGAACTGCCCTTACAAAAGCAGAATTTTTAAGAAGACTGTACACAGTAGCTGATAGTCCTCCAATTTCCAACATAACAACTGTTACGCTTAATTTTCTTACTTACGTCTCGCCAAGTATCTACTTTTTCATTAACTTCGCACCATGTTTTTTCTCTTCGCTGAGTAAAGGATAGGGCAAATGACCTATTCAACTCATAGATTTTAGAAGACTAATAGAGTCCAGAAAAGTTAATTACTTCAAAAAGTGATGTTGATATTATGAAACAACTATAAATAATAATTGATAAATCTCGCGTTGGACAGTTGTATGCTTTATTGCAATGATAAAAGGACGCCTAGATTCTCTTCCCTGGTTCGAAAACAGAGTAAGTTCAAGAAAATATTGTCCAGGAAATTGAATTATACTATTTCTATCGTATCATAAAGACAACTGCCTATTAGTTTTCTGTCTCACTACATATATTTCAGCTTGAAAAAATCAGGTTTCAACTAGGATTCTGATATTTAGCCTAAAGCTCATACTCCCTAAATTTATCACTTCACTAGTCGCTTAAAAGGGTTGAGAACTGAGAATAACTATAGAAGATTCGTAGCGCGTGTTTAAGTTGCCAATATTCTGGAAAGTCAACCTATGAAAATATCAACCATGATGAGTTACATATAGTGAATGAAGTCATGAAAACAAGTAATACATTATTGATTAAAATTTTTTAATTTTAGTCTTCCTCACCTACATATATATTTGATTGTCTGAGTTCACACTTTAGTAACAATATAAAGCTTTCAGGATATCTGCTTTTAGAGGTTATTTGGTGAATTGTTTCTGCTTTTCAGCAGAAGAACTATTAATAGTAACAAAGTATGAAATTATTTTCGTCTGCAGAAAATCTCAAACTTCAGAACATTTATCTACTCATCTTCAGCTTGTAGAAGATAATGTGAATATTGTTTTTTATCATTCAGACAGTGACGGAAATCACATTCGTCAAAAAAAGTTTAGGAGAGGGATCGGATTTATTTGATTTGTTTAAGCATGAAGAGAGTAGTTATAGTCTGATGATAACACATTCACTAGTGAATATAAAACTAGAGGAACAATAATTTCTTGTCAAACAAACCAAGTGAGAATTATCCAGACAGACACGGTGACAAGACTTTACAAGACTATAACAGAAAAGAATGATTTTTGAAGGATAACATTTAGATGGAATACCCGCTGTTCAACAGTAAGCTTTATCCTGACACATAATAACGCCGTATTCCACATAAAATCAGAGGACATATTAGGGTGAAAAGTGTCTCACCGACTTTACCAAGCCCCAATGTGTTACCCGTAACTGAAGTCTGGGGCTATTGGCGTGAGACACTTGGATATCTGTTGGGTTTTTGGAATGATTTCGTTTGTTAGCACTGGTATTTAGATAAGTATCCAGTTGTTTAGCTTAGAAACAGGTTTTAACTGAGCGTATACTCACAATTTTTCTTGCTTGAACAACACTTTATTTAAAAATTTCCAATTCCCAGTTATCTTCACCAGTACTTTTACTTTGATTTACAATTAAACCTGTGCGTTTTCATTTTCGAAGTATCTTTCCTTAGCTGATCCAATTTGCATCGCTGCAGTTCTAGCCTGTCAGCAACTTATCATGTCCACACCTTGTTTCTTTTCAAATTTGTGCTTCACCTTGCAGATGGAAAAAAGTGCATCCAGTTACTGGTAACTGTCATCCACCACAAAGAATTAAATCCAGAAATCACATCAAATATGCAACATTTAAACACTGTTACAATGAATGGGTTCATCTGTTTCTGTTGTATGTAATTCTTACTCAAACTATTTTTGCATGCAGCTTTTACACTATCGTATAATATTAAAAGCGAACGATTGTTTTTATTATGCAGATTGTTTAAAAATCTATTCTCTTTCACTGTCATAAACTAGAATCCACTGACAACTCACCGCTATTTGTTCTCATCTAAACTAAAAGAATACACTTTCAAAATGTCTTTTGGAATGTTTAAAAATGAAATAGCATCATTGATCACTTATTTTACTTTTGCAATAAAGTATCTGACTACTTTACCCTACTAATATACATCCTAATATTTCTGTTAAGTTTATCTTAAATAATAAATAAATAACTAGTTTTGCGGAAAATTCTTGATGCAGTTTGCACTAGCGTACAAATACTTCAGTAAACGGTTAGGTATAAATAAGGAAGTAACTTGGGCACCATGGTAGAGTATAATTCCATTATGGATAAGATTTATTGAGATAAAGTCTCACAGTGGTATACAGTAATGTTTACTGATGACGTTTCGAGCACAATTTATTACTGCTCATAATCATTATATCAAGGTATTCACACACATTCCTGACTTAGTTTATATACATGAATAAAACATTGATTAGACATATGAATGAATAAATAAAATTATGTAAGCTGTTATATGCAGTATGGGGAGAAGAAGGATCTGGAAACCGTGTTATTCACTGGATGATAATACTTTCACTAACAAGCGAATCAGAATGGAATAACATATCACCATGACCTCCAGATTGTACACGTACATCAGGCTTTCATTCTTAATTGTTGTTTTGCTTCATTCCTACTTACTTTGAATTTGTTTGGACTCAATTACTTAAGACAGATCTTCCATGTTACAGATTTGATCACAGGTTGACATCGGTTAGACAACCATGTGCCAAGGTTTTTAGCCACGTCTGTTGCATGGGGGCTGATGATATTGCTAAAGTTTACAGACCGACATAGGTGTAGTGAGACTTAAACCTGTAACTCATTGGCTGAAAACCTAGTGTTTAGGCTAGTGAACCACTTAACTGCATGCATAGAGTTCTTCCATCTTATTTAACTTAAATCCTGTAGAATCTTTGATTTAACACTCACCATTTCTTATTTTTTCCGGTAATTTTCACTTCGGATCCGATAGCTCTTCCTTTATGTTCACTGACCTACAACTATTTTGATGTATCCAAAGCTAAGTTTCTGTTTGTTTCCTTAAATTATCCCTTACCCTCCCCCCCTTATCTTTTCAATACTTGTCTGCTTCTTGAGGCATCGACTAGGAGTCTCTGTGTAGTATTCAAGATAAGGCCTAACAAACGCTGAGTAGAGTACCTTAAACATTTTCTCTTCTAAGAATTTGAAAGTACTTCGAAACATCTTGGCAGCGGTGTATAATTTGTAACTGATATCAACTCTCATGTCATTTTATTCCTTAACTTCAGACGACTCCACTTTCCACCTTTACTCCAGGAGTGCGTTAAGAGGAGAACCACTAATCTAGGTGTATTCTCACACTTTTCTAGAATCGATTTTCTAACTTTAGTGACTACAGCATACGGCTAGTTTATCAAAGTCTTATTATCCACAGATAAAATTAAAAATGAAATTAAAATTTCAGGTTATTTGTTGACCTGTAGCAAGGATAGCGTCGGCGGCACAGCGGTTAGGACGCTCGCCAACCATGCACATGGTCCGGGGTTCGATTCCCGGCCAACAAACTCCTTTACCTCGCTAAGCCAGAAATAATCCTGGTAAAGAGGAAAGGTCGGGTATGAGGCTAGCAACCACATCCTGTAAAATTAAACACTGCTACAGAAACTTCAAGCCACTGGCTTGAAGCCCTATGTCCCACTGGGAGGGTGAAGGAAAAATTATTAATTTATTATTATATAAACAAAGTCGGGAGCTTGTGTAAGTACCTTGATATAATGATTATGAGCAATAAATTGTGCTCGAAACGTCATCAGTAAATATTTATTAACAGTGTGGCTTTATCAAAATTAATTTTATGCGTAATGGATTAAACGGCTAGGTAGCTGAATATAAAGTGCACTGTATACCTGAGTCAGTTTTAACAACGAAATGCTATGCAAACCACACTTAGTCAACTCTAGTCATATAGTACATAATAATATTACAGAGTAATAATTAATTAACTAGATCGAAATGCTGCTAAAATTATTCATCAGCTTTATTTTTCCAAATCACATATTTTTACTGGTAGAATGTGTGACCACAGAGGTTGTATTCTTCAGTTATTCTTTGACAAAGTAAAACAATAAAACGAATTTCACTGACATTGGAGCAAAATTTGAGCACCATCTTATTGTATCATTGGAAGTATGTTTATTCAAACATATCCCAAGAACTGTCACAAGCATAAGCTGGCTATTAAAGCCAGTTCAGTTCACTTATGACAAAAAAACAATAAGGAAAATTACCGATATTAGTTTATAAAATGAAACAAACAGGAGTTAGCATTCAGAAGACAAGATTCTACCAAGAACTAATACATGTTGGCATATACTCGCGTTCTCCTACATCTCACTTTATATAGATTTAGAAAAACTTGATAAAATGTTTAGGAGTCAAGCTACTTCTTCTACTCGTAATTCAAAATTATTCAAATAAAGAATTCAAATTATTCAAAGGGGTATCACTCGTCAATAATTATCCTTCATGATATGTTGCGAGGCTTACAAAGCGTGATAAAAAATTTAATCAGTAGTGGTTGCGACACAAGTGAAACAATTTAAAGCCTAAGCAGCATTGCCATATAAAGCAGAGACATCAAAATATCCTTAAGAAAGCTGTGAACAGAGCGACATTTAAGCTTCACACTCAAACAGAACCCAAATGTGTGGAAAGATCCTGCAATAAGAAATAAACAAAACAGTTTAATTTATCAAATATAATGAATGTAATGGCCCCGTAGTCAAGTACATAGATCAGTGTAATCAATCAGGGTAAGGAAGAATGACAGAGTGATGTGCAATAAGTAATCCTAGTTACTGAAATACATACATTAATACGATACTACTTTAAGCTTGATTAGGGAAAAGATTCTAAAATCCAATATAATTTTGATATAAGAATAAAACTTGTGCACTATGGTAGAGTGTAATTCCATTATGGGTAAATTTTGTTTTGATAAAGTCTCAGAGTGTTATACAGTAATGTTTACTGATCAATAAACATAATTGTATAGCACTGTGAGACTTTATCAAAACAAAATTTATCCAATATAGTTTTGTGGAGAAAAAGGGAGAAACCAAGTCACCACTAAAAAAGTTAACCGCGATGATTCAGAACTTGTCGCAGGTTTCTGAAAGATTCTGCTATCAATAAAACGAAGAAACAAGGTTTCATGCAAAACAGAAGCTCACTTAACTTTATATGTGTCAATTGTCGACGTATTTCTGATTAGTAAACAACCCTTCTATCTTGTATTTATACTATTATTAATATATCAATACAACACACTAACCCAAACTATTGTTTTCAGTGCTACTTCACTAGAAAATTGCATTTGAACAATCAGAGTATTATGTAACTACCTAGAAACAACATACATAGAAGTCATTAATACTACTCATAATCTGCCCGATGAACATACCAGAGAGTTAATAACTGATGAATTCACATTCTCTTTTAGAAATGAATAGTAAAAAGTTATCTGACAGTACATAAGATTAGGTAATTTAAAACAAGTGTTTTGTATCCCATTTTTCTCAATATCTGAAAGTAGGCCAAGAACCTCTTGTTCTCCATAGGGGATTTAAGTTTATCTAGCATCTTTTAGTAAATAGAAAATCGGCAGTATTACTACTAAGTCAGTCATGAACATTCTACGAATGAATTCAGCAACCGACAAAGAAGCAGTCAATGTTCTAACTAGATAACTCTGAGCTTCTTACTTCTCTGCAATATCTGAGATATCAAGTATGACTGAAACGCAAGACTGTTCAACCCAATATTAAACAATTCATTAAGGAATACAGATTGTTTACGAAATAAACTTATAATTACACGGAAATTGAGTGTATTAAATCATTCCACTGCATATTATGTGTATCAGAAAATTGTTTACCTAATTAATATGCTACCTTAACAGTCAAAAACTTGCTTCCCTTAATGTCAAACAATTCGACAGCTACACATCTAGCAATAACACAGTTATAATGAGATCATATATTCAATAAATACACCTGTCACTGAGAATGACAGTTAACCTATTTAACCTGGTAAATATGTTAAAACTGCATTACGAAATAGTTTGGAAAACAAATCTGTCAGATATGTATTCAAAAGATTTGTATTATTTGTCTATGGAATTAACATTTAATCGAGTTTATTCACCTAATATAAAATAGTAACAATTGACGAGTATATTATAAGAAATGTTTACAAAACTTAAATATGTTCATTTTGAAATATCTAAATGTCTGCTGAAACGGTCAAATGTTTCTTTCATAAGTTTTCTTTTCAAACTATCATAGGTGTAAATTACAAATATTAGGTATCTGAATAACACATCAACTATGCAGTGTTAGTGTACGTATGTATACATCAGTAAATCCAGAGTGAAAGACGGCTCATAGTATTGGGATATATCAGAAGATTAAGGAGGGAGAAAGATTATATCTGTAATCAGATAGACTGATAGATACATAGATAGGTAGATAGATACATAGATAGTTTTCCTGCCCGGTAAAATGTTGTTTTTATATGATTATTTGGACAGGTAGATAATTTGTCTGTTCTTTAGAATGTTGTTTAGCATCTAAAATATCATAATTTCAAATATCATCTATGACATGAACACATTCCAGTCAACCCTTAAGTCTTGCTTTTACTATCAGCTAGAATGTTTTCCATTTCCTTCACTTTGATATTTTGTGCTTGAAGTGAAAATTTGACATACTGTCCAATATTTCATTAATGCGTTATAATAACCCAAGCACAAAAGGCCACCATGAACTCTGTAATAAAAGTGTGTATAAATTGTCTATTTTGCTACTCAAAAATACTGACATTTATGGATTGTATTCTATTCACCTGCTTATAATTTCTATTCTATGAATTCAATGTGGAACACAGGGCTTCAGTTTTAGAGTCGTGAATTTTCATTAGCTAGGATATTTTCACGGGGTGAGGTTCCCAGCCACATGTCCAACCTTGCTTTCTTATCTGTACTTATTATCGGGTAGTCAACTATGAGGTGTAGAACTACGCTGGCTGGAAATCCAATCCTGAACCACCTACGTGGTTGGAGAGCATTCTGCCATTGGACCATTGATGCAAAAGTTCCCTTTCAATACTTATTATTTCGCATTTTTTTTTCTTCGCAGTGCAAACAGTATCCTTGTTGAATAATAAAATGTAATGTGTTTTGCACACGTGTTTTGTGGATCATCATCGTCAAAGCAATAAAAACCAAATTTGTAGTATGAAATGTGCATATTTTACTCCAAGGCTTTTCTTCAACTGCAAACACTCTAAAATATTCGTAGTATTTAAAAATAAGAATATTTATTTTTCTCTCTGTTAGCAGAAGTTTGACATGAAGATCAAGGATTAACGAAACAATAGTGGTTGATGCGTGATGGCATAACCAATTACGGAAAACATCAACATAAAGTAGTTATTTGTCATAAGTTGAAAGAATATTTCAGAAGCTTTGATGCTTTAATTAACAATGAAACACTAATTGACCAGCAATATACAAGAAGAAAATATTATGTAACACTGAGTCAATGAGCATTCACATGTGATTTGAAATTCATTAAAAGAGTTAATACCAATGGGTCAACAACAAAAATCAAAGTAATTACAATGATAATAATAATGAGGATAGTAAAATATCAAAATTTAGAATACATAGTTACCTAATGAGAGGGGAGAAAATTGTTACCAGGGTGAAATGTGACTAATCACTGTCTTACTGTATGCGTAGGCTTGATTGCAACAGACTCAGCAAATAAAATTTAAGTTGAATTTCTTTGTTTGTGGTTTCAATATCCATTTTGCATCCCGATTCTATTGGATTCGATATGGGCCAACGGTGCTGGTAGGTAACTGGGGATCTTTAAGTCTCAGGCTTTTTCGGAATGCGTTTGGAGAAACGAATGGATACCCACCTCCCTAGGTTGTTCATTCCACTTTCACTATCATTCCTATGAAATTAAATCTGATCTCCATAGATTCCTTCAGTAAACAATAGGAAATGCCTACAGAGATGAAAACATTACTTCTGCTTTCATTTCTCTGGAATATAAAACTGTGATCTACAAGTGAAACATTTTCCTGTAAATAAAGGTTGTCAGAAGTATTAAATAATAGACATGCTAAGTGTTACTTGTTAAACATACGGATGATTTAGACAGAGCATTGGATCAGATGAAGATATTATGTCTTGTACTGCCAGTTTACTAATTAATCAGCTATAATACAAGACAGAAAGGAATGATTCAATAAAAGATTGTGCATTTTTATCATTTTCGATGCAACTCCACGCTTCCCCCCGATTTCCAGTAAAAATAGTTTATATTGATTGTAAAGACAGACGCATACTGAGTGCAATTATCGTAAAAGCTAGGCATTCTTGTTTATTTACTAGTTAGCAATTTTCTCCGTTGTTTTTGCCAAACATTTTGCAGGCGACCAGTAGATAAATAATTAGTATTTTGATTTGAAACTAGCAACTGGTGTGATGTGTCTAGTCATCTCTTTGGCACAGACTGAATTCTATCAGTCAGGTTTGTAATGTGGCTACCATTCTAGGTAGCTCGCCATCACGGTGCATATTGATTTGATGATATTAGATAGTTGGAGGCAATCAGCAGAAGGTCAATCGCGAGCCCGAATAGCTCAGTGGCAACGTCTCTGACTGCAGCACTGGGTCACGCGGGTTCGAGTCTCAGGAGGGACATGAGTCCCTTCAAGGTTGCAGGTACGCCTTGCTGACGAGTGACAGCTAGCACGAAACCTAAATGCAAGGCTTCCTGTGGCCGATTGCCTCCAACCACCTAATATCAGATAAGCAACTAGATAATAAGGGCTTTAGAATCTAGTCACAGAATATACAAGAAATAATTGGAAAATAAAATATCATTCGAAATATATAAAGTTTGAGAATAAATTCCGCCAGAGTATAATTTTGAAACCCGAAATATTCAGTTCACAATATGTGACCTGATATCAATACCTTACTTCAATGAGAATGACAGAATCAAGCAAAATATTGATATAATGTATCCTAATGACTGATTTTAACTGTCAGAAACAACTCAAATTAATGAGATAGATTGAATTGATGCAAACTGGCCTAATTAAGTAATTTTTCAAATGATAAATCTGATTCTATGCATCACCAATTTATCCAGGTAAGTAGCTTTAATTCAAGGGGTCTAGACTTATTCATCTTGCCCTGTTGAATCCGACAGGTTACAGTAATGATGTGCTCAGCCCCAAAAGGATAAATATGCCGTCCAAAGTTTAAGTTGTTTTGACTCAGGAATCAAGTATTATTGATTGTCTTGAGTGTTTCCCAACTACCCTTATCTATCAGAAGTGTATACTGTATTGAGAAAGATGTATTACTGTTATTCTATTGACTCAACAGAAAATGTTTCACCTGCATTACAATTTACAGTAAACTAAGTGCTGGTTAATTGCAAATTGAATAAGTTTGTTATAAGAACCAACTGTCCAAAATTCACTTGCTTTTTTGGTTATTATTCCAATGGTGCCTGAGTAAATGGTAACTGAAAGTCATTCACCTGGTAACAGAATTAAAAATTTACAGTCTAACTGTTATCAGTATTGAAGCTACGATAATACGCAAACTTCTGATGAAGCAGCCTGGTTGCTTGATTCTCTGCACTATGTGTTCTACCAAAAAATTATATATCAAAATACAAATAAGAGACAATGAGATCAAGATGATTTAACTAATAGTAATCACTACTGGTGAATGTCAATGATCTCTAAATACCCATGTTAAACCATAGTATGCATCGTAATGCAAGTTTATAATTTAGTTACTAGTTCGTCTTAGCACATATCTGTGATTCTTACTCTTACTTATTATACTCCAATAGAATAAGAAATCGAACAGCCGAATGCAAATACGTCAGAGAACTACAACAGTGGTAATAATAACCCTGTCTGATGGAGATAATTCATGCGATAAGATGATGTAATAGACACGAAATAAAATTATAGTACCGATAATCTCTCAGTCTTGATGAAAAAAATGCCAATTAATTTTTTAATTTAACGACCTTATTTACTTTAAAATAACGCCAAAAAGGAAGTTTCATCACACCATGACACCACGACGTGTGCTATCTATAAGTAGATTTAAATAGTAGTACAACTAGTGATGTCTCATAAGAAAGAATGATTATTTGTGCATTTTTTTGGAAGAGCCACTAAGAAAGAACTGAAGAAAAAAGTAATAACTCTAAGAAAAATGTTATATGTAACAAAACACATGGAAGAAAATAATATAAGTGATGTTAATTGCGAATTGCAGTATCAATACAAGGTTTCTAACTTTCTAAATGTATTCCATTTTGTCTGTATTGCTGTCTTCAGAACCATAAAAGAGGAAGAAAGAAAAACCTTTCACATCGATTAAAAGTATACATGTATTATTATAATCTAAGTAATAGTTTAGGGTAATGTTTTCAGATATTGAATACTCTAAAGTCTATTCGAAATACTTCTGGACAGTTGTGTGTACAAGTTTTCGATGGTTCGAGGGTAAAGTGCTCACCAACCATACAAGTGGTCCAGAGTTCTATTCCTGGCGGGCACACTCCTTAACCTCGCCAAGCCGGTAGTTACCCAAGTTCATGGGGAAGTTGGGCGTAAGACTCGCAACTCCACAACCTCACAGAAACACAGGCGCAACTGAAACTTCAAAGCTTATAGCCTGAAGTCCTGTGTTCCACTCGGAAGACGAAAGAAAGTATAGTAATCATAATTATAATGACATTTATGTAAGAATAAGCAAGCTGTATGTTTCTATAACAATCAGGAACCGATTATGAAACAAATAGGCAGGAAGAAATGGAGATGAATTGGCTGGCCATACTCTGAGGAAACCATCAAGTGAGAGACATCACTAGACAAGCCATTGCTCGAGTGGAACCCGAAAGGGAGGCGGCGAGTTGGTCGTCCAAGGGTGACTTGGAGGAGGTCATGCGAGGAGGAGATGAAAGCATGTGGACAGATCTGGAGCGGGGTGAAAAAGTTGTCAGAAAACAGAAGGCAATGGAGGTGCGCAGCTGAAGCCCTATGTTCCTCTAGGAACTAAAGGATATAATAATAAATAATAATGTTTCTATAAGCCACCAGTTTAAATGTTCTTAATTCATTTGCAATTTCTTATCTGTACAAACAAACGAAAGTCAGATAAATCCATTCTAATTAATATTCGACTAATGGATAAAAATGTCCTTTGTCCTGTCTCCTTTCGTATAACATTTTCTTAAGGAATATTGTACAAAGTCTGCAAACTTTTTACATTCATCTAATTGAGAGAAAAGTGATAGTTGGAAACTGACAGAAGACTGTAGCAATATTTTTATATCACTCCTTTCTTATTAATTCTTTAGTACTAATGGATGATTCATTTTGTTTGATTAAATATTTGATTTAGAGAGATATTATTATCCGGGTAGTTAAAGAAATTTATCTCTGACATTTAGATTTACAATAATGTCGGATAAAAAGATGTTTTTCCTACATTTGGGTGTGGTCAAATGGAGTAAACTAAAGATTTGTAAAGAAGAAAAGAAAATTGATTGACTGACTGACTGAATATAATTACATTCATATGTCTTGATATCTTCTTTATTCCCCATCTTTTTAGCACTTAAAATAAATGAGGAATTTAACTGTGCACTACAATAAATAATCCTTAAATTACAAAAGAACTCACAAAATGACATGAAGTCAAAAATTTAGGCAAGCAAACGAGAAAATATTAGTTATATTCCGAAATTACAGTTTACTAATAAAATGACCTACTGATAAGTGTCTGGACTAAAATTTGAAACTCTCCACGAATTTGTGTTATTTATGGCTGGAGGCAATCGGCCGGAAGTTTCATAATAATTCCATGTAGTTCTTCTCTTAGATATAATCTGCTGACATCTTCTGCTGCTGATGGTATTTTGCTTGACGTAATTATAGAAAATCACAACAAGTGATTCAGCGAAGAGACTCTTTTCAACGAATTTATTATCAAGCTGTGCAATCGTATTTATATGGTTTTCAAGAAATTATATCCAGTGAGCGAATTGAATCATAGGTGTATATACATTAAATAATAATAGTATGAAATGCAATTAAAATGTTTGTGATTATAATCACAGTTCAATGTGAAGTGGCGAAACAATTAATGTCATACATAGAACAATTCATAGGATGTATAGTATGTAGCCTGAAGGACAAGATCCCGCGGTTGACAAACTCTATGTGCGTTTATTAATTCACCTGCTCATGGGGAGCTAGGTAGGTCCGTCGTTCGACTCAAGTTTTGCCCAATAGGATTAGAGAACAATATGCTGAATGATTACGAAAAGGTAGATGAGGAGGAATTAGAAGCGCAATCATTGAACACCTGGTAGATAATGACCACCCTATCTCTGCACCCTCCGCCTGTAAAGTCATCTACAAGGTGAAAAGTAATTTTCCTAAATCACTGCCTATCCAACTTATCTGTATTACTGACGCTTTTGTCATTGAAACAGAAAAGCCAGATCTCTGAATATAGGAAAAGTTTATTCAACCCCTCCAACTTTCATGGTCTTAACCCCTCTACGCTAAAGTATGGTATTCTCTAATCATATGTCGGCCCTACCTATTTTTCGTTTTGTTTATTCAGTATGTATACTCTTCCCCTATTACGTCAATTGTTACCATTACTTTTCTCACTTTGAGTTGTCCCCAGCATTTTTTCGCTTGTTCCACTTGTCATTCTAAATCTACTTAATTTTGCAATATTAAATTCTATGTCATCAAACTACAAACAAAGTTGCGTAACGTTCTAAGCATCCTATAAGTTGTTCTATGTATGACATTAATTGTTTCGCCACTTCACATTGAACTGTGATTATAATCACAAACATTTTAATTGCATTTCATACTATTATTATTTAATGTATATACACCTATGATTCAATTCGCTCACTGGATATAATTTCTTGAAAACCATATAAATACGATTGCACAGCTTGATAATAAATTCGTTGAAAAGAGTCTCTTCGCTGAATCACTTGTTTTGATTTTCTATATGTCCCAATGGGAATTTTTCATGTCATAATGACATCAGTCGGCAGGAAGGCCCAGACCTAGTTTTCGTTGTTACTTTTACTTGCCACTGAGGTTTACCAACTACCTCAAAGAAAATGAATTCTCTTCTGAGTTTCAAATTCACGCATTCTGAAGTTGCAGTCATAAACGTTATAACCAAAGTAGTCAACCACCAACTAACTGATCCCCTGGAAAGTTCTAGCGGATGCACCGATATAATAGGTTAATTGTGAAGAACTCATTCATACAGAGCACAGGACTCTCAATATGTCAGATTGCACAGTATTTACCCCTTGTGTAGTATATTCAAGAAAAATGGTTACTGGTAATATGCTATTTCAAGAAGTTTTGCTCTATCCAAAACACTCTCCAATAACCTGTTATGTTTTTCCTCTCCTTCCTTTTCAAAATCCATACGTAACAGTAAACTGAAATGGGCATCAGTTCAAATTGAGGTTCAAAGACGTGATTTTATAACTGAAATAGCATGCAATAGAGTAGATAAGATTCATTTTGACGTAGGGAAAACGATGCAAACCATGTCCATAGGTAACAACCAGTGTTGTGCCTCGTCCTTAACATCGCTGCTAACTAAATCTGTATTAGCCAACTCACAGGAAACTCCAATAACGAATTACCTAGCTCGCTGACCCCACTGCATATACATATATGCCTATTCACCGATAATAACTTCCAAACTAAAAAAGCTACGAGATTAAAGCTTGCCAAACACAGATATACAGTTAAGCGACTAAGTTCACCAAAAAGAGTCTTTACCAAAATATTTGCTCTCACTTCCATATCTAGATGGGTATTTAGATGTGGGTATCTAGATGTGTACTAAAATAAACCGAAACATCTCTTAATGCTTACAGTTTTGAACTCCGCTAGAATTATTTAAATCTCATTACTGTTCGGATATTCAGGTAATTCGTCAGTTTTTTTCTTTAAGTTTATTGGGTTTATGATATGTTGCAACGGCGGCATCATTTGGAGGGTCGATACGCTTTCTTATTCTCGACACTTCTGAACGTTAAGATTGTAGAACATATTAGAAATCTAAGCAAATTTACCTCAAAAGCAGTCATGCTATAAGGTTTAAAACTGTTAAGTGAGATAAATCACACTGAAACTGAATAATATATTATTGCCCCTTATGTTCTAAGTGAAACACGAGGCTTCAACACCACATCTCTACTTCACTCTCTCCTTTCCAATTGGTTTCAGACGCATCTACAACTGCCGATAAGCCTTCATTTCCTCCTTTTACAATCTGTGCATCACTTTAGGACGCCCAACTCGCCGTTTTTCATTCGGATTCGACTCAAGGGTCTGTCACTCAACGGTGACCTTAGTAAATGTCCGATCCATCGTCATTTTCTCTGAAATATTTGTTGGGTAGCAGGTTCTTGATTGGTTTGTCCCGTATTTCTTGTTGCTAATTCTTTCTGGTTACGATACCGATATGGATAAAAAATATATACTGAATTATATGTCTTTGCTAAATCAAAGATCGCTTACATTGTTTTGCCTGATATCAGAAGTCTCAAATAAGAATGTAACTTATTTCTTCAATTCAATGACTGCACAAATATATTATATCACTCATTTTTCTACCTGTTCTCTACAATCTTGATCATGTTTTGTAACTGTCCTATCTTATTACTTAATCTTATGTTTATTACTCAACAAAAAGAATAGATTTCGCTTCATGCAGAAAATTAGAAAGGGATAAAAAAACGAAAATTAAATTATATACACAATAATCTGAATGTATTATTTTATTTACTGAACTGAGTCATCATTGTCATTACAAAGTAAATTTAATGACATAAAATCCGTAATTCATTGGAAAATTTAAATTCTATTTTTACACTCATTCATGCATAATGAATAATGAGAGTAAGTGTAGCAGAAGAAATGGTCAAATCACTTTTTTTATCATTTGATTGCTTATTCCTGAATTCTAAATCTCTTTACTGCTATACACTAATTTGAAGTGTGGATGTTTAACTAAAGTTTTCATTCCATTTTCAACGGATAAGAAAGTATCAGGATTTCATCATGAGCTGATATTGGTTAGAGAGCCATTGTAAGACCACCCGGAAGTACTGGACAGTTGGTTCACTCCAGTTTGCGATTTCTCAGCGGTTCACCCCCAACACAGGGGTTCGAGCCAAGGACCTCCTGGTTCCCAGGCGAGCACGTAGACCACTAAGCCTTTGCGACCTGATCCAATGGCCAGTCCGTGAATTCCAACTTGTGTCAATTCAGTATATGGCGCGACCACTAGCCAACGTCATCGCTGGTGACTATTTGACCTCACACCTGACTCTGTATAACCCACTGGTCACGAAGTCTCACCAGAGCTCAAGTAACTATCCACCTGAATAAGGCCAGTCGCTAGTGAGAATCCGATTGATACTCAAGTGTTGGTCAGCCCAAGATGAAATCCTGAGATCAATCAAATCCCTGAAAACCAACACTTGGATAAGAAAGCATGTTAGATAACCTTAGGCTGAGACTTCAACTCATCTAAATTCTGTATAAAGTCAGTGAATATTAGTCAGAATATACGTTGAATATAAAGCCCTCTATTTTATTCCTTTAGATTTATTGGTAAGAAAGTCATGTGTTTAATGCGTCAGGGGTTCAGGGAGAAAATGCTCCCCAACAAAGCATATAGACCAGCTTAGATTACCGGCTGATTCACTCTTAAACCTCACCTAGTTTACTAGCCAATCGTAAGCCCGGAAAGAAGGAATGTTAAACATGAAGCTAGTGGCTCCATTTCTGACAAAATAACGCTGCTACTGGAACTTCAGAGCTTAAAAGATGAAGCCCTATGTTCCACTCGGAATGCAAAGGAATGAAAAAATAGTTTTACGGCATCAACTTCATTTATTCCCCTGGGTTCTTCAATTCATCTGTATTCCATATATTATTAAATCGCCTATCTGCAAAAAGAATTTCACTGGTCTGTATGAGTACAATGTATGGTGATAATGAGATATGACTATATGCAACGAATTGCACCTGAAATGTCTCCACATCTGACAAATCACTCTAATACAGAAATTTACTCTACCACAGTAAAACAAGTCATATTACTAAGCATTATTAAAATTTGTTTAAACCGGTCAGGTCAACACAACTGGTTCAGCATTCAAATTAATTTATATATTGTAAATAAATTTATCAGAAACTTTAGGTTTCTAATATTTTTCTTTCTCTACAGAAGCCACTGTATCATGCATGCGAAATTGTAATCATTTATACCGAAAACAATTTCTTAAGATTTGTTTCCACCTTCATTTCAGTTGCCTACTTCAAATTTAATTCACTTCTAAAGTTTTCTTAGCAACTTTTAGCTAGCGAAACTCGTCACTATGATCTTTTCATACTTCTTTCTGTTAGTCAAAGTTTTAAAACTCCAAACTTTAGGAAAATAGTCATGAATGCTCCATTTCTCTTTATTCTATGATCAAATCTTTATCACACTATGTTGAAAATTATTTTTAACTATCACACAACCTTCATCTTAAAAGGAGTTCATTCTTTTGAACTTACTTTTTACAAGAATTTACGCTTTCTTTAATATCTTTGAAGCATCACAATCTTCAATTAACTTTATTTATATAAATATTTCTACTCAAACAATGACTGTAATTAAAAACAAAAACGTTTACAGATATATATGTGAAATCAATATTATGCATCCTTATGGAGTGATTTCAGTGGGAAAATATCTTTATCATGCCTCCTGCTTTTATGAGGTTATTTCATTCCATACTTTCAGAGTTCTTGTCAGCATAAGCGTTGTTCCTCTTCTTAATAAACCAGCAGTGAAGCTTATTCCTTCAACTTTTACATCTTCAAACTCGGTTTCATAGACTAACATTATTTTTCATCATAAGCATTTCCCTTAATTGTTCTTTTCAATTTACATCAATTGCGATATTTTTAAATCGAATATTACAAGGAAGCAATCACAAGCATGTAAGAAATAGATAAACCTATTGTAATCCGACTAATCCATAAAAATTTGTATGTTTGGTTTAGCTAATTCTTACAACTGTAATAGTTCAAACCATTTTGAACTTTACTGGATTGTAGAATTTTAATTTTTACCCACACAACTTGCTTTCATGCAATTTCTATTATTCATATCCTTGAGATTTTAAGAAATGTATACACTCGATTCCATCCGTTATTATAAACAAAAGAAGAACAAAGACACTTATAGGATGGATAAAACTTATTTTATTTCCTGACTATTCAAAGCATACTAATAGCCTAAATATCAAATAAGTTATTACAAATAAACGTAAACATATAACAGTCTTTGAAATTCGTTCAATAAAAAGGGCGTTTAACAACACCTAGCACAATAATGGAAAGTGGTTAATGATGAAATAATCAAACAACCAGATTTTTTTATTCACACATGACATAATGAAAATTTTAATAGTCTCGAGTAGAAGGAAGATCTCAAACTAGGTTAAAGTGAAAAGATTTTGTTACGTGAATAAACAAATAAATAAGTTAGAAAGCATAGTAATGGATCCAGCTGAACTATTGAAATTCAAAACACCACAATTTAATCAAAGTAGATCTAGTTATCAAAGAGATGAAGGGTTAATTACACTGCCTTAAATCAGTTAGGTTATAATCGTCCAGATAGTAGTGGCTTGTGCGAAACGACGTGAACGAGGTTCTCTGTGTACATTGATTTTCTCAAAAGCTTAACTTACCTTGTTTACATGTCATATGTGTAAATTTCATAGAGGGAAAGTGTATTTGTTAACAACTTCCTCACTGTAATGGCGTAGAATCAATGTTTTAATAATTTCCTAAATACTACTGCAAGTATACACCAGTAGTTAAATACAGTCGTGGTTGGTATGAGCAGGTTGTTTATCTACTTTTGAATAAATTAATAGGTATTTGCACTAAAAAGTGAAATCAAACTAGTTTACTCTTGATTTACTTCTACAGCCTGATTAGTACTTCGCTTCGTTTAAAAATTCGCTTCTTTTCAACAATTTTTGGGTTTCACCTTCAGCGTGTTTTGTTTCCCGTGCATCAGGATAAACTTCTTAGAATATACTTTCATCATAAGATTTTTTTCAACAGTCTTGAACTCTCCATCGATCTTGTTTTCTGAAAATAATATCACAAAATGTTTTAATCCAAATCAACCTTTAACTAAGTGCCTAAAACCTAATCGGTGTACATCCACAAAAAACGTGAGTGGTTTACTTTTAATTCGTACTACATGAAAAATATCCATCCCGTTTCATTAACTGATTTTTTAAACATTTATTTTACTTCAAAAGTAACAACTGATTTCTATATCTAAACAAGATTAATTTAAACTATAACAATTGACTTTAAAACTTTTAAATTAGTTGTGTTCTCTGGGTTGGTTGGTTTAACTGTGAAGCTTTTGTCATCCTTCTAGAGAACAATTTCAGCTAAGGTTTTCAGTATGGAATGAACTCATTTGAATTCGCCATGAATGATGTAATTGTATCTCCTGACAACCACCATCGTGACTGGTTGTTGATTTACTTCTGTATCAATCATTTTTATTGACTTAGAATTTTAGCTTTCTTATCATATGATATGCTTTGTATTAATTGATAGATTTGGTCTATAGTACACCCAGATACCGTATACTCCAAACAGCAGAGGCCGTCGTGATTTGCCTGAAAAAATCGGTGCTTTGTGTGCAAAAGAAGTAAGTCCAGCCACTATTACTTCTCTGATCTTCAAGTGAGACTAAAGACTTCATGAATTTGTATTATTATATTTCCTAATCTTTTTCATATTTGGTGTATTGTTGCGTTGATGCAATCGAACTGTAATCCACTAAAATTATCATTGATTCGATGTTATTTAAACATTATTGTTGTTTAATAACCCCAACTCTTTCATTAAAATGAATATATTACACCAGAACCTGATGAAGAACTTGTCAAAAAGAATATTCCTTGTTCAGTAACCATTCTTTTGAAAAATTTAAATGGGCATTTTTAATCAGGTATAGTAATGTGTTTGTTAATCTCTAATCCACTCGATTACCAGGCTTCTATGAATTCCCTGGCATTTTTGTTATTTATTCTGTTTAAAATTTCGACATTATCCTAGTCGAAATTAGTGTCCACGAAATTACTATTATAAATTATTATAATTATTATCTACATGGATTGGTATGAAAGCATATATGTCATGTCTTTTTACAGCTAATTTGTGTTCTTGGATGAGGATTCTAAGAGGACGCCCATTTTGACCGATGTATTGTTTATTTCAGTTCATATTATTTATTTTGTAGATG
Source organism: Trichobilharzia regenti (assembly GCA_944472135.2). Classification (NCBI taxonomy): domain Eukaryota; kingdom Metazoa; phylum Platyhelminthes; class Trematoda; order Strigeidida; family Schistosomatidae; genus Trichobilharzia; species Trichobilharzia regenti. The sequence goes on along the minus strand of OX235262.1, from coordinate 98,618,043 downwards.
GTATTAATTTCATCTTTTCCTGTTGGATCCTTCAGTTTGTACACTATATATATATATAATTATTATTTTATCCTTGAATGCCTAGAGGAACATAGGGCTTCAGCTGAGCACCTCCATTGCCTTCGGTTTTCTGTCAACTTTTTCACCCCACTCCAAGTATGCCCACATGCTTTCATCTCCTCTTCACATCACCTCCTCCATGTCACCCTTGCACTGACGACCAACTCGTCGCTTCCTTTTCGGCTTCCACTCGAGCGATGGCTTGTCTAGTGATGTCTCTCACTTGATGGTTTCCTCAGAGTATGGCCAGCCAATCCATCTCTATTTCTTCCTGCTTATTTGTTGCACAATCGGTCCCTGGTTGGTTCGCTCCCAGAGATCCCTGTTCCTGATCTATTCTGGCCGGCCATCTGATCTTGAGTACTGAGCGAAGGCGGCTGTTAATGAAGGTCTGAAGTTTGTTTGAGATGCTCTTTATGACGCGCTAGCCAAGTCTCTGATCCGTATAATGAGTAGCACTGACTGACTTCACATTGGAGTTGAAAATCCGGATCTTATACTCGTTTTGATGCTGAGTGCTGCTGACCTGCACACAGACTTAAGAGTAGTCAAAGCTGGTCTTGGTTTTCCGATTCTGGCTTTGATATCCTCATCAGTTCCGTCCTCCTGTAGTTGAAACGATGCTTCCCAGGTAGATGGGTAGGTGAAGGAGGTTGTTTCTTTCAGGTTCCTCCCATTTATGCTGGCTGATTGTCGTCTGTTGTTGTTGTTGCTATGGTTGTTGGTGTTGGCCAGGAATCTTCATCACCTCTGTTTTATCTATGTTCACCTGAAGTTCTATCTTCTCTGGATGCTTCTTCTGCCAACTTGTTGTTTTTCACTTGCATATCTTCCACTTTGTGGGAAATCAGACATATATATCATCGGCGAAGTCCAGATCCTCCAAGTTGTTTTTTGTGTGAGTCCATTTTATGCCTGTTTCCTCATTGGTTGCCGTTGTCTGTCGCATTATCCAATCTACTACAATCAGGAAGATCATTGGTGATAGTAGACAGCCTTGCCTCAATCCCGTCCTCACTTCGAAGCCTTCCGTAAGTTTCCCGTTGTGGATTACTTGTCATGCAGCATTGTCGCATAACTGTTGTATGAGATGTATAATTGTCGATGGGACCCCGTAGTAGCGAAGTAGTTGCCAAATGACCTCTCGATTGACGCTGTCGAAGGCCTTTCCAAAGTCGATGCAGTTGAGTGAGGTGGAGAGGTGACTGCCATTCCAAGCTTTGCTCAATGGTGATCCGTAGTGTGACGATTTGATCAATACATGACTGGTTTCTCCTGAATCCAGCTTGTTCCGGTCGAAGTATTTCATCCAGGTTGGCGTTTTGATTCTCTCCAGGATGATGCGGCTTAGTATTTTGCTTGGGATGGACAGGAGCATAATTCCGTGCCAGTTTTTGTATTGACTTAAGTCCCCTTTCTTTGGTAGTTTGAATAAGTATCCTTTCTTCCAATCCTCGAGTACTTTTCCCTGTTTCCACACCTTCTCTAGTAATGGCGTCATAAAGTTCGCTATTGTCTCTGGGTCCATTTTCAATGCTTCTGCTGGGATTCCATCTTGTCCTGCTGATTTTCCAGATTTTAGTATCTTGATTACATTCAGGACTTCTGATTTCGTCAGGGGGTCGATGTTCACTGGTAGTTCACTGTTATATATATATATATATATATATATATATATATATGGCTTGCTGTTGGCGTTATGACTCGAGTTGAAACATTTTTTGATGAAATTATGAGGATATCCATTCTTTCTAAAGATGGTTACAAATCTTCTCCATTGTGAATTGAAAAATGTCAACAATAAATTTCATTTCAGTGCAGATGTCGTCACGAAAAAACATCAGTCAGAGAATCACTGAAAACTAGAAGGCACTTAATGGATGTTTCATTCTGCTTTGTGAATCCTCAACACTACACACTTACGACCCACTTGTAATCAGGGCTCGAACCTGCGACCTACAGGTTACTAGCTCGTCGCCTATTCAGTGAATCTTTAACTGATGCCTGGTCATGATAACGTATAGGCTGAAATGAATCTAGGTTCCCATAACCTAAATAGATCGTATATTTTGTTAGTTTCAAAATATTTCATTTTTCAATAAATTAGCTGTAATGCAACCTCAGAATGGTTCAACTGGGTAAATGATATCCAGTGTCGTAATTAACTAAAAGCAAATCATCAGTGGAGCAATTTAAATCACGCAGTGTCGAATGTCCTGCGAAATTTGGGCTACCGATATCACACGCTGAAAATTCCATACTTGTACCAAAAATACAATGTGGAATCAAGCTGTAATCAAAAATAAATAATAAAAAATAAATAATAGTCAGTGCGATGACTCCCGGTATATTTCAGTTCCTCACCATGTATAAATATGCTGTCATTCTGTTTACTATATAAAATCAGTTTTGTTCATTTTCCCTTCAAAATAATCAAACAATGTTTTAAGACATTTTTTGTTAATTATAAAAGTTAATTTTTTCTAGGATGAATATGAATGATAAGCTTATACGTAGAGAACTGAATAAATTTGACTTAACAGATTAGCTCATATTTTTGTTGCTTCTTCATCCATCTCTGAAGGTTCAGTTTACATGATTTCATTCACAAAAAGTTGTCTTACTATTTTGGTGGCCATTAAACCAGATTATCTACAGATTATTCGAAATGTAAATTATTTATGACAGATGCATGTAGGTAAATTGATACTTTTTCTCAGTAGACGCCCTGAGATTAGAAATGTCAGCAATACTGTAAATAGTATAACATAAGAATAATTCAAAGAAGGAAGGAAAACTTGGTTTCTTTTCCGCAGCCATCAGAACATAGGTATTCCTACAAGGTTGATAATTTGCGATTAACTTCCAAAAGAAGATGAAAACTCATTACATCAAACCCCATCATGTCATAGGTGAAAATTGGCATTCCAGAAAGTCATGAATGAACTACTAGAATATGTTCAAGAGTTAGTATGTAGGAATTTGATCGATTTCATATTTGATCAGTTAGAGAACCACTGAAAACCATGAAGTACTAGACAGCTGTTTCATCCTAGTTTGGGACTCTTCACAGTATGCACCCACCGAGGTTCGAATTTAGGACCTTCCAGGACAAGTGAGATCTACCAGGTTGGGAGTGAAGACAAATATTCGTCTGTTGCACTGACTGGTAGCAATGCTGGCCATGCGTATCCTGATATTGGTGGAATGCATTTGTTGATAGCTACCGATGGAATTCAGGATGTGTATTACAGTTATACTGGAACTCCTCATCCTGATAAGTGATGATACCCCCTATTAGGCTCAAACCTAACATCCTTTTGTTTCGGACTCTGAAGCGATAGTTTACAGCAAGGTTAAACTGGTATTCTGTGTTGCTATTTGTTAATATTTATTATTTCCCTCCACCAAAATAACAGGATTGAGTTAATGGATCCGTTCTAGGACATACTCTCCGTGAAAATAACTTGAAGTTATATATTCAGAGGCTGAGTTATGGTGTATTTACCATGCATACTTAATATTTATTATTATATTATTAGTATAATTCCTTTGAACTCTTAGCTGAACATAGGGCCTTGAAAGAACATTTCTATTTCATTCTGCTCTCTGAAGTCCTTTTTAACTGCCTGTGCGATTTCCCATAAGCCAAGTTGTGACCTCCTTCAAATTTCTCCCGTTGACGGTGATTGATGCCTGTTGTTGTGGTTAGATATAGTTTCTTCGTTTCTGTCCTATGTTCATTCAAAGTCTTGTCTGCACCTCCTACCTCTTCTCCCAATTTCTTGGTTTTCACCTTTAGATCTTCGAGTTTGTGTGACACTAGACATAAATCTTTTGATAACTGATACATAAGTGCATCTAATCAATGGAACCCTTATAGGGCATAATTCACTTCCCAGACTTCTCCACTATTTATCACTAGACATGTGATAGTAAAATAAAAACCTAATTCTAACACAAACCACCCGATTCCAGATAGTCACTCTAACGATAGCGAATGACTAAAATCAGCAATAACTGTCTTTAATTAGCTGAAAAAGCAACTTTTCAATATTACGCTATATTTTCTTTTTTATTGAAGTCTGCGTTCTACAGATAGGATTACTTCTAGATGTATTTTTTCAACTGAAATGTTATTCAAACATTTATTTAAACAAACAAACAATAATTTAAGATTTCACACCTTACTAAATGAATAGAATTACCTGAATATTCACCTGTTTTCACCTTTTTGTGAACATTTCCCAGGATAAACCCATGATTTCACCAAGCAACACCATCATTTTCTAATACTCTGTTTTGAAAAGCACTTCTTCTGTTCTGTAGCATAAGACTAATATAACATGTAGTACTTTTGCAATGATTTGTCAATGGAAACTCGTATATTCCCTCAAAAGGCTGTGAAATTCGGAATGCAGGAACAAAGGTGAAGTCAAGAATGATAAATTCAGCTGGGAAAAAAAATCAGTCATTCTGCTTTGGTTAGCAATCCTACTCTAGCCTAATCATCATGAAAATGCTCCTCTAACAAAGTACAGAATGATCTGAATAAACTTATTAATAATAAAGCAAGAACAACAGTTTGTGCAGAATAAGGTGCTACTATGGTTCATTTCGTTAGCTTCTCATCATCATGTAAAATTTGCAACTAGGTTAAAATTGCTCTGTATATAAACCAAAATTAATTTCTTTAGGCTGTACGCAGCTGAAGAGAAGCCAACGAAATAGGTGATGGAACCGTATTATTCTGCACAAACTGTTGTTCTTACTTTATTCAAAATCATAAAGGGGAATAAGCATTTGAAGTTTATCAATAATATTAATATTCTGAATATAATAAAGTAATGATTAAGTTGGGCCGAATCTTACAGTGATCCCAGTTTCATCACCATTTTAATCACTGTTCCGTTACATTAAAAATATCATTTACCAAACTAAAACTATTACCGACAATATACTTTCAGTTGATCAATATCTTTGGATAAGTTGTAAAAAGTGGACTCTTTTTGAGAAGGTAACTCTGTGCTAAGCAGCCCTACTTTTAAATAGTATAAAAGTGATCACCTAAGCCACTTAGGTTATTTCAAGCTTTCTATTATTTCCCTTAAACCTTTCATCAATTGTCAAACTTAATCTTAACTAAAAATACAGCAGGATGCTTTCATGACAAGTGTTATGGTTCTGTTGGAGGAATATCAAGCATGACTTATGGATTATGGTTACTCGCACACAGCAATAGATTTCCGTGTCTTTCTTAAGATCAGAATATAAATTCGTTAGCGTTAATTCAATTAGCTTTTCACTTTATATTATATATATATGACCTTCAAATGGTAGATTAATTTCTACTTTCAGAAAACTGACTCATACAAACTAGCATCATCACAAGTTCACTACAGCACACAACAATGTCTGACCATTTAGATTACGGACCACATATCATACTTGAACAGTAAACTTTTATAATCAAATTTAAGATTGAAACCCTTCGTTTCTCAGATTCAACAACAGATGTTAGTATCAGTTCAGTCGCTCAAAAGCTGTATTTATGAAAAACTGCACTATCTTCTCCAAATGATACAACAACCAGGGTAATTCTGTATTCCTAACTATACTATAATTCATAAACTAAGTAAATTCGACTAGCTGCCTTCCGAAAATTTCTGTGATAAATGCAAAATGTAACAGGGACAACCACCAACCAGTCAGTATTACAAGTGATTTTCTATAGTCCAGATTCATATAGATAAAACTCTCGTATTTAAAGCAGTTTGTATTATTTCCTAGCTTATATGACACTAAAAATAACCAAATAACTAAATTACTAATTAGATTATCATAGAAAAACGAAAAGATCTTGTAATTTAAGTTCCAACATGGAAGAAAAAAATACATCAGTAGCAGGAAGGAAATGAACAATCGAACAACATGAGTTTAAAGATATAAACAAAAATAGTCCATTTTTGATCATGTACTGATCTCAGTTTGAGAGTCATTGAAAATCTGGGAGTAGTGGTCACCTGTTTCGCTTGTGTTTGAGAGTCTTCAGCAATACTCGCCCATGACCCAACTGGAGATCGAATCCAGAACTGTCAGGTTATAAGGTAAATTCGTATAATATTCAGACACTTGGAAGGAATTCAATGGCTCCAACCAGCGTCATCGGCGAGTCTTTATTCTCACACCCAGCTTAATAAGCCTCAGAGTCTTTCCTCTAGAACCCCAGGCAATTTCTTTCTGTAGTCAGTCAGTAATGAGCACTAGATTACTTCCCACGCGCCAGTTTCAGTCACAAACTGACCTCAGTTTTTTTACAATAATAATGGCTATGGAGAACCACTGAAAACCAGGAAATATTGGACAGCTGTTTTGTCCTTCTCTGAGACTCCTCCACTGGTTAAATGAAGCTGCTGGATTCGGTCTTTGCTGCTGCTATGGGTGGGTACTTCTGAATAGTGCCAAACCGGGACGATACAGCTGTTCAGTGGTTCTCTATTTGAAGAGAATTCGTGATCGGAATTGAAATCAATCAGATCCCTAAAAATCAACACTTGAAAAAAATCCTTCATCAGTAACACTATCAAAATGGTAAACAAATGACCATATGAATAAACAATTTTTGACAAAATATATTTGATACTACTTAAAAAGTTAATTCACATAGGATGAATTCAAAAAGAAGCTATTAGTATGTAATAATATCATTATCATATAATTATTCCTATTATTACTAATAGTAGTTAGTATTGATTCTAATGTGAGTGATAAACTGTCAGTTTTTATGAAGAGTTAAGTGTATACAAATCTGTAAATGGACTGCCTTCATTCCATTTCTTATGGATAACTGCCGCCCCCCTCTCATATTTGTTTACTTTTCATGAAAAGTAGAATATTTCCACTTGAACACATTGATTTATCAGTAAATAATTATGCAGACAGGTAAACAAGAGGAAGGAACAAGAACAAAAAAAATGAGATCTTTAGGATTTAGGAAAGTCAACAAGAATAACAACAAATTTTTTTCTGAGATAATTACAAACTATAGAGGAGAAACTTCTTAATCTATTTATCAATTTGTTTGTTTTTATTTATCTTCCAAATCCATACAACATTTTATTTCTCACTTAATACTGTTGTCTTATTCATTTTTGCTTTTGTCCAAGTATGAATGTGAATCTACTTTGTTTATGAGTTTGTTCAAATGTTTGCAGAATCATTTCAAACAAAAATTTCTGATGTAAAGATAAACTTTGATGACGTTGTTACTAATTATGTTTCGCCTTTTCTTTTCCTGTACACAATATCTTGGAATAAGTAAAAAGAATAAAGCCAAACAAACAAAAATAGGAATTCAAGTCTGGTGTGATGGAAAATACTTGACGATGACACGGATTGAAGGTTGCGCTACATATATATTTCGAAATGACAGAAGTTTAAATTCATGGATCATTGGATTCCGTTCCAATGGTTGAATAGCCAAAGTGGCTCTCCCTATAGCCGGAATTTGATGGGTTCGAAACTTAGTGGATTAATGGGTTCGTACTACTGAAAATTCCCAAGGTAGGAAGAAACAGCTGTCCAATACTCCTTGTTTTTTACTGATTTTCTGAGAGAATAACTGACACTTGAAAAAAAACAAATATTTCTTTCGTTATTCGTGCAACCAGAAAGTTGGATTCATTTTACTTAAGTTTTGTTTAGTGATGAAATTTCCGGTGCATTCAAAATAAACGTCGATACAGTATCAACTACTGAGTAAACTGGGTAGTTAAAAACATGATCCAGACAAACACACTTAATCAGTGTGCATTACTCATCAAATACATTAACGTACACAAGTGTATTGGTGGTTCATTAGTAGAATGCTTGCCAACCACCCACGTGGTCAGGGTGCGATTCGCAGTAGACTCATTGGTAGTAGTCTAGGAAAAGAGGTGTAGTTGAGTGTGAGGCTTTTGAAACTTCAGAGCCTAAGCTTAAAACATGATATTCGGGTTTGAACTCAGGAGTTGTAAACTTCATAAATAATATTCATTTTATCAAAAACAACCTGACTCAAACTACTACATGATATTATGTTCGTTTATAGATTCTAAGATTTCATATCTTATACGACTTACCTTGTTTCCATTCAACATTTGCGTTAATAATGATAAGTGTTATAATAACTGTAAATAATTTTCGTTTATATATTTCATTATTAGCTTTCACCACAATTAAACCGACTGGAAATTATCAGATTTTGAAATAATAGAGAAGATTTGTAGCTCAGGTGGATGATTTGCAATTAATACTGTTCTCTGAGCTGGTTGGTTTATGCTAAATATTGCGCTGAAGATGTTGTCCAGAAGGACGACGAAAGCTCCTCAACTAAACCAACCAGCTCAGAGAACACTATTAATTGCAAATTATCAGATTTCTTTGTCCTTTTATTACCAAATATTATATAAGTGTATTTTACTTGTCCCTATCTCATCTGTTTACTCTAATCGCCTATAAAGTGTTCTGCTACGAATTTTGAATTTGAAATAAGATCACCTATGAACTTCTGTAACAAACTACAGTTTTTAGAAAAAGCGTGTACAATCAAACATGGTTAACCTCATTAAATTCTGTATGTTACTTAAAATGTGTTAACCATATTATTTCCGATTAACTGACAAGCCAGTGACAAAGACTCATAAATAAGGATTTATACAACCCTCTTAAGGAATATGATATATATATTTAATTATAAAGGTATAGTGTTACTTTTTCACGCCTTCTACAATAACTGCCTCATACAGTCTGAAGAGAACTACAATGAAGAGGATAAATGATGTACTGCCTCTGCTTTACTGGTAAACGCTTCGTATTTTAAAATCAAGTAAAACACTTCTAAGTCATGTCAGTAAATCTGTTAAAATTATCCGTCTCAAAAATCTTATCCTCTTTGTTAATTTCTGTAAAATACTTAGTCTTTCTGTTCTCTGTTACTGATAAAATTCAAGGAGGGCGAATTTCTATGCAAGCCTACAAAAGTGAGATATTTCATTCACATTTCTATATGCTTAAAATATTTTCAACATTTTAGTAGTATACTCCTGGTGATAAGATTATAAAGATAAACAGTGTGAACTTTACCGTTATACAAATGTGACGGTGTTCTCTGGTTGTTGTTGTTCCCTTGGGTTCCCAGTGGAACATACGGCTCCAACTGCACGTCTCCACTTGCTTCTGTCTTCTCCCGTACTTTTCGTCTGCATCCATGTTAGTCCATACTGTTTCATCTCCTCTTCACACGATCTCCTCCATATCACCCTTGCACTGACATCCCACTCTCCGCTTTCCTTTCGGCCTGGTTCCACTCGAGCAATGGCCTGACGCACGCGCGATGTCACCCAGCGGCCCGGCCTCCTCAGCGAGTGTCCAATCCATCTCCATCCACTTTCTCCTGCATATTTGTTGGGCAACTGGTTCTTGTTTTGTTTGTTCCCACCCATAGTTTCTTGTTGGTGATTCTTTCCGGCCCGGCCATCTGATCTTCAGTATAGATCCAGCGAAGACAGTTGTTGATAAAGGTCTGCAATATTCTCTGGTACAACATTCATAAGATATACAGTTTTCAGTGCTTTTATATATGCTTCATGAAACTTAAGTGTGGTAAATGTTATCCCGGTTAGAATCAAGATAAATGGACTACAGTGATAACTGAAACACAGGTATTTCCATACCTGGATGGATGTGTAAGGGTTTGATTGTGCTGCTGATATTCTAAACCATACCAGCCTTTCTAAACGTAATGTGCACAATTGTTCAATTAATCATTACTCTACCTAACTTGCAAGTACTGAAAACAGAACACGAATTTTAAAAAAAAACTTAGTTATTTAGAAATATTCTCTAATGAACAATGTGTCTAAATATAATAAAATAATAAAGTTGTTTTGGAAACGATTTACGATCCACCTGGGCTACAGATCTTCTCTATTAAACTTACGACTTATCTGGCTAGTATAGTGGATCTATGGGCTTTGAGGATATGTGTGCTATCAGAACAAAGAAGAAGAGCAAAATATCATCCGTGCCTGGTAGGATGAGCACCTGTTCGAACAAAAATCAAGACATCTCCAACATCGGCAGTTTGGGCTCGACGTCTGTGTAGTTAATATTAAGTTAATTCAGTATGATCTATACACCTTAGTCCTAGGTTTCTTTTTGCACATTAGAAGGTGCATTACAGATGTATAGAATGTATAATTAAGAGTATTATGAAGTTAAAATGAACAAAATTACTTTGGAAACTAATATTTTACTCATGAAGTAATCTGGCGGATGGTGACTAATAGCGAAATTCAGGATGCACATTTCATCCATCCACCAAATCGCTTTAAGCTTTTCCTCAGACATTCTTGAAACGTTCGTACTAAAAGCCGATATCTCAAATTAGGCTGAACACTTCCGTCTAATCAGTCAACGGTAAAACAGTAAAAAAAATTCACTTAAAACTAATTCTATTTCAATCATGTTCTCGTGCTTAGATAAATAATTTATGATAATTTTTAATTTTGTAACGAGTATGTTTTCCCATGAAATCGATAGAAAGATTACATGAGTTTTAAAATTGTTTACATTTTACTTTAAATCACCTTGAATCCATCTCGTCATCTCAATAAATTAAAAAAGAATTTTACAAAATTTTAACTTGTTAGTGTGGCATGTGCAGCTGATAAGATTTATTAGTAGTATATAAAAGGGATGTTCATCGGCATAAAAATATAAAATTGCAGGGAGATAGATTTAATGTCAAAGAGAGCAAATGATTTGGCTTGCTGAGAAACATGGGAGACGTGAAAAGGAAAACAAAGAAACACAATCCGAAGGCCAGAAGTACCATAACATGGAAGATCTATGCAGATGATGGTTTAGAAATAAGGTGTATATAATTTCGCTGTATAGAGATACCAAATACCAAATTAATAATCCGTTACGAAATCTCTTTTCTTCTACCGCCACATTAGGACATACGTATGCAAGGTAATTCTAACTACGACCTAAACTGGATTTTAACAGCACATTTTCATATAAAGTTAAAAAATAGTTACTTAGAGTGTAGTGAAGTTGAGTAAATAACACATTCATCTTTGAGGAAAGTCCGTCCTGTCTTCATTTTAGAAAATACAAAATAATCATAAGAAATAAAATAAGTCAGATGAGTCTGATAAAGAAGCTCACAATAGTCAATGACCAAAGTTGTAAAACACCTTGAAAATTATCGAAATGAAATATAATCTGCGTCATACTTACAAACAGATAACTTTTGTGTATCACTGGGTAAGTCAGTGAAGAAGAGATGCAGGAAGAAGGTAGCCACAGTGAGAATCCAATAAGAAATAGACAAGAAAAACACTATCATTAAGTACAAATTTCGCCATCAGTCTAAAGTTAATGATTTTCCTGATGTACACCGTATTCTGTGCATCGGTGTTTCGGCATTAGAATGCTCACCAGCTAAGCACGTGGTCCGGGCTTTTATCCCCGGCTGACGCATTCCTTTACCTTGCTAAGCTGGTTATAAGACCAGTGAAGAGGGAAGGTTGGACATGATGCCAACAAACCCATCCCATAAAAACGAACACCACTGAGACCGAAACTTCAAAGCTATAGCTTAAAGCCCTATGTTCCACTGAGAACGCAAAGGAATAAAGTAACGTAAGTAACTACACAATAAATGTAACTTCCAGGCTCACTGAATTTTTACACTTACTTGAACAAAGCAAGAAGAATAAATCGAGAAGGATAGAATAACGTTAGTTTTTTTTTTTGGTTTTCGTCAGCTGCAAACACCGATAAACAGTTTAATATTAATATACAAATACTTTTTTTATTCATCATAAATTCGAAGAATATTAATATGCAGTATAAATCCTTGTTAAGCTTCTCAGTACATATTGAAGTTACTAAGGCATATTCTGCAATCACGAACGAATGTAGCAAACTGAACAGAGGTGTAAAATCAACAATACACTTGCGTAAAGATCAGAGGTCAAAAAAGAGTCAGGCCAAGAATATGCATAACGTCAAAGGTAATGGTAAGGAATTGCATCATCAAGGCAAAATATAACCGGTAAAGTATACTTACCAAGTTAACACAATATTACTAAGTGTTCCTTTCTGGATGCATAAATTCGATTTTGATCTTTTAATAGCAATCGCTTTACTGGTACTTAACAATCTGAAAGTGTCTTGAACTTAAATTATCTTAAAGGATTATAAAGCGTTGATTTGCTTACAATCCATTCACAATACTATAAACCCATAAGTATAAATAAATACTATAGTAAACTATTTCCCTGTTGCCTAATCACTAGTGAATATTCTTCTTCATTTATGTATGTTTAAACACTGACATTTAATTTTCGTGTAGTTCTCATTTTTCATTGTTTAAACCAGATTTTGTTCAGTCCTTTGACATTCATTTTTTCTTCCGCTTAATATAAAATACACCAGGGAAACTATGATTATTTGTAAAAATCCATTAGAGGATTGTTTTTGAAGTCTAATTCGGTATTATAACATGTAATATAGTCTGAATGTCATACTTCAGCAGAATGTCAGAGTTACTTTTTTTTTTAAACTGTACAAAAGCAAAGGTGTGAAGCATAAGCTTACGAACAAATTATGGATAAGCGAAATATACTGTCAAAAACACAGATTATTGCGAAAATTGTAAAACTTATAAGTTCATCTAATTATCTATAACAATGAGTAATTTGAATTACAAATACGAACAAAAAACAATTAGTTATGTACATTAAAAAATAAAAAAAATTAAGCATTTAACTAATTTTCATAAATCATATCTCTCCAAAAACATCATACTATCAATAATTATTCTTTTAACACGTTCAGCTGACTATTTTTTTTCTCGTGTATATTTTTAGATAATTAGTTTTAAGGAGAAAAAATTAATTTTACCCTTTTCCAGATTTGATTTTTTTTAATAAAGATTAATTTATTTCCGTAAGTTCAAATTTAGGCATAAAATGCCATCACTGTTGACAAATGTTTACAAGCATTACTATGGTATCCTTTTTTTTATGATTAAAGTTTTCAATGATTCTAGTATTATATTAAAGTGTCACCTGAATTTAAAATATCTTTACAGAAAAGAGAGGAGAATTAATATCTCATTTCTTATTCTGTATCATTTTAAACTTTTACGATGGAATTACAAGATAATCTTGTTCAATAGTTTAGTTATTCAAAATGAATTTAAATCGTTTTTCGAACTCACTTTTATTATTAATATCAGGTATTTACCAATATATATCTCCATATTATAACTGTCATATACAATATTTGAAACCACAATAAGATTTTTAAAATATTTCTTCAGGTTTGTTTGAAAATTAATACAATATTTGAAAATATTTTTATATTTTTCTGTACTTTGAAATTTCTGTGACGACTAGAATGATTTTCTGGGTTAGGATCACTAGCCCCTTGACCAGCCTACCCTTCTCTCCCAGCTTTAGGACTGTCTAGTTAATTAGGTGATGGCCAGACAGGATAGGGTTCGAGGAACTTCTGCAAGCAGCGAACCAACCAAGGACCTGTTACCTAACACATATACAGAAGGAAAAATAGGTGGATTGGACATACGCTGAGGAGACCGATGAGTGGAATAACGTGGTACGTATACCCTCGAGGGAATCCGAATGAGGAATAACGACCTGAGCCTTCAAGAGTGAGATGGAGATTGTGGGAGAAGGAAATGAAAGCTTATGGGCAATTGTGTACACAGCTGTAACAGATTGAAGAGAAGAATGTGGAATGGAGAAGTACTGCTGAATGCGCGTATTTCACTCAACACGAAAAGGAATAATGATTACAGTCTGCAAATGTACTCAATACTAGTAGGACTTGCAGTCATCCGAATTAAAGTTTAAATTATAAATTCATAAAATGATCTCAGCTTTAACTTTCATGTTTATTCGCATTCATCAACAAGGTCTGAAGTCTCCTACAGACAAACTAGCTGTATTGAATACCAAACAATACACTTTTAGCCACCTCACAGATTTAATTGATAGACCTTTATCAGTACGTCAGAGGTAACACTTGCATTGAAATTTATCTAAATTATTTTTAATTTCTCTCGTTGTACCGAAATCCTCAGTGTCTATTAACAGGTTGGCTTAATAACCTAGTAAATAATTTTTATGTCTGAAACAGTTTGGGCTGATTTCGAATCTTGGTCGCGACATTACCCGTAAATGGGATATAGGTACCTTCCTGTTGATAAGTCCTAAAGAGGACGAGAAATGAGTATGAATTTTACTGCTAGCCACCGCCGACTAAATAACATCCAAATAATGGTATTTTTACACTAACTCACACATATAAATCATGTACATACTGCAGAATAAATTTAGTAGCAGTACCACTGTATCTTCAACTTCATTCAACAGCTGTATGACAATGCCACGTGCTAGATGAACCGCAACGGAAATCTCAGCGAGGCGTTCTTAGTGAATACAGGAGTAAGACAAGGCTGTTTGGTTGTTATTTTTAATTGTGGTGGACTGGATTATGTGCCAGACTGTGCACCGAGAGTGAGAAGACAGGAATACGCTAGACCACCGATAAGAAGACTCTAGAAGATCCGGATCTCGCAGATGATATATGTCCAGTGCCACACAAACTCGAAGACTTGCAGACAGGCGGAAATCAACAATTTAGATGAAGAGGAGAGGCAGGCAGGGAAGATACGGCTTCAGATGAACATAGAAAAGATGGAGGTCATGAAGATAACTAAGCAACCAATAGGAGCAAAAACAACCGGCATCAGACGGAGAGACTTAACGAGGTTACCTCCTTCACTTATGTGGGAAGCATCGTTTCAACTACAGGCGGAATGAACGAAGATGCCAGATTCAGAATCGGAAAGGCGAGATACGCCTTCATCAACCTGAAACCAGTTGGGAAATCTTCTTCACTCAGTATAAAGAACATGATTCGCATTTTCAACACCAATGTCAAGTTAGTCGGTCCTTCTATACGAGTCAGAAACTTGTACTGCGTGTCACGAAAGGGATTTCCTACAGACCACAGCAGACTTTCATTAACAGCTGCCTTCGCTGGCTTCATACTGAAGATCAAATGGCTGGCAAGAAAGAATAAGCGACAAGAAACTGTGGGAATAAACCCACCAAGAACCAATAGCTCCACAAATATGTAAGAGGAGATGGAGATGGATCGGGCATACCGAATGACATCACACTCAATGCAGGCCGTCGCTTGAGTGGAACCCAAATGGGAAGCGATAACTGGGTAGTCAGTGTGAGGGTGACATGGGGAAGACCGTGCGAAGGGGATATGGGAGATTATAGACAATCAAGTGGCTAGCCTGCAGAAGACGATAGCAGAAAATAGAAGAAAGTAAAAGTGTTTTGTTCAAGCCTTATGTTCCACTCAGAACGCAAAAGAATGATGATAATAATAGCCCTGTATCTCATAAACATCTCTAGTTTCATCAACTTAGCTATAGAATAACGAATTTAACTTTCTTCATTTGTAATCGTAATCTTAAATTTAAAAATAAAATAGGTAGGTAAAATTATTTCATCATTTATTTTTCATGAAGAGATTTCTTTAACATTCAGTAAATTTGAAGATTCTCTTTTATTTTCTTTGACTAGTCAATATTTTAAAAATAAAATACAATTCTTAAAGGATTTAAATTCTCTAGTGAATAGTATTTTTTTCGTCTTTTAGTCAGTGATTGAAAATAAAAACATCTGACCAATAGTGACATCATTTTCTTCCTTTTCTATTTTGTTCCTCTTTCTTTTAAATACTTGCCTAACATGTTATCTGAACATAAATCACTGATCACTATCCTGCAAAACTTTAAAATGTAATAAGCTTCTTCTTCTATGTATTACACTAGTGGTCATTGTCTAATATCGTATTTATAGTATTATATCGAATTTAAGTCTCTTTTATGTTTTTTCGATTTTTTTTTCCTTCAAGTTCCCCAGTGGAACATAGGGCTTCAAGCTAGTGGCTTGAAGTTTCTGTGGCAGTGTTTAATTTTACAGGACTGGGTTGCTAGCCCCATGCCCAACCTTTCCTCTTTACCAGCATTATTTATGGCTTGGCGAGGTAGAGGAGTGCGTCGGCCGGGGATCGAACCCCGGACCATATGCATGGTCGGCGAGCGTCCTAACCGCTATGCCACCGGTTATGTTATAGTATCTTAAACAAACTGTCTCGCTGATTACTCGCTTATTCATATCTTTCTACTCTGGTGCACTTTTTAAAAAATAAATGCTACATTGTGATATTCGATATTTGAGGATAAGGAAGTACTTTTAGTAAAATGTAATTTTCTCGCGATGATTTATCTTTCTGATGCTTTGCTATATAAAGCTACTAAAAACCGGTAAGGCAGCAAGACCATGTCGAATTTCCTCTGGGAGCACTGTGAACAGATTTAGAGATCTCAGCGGATATCCTAAAAGCAATGTTGCAGAAAGTTCGGAAGGAATGAAAGGTACCTACTGATCAGAAGAAATGCTACATTGTCAAACTACCATAGAAGAGCAACATAGGCTTCTCTCTTAGAGAACTGGAGTGGAATAATGCTTTTGTCCATGCAAAGTAAAATACTAAATTGAATAATCCTAGAGAGAATGAAAGATGCACTGAATGTAGGACTCCGCACCACCGAAACAAGTTGGATTCAGGAAAGGCAAATCACGTGCTGATCAGATTGAAACTGTATGCATCATTATCGAACAAAGGATAGAATGACGGTCTAACCTCTACCTGAAATTCACCCTCGACAGTGTTGACCATGAAGTAATTTTGGGACTGCTTCAACACTACTGAGTGCAATGCGCCAAACATCTGTCAACCTCATTCAACAGCTACATGATGATGCCACGTGTCAGGTGGTTCACAGAGGAAACCTCAGGTATGCCTCTGAAGTGACGATAGGTATAATTCAAAGCTTCCTACTATCGCTGATGATATTCCAGATTATGGTGGACTGGATCACGCAGCGTCGCGAGGGGAGTGAGAAGACAAGAATGAGTTGAAACGACAAGAAGATTGTGGAGTATTTGGACTTCGCGGATGACTTATGTTAAATGTCACATGAACCCGAAGATCTGCAGACGAAAACCAATAAGTTAACAGAAGAGACGAACATGGAGGACAGGACTTCAAGTGTACATTGAGAAGAGAGAGGTGATAGAAATAACCAAATGATAACAGCAAGCATCAACCACTATCAATGTGAGAAATATTAAGGAAGTCACCGCTCTCACTTACCTAGGCACTGTTTTTTAGACTACAGACAACAAATATGAAGATGTCAAAGCTAGTCAGGATCATAAAATCAATACAGACCTTCATTATTCTTAAATGAGTGTGGAAATCTGCTTCACTAAGCACAAAGAACACGATTCATATTTTCAACACTAAAATCAAATTACTTCTTCTAATATGAGTCATAAACTTAGCCTATCAATAAGAATATTTCCAACAGGCTGAAGGCTTTCATCAACAGGTACATACGCACCATACTGAAGATCATATGGCCAGTAGGAAACGAATGGCAGCAAGGAACTCTGTTTGTCAATGAACAAACTAAGAATCTATAGCTCGATAAATATTACGGAGAAAATGAACATAGACTGGACACCCGATGAGGAGACTGTTAAGTGGTATCACATGCCAGGCTTTCGAGTGGTAAACCACTAGCTGAACATCCAAGAGTGTAACAACTAAAACCGACTCGTTGTGCTCTGAACGCAAAAACTGATCTTCATCTACTACCGTATAGCTGTTTGAAACTCATCTGAGAGACGCACAGTCACAAAACGTCCTAAAGACAGCAAGAAAACGATTGTTCTTTGACAAACTTGTGTGGTTTATTCAAGAATGATAACATCAAAAACTCAAAATTACCTCAACGGTGCTACTAGGCAGCTATATAGTCAGGAGAAGTTTGTATATACAAAACAACTGCAGTAGAACAAACTTAGATAACCAAAACTCAACTGTAAGAAATGTATAAGAATCAATCAGAATACTCTCAACTCTGTCCACAAGAATTACACACGAACAAACCCCACAGGCAGTTCATGGTCAAAGTGACTTTCATCCACAGCATCGTAAAACAACACATTATCAGTGTATCGCTCAACCACAAAGAGAAGCATTAAAATTAGGGATTAAACAGTGATAAAGACATATATTAAGGATCAAGTCAGTATATGATGTGCAAATATCAGAACAATGATAAACAGTACAGGAGAAAATCCAGATTATGATTACTGAGTTATTGTTTGATAGTTGAAGGCAATCTTCAGGAAGCCTTGGACCCTAGGTTTCGTGCTAGTTGACACTCAACAGTCAGCAAGGCGTATCTGCAATCTTGAAAGAACTTATGTCCCCCCTTGGACTCGAACCTGTGTCACCTAGTGCTGCAGTCAGAGACCTTATCACTGAGCTATTCGGGCTCGCCATTGATCTCCTGTAGTTGAAACATTCAGATAAGTATAAATACTGTGATTAGATCGTTAAAGAGGGATTTTCACAACAAATATTCCATTGCAAAGAGTGACACGAAGGAGATCGTGTGAGAAGGAAATGAGAGCCTGTGAACAATGTTGAAGCCAGCCAAAGACGACTGAAGAGAAAATGATGAAATCGAGATGTGCTGTCGAAGCCCTATCTTCCACTTAGAACCTAAGAGAATAATAATGTTATTATAATCGTATAAAGTTAATAATCTATTATATAAATGGATGTATTAATGGATGGTGATAGTAGTAAGTTATTATCTCAAGCGTCAGTATCTTAGTACTTAGTACAGTTGGTTTACTACTAAATGAAAATATACTACACTGGTTACCATAAAGTGTTAATTTAGATTAATCTACTCTAGCCATGTAAATCTCCGGTGTTGTGGTTAAACACCTTAATAGTGACTTTTGTCAGCGTGACACTGATTTACTTAATTTAAAAACAACAAAGAACTTAATGCTCCCTAAAGGTGGTAGACAATCTTTCCTACTGGTCACAAACTTCCCTGTGTCTTTCTAAAACGTTTTTCAAACAATTACACTACAAGAGAATGTGAAATTTTGTTTAGTCTTTTTTCAAGGAATGAACTTAAGATAATTCGGAATATATTATTTAAATATATAAAATGGTTCGCTTTCAACAGCGCAACACTTAAAAATTACGTTTCATGCTGCACTCTGAATAAATTCGTTCTCTAAACATTTTTTTTTCTCGATGAACAGTAGCATTTTCAACTGCATTTGAGCTCAACTGAATCCAGGAATTCAAATACGTATAATGCTAAAATCAATACCTTTGATAAGCAAAAGAAAGCTGTCATTAAGTCTTTGATTGTCTTACTACAAAAGCAAAGTAAAACTGCGATCAACTAACAATTTACTTCATGACATTTTTCGGTTCGAGGAAACAATTTAGACAGTTCAGCCGAATTGTCTTTTATGTTCTTCATAAATATTACTATTGCATAAAAACGGTAAACAAAAATGGATGATAGACTCATTTATAATGTTTAGCTTAGTCAATACAGAGATTAGGGCATTAATTTCTTCATTTTCCGTAGCTTTCGATAGAGGCCAAGTTAAACCAGACCATCCCAGGAGTGTGAACACATGCTATTCATTAGATTACAGGACATGCCATTATCACAACATCACTATGAACGCCGCTCACGTATTGAGGTGCAAATTTCATCCCGATTTCGTTTCTAAGTACTGTTTAAAAAAAGGGGTTGATAACACGTAGTCATAAACGCTCCTGCACCGGTTATATGTACATACATCGTTATTCACAAACACCTTACAGACATGTACTAAAGTGCATAGACAATAGGAAAAGAGTTATTGTTCGAAGTGGTAAGTTACACGATTCATTCACTCATTAGTTTCTAGGATCTTTCTTTTCAAATTCGAGGCTTTTGCTAACTAATATACTTTCTATCTATCATTATTTGGTTTCGAAAACTGCGCTGAGATCAACGGCTGAACAGACGCGAAACTCGTTGTTATCTGCTATGCAGTGGTAGAAGATGAATACGGTGATTCAGCTTTGGGGAGGAGAGAGAGTTCTTATTCATACGCATGAAACCGTTGTGACAAAGAAGAAATGCAATCATGGTTGATCTACGGCTAATAATGTCTGGGTAGTGGGAATCTGCAACACTAAAATTAGTAAAGAAATTGTGGAATAAATTCCCAATCGTAATGGGGTGAGTCTTTTATATATTATCCAAAGGTTAGTAATTCCTATTATTACAATTCCTGAAGACAAATAGGCCGAATACAGTGGGTTGTCGGAGTTGGGTTTAATTCATAGAGTCATTCATTCATCCAATTTTGTATACCCCCTTACTGGATAGCACACCGGTTTAATCGAAGGCTTTTGGAGAGGGCTAAAAACAATATACGATCAATAAGTGGCTCAATAAAAGAAATCACCTTTAGTCACCTTGATGAATAAATGTACAGGAACTGGTTTAACTTGAAGACTGATGCTCCTCATCTCAACTGTTAAGTATTTTCAAGTCACGTCAAGAAAAATATCAGGTCATCAATAAAATGTTGTTGGAAATATGTAGACGACACGTTGGTAATAGTTAAAAAGAACAATGTTGAGAAATTCTTCTCACATGTAATCAGTCATGTCGACTCAATAAAATTCACTATGGGAATAGAGAATGAAATTGGGGAACTGCCTATGTTAGACTGCAAAATACAAAGAGTAAAAGATGGCAGCATAAAAATGACTATATACAGAAAAACTACATATTCTGGAAGATTCATTGATTATCACTCAGCTCATCCACTCACAGTAAAATGAGGATTAATACAAGGTCTTGTAGATAGAATACGTTGACTTACAACAACACCAGATGACCAAAGTAAAGAAATAAACGTGCTTTTCAAAATGTTACTCGACACCAACTACCCAAAAGAATTTATCAGAGATAAGAGAAAAAAGAGGGTACAACCAGAAAATGACAAGAAGAAGGAAGGCAAAGAAACAATCTCAATGCCATACAAAAATGGTACATCAGAGGCAATTCGAAGAAACCTCAAAAATATCGTCATTCTCACCACGTTTAAAACGACGAATCTAATTATAAAATAAAATAAATCAGCTGAACAGTCCAATAAAAGTGATGGATAAAAACAATGTAATTTACAAAGAGATATCTTATGCCGAGTGTCCGACTAAATATGTGGGTCAAACGTCCAGATCACTCAAAATAAGAATGAATGAACATAAGCGCCTAACTCTAAAGGTCAACCAACAGGAACACAAGCTTACAACAATTTAGAAAAAATCTATAGCTGCACATGCATAGGACAAAGACCACAATATTGATTGGGACAATGTTTGTAATCTGAAAACTAATATGAACAAATGGAAAGAGAGACTTATAACAGAATCTATATTCATTAAGGTCACACCGGATACATGTAACAAGGGTGACTCAGCACTACAACTGTCAACAGCTTGGAATATAATTCTGAATATACATTAATGAATGAGCAAAATAGAGAACTATGTGCATAAGTACAAATCATGAATGTGTGAATTAAAAACAATATCCAAAAAGTTGATGTGATCACGAGCAGTAATTTCGCTCAAAATATTACCAAAAACAAGAACTTATCATTGTTGTTTGAATGTTTATTGAAGAAAATCCTGCTTATTGAATATCCTTATTATTTTGTATTTCTCTTGTAAATGAACGCCATTTTTATTTTCTTGAAACACCGATTTTCTAACACTGGTTACTAAAAGGTCATTTGTGCATTTTCATTCCTAGGACGGTATACTTTTACTTTGCTCCACTGTGTCTAAAAAAGTTCCTAAAGGTTTCATGGGATATGATCACAATCCATAAAAGTGCTTTTCATGTACGCAGCCCTGTGTTAGTCGGATGAGACCGAAGTGGGACTTTTGTGGCTTTTCTTCTACCTTTTTCTCAGCCAAGAATAGAGAATTGTCTGAGACCCATCCGTTAAATTGTTTAGTTGTTCTAATTATTCAGTTGCGTCAGTAGCGATCAGGGAATTTTCAAATACACGTCAACATAGAACAGATAGATAAATTGTCTTTCTCTCGAGTACTAATGTTCGGTTGAATATCTTCATTTTTATAATTGACACCTGGATAAGCTGATCTTAGTGATAAATTATCGTATTACCGTTGTTATCTTAATCATTATTACCTGCATAACTTAGGTTATCTAATGTTGATAATCACAGATTAGAATAAAGCCTGTGAAACGTCTGAATGAAAACAACACTGTTAGTTAATATGCCTTCCATTATCACATTTACGTAAAACATCTAATAACAGCTTGTTTTTAAAAAATCATTCTGTATGGAACAATAAATCTGAATGCTTATTAATTTATGTAATTCTGGAGTAGTCCAAATCAAATTTTGTTGATTTCATGAATAATCCCCATCCACGCATTAATGAGAACAAAACACGTAGCTCAGCGAAGAGTCTCTTTTCAGTGAATTCATTCATCTAGCTGTTCAATCGCAGTTACATATATTTAGTTTTGTATGTGTGTTCTGTGTGCATATATCAGCGTACCTGTTGCTATGGAGCCACGTACACTGGTCATTCGACGCGTATCCTGTCCAAAAGGGTTCAAAAACACTATCCCGTATGGCCGCAAAAAGGTAATAGTGGCTGTATAAAGAGTGTGATAATCGCACATCTCGTTACCACTGATCATTCCATCTCAACAAATGCCTCCTTCAAAGTTAACAAAAAAGTAAAGAACAACCCACCCTTTCGTCTCCTTTGTACTGCTAAAGCCCTTCAGCTGGAGAAACCAAAGTTATGTATACAGAAGAAAATCCCCCAACCACTTCTACTACCATGATAAGAACCGTTTTGACTTCAACTGACTTGATGTTTGTGTGCGCGTTTTGTTCTTTTTTCTTATTTCAACTCCTTATAACATTTGTAATTTTAGAACTCTAACATAATTCCATATTTTCTTATGTTTCCATGTGCATCCCAATCATAGCTCACTCATTAAACTGTTCAACTTATTACGTAACCGTATTACGCTTATTCAAAACTTCTTTCATGTGTTGATTAACATATATAACTGGGTATTTTTGACAACATATCACCACTATCCTCTTAACAATCTCCACCCCCACCCAAGTTACAGTTTGATTACTCACCACATTTTTGAAATGTCTTGACAACAATAAACCTAACTACTTTTTATTCTTATCGGACAAACCTAATGTATACACACATAAAAAAATAAGTACATATAATATCGATTATACAGCTATGGCGTCGGTGGCACAGCGGTTAGGACGCTCACCGACCATGCACATGTTCCACGGTTTGATCCTCGGCCAGCGAACTCCTCCACCTCGCTAAACCAGTACTGAGACTGGTAAAGAGGAAAGGTTGGGCATGGAGCTAGCAACCCCATCCTGCAAAATTAAACACTGCTACAGAAACTTCAAGCCACTAGCTTGAAGCCCTATGTTCCACTGGCGAACGTGAAGGAAAAAATGTACAGCTAAGTGAATGTATTCGCCGAAAAGATACTCTTTGCTGAACTACGTGTTTTGTTTTCATCTTTGTTCATTTCTCAAAACAAAACAAATCATTTCCTATAACATTTGTTGAATAAATGGCTGGGTATAAGAACGCAACCGAAGCGGAGGTATGTCGATTTGATTTCCTCTGCGTAAAACTTATCATTGATATGATACTCTCGAGTTTAAAGCAATCTATTCTCCTCTACTGATGTATAACAAAAGTAAATGTTAATAAAACATATTCGAAGGTAAAAATGGGTCCTCTCTCATCCTTATTTAGCTACAATGGATTATTACTATACAAAATACTCATTGCAATGCTGACATTAAATCTCTCTCAAAATGTAATAGGAAAAGTGCATTCAATACCATAAACCGAGGAGAATATGATCAGCCCTTAGTAAAATGTTATTTTTATATGTATTCTGTCTTTTGAAGTTCATGTAGCCATTTGATTGATTTTCATGGGTAGAGTCGCTTTTCCCACCCCCCAATTCCCCCTCTTTCTCCGGGTTCAGGACCAGCTAGGAAACTAGACGAATATAAGTCCTCCGGTTACAAGAAGCGATTTTGAAATCAGTAAATTTATGCTGCTCAAATTACTATGATTTATTTAGATTACAATCTAAAAACAATCTATCACACATTATTTAGTGAAAAAAGCTTCAAGAAAACAAACTAAATTTAAAAGTTAATTGTTCAGTAAATGCAAAGCTTTCTGTCTACTATTTATAGACGTCTAGTATCATTTCAAAGTACACCAAGATGATGAGTTTCCGAGGTTTCAAAGTACACTGTGAACTTGACTGATTGAATTCAATAAGCAAAAAGAAATAAACAAATTAAAAAGCGGTTACTCTTCAATGGTCAATCAACATTATACCAGTGGAAACAATCCATGAAATCTAAGGCTATTGGTGTCGTCATCTTTTGAAGATTAATGTTACTTTATTTACTTTTGGCGAATGATACAAATCAGGAGACAGGGAACACCTTATCACTACGAAGGTGCACCTGACATTTATCTTCCTCGAACCCCTTACTACTTTTACTATTTCTCATTTCGTCTGTCACTTGACACTTATCAACCTACATATATATTTTCATTTCTTTTTAAACTCTATAAAGCATACTGAAGTTTTGCAGTTTAAAATGTCATTCTTTTTTGTGAAATTCTACATTGGAATGATCCAAAAATCTTGTAGCTCATGTGGATATATTTGATTATTCGTGTGTTCTCTGAGGCGAACGATGAAATTGGAAAGCCCTCATTGTCCTTCTGCATAACATCATAGACACAAACTTCAGAAAGAACTGGGTCGGATTAAAATTTCTACAAATAGTGCAATGTCATGCCATACTTGACTTCAGTCTAACTGATTATTTCGATATTTTTTATTATTGACTAAATGCATATTTTAATCTACCATCCTTTAATTGGAATCCTGACGTTTCAGTTATTTCCTGTAATTTCGTTGATTGGTACATTGAATCAGTGTCAATAATCCTATAAATTGTCAATCTGTTTGGTTTCTAATTTTCCAAAATTTCATAGAAGAACTACCATCCAATTAACTTGTAAAAATACTGGACAGGTTCATTATTAACTACAGGGGAAAGGAGTATGTGCGTGAAGGATATGGCTGTCTTTTTTATCTGTTTTCAAAGAAGCATCCCATTAGATTAACTTAAAATCAGAAATCGGTGTGAAGATATTCACTTTTCACTTTTCTGCATGTCAATGAATAACAAAGTGTACGTTTTGGGCAATGTGTAAAGCTTTTGCATAAAACGTCATCTAATCTTCCACTAATATTGAGTTAAAAATCATAGCATTTTCCAACACATAAAACGCCGAAGATTTAAGCAGGCTCAACAACACTGTGAAGTTTGATTACTGTTTCAAAATACAACACTGACTTATACGTGCTTTCAATGTCTTCAGATTTGTATATTTCTTAAATTTGATGTGATTAATAATTCCTCAGTTCATGAACTATATTCCAAGAAATATGAATACTGATATTTCATTTCAGTTTTAACAATATTATAAATTTATGGGCTGATAAAAGTCATCAGATCATTTGGCGAATACAGAAATGCCAACCCAAAATATTTTCCCTGCTACACCACGGAAGACTAAACCACTCAACTGACAACTTTTCAATTAATTAGTAGGGAGAAATCGGCATACTACAGTTCATGTTGTAATCAAATGAAATACTGGTACACTTTAAAGTCACCCTTACCAGTTAGCAGCAATCGTTATTGAAATCAGTAGGTTATTTAAACACTAAAAGCCCCTCTGACTCTCTTTAAGCTGAGCCCATTGTCTCCAGAATATCTCCTTTCCAGACTTCTACTCGTATGCATTGATAATATTAACATGTAAAATGCTGGGTAATAAATATTACGAAAATTCTATTTTGCGACTTTCTAATTAGGCTAATGGAAGACTAGTAGTTTGCCAGTCTGTTCTATCAATATATGACTAAAGTAAACGGTAAGCGTCTGGACGTCAAACATTTATATTCTACGAATTAATTGTAGACCACTTATCCTATTTATCAAACATAATTCATGATAACTAAGTGATAGTTTCATTTAATCAAGTTCATAATATATTGGAAAGTGAAAGATAAACTGTCAGTTGTCATAATTGTAGTTAATCAGAATAAAATGTCAAAATAGGGAAACATTATAATTTGTCAAATACATAGCAGTAGAAAGTTTGAGGATATTTCACAAAATGGCATATCAATTAGTGAAGATTTCAGATGTTATTTGGTGGATAGTAACTAGCCGTGGAATTTATGTTGGGCATTTCATCTTATTCAAGACTCAACAGATAGATGTATCTGTAATCCCCAGTAAATGACAGTCGAATCTAGTATCGACCGTTTCAAACGGCAAAGCGTTATCCACTAGAGCATTAGGACTGCGACAGCTACCTGTTGCGCGACCAGTATCAGTTGTTATAAAGTTAATTTTGTATTTCCTGTCCGAAATAGGACGAAATGATCATACCACGTCCTACTGCTAGCCGCTATTCACCTGAAACATCGTCGAATTATCCGTATCAGAAGCCCAAATTTCAACAGAGAAGGAACATTTTGGTCCGATATAAACAATCAACTGGAAATAAAAATTTAGCCTAAACAAATAATGCGATTTTAGATGTTTCACTAGTCCACCACCGTGCAGATATAATATCAACTTTTTCCTGTTGGGAAACATGTAGTCAGGGTAGGAATTTATATTCAGTTTATAGAAATGCTCAAAGACAGTAAATACAGTACTCCAATTAACTGAAGGAATAGTTTAAGCCAATATATGTATATATCCGTGCATATTTCATTAAGAAACGATGCAGGGAGTCAAACCTGCATGGAAGTTCTAGGCAGAAAAAAGAGACAGGACAAACAGTGGCTCACTACGGACACTTGGAAACTAATAGAAGAGAGAAGGACAGTGAAACAGAAGATTATCCAGTGCACTGACGAGCAACAAAAACAGGAGTTGAATGCAAGCTAAATACGCTGAACGAAAGGGTGAAGAGGAGTGCCAGGGAAGACAAAAGAAAATATTATGAAGCCATGGAGAGTGAAGCAGAACAAGCTGCAAGCAAAGGTGACCTCGTCACACTCTACCAAACAACTAGGCACCTATCGGGCAAAAGTTCGACACAGATTAAGCCAGTCAAGGATGACAATGGAAAGTCAATCACCAAAGAGGTGGAGCAAAGAAACCACTGGGCTGAGCACTTCATAAGACTTCTAAATCGACCGCCACCTACAACGTGCCCAATAATACCAACAGCGGAAGCAGAACTACCACTGGACGTCAACGCTGCGGCGAAAACAGAAGTTCTGAATGCAATCAAGATGCTAAAGGCTGGAAAAGCAGCAGGACCAGGTGGAACCCCAGCAGAAGCATTGAAAATAGACCCAGAGACAACAGCGGACTTGATGACGCCATTTCTAGAGAACGTGTGGAAAGAGGCCTTCAGCGGACGGCGTCGATCGAGAGGTCATTTGGCAACTACTTCGCTACTACGGGGTCCCATCGACAATTATACATCTCATACAACAGTTATACGACAATGCTGCATGACAAGTAGTCCACAACGGGAAACTAACGGAAGCCTTCGAAGTGAGGACGGGATTGAGGCAAGGCTGTCTATTATCGCCAGTGATTTTCCTGATTGCAGTAGATTGGATAATGCGACAGACAATGGGCAATGGGGAAACAGGCATAAAATGGACTCACACAAAAGACTTGGAGGATCTGGACTTCGCCGATGATATATATGTCTGATTTCCCACAAAGTGGAAGATATGCAAGTGAAAAACAACAAGTTGGCAGAAGAAGCATCCAGAGAAGATAGAACTTCAGGTGAACATAGATAAAACAGAGGTGATGAAGATTCCTGGCCAACACCAACAACCATAGCAACAACAACAACAGACAGCAGTCAGTATAAATAGGAGGAGCCTGAAAGAAACAACCTCCTTTACCTACCCACCTGGGAAGCATCGTTTCAACTACAGGAGGACGGAACTGACGAGGATATCAAGCTTTGATTACTCTCAAGTCTGTGTGGAGGTCAACTGCACTCAGCATCAAAACGAGTATAAGATCCGGATTTTCAACTCCAATGTGAAGTCAGTCAGTGCTACTCACCATACGGATCAGAGACTTGGCCAGCACGTTATAAAGAGCATCTCAAACAAACTACAGACCTTCATTAACAGTTGTGTTCGCTCAATCCTCAAGATCACATGGTTAGCAAGAAAAGATCAGGAACGGGGATCTCTGGGAGCGAACCAACCAGAGACCGATTGTACAACAAATAGGCAGGAAGAAATGGAGATGGATTGGCTGGCCATACTCTGAGGAAACCATCAAGTGACTTCACTAGACAAGCCATCGCTCGAGTGGAACCCGAAAGGGAAGCGGGCGGCGAATTGGTCGTCAGTGCAAGGGTGACTTGTAGGAGGTCATGTGAAGAGGTAATGAAAGCATGTGGGCAGACTTTGAGCGGGGTGAAAAAGTTGGCAGAAAACCGAAGGCAATGGAGACGCGTGGCTGAAGCCCTATGTTCCTCTAGGAATTAAAGGATATAATAATAATTAATTAGAGAATCACTGAGAAGCAGTTAATACTAAACAACTGTTTCGTCCTACCTTGAGACTTTTCATCGGCATACATCCATGGTCCCACCAATGATCATACTCAGAACTTTCAAGCTACAAGTCGAATCCGTTGATGATTCACCCACTAGACAGCAATTCGACTATCTTCTACTAAATATGTTCTCACATATCCACAGTAATGTGGAACTTCTCCACTAAGAAAAGACTTCTTTTCCTTCGTTAGATTCATCATTTAAATACAGCTTTGTAAGAATTGTTTAAATATCTATGTCCTAAAGTAGTTTAAATTTTTATTAAACTTATGTTGACTTGAAAAGTTTCTCATTTTCTTATTTATCATTTTTGAGCAGAAAGAATAATAAAAAAATAATCCTGTGAACACTATTATTCGTAGATAAACATTTTTCATATTTGCTTGTTAATGTTTTTTGTTTAACTAGGCGAAAAAATCTCTTGTCAGTTTCACTAACAGATTTCTGGTTATCTTTTTTTCTTAACAAAGCAATATCATACTCATTTATTTATTTACTTACTTACTTTTTATTCGAAAGAAGAAAAACCTTTTGAGAACTTGTTCAATTAAATCTTATCATCGAGTGAAAAACAGCAGAAAGAATAAATACTATAGAATTTATCATCACTAAGATGCAGGATGATGATACTTATGCACAAATTTAAACTTGAAGCGTTTGTTTACACACAGAATTAAAAGTTCTATTTTTCATTGAATTATTATTAACGTAAGCCCTAAAGCAGAATAATGCCTTAAATCAAGTGAAGAAATAGATCAACTAGGAAGAATCAACATAACTAAGTGATGTTTTTTTATGCTGTATGAAGTGTGATTCCATTTATTTCTTCAGCTAGATTTTTCAATTGAATTAAGTCCTGAATCTTGTAAATTGATTATATGAAGATTTGCAGATGAGGATGTTAAGGTGTACAAACTGTTTCACTGATAACAAGAGATTACAACCCGTTTCTCAATTAAGAGGGATATTTTGATTACTTGTACAATGATTAATGTGTGACAAGAATAACTTCTCATTTATCGCCTTCAAATAACGATATCAGAAATGCTACTAAGCTATTCAAATACATAAGATCAAAATTGAGACAAGAATGTTTGAATGAATTACCACTACTGCCTTAACAGCTGATTGTGACTTACTTAATTGCCCAGTATTAATCGACAACAAAAGTTAGATTATTTTTATTACTGTTCCCTTGGGTTCCTAGTGGAACATACGGCTTCAACTGCATGTCTCCACTTGCTTCTGTTTTCTGCTGTACTTTTCGCCTGCATCCATGTTAGTCCATACTGTTTCATCTCCTCTTCACACGATCTCCTCCATGTCACTCTTGCACTGACATCCCACTCTCCGCTTTCCTTTCGGCCTGGTTCCACTCGAGCAATGGCCTGACACACGTGCGATGTCACCCAGCGGCCCGGCCTCCTCAGCGAGTGTCCAATCCATCTCCATCCACTTTCTCCTGCATATTTGTTGGGCAACTGGTTCTTGTTTTGTTTGTTCCCACCCATAGTTTCTTGTTGGTGATTCTTTCCGGCCCGGCCATCTGATCTTCAGTATAGATCCAGCGAAGACAGTTGTTGGTTGATAAAGGTCTGGTCTGCAACAGGCTGTTGGAAATATTCATTATGACCCACCCGCCAAGTTTCTGATCCATATAGAAGAGCTGACATTAGGTTTGTATTGAAAATCCGACCGAATTTTGTTGTTGATGATGAGTGACAAAGATTTCCAGATTTGTTTCAGGTTGATGAATGTGTTTTTTGCCTTTCCATTTCTCGCTCGATTTGACATCCTCGTTCGTTCCGACTTCCTGTAGCTGAGACAATGCTCCCCAGATAAGTGAATGAACTGACCTCTTTCAAATCCCTCCCGTTGATGGTGATTGGCACTGGGTGTTTCTGCTGTTGTTGTTGTCTGGTTATTTTCATAACCACCATCTTGTCTATGTTCACCTGGAGTCCTGTCTTCGCCGGCTGCTTCTTCTACCAGTTTGTCGGTTTTCGCTTGTAAGTCTTCGATTTTGTGACAGTGACATCAAACATAAGTCATCCACTTGCGAAATCCAGGTCTTCTAGGTTCTTCACGTCGGTCCAGGATATCCCTCTCTTCTCGTTTCCCACTGTCTGACGCATAATCCAGTCCACCACAATTAGGAATATCATTGGTGATAGATAATAAGCACCCTTGTCTTACTCCTGTATTCGCTTCGAACTCCTTGCTGAGTTTTCCGTTGTGGATCACTTGACATGTTTCGTTGTCGTACAGCTGTTGAATAAGGTTGATGAATATTTGGGGTACGCCATAGTACTCGAGTGGTTTCCAAATTACTTCTCGGTCAACGCTGTCGAAGGCCTTCTCAAATTCTATAAAGCTGAGGTATAGGTTTGATTGCTACCTCAACTTTATCATTAAGGTTATAGGTTATTATCAATTGGTAACAAAATAAATAGAAATGTATGAGAAATAACAGTGGGTGAAAAATAGTGAATATTCTTATGTAATCGAGACAGTTGACAACTAATTAGTTAAATGATGAATAATCATTTGGAAATAATTGACAGGAAACAAGAAAGGATTGAAAATGAGTTTTGTTTATGAATTACTACATGAAGATGTAGGCGATATCCTTTTAACCAGCTTGATCTTACTTTACATACGACTCTGAATGAAGTCTCAGCTGATACTGCATGATCAGAAGTAATAATGTACACCAAAATCAGGCCGCTGACTGTTCTGTGTTATTTATTTGTTTAACAGACATGCTGATAAGTATTCATCAGCACATCCAAACAATTTCCTACTGGTACAGTCAATGTACTTCAAAATAAATGTAGAGATGCAATTTAAGTGGACACTTTAAGACAAATGAACACCTATCTAAAGCCCGATCGATTCCTCGGTAAAAAAAAAAGATATTGAAATTAAACAATTTAGAAGGTAAAATTCCTCCTTAAAAGCTACATATGATATCAAATAATCTTACTGTTTTTCGCACTTATAGTTCAGTCATTATTATTTTATTAGTAGTATAAATGATATGTTATTACCATCCACCAATCGACTTCAAGTTACATAACCAGACATCGTCGGAGCATCTACATAAGTAGCTGACAGGTCAACCTGAGACCTAGAACTTCAGTCTAATCAATCGATAAGAAAATCTAAAAATTGAATTAAATAAATACTACACTGCTCTTAAAGATCATTGCCGAACACATATTCAGTCTCTGTCCAACACAAACACACACACACAAGCCAAACAACATCTTTAAACCCTTTAACAAGTCATTTTAAACATTTGCACATATTTTCCCCTTGAAATCCTAATAGACACTCCAAATCCAATGACAGACAAAACTGGTTGAAGAATTCATTCATTAGGTCGACGAAAAGAGTCCACAAAATAATCACCGATTGAATGCATGTAACGCTCTAAAGTAGTAATCTATAACACAAAGAACACGCTTAGGAACACAAGTCTGAATATAATAACCCCTAATGTTACCTATAACTTAATTTACTCATTTGCCTGTTTTTGCATTTGAATATATGTGGGAATAACTGACTGAGAGAGTCCTCCCAAAAAGGATTTCTGAACATGTACCAATAAGATTGTTATTAGGTGCAAAACTACCTAGCTCTGCTATTGGTAGACATTGTTGATACAGGTCCTATCATCAATCGAAACAGCTTTCCGGCTAGTAAATCAACATAATATTGTAACAGCAGAAGGTAAGATACGGAAGCAAAGGCATATTTTCATTGATCAAATCGCTGTTTATATATGCAGTTTACAGTCGTTAACCAGTCACTGAGTGTGTGATTTGGGTTTACATTAAACAACATGAAATAGACTGTTGAAATAGATATATCGCATTCTGTTACTAATCCCGACTTGAACTGCGGGACTATGTGAGAATACTATTCCATTGGCACACATTGTATGCACCACACCACCACAGTATTAGTAGATTACTACTATTACTGTGGTGAGAGCAGGCTGCTAGCCAATTGGTAGACATTAATCTACGTCAATGTCTAGGTCACTAATATTGGCCGTGAGAAAATATGAACAAGGCTGATTCAACAACCAATCACAGCAGACTTAACGTGGGAAAGTAAGATTCGCAGATAGATGGCTTAACTTTCCGAGAAACCCGAAACAACCAATCAGAAGACTGCGTGTGTCTGCTTGAATAAGCTGTAATAATGTACATGAAATATATATATATATATATATATATATATATATACGTGCTGATTTCCGTAATAAAAAAGGATCTGTTGCCGGCCCTTGTCTTCTGTTATTACAATTGGTGTCGATGCCTCCAAAAAATGAAGATCCCATGGCCAACTGCGTAAGAAGAAGGAGACATACGGAGCTTCTTACGTGACTTCGAGGCCGTCGCTGAGCTGGTGGGTGTCAAGGAGCAGGGGCGAAGGCAGTTGTCCTGGGGACGCTGTTGAGAGGCCGAGCGAAGGCTGCATATGACAGCGTAGACAGGTCAAATGGCACAGCGTCTTGGAAGAAATTGGTTGAACGACTAGTGTCCGAGTTTGACAGCGAAACAGACAGACAGCTAGCAATGCAGCAGTTCCGGTCAATGAAGCTTGGACCTGATGGAGACCCGCTAGTGTTGGCGGTGAAACTGACTAATCTACTTCGACGCGCGCTTCCCACTTTAGATGAAGAATCAGAAGCGCAGTTACTGTCTTCCCAATTCATCGAGAGTGTCCCAGACCACATTTCTCAGCGATTAAACTGGTTAACGCAACGCAGCCGATGGATATTAGTGAGCTGGCGAAGGTGACCAGACAGCTGCTGAGCACAACGGTAGCCGCTATAGACCAACCAAAACCAAACGAATATGAGCAGAAAATTGAAGCATTGCAGCGGGAAGTGGCGGCGTTAAAGTTGGCTGATAGAAAAGACCGGTGTTTTGAATGCGGTAAGCCGGGACACTGGAGAAGATACTGCCCAGAAAGGCGAAAAAGAAAAAATTTCAGACGGTATAATGCTTGTTCTTTCTTTCGTATGAACCTAGATTTAGTGGGGGCTATTGAGAAAGGGGCTCTGTATTCGAAGTTGCGAGTGAATGATCGAGAAGTAGTATGTTTGATAGATACAGGGGCGGCCGTGTCGTTAATAGATAAGAATTTATGTAAGAGTGTTAGTCCGTGTTCATTGACAGTACAAACAGTAGGCGGGTATGTGTTGCGTATCACGGGTAGATCGAACTGTACGGTCGTTGTTGGTGGCTGCGAGGTGACGTTTCCTTTCATTGTTGTACCCGAACTACAGCGAACGATATTAGGAGCGGATTTTCTGCGTGAGATTGGTGCATAATCGACACGCAAGCGAACGTGGTGATCACGAAATACGGGCATATCAACATGTATGAGACCAGCGAGATAGCAGCGATTAAGCTGTCGACGGTACACAATGTGACAGAGTTAATTAATAAATACGATCATCTGTTCACTGGAGATGGCGACCCATACGGTTATTGCGATAAGGTGAATCATGAAATTCCGTTAAGTGATCCGAAAGTAAGGTCATTTACAACGCGAAGAGTTCCATGTCATCTGGAAGGCGAAGTGGAGCGACAAGTGCAAGAGATGTTAAAAGATGATATTATTGAGGAAGCTGATAGCCCGTACAACTCTCCAGTGCTGTTAGTAAAAAAAGCGAATGGGAAGTATAGATTCTGTGTTGATTTTCGACAGTTAAACAGTATGACAGAGTTAAGACCGTGTGCCATGCCAACAGTGGTAGAAACTTTAGATCGCCTACAAGGTGCGAATGTGTTTTCGGTTCTCGATCTTCGCTCAGGATACTGGCAGATACCGATAAAACAAGGTGATAGAGATAAGACGGCTTTCATCGTGGGTCAGACACAATATCGATTTAAACGCATGCCGTTTGGACTAGCAGGTGCACCGTTTACGTTCAGACGACTGATGAAGCTATTACTTAGGAACTTGAAAAACGTGGAGGTTTATGGTGATGATCTCGTCATATACAGTCAAAACGAAAACGATCACGTCAACCATGTAGAAGCCGTGCTGCGACGCATCGAAGAGTTTGGACTACGCGTCAACAAAACCAAGTCCCAGATAGCCAAAAAGAATGTTACTCTGTTGGGACATAAAGTGGGAAATGGTGAGATTAAACCACTGCCGGAGAAAATTTTGACGATTAAAACGATTCCAGCCCCGAATTCAAAGAGAAAACTGAGACAATTCTTGGGTAGAGCAGCGTTTTATAGTCGCTTCGTGAAGAACTTCAATGAGATAGCAGCCCCTCTATACAGGCTACTAGGTGAGCCAAAGTTTGTTTGGTCGGAAGAATCGCAGAGGACATTCGACAGAATTAAACAGCTGCTCGACCACCAACAAATGACGCTAAAACTACCTGTACCAGGAAGACAGTTCACAGTGTGCACAGATGCCAGTGACTACGCTATAGGTGCGGTCCTAAGACAGGACGAGGGAATCGTTGAGTATGCCAGTAGGGTTTTGACACACACAGAGAGAAAGTATTCAACGATAGAGAAAGAATGTTTAGCAATGGTATGGGCAGTCGACAAATGGAGACCTTATTTACTCGGCCGGCGGTTCCACATCGAAACTGATCATAAGCCGCTACAATTTTTGAAGACAGCGAGAGACCCACGGGGGAAGTTGTCACGGTGGATGTTGCGTCTTCAGGAGTACGATTTTACGATCTCACACGTTCCTGGAAGTGAAAATGTCTTGGCAGATTTGTTATCGAGACCAGAAGATGAGTCTGAGTTGCCCGAGGTCGCTTACGGAGTGCATGCAGTAGAACAAGACCCACTAAGACTTGCACGCAGGCAGAGGTTGGACGATACGCTGAATACAGTAATACAGGTGATCACCAACGGAATAGAAGTGGATCAAACTACGGCGAGTAAGGAGCTAACCACACTACTCAGACAGAGGGATCGACTCAGAGTGAATGCCTACGGGACTCTGACCTGGCGAGAGAACGACGGAAGCTGGCTGGCTGTCATACCTCAATCGTCGCGCCACGATATGATAGAAGAATGTCACCAGCTAGCGCATACAGGCGTGGCCAGAACAACCGACCTCCTAAGAAATTGTTGTTACATTGTAACAACAGGAGACAAGGGCCAGGCAACAGGTCGTTTATTATGGAAATCAACACATATTTAGAGATTTTCATGTACATTATTATAGATTATTTAAGCAAACAAACACAGTCTTCTGATTGGTTGTTTCTCACAGAAAGTTAACCTTGCATCTCTTTGTGGCTGTTTCTTGAATGTCAGATCATCTATATGTTAACCGTATCCGCCTACGCAAAGCCTTTGTTCTCACTTTTCTCACGACCAATATTTGGGACATAAACATTGATGTAAATTACTGTCCACCAATTTTGACTAACAGCCAGCTCTCACCACACTATATGCAGAAGTAGCATCAATCCGACTATTGAAGCCTATTCTTTGAGCACTAAAGGATTTTGTGATCCACCTTTCTTCGCCTCGGTATTTTGTTGTTTCTCTACTCACTATTTTATTAATTTCATCATGAGGTGATATCATTTACAGAAACATTGGAAAACGGCCTGGAAGTACTGGACAGCTAACTGTTTCGTCCTAGTTTGGGAGTCTTAATCAGTACGCACCTACAACACAAAAGTTCGAACTCAGGACCTTCTGGTTACGAGGTGAACTCGTAGAGCATTAAACCAACTTCTGCGAATTCACGATACAGCCATCGTCATCCGCGGAGAGTATTTATCCCCACACCCCACCTGCTGTACCTTATTGGTCACGAACTGTGCATCGGATAGAGTCCCAGGGGTTTAATGCTCTACGAGTTCACCTTGTAACCAGAAGGTCCTGGGTTCGAACTTCTGTGGTGAGTGCGTACTGATAAAGACTCCCAAACTTGGACGAAACAGTTAACTCTCCAGTACTTCCAGGTGGTTTTTCAATGGTTCGCTAACCGATATCAGGTCATGATGAAATCCTGTAATTAATCAAAACCCTACAAAC
Source organism: Trichobilharzia regenti (assembly GCA_944472135.2). Taxonomy (NCBI): domain Eukaryota; kingdom Metazoa; phylum Platyhelminthes; class Trematoda; order Strigeidida; family Schistosomatidae; genus Trichobilharzia; species Trichobilharzia regenti. The sequence goes on along the minus strand of OX235262.1, from coordinate 98,581,105 downwards.
CAACATTTGAATATTTTATTAATTGTTCCAGCTTCTTATACTGCTTATACATTGTCTGTCTTTCTAACACTTTTTCACTAACTCTTATATTTATAATATAGCAGTCTTGTTTCTTAGTTCATCGTTCATTGTTTTTCCATTATTTCGGACCCCTATCATACCAGATATGTCATACCTTAAATGTTTTTTTTGACTGTTTCTATTTCAGGGGAATGATGACAAAATTTTACTCTAAACAGTTTAACATACATCGGTGATATTGACAATCATTAATTTATTTTCGTTGTCTAAATATTATCCTGTTCAAAAATAAATGAATGATTCATTGTAATAATTCACAACTCAATTTAACAGAAGAGAGAAAAGTTAATGGGAAAAAGTGGCGAACAAACATGAAATGAAATTTATTTTCAATTAGTTTATTTCAGTGATTTGTGTTGTTAAGGCAATAGTGTGTGTGTGTGTGTGTGTGTGTGTGTGTGGATAAGTGTTGTTGCCATCTTATTTATCCCCTTATTTTCATTTTTATTAAACTTTCTTCTGTAATACTGAATAATTAATTCCGATAAAAAGCGATTGAGATGAATTTGTCTAAAGTAACAAATTTAATTCACTTTACAGACATATTTTACTTTGTCAGATATACTGAATGGAGGACGAAAAACTGATATTACATGAACTCATTCACAGTCACTATGAGAATTGTTTGCTTCAAGGGCCATTGAATTGGGTCCCAGTGAATGAATGGTGTACGAGCTTGCCTTGTAACCGGAAGATCCTGGGTTCGAACCTTTATGGTACATGCGTACTGCATATGAGCCTCAAACTAGTACGAGACAGCTGTCCTCAATGGTTCTCTAACTGATATCAATCCGTGATCTAACGTAAAACAAATAGAATCACTGCAAACTAGTTCTTGGTAATAATAACTATAATAATATCGATTTTATTCTGGAAATTATGTTTACACATAGTGCAGAATTCTCAGTGTAATTTCTTGCAAAAGATTTACTCCTCGCATAGAATATTCAAGTAAAAATATGATATGACGCAATATATTCTTCCTGAAACAAGACTCAATCCTTTACACCATTTTCCTTCATTTTTTTCTTGAAGTGAACAACAGTAGGTTGAAAGACATTAAAACTTTTTCGTGAATTCATGTTATGGCCCGAAAACATAATTAGAAGAATAAACAACAAGAAACGGAGTAAAGTAGATGATGCATTATGCCAGACAGAAATTTAGGTAGCTCAGTGGCTTAAACTGATCACCGGACCATAGGAATCTTGTTTATCTCCTCTTGATAAATAAGGGTTTCATACATTTGGTTCCCTTGATGAATTTCGATAGAGAAAGAAAGACCAGATTTGCAGTATAAAATGTTATCATTCTATTTCACAGGTTTTCATCAGCTGCAAACCACCTGAAATTACAATGGTTATAAATAATAACATTTCATACTTCATTGTTTGAAAGGTAATAGAGGAAACATTATAAGGTGAACGCATCATCAATTTATCTTATGTCAAACTTTCTTTTTTCATAGTTTGACATAAGATAAATTGATGATGCGTTCACCTTATAATGTTTCCTCTATTACCTTTCAAACAATGAAGTATGAAATGTTATTATTTATAACCATTGTAATTTCAGGTGGTTTGCAGCTGATGAAAACCTGTGAAATAGAATGATAACATTTTATACTGCAAATCTGGTCTTTCTTTCTCTATAGAAATAAGGGTTTCTTATTAAATTTATTTATTCTTTTCATTCAGTTATAATATATTTTTGGAAGCATATTAATTTCTTATTGTTAGTTTCGCCTGACTGAAATGATTCACCACTATTTGCATGTCGACTGCTGGAACAAGCACCTCAGTATTGTCTAAGATATCCATTTGCTGCTATTTAACAGATGGTAGCTAACAGTGGATCCCAAGACAAATTTTTTGTCTAATTTTGGGTTCGTCAACTGCCTATATCTGTTCCTAAGTCGGATGGTGTTCCTACAGTGATTAGAACCTTGCATGGATTGCACTAAACTCTAGAAGCTAGTAATTTAATGCCAGTTATTCATTTTGCAAGTGGTATCTGTTCCTATTTCTTGAAACTTGTGAATTTCTAATCGACAACTTTGTTCGATCAAAACAGTGTATGTGTGCTACAAGATTGACTCTTCAGAAAGAAAAGTCGACTCCATGATGCTACGGATATCTGCTTGATGTTATTTGAAATGAAAGTGGAAACTCCCCGACAACTCTCGAGTTGGACAAAACTCACCTGAATTCTACATCTAGCTTTTCTTATTATTTATTATTATTATTCCCTTGTGTTCCAATTGGAATATAGGGCTTCAATAACACATATCCACTTTCTTGTATTTTCTTCTGTCCATATCAGCTGGCTAGTAACACGATTGCCCATAATCCCTCATCCCCTCTTCTCACGATCTCCTCCATCTCACCCTTGCACTGACTACCCAGCTGACGCTTCCCATTCGGGTTCCACTGGAGCGGCGGCCTTCATTAAGTGCGATGTCATTCGGTGGCCTCCTCAATGTATGCCCGATCCATCTCCATCTCCTCTTACATATTTGTTGAGCCATTGGTTCTTGGTGGGTTTATTCCCACATTTTCTTGTCACTTATCCTTTGTGGCCATTTGATCTTTAGTATGGAGCCAGCGAAGGCAGCTGTTAATGAAAGTCTGCAGTAGTCTGTCGGAAATCTTTTTCGTGACACGCAGTACAAGTTTCTGACCCATATAAAATGACCAACTTCACAGTGGTGTTGAAAATGCGAATCACGTTCTTTATACTGAGTGAAGAAGATTTCCCAACTGGTTTCAGGTTGATGAAGGCGTATCTCGCCTTTTCGATTCTGACTCTGATATCTTCGTCCGTTCAGCCTCTAGTTGAAACGATGTTTTCCAGATAAGTAAAGGAGAAAACCTCTGGTTCTGGTTGTTGTCACTGTTGAATGGTCATCTTCATCACCTCCGTCTCCTCTGTGTTCACCCGAAGTCGTGTCTTCCCTGCCTGCCTCTTCAGCCAGTTTGTTGGTTTTCGCCTGCCTGCAATTCTTCAAGTTTGTGCAGCATTAGACATAAATCATCCACAAGCAAAATCCAAATCTTCTACCATTTTCTTTTCGGTCGTCCAGCGCATTCCTGACTCCTCGTTGCCAATAGTCTGACGCATAATCCAGTCCAACACAATTAAGAATATCATCGGTGATAACAGCCAGGCAGGCTTGTCTTACTCCTGTATTCACTTCGAACGCCTCGCTGAGTTTCCCGTTGTGGACCCTTTGACCCATGCCACTGTCATATAGCTGTTGAATGAGGGTGATAAAGACTTGAGGTACTACGTTTTTGAAGGTCCTTTCGAAGTCGATGAAGTTGAGGTAGAGGTGTGACTACCATTCTATACTTTTTTCAATGACGATGCGTAGAGTTGTAATTTCATGATTTGCCTTTTCTGAATCTAGCTTGTTCCGGTGGGGCGGAGTTCTGTATCCAGTGCATCGTTTATTCCCTCCACGATGATGTGACTTAGTATTTTACTTGGCGTGGACATGAGCATTATTCCACGCCAGTTTCTGCAAAGGCATAAGTCGCCTCTCTTTGGCAGTTTAATGAGGTAGCCCTTCTTCCAATCAGTACACACCTTTCCTTCTTCCCAAACTTTTTGCGTGAGAATATCTACCGTAATCTTCGGGGCTGTCTTCAGTGCTTCGGAAGGGATGGCGTCTGGTCCTACTGACTTCCCAGCCGGTGTTCAGTAGCTTAATCTCATTCAGGATTTGCTCTTTCGTCGGAGGAGCGTTGTCCAGTGGTATTTCCGTGTGTGCTGTTGGTGGTATTTCTGGGAGAGTTGCCGGTAGTGGTCGATTCAAGAGTCCATTAAAGTAATCAGCCTATTGTTTGATTTGTTTCCCCTCCTTGGTGATCAGGTTCCTTTGAGCATCTTTTATTCGTTTCATCATCTGGGTTGATCTCTTCTCGGATAGTGAGTGACCTGGTTATCTGGTTTGATGTCTTGAAGTTGCTTTTACCTGCCGCCTGTTCTGCTTCAGTTGCCACTTATCAAATAACATACCAGAAGCTACCAAGAAATCCCAACTTGACTACTTTTACTTTGCTTCACCCTCTATCTTTGCGATTATACGCTCTGGAATCCATTTACCACCTCATGACTTTATTTTAGAATCTGAATTCTGCCGAAGTACCCTATTTCAAACTCTTGAAGTAAGTTTTCTAAAATTATTGTTGTAACGTTTAATGAATAGCTTAGTATTAAAATAGCTTGTTCTACTACATTACTACAATGTGCTTCAACTACCATTATACGTCATTTATGTACTCCAAAAGTCGAAAGATATATTTACATTCATAAATATTACTTTTAAACTATAAACTATCTGAAATTAAAAAACAAACTGCTGGCTCTCAGAATTATCATAATGATAAAAGTTGGCCTTTTTGCCTGTTTACAATTTATTATATACATTCTCCATATGATATGAATGTGCACTATAAATTCTTTCGAAACGTTACCCTGCAGGTTGTACTGTTTCATTCTGTATTTTTCATATCAGTAAACAAACCAACATGGAATTATATATTGTTTACTAAATGTTTGGTATTAAGTTTTTATAAAATAAAATGATTTATTACTATTTATCATTAGTTGAATTGATTTACAAAGAATGTAGCTTTGACATATTAGTCACAGTAAGTAATATATTCCCATGAGACACTCCAGATATACCTTGTAATATTATAGAATATGGAAATATTTTCAAGAATTAAGGCATAAAGGCAAGAAAAATGATCATCACGCGAATTACCGTCTTTAACTTTTCATTCTCATTCAAAACGATGCTGTCTAAATTGCAGAAACAAAGAGTGAAGTGAAAATAAAAACAAAATATGGGAACTCAGGCATGTAAACTAGTGTAAGAATACTAACACCCATAAATCATCACTTGCCATCTATAGTTGGCATCTAAATCGTTTAATTTTGTATTACTAATTTATTGTTTAAAAATATTTCACTGACATATGTATTATAGTTTATAGTGCCGCCTAGAACCCGTACATAGAGAGAGAGAGAGAGAGAGAGCAGGAAAGAAGTGTGAATACAGAATATGGCGACTTAACTAAGGCACTAGGAGTTGAATAATATTTCCATGAAAAAATGATTCATAAAATAAATAAACAGGAATTATAATCAAACTTAGTTTTTTCCCCTTAAATTATCGAGGTATAAAGTAGCATAGCACCTAGAAATGGGTGATGCTTGGTATTCAGTTAAATCTGAGACTTCCTGAGCCGTATGTTGGCTTACAATCCGGTGACTGATTAATTTCTATTAATTGGCTTTTCCATAAATTAGTTGTGGTGTGAATAACTGACTTATACAACTTTAGACTTAATGAAAAGTGTTCCAGAACTTGGAATGATTATAAACCTCGTGATTCCATCATAGTTAAGATTTTATTTTGCTAAATCACACAGTGTTATACAGTAATATTAACTGATGGCGTTTCGAGCACAAGCTATTGCTCATAATCAATATCAAGTCAATCAAGTTGTATGAGTAACTGATTATGAGCAATTGCTTGTGCTTGAAACGTCATAAGCTGTATAACACGGTGTGATTTATCAAAATAAAATCTTACCCATAATGGAGTTATACTCTACCACAGTGCCTAAGTTTTATATTTATATTATAAATCTCGTGGTTACGGCTTGTTGTAGAAGTACCAGCTACATGCAGGAAAATTATTTTAATAACTTTTTTTATTTTGATTATAGCTTGACTCCACACAGTATTTTTGGTTTAAGTATGGAATTTTCAGCATGTGATACCGGTAGCCCAAATTTTGCAGGCCGACAAGTGATATCATGTGTTCGTCGGCAGGGGATCGAACCTCGGACCATGTGCAGGGTCGGCAAGTGTCCTAACTGCTGTGCCACCGACGCACTTCTTAATCAGTGAGTTAATAAGCTTAGAAGCCATTTCTTTGTATGCCAGATTTAGTTTATGTAAGTCTCACAGTTTAAATAATGTAATACTAAATACGTACCACTAATTACAACATTATTGATGAGGAATTATTCACTGTTAAATCTTCATAAGAAGTGAGACACTTTCACCTTCGATTTTTTTCTTAAGCTATCTGTCCATCTTCCTTTCAACATATTCAGCAGTTCTAAAATTAATTGAGAAATTCCCACTAATGATGAGCTTTCTAGTATGGTGACTACATTGTAAATTGGCTAATAGAAATCCATTTGCACCTCGAAGTACTGGAGACATAATAGTGATTACTCCCCGGTGACCCATTAATTCAGTTTTAAATTTTATTTTGAAAACCTTTGATCTGTCTCTGAATAAGACTGAAAATATTTAATGACAGGTTAGATTTTTACCCACATAAGTTTTCTTTATATAGTCTAAAACAACTGTAAAGTTATTAAGGAAACCGAAAGTGTATCTCTCATTAATCTTAACTGAATAACAGTATATATATATATATATATATAGGATGTTAAGACAAAGTAAATTAAATCTCGAAAATCAATGTTCAATGCTTAAAGTTCAGTATACTTGAAACATTGAATAAAATGTCACTTCAGCATTGATGTATGCAACAACTTGTATTTACCCTCTAGCTTTACATAACACTTCAAACACATTTTAGACAAGAAATTTTTTTAATATCTCAATGAATACTTTGATTTGATTTAATTTTGTTTATGAAAGCATGTAACAATGACTAAATTTCATTAGTATAAATAAAAGTGAAACAAATAAAAGCTTACACAGGAAAATTCTAGACATAAATGTAATTAGTTATTCCTTTTCCTTTTTTTATTTATGGCTTATTTCAATTTTGCTGTAAAATAAGAAAAAAATTTTTTATAAGTGAAGATATTCGTGAACATTTTAGGATGAGACAGATGAGATCCTAATCAGACTAGATTTCAAAAATTACTTCTCTTAATTTTAAAGTTTCGTTTAGGAGAATGTTGTTTAAAATTATACCTCAGTGACGGAAAATTAATAGCTGCAAGTAGGTTATTGAAAATGACATCCATGGTTGGTAACATCATTTCTGTAAGTAGAAATTTAAATTAATTCTAACTTATTCTTGCCTGATGACTACATATCAGCAAATTACGCGATGATTTGTCTCAATGTCATACTTTTTAGAGTAGAGTATGTAGTTTTTCAATAGTTGTTTTTTAGGGATTTGATTTGTTTTTCAAGTTTGACCAGAGAATGTGATATCAGCTGAAGCTGCTGCAATAAGATCAACTAAACCGGAACTTTGTATCCAAAAAGAGCACGTCCAGGCGCTGTTCCTACCGTGACCAAACTTGAACTGATGATTTATCTTCTCACCAAGAGTGCTCCTTCCCCTTAACCCTCTTGGTTTTTTTTCTTTGCTTATTATTACAAATATCATTATTACAATTATTATTATTCGTCATAATTTATACCCTTCATGCAAACATTCCCTCAATATTATCGAATTTTTCATTTATACTATCCTGAATTATTATTAGTGATATTATCTCCTTTCTCAATATATGCCTCCACCTGTTTCATTTCATATATTCGTTATTTCATTATGAACCTCTCATTGCAGTCTTACTATCTCCTATTTAACACAGACCACTTTGTACTAGCCACTCACCTGACACCTTCTTGAACTGACTTGTCAGTTTTCCTACCCCACACTCTACAAATCTATTATGATTAATCACCACCACTTTCTCCCGTTTTACAATATTTTGTAGTCGGTTTCAGCTTAGCACGTTTTTCACAGAAACACGGCTATTTATTTTGACACCCCATAACTAATGTGTTATTCTACATTAAAAACGTATCCGCCGTATAACTGGCCTTTATTGTAACGACAAAAAATATTATATTTTATAATTGTAAGAACCTGAAGAGCAATTATTGAAAAGAATATTCTTCGTTCAGATTGACTTTTAGTTGGAGAATCATTGAAAACCAGGGAGTACTGGACAGCTATTCAGCTGTTTCATCCTAGTTTGGGAATCATAGGCGGTACGCACCCACCGGGTTTCAAACCAAGGACCTTCCGGTTACAAAACCAGGTCGTAGACCATTCAGCCACTGGGAACCGATTCAATGGCCCATGAATGCTAACTTCTACCACTTGGTGATTTAAGCACGACTACTAGCCAATGTCATGGGTGGCGAGTATTTGTCCTTATGCCCGACCTAGTTGACCCCACTGGTTACGACTCCTCACTAGAACTCCAGGAAACTCCGTGCTGTAGTCAGTCACAAGCGATGATCTGATCAAAAGTTGATTTGTAGGGATTTGATTTGTTCCAAACTTGACTATGGATTGATATCGTGCTAAAATCAAGAACTGGTAGAAGTTAGAATTCATGGGCCATATGATTGGTTCCCAGTGGCTGAATGGTATGCGAGAATGCCGTGTAACTGGAAGAAACTGGGTTCGAACCCTTGTGGCGGGTGCGTACTGATGAAGAGTCACAAACTAGAACAAAACAGCTGTCCACTACTCTCCTCTAACTGATATCAATCTGTGACCAAACTTGAAAAATAAAGTATGTAGTATTAAAACGTTATGTGATGCTAAAATATTAAAGCAATTATTCTTATCAGATTCAATTATTTTCTATTCCAACATTGCTCAGTAAAATTACAGTGTGACATTCTGAGTAAGAAAAAAGCACCTAAGTGTAAACCAACCTCAGGAATATTTTTCCTCAAATGAACACTCACTATCTATTATTGATATTTTTATAGACAAACTTCTATCAACTATTGTCTTCTCTCCATAGTGAAGATCAAATTACTGGCGAGAAAGGACTCGCCACGAGGAACTCTGGCAACAAACCAACTAACAATCTGCCATAAGTTTAATTGAATTTGAGATTTTCCCGTCGATTGATTGGACCGAAGTACTCGGTCTCAGGTTGACATGTCGGCTTCTTGTGCAGATGCTTCGACGATGTCTGAGCATTTAGTTAGTATTTAATTGGTGGATGGTGACTAGCAGAGGAATCCATGGGTACTGGGTTCGAGCCTCAATGGGAACATCATCACTCACTGAGAAATGCATGTACATCCAGTTGACGAGTCCCAAATAAGATGAAATGCGCATCTTGGATTCCACTGCTAGTCACCATCCATCAATTAAACCTGCCATAAGGTTAGTAAATGGAAGTGAATTAAATAAGCAACACCTAAAGGCTTAACTCTTATGATGATATAATACGATATCAACAAGTTTTCCATATTTTTCAAGGTATGCTTGGAATTATCTCACTGTAGTAACTATTGCAATTGTTTAGCAATGAATAATGGCAAGTATAGTGGAGTTCCTAAAATCCAACCCACACAAGATCGTTGGTGCACATTACCCAACAGTCCCAAAACTGGAGAAAAGCAGCATTCTAATATCCTAATGATTTGTTTTGGAATGACTGTCACATTCTTTCACAATCATGATGAAATAAATGACTGAACTTCATTGAAAAGCGAAAAAAATTCTTTTTATTTATGGTATATGTCAAAATGTTGATACAAATGAATTCTGTAAGGTTGAAATGGCAGTGAAAAGCTGTTTTTTAAACTAACCATGCAGGAATAACACTGATGTCATATATCTAGTTTCATATTTATTTTATAAACATGGAGTTTTATTTACTACTCGTAAGTATTAAAGTTTTCAATATATAAAATCAGTTTTTAGTAGTGCATCAGTAACCGCCGATTTAATAAAATAAATTTGATGTAGGTATTTAAGTGGTCACGTCAAATGTTCTTCCTGAAATTTTTTTACTTCAGTATTACAAAGTTGGACAATTATGATGAATATACTGACAGCAATATAAGTTCAAAACTACAAAAAATGTAATTCAACACAATAAAAAATATTCATTCAGACATCTATAAAACACAAAATAATCGAGCAAAGAATATTCTTTTCGATAAATTCCTCTTCTGGCTCTATAATTATATATATATATATATATATATATATATATATATATATATATAATATTATATATAAAGTATGGTCAATGCAATTACAGTTCACTAAAAATACTTAAATTATAATAGTAATAAAGACATAATAGCGAATAGAATATCAACTAAAATTAGGGAAATTGCACAAAAATTTAGGATAATTCAAACTTGGATGGCCAAGGTAATGATAATGTCTGAACGAACTTCTTTTGGATGCATAAATTAGGCTTGTTAATGTGGATCCCCACAGCCTCAACAATATTTAGTAGTCGAAATCTTAAGGCAAAATTGAGATTCGTAGGTATGCGGTAAATGACCCTGAAAGTATGGTTGACGTCAATCTTGTGTTCCGTCTCCACAAGATGAAACAGAATAGCGCTACTAATGGATTTTGTTTGATCTTTGCATAACCACGCAGGGTGATGTTCAGAAATTCGACGAGAAACACACCTAGTTGTGCGGTCTATGTAACTTGCTCCACAGGAGCAGTTAAATCGGTAGATACACATGGATGGGGCGAAATTAGGTAGTTTGTCTTTTACTCCTGAACGCAGAAGGAGTGGTTTTAAAGATACAACGTAATTCAGCAGCAGGGAATGCTCGCTTTCCGCATTTCTAATGCGCTGTGTTAGTATCTCGCTAGTGTTGTCCCCAAGGAACTGCATCTGAAAGAATAAGGCCTTTTTTAGAACTGTTGGTAACTTCGGCTGCTTTGGTTTCAAATTCATATTCTTATCAATAAACTTTTCAGGATAACCATTCTCACTTAGCAACCGTTTAATATTATTCAGTTCTTCATCAAGACATTCGTCCGAGCAAATCGCTCTTGCTCTGTGAACCAGGCACTTTATCAAATTGCGTTTGTATTTCAAGGGCACAAAACTGAGAAAATGTGTGTACTGGCCCGTTGATGTAGGTTTTCTATAAACACTTCTTCTTATTGTGCCATCCTCTTTTCTGGTCATAAAGACGTCTAAAAAAGAAATACTAGTCTTTTTCTTTCTCAATAGTAAAATTTATCGCAGAATGTACCTCATTAAATTTATCCAGGATGCTCTTTGCTTCCTGTCAAAAAAGAACATTAATTCATACAGTTTATTGTGTTAGCACCATCATGGATAAGATTTTATTTTGATAAATCACACAGTGTTACACAGTAATATTAACTGATAACGTTTCGAGCACAAATTACTGCTCATAATCATATCAGCAATAGTTTGTGCTCGAAACGTCATCAGTTAATATTAGTGCATAACACTGTGTGATTTATCAAAATAAAATCTTATCTATAATGGAGTTATACTCTACCACAGTGACGAAGTTTTATACTTATATTAATAATACAGAATGTGTTAGCAGTTGGTGTCAGTTTAGTAATTCTTAGTGTATGAATACTTCAGACTTGAACTAAAATCCGGAGGTTTCCTAATAACGAAGTGAGGTAACTTTGTATAACAGTCGAGTGCTTACAATAAAATAAAAGACTTCATGGTGAATACAAGTAAAGAAATTTTTCATTCACTCTCTTGAACAATGAGTAAACAGATAAATTATTTACTATAATTCATCCTGAGCTGAACAAAGGGCTGTGGAAACTTATCTCCATTTCACTCTTTTCTCTACAGCCCGCTTCAGATGGTTTCACAAGTCCCGGCAAGCTTTCACTTTGTCTTCGCATGATCTTCCTGCTCAACTTATCGCTTCTTTTATTTGAAGGCCTGATGCATGATGTCACACAACGGCATCCACAATCTATAGTCTAATCTATTTTAGTTTCCTTCGGCATGTTTATTGAGTCAGGTTTTTGACTGGTTCTATGATAGGGTTCCAAGTTGCTTACGCTTTCTGGCCATCTGGTACTCCGTGTCAAACGAAGTTAGAAGCTGATGAAAAATTGTAGTAGCCTTTTTTAAAAAATCGCATAAATAAACGTTTTATTCAAGCATATTAGAAGTCTGTTAAATTTCCGAACACATTAACATATTATTGTTTGGAGGATTTAATCATGAGCTGACATCAGTTAGAGAACCATTGGTAAACCTGAGAGCATTGGACAGAGGTTTCACCCTAGTTTGGGATTCTTCAAGTTTTCGAATGGTTCTCTAACTGATGTCAGCTCATGATGAAATCCTCCAACCAATCCATCAATAATCCCTACAAAACCAATACTTGACTTTTACGTATAACAAAATGATTAAAGACAACACCACCTTACAGTCATGTTATAAATTATTGACAAACAGCATAATAGATGATATTCGGGAGTGAAACGCAGCGTGTTGAAATAATATATAATTTGCAATATTCTAAAGCTTTCCGTTGAAGTAGTCCCGATAGAACAAGTTAGTATTACTGTCACAATGCTGGCGTTCAAAATCAAGAAAAAAATGAAAGAAGTATGAAAGAGTAAGAGACAAAGATGTCCTGTAATACACTGGTCCCTCAAGAACTCTACTTGTTCTAAACCTAAAATAAAAACGAATTTAATGTGAATAGTAGACAGCCTGCTTAAAAGTGGAGGTAACGAAAACCTCCATCAATATACTGCATATAAGTTCTCTTGTTTACTTTGTTTTAATTTAATAAAATGTAACTTGTAGTAGTTTTATTTACTCTTGAGATTGTTTAAACTGTTTAAAACTGCTGATTCTCAAGTTTCTACTAAACTGGAGGGAAGACACAATCCTGGTTGGCAACTTATTCCAATACATGGGATAACTGTTCCTGAGTTATATCCTTAGGTCTCAAAATGTACTCCCGAAAATTTTATAATTGTCATTCGACCAAATGTCTTGTATTTTCAATTATTGGCTTTGTAGGGATTATTGTTTGATTGGTTGGAGGATTTCATCATGAGCTGACATCAGTTAGAGAACCATTGGAAAACAAGCTGGGAGTACTCGACAGTTATTTCGTCTTAGTTTGGGACTCCTCATCAATACGCACCCACCACCAGGGCTCACACACAGGACTTTCTTGTTACAAGGCGAGCGAGCCCGCAGACCATTCAGTCATTGAGACTCGATCAAATGATCAGCCCATGAATTCTAACTTCTACCAATTCGTGACATAGCGTGACCACTCGGTAATGCCTTCTTCGATGAGTTACTACCTCACGTTCAACTTTCTGTACCGTACTGGTCACGGCTTCCCATTAGAACCGCAGGTTACCACCTGAATAGGGCCAGTCGCTAGTGAGCATCAGATCAATTTTAAAGAATTGTTTTTTGTAGGGATTTTGTTTGATTGGATTGCATTTCTCGGAGACCAAGAAGAGACATCGTAATGGATTGTTTCGCACTTCGTGTGTGACATCACTTTTTCAGACTAAGAAGAGGAAATATCATGGAATAAAATCCGGTGAAAATTCTATACACTATATAAACACTGTTAACGATAAAGCTATTATTATTACTGAATGAACGTTATTTTATATGTTAAAGAATCAAATAGTAAATGAAGTCGGTCAAAATGCAACTACAAATAAATATTTATTGAGGTAAATTACGACACAGATTCAGAGCCTAACCTACTATTCACACTTTTTATGATGTTTCGTGCTTTTGCAATGACTTCAAACTTCAGCTTAAGTATTATCCTTAAATTTGAGAGATTTATTGTTTCATTGGAGATTTTAAGTTAATACAAAACTCAAGAATTTACCATGAATATATATATATATATATTCAACCTATAAGCTTTAACGCTACTCAATTCCCAACTTTCTTGTGATTTTGAACAAAGCAAGAACTACAGTTTAGCAGAATAAAGTGGTACCATCTTTTATTTCGTTGCCTTCTCGTCAGCTGCATCCAGGCCAAAGACATTATTAAATATATCTACAAAAACAAAAATCAATCGATCGATATATGCATACAGTAATGATATATACATATATATATGCAATATTAAACACTATTCCGAACAATAATAATCATACGCAATGGAAACTTTTCAGCATTTCGCATTCGGATGAAAGAGAGATGAAAATATCCAGTTATCAGGGCAAAGAAAAACTGATAACCGCTTCTTTCTGGACGCATAAATCAGGTTTCAGGCGCTCGATGGAAATCGCTTCAGCAAACTTGAGGAGAATTAAGCTCTTTTGCCAATTGATAATTTTGAACGACTTTTCGAAGTCCACCAGAGAAATTTTTTTGGAAAGCGTCACACAATTTCTCCTTTGTCAGGGATTTCGACAGAGTTTTATAAAAAAATTTACGTTTTCTGTTGAAGTCCTTGAATGAAATTGACGAATTTGATCCGGCATACTATATTCAAACTATTGACGACACCACCGAAGGATCGGGCTTCAGTTCTGTTGATTCAATATGCGATTTTGTAATGCGTTCAAGATTTTTGAGAGATGGAGGTAGTTTGCAAGTACCTAGTGACTTCATGAGATGGCGAGGAAAGCTATGAGACCGCAGGCATTCATCGTAAAACTTCAATCGAGTCACTTCTCTGGATATTCTGCAACGAATAGTCACCAAATGATTCAGTGATTTGAAAGATTCTCTGGTATTGGTGTGGTGCTGCTACTCAGTGGAAGAATAGTATGAAAATCTACCTATTTAAGCCAACAGAGAGTAGATGGAATCAAATACAGTCTATGAAAAAATTGGTTGAAATGTAAGAAAACCTCTGTTTTTGTAATCTGACCAATTAAATTTTTGCTTTTTAGAAAATTACCTTTCAAAACAAGAGTTCCACCCCATAACAAAGAATGAAAAAAAATTTTTTTGAAATAAAAAATGTGAAGGCAGTGTATACTTTACTATAACTTTCAGAGGAAGTATGATAACAGCAAAAAACAAATAAACAGATGTGACAGACACGACACCGGATCATCTATTAGAATTAACTTCAGTTAAAAATTTTACATTTCTCTGCCAGTTGTCATTGTTTATTGTACTTACTGGTGTTGGTATCTTTTTGTTGTCAGTGTTGGAGTACACTACTAGGCAGTATATATATATATATATATATATATATATATATATATATATATACGCTTATACAGAACGGGAAATCTTCACAATCTAAAATAACAGTGACAATGACAATCAAATGAACGAACGCACAGCCATAACTGATAACAGATGGAGTTTTATACAAATGACAAGCCAACAACTAAATACACTTAGATAAAGCAAGTTCACTTCTGTTACACTTTGTATTGTGCGTTTCTGCTTCCAAATCAAAAAAGAAAACAATTGTCACAGATAGGAATGCATTCAAACATGGTGTATTCACTAAAAAAAATTAATTAAAATTAATATATTTTTCACTGCTTAAAAATAGCAAACGTTTTAGGAAATCTACAGTGACAGAACGCCAGCGTTCATTAGATTTCATTCCGTATTACACAAATTCATAAAGACTGATTTAATCATGGATAATTATAAAAAAAGTAATTTAAAAATGAGGTTTGCTTGTGGGGGATAAATATGATCGATCTCTGATGGAATATTGACTCCTAAAACAGACGCTTGATATGACTTGACAGTACGTTTCTTCCCTTTGAAACTTATCAGCTGGTTGTGAGTTCATCTCAGAAAGTGATGGGTTTCCCATTAGGACCCAGTCTAAGAACGATAATAGAGAATAAATGATGCCTGACTATCTCGTGGCTCAATATCTCCATGGATAACACGGAAGAATAGCAACTGATGACTAAGCTGGAGGACTTGGTTTTAAAGCTTATAATTTCCTTGTTATTCAGCGACTGCAAACCCCTGTCACCTTGGGAGTCTTGTGTAGTCTTAATCTCAGTTTATAAGTCTTACTGACCAAGTCTTTAATCGTTAAAGGAAGAAAAGTATTCACTAGTAATTATAATGACATGAGTACAAAAAGTTTGAAGACGAGCCATTTTAACGAAGAAAAATGTCTATTCTTAAAGATTTAAGCCAGCTAACTACAAAAATATAAACTGAAAGTGTATTGATCTCAGTTAAAATTGCTTGCCAATGTTTCTTTGATTACAGCTTAGCCAATCTGTTACTCCTTAGCTAGTAAGACTTCTAAATTAAATGAATACATAATTTGACCCATGTAATAAAACCTCTTTTTCATAAGAAAATAGCATAGTATTAGAAATATTGATAACATGTCTATCCAGACTAATAAGGAAAACGTTTATACCATTTTTATGCCTACCACATATACAGAGAGGACTTATTAGTATCCGTAAGGGCTGCAGAGCGTCGGTGGCATAGCGGTTAGGACACTCGCCGACCATGAAACATGGTCCGGGGTTTGATTCCCGGCCGACGCACTCCTCCACCTCGCTAAACCAGTACTGAGACTGGTAAAGAGGAAAGGTTGGGCATGAGGCTAGCAGCCCCATCCTGTAAAATAAACACTGCTACAGAAACTTCAAGTCACTAGCTTGAAGCCCTATGTTCCACTGTGGAACATTTTTTTTTTTTTTTTTTTTGATTTACAGCTTGATTCCACACTGTATTTTTGGTACAAGTATGGAATTTTCAGCATGGATATCGGTAGCCCAAATTTCGCAGGCCGACCATAGATATCAGGTGTGCGTCGGCGGGTGCTCGAACCCCGGACCATATGCGTGGTCGGCGAGAGTCCTAACCACTGTGCCACCGACGCACATGAAAGAAAAAGAGGGCTGCAGAACATATTTACAACGTAGTCTATTGGTGGTGTAAACAGACGCCAATCTGCCCATTCGAGACACAATAAAACAGGACTAAAGAGATACATATGTAACGATAGGAGACAGGAGACTTGGTAAAGGTATGTTTACTGGAAGTTTGGTAATTATATACACCATATCTCCGAATCATTATTTGCACAAATCTTTCTTGTTGTCCTATTTCTGGCCTTTGTACTGTTTCTTTGTCTTCCCTTTTATATCTTCCATGTTTCGCCTCAACGGTGAGTCATTCGCTCTCTTTAACGTCAAATCTATTTCCCCGCTATTTGATATTTTTATGCCGATGAAGGTCCCTTTATATACTACTGTCAGATATATGCTTTTCAAACCCATGTATCAAACATGTTGGGATCGTATCCTAAAGTTCCTAGAGTCTACCATAGTGACTAAGAAGTTTGAGACACCTTTATGTGTTTCTACATACAATTTGTCACCACATCAAGTCTTTTTGCTGATAAATTTTGTTTCGAAACAAAAAGTTAATTTATTATTACCACACTCTCTCGTTTGATTGACTTTCATTGTTTTTCTAATCTTTAGTGTGGCCTTTTCATTTGACCCATATTTATTCTCTCACCTCCTAAAGGTTTATTATTTTCCATACAAGTTCATATAACAAATATGTGTGTAATCATGTTGTTCGGAATATGTCCTACAAACACACTGAGCGAACCAGATCAATTAGATCTCATTGTTTTGTCGAAATATAATGCTATTTCATGCTATCGGAATCGCTTAAATATCTCATATCAGAAGAGATTTTTGATACGCTTTGTGGAGTATAATAAAGTTAGTCAAAAGAAAATGAAGTAAGGTAATTACTTTCTACAATAATCATGAAACGATCACAAAATTCCTAAAGGCCATAAGACTGTTAAATATTCTAAAGTGAATATGTGTTCAACTTACTCTATGTGCGTCGGTGACACAGTGGTTAGGACTCTCGCCGACCATGCACATGGTCCGAGGTTTGATCCCCTACCGACGCACACCTGATATCCATGGTTGGCCTGCAAAATTTGGGCTACCGATATCCATGCTGAAAATTCCATACCTGTACCAAAAATACAGTGTGGAATCAAGCTGTAATTTTAAAAAAAATTTATATTACTTTCCTCTTGATAATCCAGTTTCTAATTCTTTCACTGTTTTGGAGCCTTCTCTTTTCCGTTTATATTTAATTGTTGGATTTATCGATATGACTTTCTTTGTTAACTGTGGTCATTTTACTCGTCTCTTAGTTTTACATGTGTACTTTCTTATTCGGGATATTAGGACACTTCAGAACCACATAAGCTGAGTTGGAAGGAAGTGTTAATGATTCATAACAAATTCGTAAACAATTCAGCCTCAAGTTATCAACTCTGTAATCAGGATATGCAACTTCATGACACGCTCACATCTGCTAGAGAACCATAGACAACCACAGAATGATGAAAACCTTCAGCAGAATGAACCTAAGAAATACATGAAACCTGTAAGTCGTCCTTGTTACTATGCCCAGTCTTGAACATGCCTGTCCTATTTAGCTATTTCCTTGATAAATGATTAATTAATTCAACTGTAAAAACCGATCTGACGGCAGGTTTATCAATTTCCTTGACGCATTTGGATTTAGTAGTAACTTCGGTAGTGCGGACCATTTGGATAGAGTCCCTTTACTTCTATTGAATGTAACCATGTTAAGTGGAATATAGTT
Organism: Trichobilharzia regenti; assembly: GCA_944472135.2. Lineage (NCBI taxonomy): Eukaryota > Metazoa > Platyhelminthes > Trematoda > Strigeidida > Schistosomatidae > Trichobilharzia > Trichobilharzia regenti. Next base: position 98,562,668 of record OX235262.1, on the reverse strand, counting down.
AATTACGCAATACTGACAAAGCTCTTCAAATAATTTCCATCGACATAAACAGTTGATGTGCATCTGAGGTTCAATAATAGTTTTTACCACCAAATGATGTAGTTGTAATTGCATCTTTATCAAACTTACTCTTAGTAGTTATTTTCACATTCAAAAGTGAAATGCTTTTACTAGACCTAGTTCTGAAATTGTTTTAATTCTTCAAATATACTTGGTGGTACAAGAACAAACAATATGGCGTTCATATTTATAGTGAAAATGAATCTCCTTCATGGGCTTAATCACTTACTATTAATATTACATCAATCAATGATGAGACATTTAGGAGATGCATTAATCCTATTAACAGAAAAATAATTTTGATCCCTTAGCTTTAATTAACTATCTTACATAATTATGTTCAAGGTGCTACAGAAAACAGAATACAACTTTCGAGAACGGCATTCAGTGCATAGCTATAAAAATTATTTATGTGGTCAACTCGATGAACTGCATATTAAGGAGTCAAAAGAACAAACATTTCTCCAGACTGTTGGCATAAAACAATTCACCTCCAAAAAATAGGTAGACAGATCGTAAACTCCTATGACGCCTGAATAAGTTAAAAGCGGACACAGTTCCGAAATATTCATGCAAAGTTCAGAAAAGCCTACTGAAGCCACAGTAATAGAGCAGAAGGAAATTGAAAGCAATTTTTCAGTTCCCGCCTAAATTTACGCTTCAATTTCAGTTCCCATGTTAAGAACTACTTAATTACTTTGTTGTGGGCTTCATTTTCTTGTTTCAACTCACGTTTATATCATTGTAGTCGCTTGTACAAAAAATCCATTAGATTTCCTCTACACTGAGATGATCAGTGATCTCAACTCGTCTGAGAAAGCTACATCAAGATCCTAAACACTAACTGACATCCTAGTTAGCCAGATGTCATATGATTACCACCATTTTTATACGCCTGTGGAGTCAAACTACCAGGCTCTGCTACTTTGCCTCACTCCAAGTTAGAGACAGCTTTCAGACCGATTTCTATGTTTTCATCAGGCTTGGTTGACATGGTGGTTAAATACTGTATATTGTATGACCAGTTGAAATGCTTCTTTAAAGGATCCGTTCAACCTTCTCCCTACAGATTTCAAAGCTTGATTTGTTTGAGAAATAGTTTCACCTAACATAGATTGCCAACTCTAAACCATAGCAGTTGTTTCGGTTCGGGCTGCTATATTTTACAGTTGCCCATAGATTCCCTACGAACCATCTCACTAATAAGTGTGAAAAAGTGGTGGGTTTTAACCCATTGCTCATATCATTCCCCCTTCTTTGGATTCCATCACTCACCATTAGTCCCGGTCGTTACGGGGACGTTTACTCAGTTCACGTCCAGGAAGCTTCTTCTTGTCAGCATTTCCTATTGCTTATCTATTAGTTTTGAAGAAGAAGCAGGTAATTTCACCAGAGAGCCGAGTACTGAAGATTTCTAGCTACTACCTCCACAATATCAAAATATAAATGTCTGCATTCACTATGAAGATTAGCATACATGTTGCAAGATGTCACCTTTTTATTAATGAATAAGAATATTGTTCATTTGAAGAGAAAACAACACTAAATTCATATTCTACTGTGCTTCAAAAACTAGAAAGCAGAGAAAATGGTTTAACTGTTATTATTATTATTTATTATCATTATTGAATAATTAATGTACAAGATGATAGTACTGACCCTCTAACTCAAATATAGTAGGATCTGTAACAGCTTGTTCCATTCCTTTGTTCTCAAATAAGGAGGGAATACACTTTCACATTAAAATGTGCATTGAATAACTGAAACAACCACATACTCACACACAAAAAAGAAAACAGAAACAATGCAAACCAAAGCGAAATAGAAGCGTGATAAAACACACAAAAAAGTAAGTAAATCTGTCAACAAGTGTAAATGTTGGTTTCTCAAAAAGATAATATATCAATAAATAAATAATGCAATATAATATAATGTTTACGTGTAAGTGTGTATTTACTTTTAGTAATAATAAAATCAAGGCGCTCAATTAGTCAACGTTATTTCCCCCCATTTGTTCAGTGTGTTTTTTCGGATTAGAAGACACTGACGTTAGGAAAATAAAAAGGAAACAAGAAGAAATGTTGTTTATAAATAACCTCATATAAAAAAAGAAACGGTAAACAAAGCAAAACTTGCTAAATTATTGGAACTGAAGAAGAAAACTGTTCATTTATATATATAATCAAATCACTAACAAGTTGAACCGCAAAATGGCAATGAAGGTGATTCAGAATCAAACCAGAGAGAAGAAAAAGGGACTAGAAAGATAGTAAGTAATATGCAAATTTATTGTAAACCGGCCCGAAACAACTATCATCACATCACCTTTCAAAGCTAACCCCCAGCCCTTTAGAAATCATGCGACTAACAATTCTGAGATAGGTCGAGTCCATACCGGCCCCCCCCACACACACACCCACACATAATTACAATATAATACTGAAGTAAATTACAACTTTTTCTTATTGATAAGAGGAGATATTGGTCAAAGAGATGTAATATTTTCAGCAAATAAAACAACCTCCAATACACATTCACATTTCGTTGTTAATTGTAAGTTTTTACCCATTCCCCTATTCTTAACTATCATGCCTCTAACAAATATTGATCTTGATGCTTCGACAGCAATAATAAATAGTTTGAAGGGATGATTATGAATACAACTTCAAGAATGAAGAAGGTAACAGCGCCAAAGATAAGTGTGTGCAAAAAACGTGAATAAATACAAACTAGACAGGAAGAAGAAGAAGAGCTGTACATGTTGAATTTCATAGCTAATTTCCTGATATATGTATATTTATATGTAAGCATCTGTAAGAACAAAAGATTATATTAACAAGCTCTGTGTTACATAAATGTTGTATGTTTTAGTAATGTTGTATAACAACAGTGTTGACAGTCTGTAAGTAACTTTACTTTCTCCTAACACAATTTTAAACAAATAACTGATGAGTACAAAAGGAAGTGTGTAAAAGGGGAATTTCAGCAGTCCGACTAATTATCATCTGTCTACAGACAAATATGTATGCAGCATATATAAACAGTTCTTTCAAGAAGAATTGGGATTGAAAAGTTCTTTATATAATTCACAAATAAGATAAGGTTGAATAATTGTATTATATTTATCATGTAACCATTGTGAATTATATATATTGATGTATAATAATCACAGGGAAAGTATACTAGCATTAAACAACAGGAATTTATATATTCACAAAAGTAAACGCGAAACAATGAACAAAGATTGAAATTCGAATTATATTCACATCAACATGATCGTTTATATGTAGGTACAAAATTTATTATCATTATTAATAGTATTATTAGAAGTGTAGAATGACTGATAGCACACAGTGGATTCAACTGAAATGTAATCATTGACATATAAATGTATAAAGGATACTTTTTGTTTGATTCTCTAAATGATTGTGTCTCTATCTGTTTGGTGTACTTGTATTACTGTCTTGATGGTGGTGATGGTGATGATTATGATGATTAGTCATAGACATACCTATAGATTGATTTGGATCATGTTGATAAGATTGATTTAGAGTGGTTTGATCATCTCTATTCGATACTAATATACCAGGTCGTACGCCTAATGTTTGTATTGGTATTAAGTGTGTTGCTGCGGTTGGTGCAGCAGAAAAGGGGAAAAATACAGCAGGATTTTGATGAATAGAATTTGAAGAAATCTTATTAATATTATTATTATCTGTATGATTTTTATGTGTTAAGTAGTACATTCCACTAGAATCCATACTTTCTGAAAGTTGTTCATTATTTGAACTTCCTTGTGTATTATTATTACCATTATTATTATCAGATGATGCAGAAGTTGATAGATTAGGCATACCATTAAGATTTAATTGTTGTTGATGGTTATGCGGATGACTATTTGATGTCCAAAAACATGAATTCATATGCTGTGGAACACAATATGTCTCCATAAGTTGTTTATATTTACTTGTATCACTATCCATTGTTGTTTTAGAGATAATTGAATTTCTAAGATCATTTGGTCCTAAACTTATTGTACCACTTCCTGTACCACTGAAAAGTGAGGCACTTGCATATTCTGGCATTGGACTATCTAGATACAAAAAAGTTTTTGACAAAAAAGAAGGAAATAACATTAAAAATACAAAAAATTAAAAGTTGATACTTGTCAGATGGAAAAAACCAGTCTGCAAGTACTTTTCCCGATTACAGCTTGATTTCACACCGTATTTTTTGGTACAGGTATGGAATTTTCAGCGTGTGATATCGGTAGCCCAAATTTTGCAGGCCGACCACAGACATCAGGTGTGCGTCGGCAGGGGATCGAACCCCGGACCATGTACATGGTCGGAGAGAGTCCTAACCACTGTGTCACCAACGCACTTATGGTCCATTAACTTAGTTCCTTGTAAAATAGATATAAGCCTATTCGGTAAGTTTCCTTATTTATTTATTAGTAGAAAAGAATAAACAACTCAAATAATGACTTGAAATCGCTTCGATGATGCTTGAAAAAATTGGATCTACTTAATTATGATTACAGATTTTCAATAAGTTAATACACATCCTCTGTGCTATGAAGTTTCTGTAGCCATTGGATTTCTTTTCCGAAGTAGGATCGCTAGCCCCACACACTCAATCTTCCCTTTTTTGAGCTCTAAACTCGCTAGTAAACTAGTGACCTAGTAAACATCCTCTAATGATCGCTAATATAATGATTTCAGCAAGATACTTCCAAAATCTCCGTTAATATTTATACATCTATCCGGTATGTGTTATAAGTCTTTCTTAAGACGGCGTGCAAAACCAATAATCTAACCATTCTTTTGAAAGAATTATACAGTAATACCTACAATTATGAACGACTTTATTCAAATGTACCGGTTTCATAAAAGCACCTTTGGTATGCAATAAAACTTGTAGGGAAAAAATAACGACTACCATCCAAAAAATATCAACCTTGTTCGTAGACATAAGTTATATCGAAGTGTACAAATAAGAAGTTCTCCTGTGGTAAGACGTCAATCGGCAGAAAACTCAAATCATCCTAAATCTGGTGATTAATCGCACCCATCAACGAAACGTATCTTAAACCTTTCTCAATAATCAAGTGATCATATGATTTACTATTGTAACGGTAGAACATAAAAAAATCCGGCAATGGAATTACTTATTGGTAACTCGATGTTCAGATACAGGAAGAATGCATCTACCCGATATTAAAATTACAATTTGGATTTAAATTCGGTATTGTACTACTTTTTTCCTCCGTATTGTGCTTCTTTGTCTTCCTTTCATGTCCTCCATGTTGTTTCACAAGCATAGTTCATTTCGATGTAATTGTGTTCTATCAGCTGATTACTTTATTTGCAAAGCTTTCATTGCCCTACTAGACAACATATTCAGTGCATACTTCAATTTGAAGTGAGCTTTTAGATTTCTCCACAAGTTTATCAGTTATCTCTCCTGGTGACCTTGAACTTGAGCTGAACCTGAGCTACAAATCTTTTCCATTATATAATTCATTTCTTTTCTTCTCTTCAAGACGATGTACGATATTTATCTCTGTATCTATATGCTACTTATAAATCCTGTCAGTAGCACATGCTACACAATCAACTCACTTCGTTTGAATAGCTGTCAAAATAATTATCACTAAATGACAGCATTTCCTCACTGCATGATATGAACAAGATATTCAAAAACACATCTTGCCTAACATCATAATGAATTCATATAACTAAGCCAATTAGAACTAACAACGTAACAACTTAAATGATTTCCAGTCCAATTGTTGAGTACCATATTAAGGCAAGTAACTGTTGTACAATACTAGGACTTGAAATCTTCTCTAACCAATTTTAGGAGTAAAACTGACTACTTTGTATTGGCGTACTACAGGCGAATCACATGCCTAACCAACCTAGGTGTTCAGAAGAGCCTATATTTTTTTCAGAGTTCTCACTTAAAAGGACTATAGCATCTTGACTACATAATGGGAAGCTGATAGGACGTTTTTTATCCTCATTAGGAACCCGTCGACTGGATGGGCTGAAACTCAAATACATTCCACAGAGAAATATGTCAAAAACAATGCCGGCAAAATAAAGCTATGCAAAATTATGAAATAATAGAGAAAATCTGTAGCTCAGGTGGATGATTTGCAATTAATAGTGTTCTCTGAGCTGGTTGGTTTAGTTGCGGAGCTTTCGTCGTCCTTCTGGACAACATCTTCAGCTCAATATTATATCACTCATGAAGAAATTTAAATCATTTCAGTTTATGCTAAATATTGCGCTGAAGATGTTGTCCAGAAGGACGACGAAAGCTCCGCAACTAAACCAATCAGCTCAGAGAACACTATTAATTGCATATGTAAAATTATCTATCATTAGGAGATAACACAACCATTAATAGACTAAAATCATAGAATTAAATAATGTTACATATTCACTTACCTATGGATAATATAAAACCGTTTTCTGTTGGATAGGCTTGAGAAACAAATGATGATGTAGCAGCGTATGGAAAAACAGGCGATAAAGATGTATTAATTAAAAGGCGATTATTTTGATTATTAGAATCAGGCAATTGATTCCCAACATTTGAAATTATATGCTGTTGATGATGATCTGATGGTATGTTAGGCAAAGGAGGCAATGGTTGATCAGGTGGTGGTGGCGGTGGTAGTAGTTGATGAGAACCAAATGCATTGTTATTATTACTTTGTGGACTGGATAAACTGATTTTCAGATTTGGTGCAAATGTACAATTTGCTGCTGCTGCTGCTGGTGGTAAATTCACACCGATAAATTTATTTTCTGTCCCAAGTGTAACCATTGGATGTACAGCAAAGGCACCTGTACTCGCATCAGACAGTCCACGGCGGGCTAGAGTTAAACCATTCATTGAGGGGAAATTTGAGCCAACTGAAGAGCCATGTTGTAGTAGTTGTAGAGCTAACAAACCATCTAGAAATTGAGACAGAAAATAATTAAAGAAAAATTATTCATTATGTAAAAATTCGGATAGGTGACTGAAAGTATATTGCCACTTGGAGACAGCTAATAGAAAGAGGTATTTTTGTGATTGCTGTCTCAATGTTAAAATTATAAGCGTTATCGGTGCACTATTAGGATCGCAACTCACCATTTTTGAAACTAAATTTAGTACACAAATCGATCCCATTTAATTCTTAACGTTCATGGTAGTGATTCAAGTCAGATAATCCAGTGTAATAATAATAAAGTTAAAAAATAGCGATCCAAGAAGGGGAACCAACACACCAATGACTTTCAAACGGCCAACTCTATCGACCCCGCCAATTTGGGCGAAATATGGTAAAGAGAGTTAAGCATCCCTCATAAAGGAAGGAAAAGTGCAAAGAAATGTACTCTGTGTAATATTCTTATCGCTTTTCAGCATTTCTTTGAGAATATAGTGTTTTCAAGTATTGGTTTTGTAGGGACTTTGTTTCATTGTGTGGAGGATTTCACCATGAGCTGAAATCAATTAGAGAACCATTGGAAGACCTGGGAGTACTGGACAGCTGTTTCCTACGTCCTCATCAGTACGCACCCACCGGAGTTCGAACCCAGGACCTTCCGGTTACAAGGCGAGTTAGTAGACCATTTAGCCCCTGGGACCCAATCCAAAGGTTCTTGAATTCTAACTTCTTCCGATTCACGACATAGCGCGACCATTTCGCGATGTCTTCTTCGACGAGTTACTCCCTCATCTTCGACCTACTGTACCCTACTGGTCACAGCTAACCACTGTGGGTGCGTACTGCTGAGGAGCCCCAAACTAGGATGAAACAGTTTTCCAGTACTCCCAGGTTTTCCAGTGGTTCACTAACTGGTGTCAGCTCATGATGAAATCCTCCATACAATTTAGTGTTTATCTCATTTCATGTTATATGTATTATCTGATGGTAACAAGATGTGTCTCCAACATGCGTCTTTTATCACAGTTAAGACAACTGATTAACCTTGTATATATATACTCAGGTTCGAATCCGTACATCCCAAATACGCTTAGCTATAAACAATCAAAGTAATTTAGGGATAAATATGAAAACAAATATTTATTGAGGACAAATGTGAGGAAATATGCCTGTGAGCATTGAGTAAATAAACCAGATAAAACGATGTATGTATCACTATCACCCTGTGTATAATGAAACTTTGTCTCACAGTTATCATTATTTAATTTATTGGAATATCCATATGTGATACTCAAAATGTTAGTAACCACAACCGAAAAAGAACTAATAAAAAAATGTCTACTCTAATGTCTGTTCAAACAGAATGCAGAGAATCAATGTATGTATGAAGATACGTGCATATAGGGTAGTTGTACTCAAGTCTCTAACTAAAAAGTTATCTTTAGAATTGATAACATAAGAAAGGCGTACGTACATACTGTCTGTCTGTCTGTTTTCGACATAGAACTTTGCACAAATGTGCGGAAGTTCAAGTCGCCACACTCCGTGTAGCACACAAAGCAAGAGAAGAAAGTATAAGAAAAGCATGATCGAAACAGTGAGCAGAGGGGTGAGACAAAGGAGGAGTAATAACGAAAAACAAAACAGTTACATTGGAGATCATAAGTCACATACATACTACGAAGATATATTTACAAATAGCAGACAATGTATTATTTACCCTTCAATTTATAAGGCTCACCAACCACCTACCGCCACTCGCTGCTAACGCCTTGATAACGGAAAGACAAAGAGGCTTATACAACATGTTATCAAGTCTTTATTTATTTGTTGATATCATATACCAGCTTTGAAGCGAGAATTAATAATATCGAAATATTACCAATAACAAAACTTATCATTGTGTGTAAACTATTAAAATATAATTATACTTTATTTGAGAATTAATAAAGCTGACAAAACACAAATATTATCATGTGACTAGTCACGGAGCCAAAGGGTTAATAAATCATCCGAATTGCTGAGTCATGTAAAAAGAAATAACTTTAGCACATAAAAACCTATAATAATTCTGCTGGCTTGTCTCATGAAGTGCTATTGTAGTGAGAATCTTTAAAAGTCAAAAATCAATTAAGTGGCACACAAGATGGACATCACAATTATTCATTGTTAGAAACACAGCAACTAAAATACAAATTCTTCATCCCTATAAATATCTCTGTGTTATGCCTAACGAAGAGAATCTAGTGGAAAGTATCGATAATGAGAGAAAGAGAACGGATCGTTAGATAACAGCTTTGCTGAAGGAAACCAAAAGTGCTATTGAATACGGTTATGCTTACTGGTTGTTTTAAACGCTGACAACTAACCATGAGTTGGTCGCTTAGTGATGAAATTTGACTCAAAATGATATTTAAAAGATTATAAATAAGACTAAACACATTGTATAAATTTATACGATAATTAGTATGTGCTGATTTCCTGTTGCATAACTATCAAGCTGTTTGACCTAATACGGCATTGTTAGAGCAAAATGTCACGATTACGTCATCTATAATTACTCAGTAGTCTTTTAAACGTTAAGACTTCACGTACAATGAGAATATTAACTAATTAAATGTCACGAATTATATCGATGACGTGATGTATGTCTTAATAGCATTAACCTATCAGCATTCAAACAACTTAAACAAAAGTTATTAAGTAAGCTAGGTGGATGATTTAATTCTTTTTACAACTCATCAAGTATGCATGGATAAAGCTTCAATTTTGCGAGTTACTGCTATGAGTAATGCAGAAGAATGTAAGATGATATTATCAAGCAGACGGCACTGAGTAGGAAATGAAATTTGAAGCTTATATTTCAAAAGTATAGAATTAGAAATTGTAAAAACAAACGCTAGTTATTCAAATGTTTGTTTGTATGGATTTGATTGTTTAAGCGTACTGATGAAGAGTCCCAAACTAGGACGAAACAGCTGTCCAGTACTCCCAGGTTTTCCAATGGTTCTGTAACTAATATCAGCTGATGATGAAATACTAGTGATTGCTGCAAACATGTTTACCCAGAATGATGTGTACGAAGGTAAATCGAACATAAGATATGAAACAGTAGAAAATCCTGTGTCAAATTCTATATAGACTGTCAAATTATTTTGATTAGAATGAAGTCTAGCCTCTGATGTTTAAACAACCAAGTACATTGGAGAAAAACGTTTCAATAAGGGTCAGTAAACATATTGGTTAAATAAGGTTGTGCATTTATTAAGGTTAGCTGTGAAATCCAATGAAGTTAAGGGATTTTTTATATTTTGACCAAGTGTCCAAAAGTGTCATCTCTTACAATAATGAATCTATTTCCCAAAAAGGTTTCATGATTTGGTATGTGGCATAGCAATCAAAGTAGTATTATCAAATTACTGGGAAACACAATCACTAATATGCGATGAGTTTGCTAGACCTGTATACATTTGACGATCACTGTCAATATCATCATTATGATATTGGGAGTACACAGTACGTCGTGTCAAAGTTAAGCATGAAATACTGGTGTTACAGTCATATGGATCTACCTTTTGTATAAAGCTATATATTGCTGACTGAGATGAGTACTCGTATACCACGCATACCAACCCAGTTGTGGCTGGAAAGCAGATCGAGGTGACCTGAACACCAGACAGTCGTTCCCCTCATATAGGGCCAAGGTTTATCAGCTGTTTACCCGAATTTGACTAGGCTTTCAGAGCCGAATCCGTTTAAAGCACTTGATTTCTGACTAACTAATTAGCGAATCATGCATTGGATCCACCTTTCAAATGACGTCTGAAAGACAGCTAAAACAACTCTATCTAATAGTGAATAACATTCAGTGACTTTTTGGATTATATAACGACATAATTCATCTAGAATTCTCAAAAGTGCTCCAGTAAATTTAATTGTATGACAAGAAATTATAAGAAGAGAAGAGACATCAAAGATAGTAAAAGCAATCTTTACTTGCGTGTTATTTACCGACAGCAATGGTAAGTCACTGCGAAACATGTACTAATCCATTAGTAACACCTGCCTTTAACATAGTAGGCTTTAAAAGTCACGATTTAAAACAAGGACGAAATACAATCAAACGGGATTTATACTTCACTTACTACTAAATCTACTAATGAGTAGTGGTTACCAGACCAACAAAAATAATTCCGATAGGTGGATAAATGTCTAGATAAACATCCAAGCCTGGTGAATGAAATTAGAATTGAATTCAATTAGCGAATTAGTCTCAGGAGGGAGTTTCTTACAGTTTTCTTGAGTAGCTCAATAAGTCCATGCAGGGATTTTTAAAGTCAAATAACAATACAGTCTGTCTGTCTAGATTCAATATAGAACTTGGCACCGAAGTGCACCAGTTCGAGTTGCCACGTTCCAAATACCACACAAAGGTAGACAAGAAGATGAGTGAAGAGAATCAATACAGTCTGACAAGTATAAGAGTGAAACAGAATGGGTAATGGTAGAAAGGAATATGAAAGATTACAGAGACTGAATACATCTGCGCTGGCCATCGACAATGATTTTGAGCCATGTCACCTATTGTCTCCAGCCACTGATTCCTAGAGTCAGTCCCGACGGCCCCGACTCGGAAGTCTGCATCTCCCTACCTGACCGACTCAGTTTAACTGTCAAGGATTTCATGGATTGATGAGGCCATGTTTTTGTTTGGCCACCACTTACTCTTTTCCAACCTGCACCTATATCAGCTAGTAATGCCCGTCGGGCGGGGGAGGCGATGGTTAGGCATGCACAGCGCCTCACCTAGCCATCTCAGTCTATGTAACTTTATAGCCTCGTCGATTGATTTTCCCTCTTTGCCTGCCCAACACTCTACACCTAACGTCAACATTACTTACCTTATTAAACCACTTAACGTGAGAAAGACATCGCAGACATCTATCATCGAAAGCAGTCAACCTTTTCATGTCTTCAACTCGTATTGGCCATGTTTCAGAGCCATAGAGAAGGACGGAGCGAACTGCAGCTGAGCAGTACACACGTCCCTTGGTTGATAGCCGGATGTCACGCCTACGCCAGAGATGGTGTAAGTCAGCGAAAGCAGCTCGAGCTTTTCGGATCCGTGCTGAGATTTCATCGCCAATCAGTCCGTTGGTGCTGATACAACTTCCCAAATAAGTCAAGTGGTCAACATGTTCTATCACTTCACTCCCTGTCACTAAGCTAGGAGTTGATGTAGCCCAGTCCTGTAGCAGTATCTTACATTTTACAAGGGCGAATCGTATGTCAAACATACGAAGATTGCTGCTCAAGGTGTTCAGAAGACTTTGAAAATAACAATACAGAGGATAATTACAATCACTTAGTAAGTACAATCTAATCAGTTTAAACTATAGTCCGTTTGTTAATCCATATCTTAGCAGTTAACTTTGTTTCACTAGTAGTGAAGGTGACAGACATGGTAATATCCCAATGAATTTCATGAAAAAAGATCACAATAATGACTAAAATGAAGGACGCATCTTCTCTGCCATCAGACATGCGAGTATTTCTAAACCAAATTCACTCTAAGTGTTAGTGATTATAAAGCTCAGACATAGTTGAATGGGGAAACAAGACAAACTAATTCCTATGTCATTATGAGTCATTAGAAAACACGCTACAAACCATAACACGTGAAAGCATGAGTCACACCAATACATGGTTAACTATTCATGTTAAATATCAGTATGTGTGTCTGTCAATTCTAGGGTACGTAAAATAAAGTGATAATGACAATCAAGCTTTCCAAAACAGAATTATCAAAAATAGGAAGGGAGGATAATAGAGATATCCAACTATTTAAGCTGAAAATACAATCACAATGGACAAAAAAGCAATAACACAACTGTCCTTTTTTGTTGTTGTTCAAATCACTACTGCAGCATGCTGCTTACCTTGGTCAATTCCATTCGAGTAAGGAGTACACACTGTCCCAGTCGGATGAGTCATCATATCAGTGTATCCTTGAGATAAAGCAGCCAGATGATTACTGTGCGTGTCCACAAATGTTGGGTTTTGTAGATTTACAGCATTAGCGTTAATCTTGTTATTATTATTATTACTACTCCCATTATCAGTAGTATAATTGTTACCAGTCGATTTCAACTGATTATATTGGTATGATGGGTTTAACGAAGAAATAATACATGGACCGGAGGATGAAGAAGAAGAAGGAACAGATAAAGTGGATGATAAGGAGTTTTGATTTTGTCCTGTTGTAAGAAGTAGATGTTGATGCATAGGTTGTTTATCTAATGTCTGTGGTAATTGACCTTTTTGTAGCTTTTTTAAACGTCTTTGTCGACACCGCTTTAACCGGAATACCATAAAAGCAAAAAAGCATGCAAATGCAAATGAGCCTAAGCAACAAGATATAATTGCAATGATATATGGTACATTTGAATTCTTGTGTTTAAATGTTGCACTAATTGGTACATCAGCTGATGAAAGAGATGCTTGTGAATGTGTTGGTTGTTTCGCGGTGCCAGGATCTGAAAGATAAGAAATAATGTGGTTATCATAGATGGTAATATGCTGCTTTTTTTTCAAAACTATGCAGCAAAGTCACCTAAAATCTTACAACATGAAATTTTGACAAATATATTTCAAATGTCTTACCATTTTGCACTGAGGGTTGATTAACCATAGGTGGGGAAGTTGATTGTTGATCAGAAGATTTGGCTATTGCAGATAGACTATCACCAACAGAATCAATGCCAGATGAATCAAAATCAGGTATCTTTTGAACAGGATCATCAGATTGTTCTGGTTGTATAACAGCCCCATTCGGTACATATGCTAAAATTTCAAAAATTAGAGAATACGTCAAAATGAAATTACTCCAATCAAGATTTGATTTACAACTAATCTCAATATAAGTGTTTCCGTATTAAGAAACAAATAACTCCTCGTGAAACCACATTACTGAAGAAAACATTTATTTATTATGAATTACACGTTAAAATATGATGTCGCTGTCAAGGTATCGGATAGTCTACTCAAGTACATCAAAACCCCTTTCAATATACCCAGTTTATGGCTTGTATACTGAAAGCCAGAAGTATCACTTAAAGATGTGTGAGGGACAAACTACCGTTTATGTCCATTTCTATGCTTATCTACTGTTTTACATGCTTCTATAGAGCTGCTTACAATGGATCTTGTAAGCGAGCAAGTCTCCTAGATACACGTAGCCTAATATTACACAGCTTATTTGACGAAAGTTCTAAGTAGGATGACGAAATATATTTGCGAACATCTGGAATCAGGTTATTTAGCTCCCTGTGACTTATAACCTTTTATGTGTAGGACTCAAATTCAATTACTCTAAAGTCTACGCTTCATCACCAGTGTAGTGAAAGAGTACTATTCATACATGAACAACAACCTGAACTGTATGTTCGTTCTAACAATGTTCTTTTGGTATTTATTTCACTTTACTTCACTTTGTCTTCTTTATCATTATGATTACCGATACAATCATTTCAATATTTTGACACCACTCGATGGATGACCCACTTATACCTCTTAATATCATCTTCTTTCTTTAATAACCTTTTCTGTATTTATTTTATCCACTTTAATCTTATGCGTACTAACAAGTATACTATTTTTTTCTTTATTATATTTGTACTGATTTAAGTAATTTTTAATGCAATTAACTGTCTTTTTACATAATATAAACACAACTATATAGAGCTTGTAAATGAAGTCATCGAGAAGAAATGTTTTATTGTTGAATCAATGTTTGTTTTTGTCATACACGGCGAACAATTCCAAAGTAATCGAAATTCTGTGTATGGTAATTAAGGATTATAAACAAAATTTATATAATGCCGTCCATAAAGCCAAGAAACACAACACTTGAATATGATGTCATGAATTGTGGGTTAATTAGACAGAAACTATGTACAAGTTAGCAAATTTCGGTCGACCGTTTTTGCTAGAATAATAAAAAGATAATAGTTAACCCACCCCCAACACCCAATTTCGTGTGAGTCCTTGGCACAGAGGTAGAATGGTCGCCGACCACGAATGTAGTTCAGGGTTCAACCGCCGGTCGACGTACTCCTTTGCCTGACTAAGCCAGTAACAAGACTGGTAAAAAGTGAAGGTTGGGTATGAGGCTAGTAACCCCATCCCGTAAAAACAAACACCACTGCTACCGAAACCCCAAGCCTCCATCTTGAAGCCCTAAGTTCCACTGGGAACGCAAAAGGGATAAAATAAATTTTAAAAGCTAAACCCAAATTCTTGAATTTATAAGCTGTGTAGCTTAAAGAATACCCATCCTTATAAATTACAAAGAGTTAATAGACTCGCTTAGTCGGAATGAAGCAGGAGGTAATTAACGTTCACTGTTTACTGCTACAATATCAACTTGGCGACATTTATCCTAGTCAATTTCATAATCACTAATAATAAAATTGTGAGAAACATCGACATTTAGGCGTATTGATGTATTTTATTCACCTGTGATCACCATTACCACGTAAGTAAAAGAGTGTCATGGCAGTACTGTCATGTATGTACATCTTTTAGCAAGCTACACGCTCAAATCAGCACGTGTGTGTGTGTACACGGAGATGTCTAGGAAACTAACTAAACACAAACAGATAGTCAGTATCACTTGGGTGATAAAAAAAAACCTGAATGTTCGTTGTTTCTCTTTCCAACACAATCACTTGTCTTTTATGCATTGTATAAATAAGCATGTCAAATGTGCGAATTGACTTCTTCAAGCATACAACAAACATCATACTGTAGAAATTTCAAAAAACAGAAAGGAACTTTTCTCAAACGAAATTAAGTTGAAACATGTTTCTATTGTGTTAAAAATTTCTATCAGATTACTATAACCAACATTGTCATGACATCTTAATTTTTAGTTACTGTGTTAGATATTACAACCTGAAAAGCAAACATAACAAATTACTTTGACATGTTTTCGCATTGAATATGATTCTACAGTATGACATTGAAATCATAAAGTGCTGTACACAATAATTATTTGTGGTTGAATAAAGAATATTAAAAGATAAGAGACTGTACAAACGAACAGACTACTTAATTTGTTGTATGTAAGCGTCAACTTTACATTAAACATACTTTGATTGGACACGAGTAACTAGTGTCCTACAGGAGGTCAATTGTGAGCCCGAATACCTCAGTGGTAACGCATCTGACTGCAATACTGGGCGATGCGAGTTTGAATCTCAGAAGGGGCATGAATACCTTCAAGATTGCAGATACGCCTTGCTGACTGGTAACTGACTGCCAGGCAGCACGAAACCTAGGTCAAGCAAGGCTTCCTGATGATTGCCTCAAACCATCTAATATCAACAATTTAAATTAGGCATGTCAGGAGAGTTGTTTCGCTGAATCTTGACAGCTTTCAGTAAGCTAAGCGTACAGTGCTCACGACTTCAAACACATGATGTGCAAACTTGAATAAGTTGAGTAGACTGATATGATACCATTTCATTTCATAGTTAACTGTCAACAGAACATAGCATAGGACAGTTTTAAAGTCGGAGCAGACCAAAAGACGTTCTCATACGCTAATTAATTGAATCAAATAATGTTACCCAAATAAAGCCTTTTATTTTCATGCATAAGACTACTGATCTCAAAAGTGCATACAACTTATCTCATTTTTGGTTACAGGATTTCATCATGAGCTGACATTAGTTAGAGAACCATTGGAAAACCTGAGAGTACTGGACAGCTGTTTCGTCCTAGTTTGGAACTCTTCAGCAGCACGCACCCACCTGGATTTGAACCCAGGACCTCCTGGTTACCAGGCTAGCGAGCTCGTATACCATTAAGGCACTGGGAGCCAATGGCCCATGAATTCTAACTTCTGCCAATTCACGACATAGCGCGACCCCTAACCCGGTGGGTGCGTACTGATGAAGAGTTCCAAACTAGGTTTTCCAATGTTTCTCTAACTAATGTCAGCTCATGATGAAATCCTGTAACCAGTCAAATCCCTACAAACCAACACTTGATTATCTCATTTTAATTAGTTTGAATTAACTAACTTCTACAATACTTACGTAATATTTGGCGATAATTTTTCTACGTTACCACTCCTCATATTTCACTTCCTTACTGATTCTAGGACATTCAATGAATATATATATATATATGTATGCTTATGGAGGACAGGGCAAACTTCAAAATCTGAATATAATAGTGACAATGACAAAAAAACAAACGCACAACCATAACTTCTGATAGCAGATGAATAGAAATGACAAGCAAACAACTAAAATACACTTGGATAAAACAAGCCTAATTCTGCTACACTTTGCTTCCGCGTATTTACTTCGAAATGAAAAAAATATATACTAGATAGGATCGTATTCAAACAAGATTTTTTTTAAACTAAAATATTAATCAAAATTAATATATTTTTCACTACTTGAATATGACTAGGAAATATACAGAGCAAAAAGATTAACACTTCATTAGTCTTCATTCAGCATTATACAAACACTGAAGGGCAAACTTCATACGAAATTATCCATACACTGAAATTTACTTGTACAGGACCCATGTAGTCAATCTCTTTTCGTATACTGACTCCTAAAAACGAAGCTTCGATAATCCTTTTTGATTTTAAACATGATGTTATTTAGTAGAACAGGATAAGCGTTTCAACCTATTTGAAGTGAATAAACTGGGTGTAACTGCACATCTCATCAGTTCAAAGAACTTTTACTGCTGGCGAACTACACGTATTATTCTCTACATGACCGATGGTGATTCTCCGACTGAAATATGAAGTACATAGACTAGCCACTTCTAATTGTATCTATCAATTCAACTGCGCTTTTGGAGCCAGTTATATTGGCCGTTTCTCTAGGAACTTGATTTTTCGTGCTCGCTCGAGAACATCTCCCAGCATGGCTAAGTAAAGGTGTAGTGAAAACTATTAACAGATCGATATTGGAACATCTGGTGCAAACAGGCCACAAAGCCAGCGTAGATGAATCCTTCTCTATATTATACCGGGTGCCAAATAAATTACCAAAAACATCGAAGCACCGCAGGCTCCAAACAGCAGAGGCTATTGCGACTCGCCTCAAACAACCAACACTCTGTGTCCAAAAGAAGCAAGTCCAGCCCCTACTATTGCCTGGCCTTCATTAGAAGCTATAAACTCATGAATTTGTAATGTTATCCTTCCTAATTCTTCTGACATTCAGCTTATTTTATGTTGATGCGATTCAGCTCTAATCTATCAATATCATTGATTTGATGTTATTTAAACATTAACGTCGTTCATAACACTAATTCATTCATTCACTATAATGAATGTATAAATGTAGAACCTGATGATGAATTTATCGAAAAGAGTACTCTTTGTTCAGTATCCATTCTTTAGAATAGTGGTGTTTCCATCGGAGATTCGAGCACAACACTCATCATTTTAAACAGTAATAAATAATAACCGATGCCTAATGCGTAAGACGTGGTTGTCGTGGGTCATTTGCCGAGTCTTTTGTTCAACATTAAATGTATAAATATAATAGAAGGTCCAGTGGGACACAGAACGATGTTCGAAGTGAATCTTTTCCAGATTGATGTGTTTTTAGACAGACAATGTGGTTTTCATTTAACTATTACGGTTGTCAGTCTATAAACTCACCACCGGATGATGTAACTAACTCAGAGCTTTTAATAATCACTTTGAAAACAATGAAGTTTATCATCAAGAGATTATAACTAAACCATTAGATTTTGCATAACTTAAACTACTACGCTAAAAAATCTTTGAATCATGCAATATGATCTCAATGACTTGCTAATTAGTTGTTGATGTTTCATTCGAGAGAAAGAAAAATGTACAAAATGGAATATCGACAGATATTCGAAAGCCAAAAACAAAGGTTTGAAGGTTTAGTTGACTTTTTTGTACTTTGATCGACAAATAAATTTGCATGTTTGCATGTCTTTACTGTGAATTCATCAGTGCATGAGTAATATAGCTTTTTAACGAAAATAACTTTGTCAAACCTACGTAGATTTGCATACATAATGTTGTGTCTAGACAAGATTTTCTTAGGGCAGAGAGGTAGAAAAAGTTGAGGAGAGATACAACTTCATCTGGTCTTCATTATCTTATTTAATGATCTGATAATGACAAAACCCAACAGGAGAACATAAGTTAGTGAGGGAAGTTAATATTACGTCATCGCTATCACCGCTTACTGTTTGTTGTTAGAGGTCATCACTCTTATTTAACCTGAAGGAAACAAAAAAATTTAGGATATTAGAATAAGTTAGGGTCATGTCATTTGTAGCCTATGGCAGAGCATAAAAGGAAATGTAGCCTGTCTGTCTAGTTAGAATTGCCCAATCACTTTATTGTGAAATGAACAGAAATGTCTGACTTTTGATTTTCAACTCATTAAACATTCGCATCACATCTGTTCCGTAAAGCTTGTTCTCTTCAAAGATGAACTTGAATTAGTTGCGAACATGTCATAGGCATACTTGACAAAATAATCGAGCAACTGAATCAAATAAACAAGCTTATACAAAAGGCAATCTGTTTAAGTTTGTAGATCCCATAACAACACAGAAAATGGAACAAACAGAAATAGAGTAATATAGAACTAACAAAAAATAGATAAGGTGGGAGAGAGAGAGAGAGAATAACTGAGTGAGTGTTAAATAAAGAGTGTTCCCCTTCGAAGGTGATCAAGAGTAAATTCGTTTGCCTAAGTGTGACAGTCTTCATGCGAAGAAATCAATCATTCTAAACAGACAATAAGAACATCAGATAGAAAATCTACTCTTTCTTTTTTATGCATTAAAGTTAACAGTCGTAATTCTTAAGGATTAGTATTACGTAGTTGTTCAGTTACCCTCTTAACATTCATCCAAGTGAATTTTATTTCAGAATCGGGAAGGCAAGAAACACATTCATCAACCTGAAACCAATCTGGAAATCTTCGTCACTCAACTCAGCATCAACAACAAAATTCAGTCGGATTTTCAATACAAACGTCAAGTCAGTCAGTTTTTCCATACTGATCAGAAACTTGGCGGGCCACAAAGAATATTTCCAACAGCCTGTTGTAGACCTTCATCAACAACTGTCTTCGCTGGCTCTATACTGAAGATCAGATGGCTGGGCCGGAAAGAATCACCAACAAGAAACTATGGGAACAAACAAAACAAGAACCAATCGCCAACCAACAAATATGCAGGAGAAAGTGGAGATGGGTTGGACACTCGCTGAGGAAGCCGGGCCGCTGGGTGACATCGCGCGTCACGTCCTCGAGTGGAACCGAAAGGGAAGCGGAGAGTGGGACGTCAGTGCAACGTGACATGGAGGAGATCGTGTGAAATGGAGTTGAAACAATATGGACTAACATGGGTGCAGGTGAAAAGTACAGTAGAAGACAGAAGCAAGTGGAGACGTGCAGTTGAAGCCCTTTGTTCCACTAGGAACCCAAGGTAAGAATAATAATAACAAATAAACATTCCACGATTGATCACGAACTGACATCATTTAGAGGATCACTGGAAATCACGGAGTACTGGACAGTCGCTTCGTCTTTGCCTGAAACTCTTCAGAAGTACGCATCCACACCATGGATTGAACCAAGGATGTACAGTTTACAAGTCGAGCTCATTGACCATTCAACCAATGAAACTAAATCCGATGACCCACGAATTTCAACTTGTGTAAATTCGTGATACATTAAGGAATTCTTAGTCCATTGGATCGGGTTCCAGCGGCGGAATGGTCCACGGGCGTGAGTTATAGCCGGAAGGCCCCGAGTTTCAATCTCAACAGGTACGTACTGGTGAAGAGTCCCAGACTAGGTTTTCTAACTGATGTCAACTTGTCGTGAAACCTGGAGTTTATCTGATTATGATTGCACCTATCACTAAAACAAATCCACATTCAAAATCGTCAACAAAACTAACAAAAAACAACATGAATAGACATGTAATGCAAAGAATGAACGAACAAACAAGCAGACAAACAAATATGTGATACTAAACTTTGCAAATGAGTTAATCAGGAATAAAGACCACTGCAAAAATAATATAATGATAAGGAAGTTCAATTCAAAGATGTGCATATTTATTGTATGTACATGTCTACATACGCAGACAATGATAATATTTGGCTTACAAAATGTTTTGTATGCGCCTATAATGCAGTTACGATTAAAACAAGACACGTATATACTACACGCAAATGTACATAGATGTATACAGATTTTGTAAGGCATTACAAAAAACTGTATAATAGATAGATTAATCCTAACAAATTGTCAAGATTATGAACACAAATTCATATTTTTTTTCTCTAAAATGACCTTAAGAATGTAAAAAACTAAAACAAACAACAACTTGATTTTATTCTGTTTGACACGAAAATATGAAGGAAAAAAGTAAGAATATATGCGTTTCACAGTAATCCATACAAAGTGTCACTGCTAAACAAACACACACACGCACATAGAGGTACGTACGTAAGCACATACGCATGAACAGAACAAAAATGTATCATTTAACCTTATTTGACAAGTTTCCAAAACATGTAAACAATATAACAGCAAACATAAGTCTATGTACCCACTGTCATAATTAAAGAACAGGTTATAAGATAGTTAAACAAAAAAAGATGAATACTTCAGATTAACTGATGTTGTGAGAGAGGGAGTGCAACACACACAATTCTAGCTCAGAGGACTTTCACACTTTGCAAACTACTAACGGACACTTTTCGAACACTTTTGCCAACATCCAAGTGACAATCTCCATAACCAAAGAGGTTCAACTCGTGTTTTAATTTAGGTAGACAAAGAAATTCTGATAATGAAAGAATCAGATGACGAGTTATACTAACCTTTCTCAATGATACATCAATAATATTCATAATATGTACATAATTTTTAGAGGAATTTATTTTCTATAGTTTGGTTTGTTAGAGTTAGTTTTGTTTTTACAAGTTGATCACGGATTGATATCAGTTAGAGGACCATTGAAACCAGGGTGTACTGGACAGCTGTTTCATCCGAGTTTGGGAACCATCGGCAGTACGCACCCACCGCCAGCGTTCGAACCCAGGACCTTCCGGTTCATTTTCCACTCGAACACTATTTTCAAGTAAAATGTTAATTGACAGTATATTCTGTGACACAACGATCTCTGAGCTGAAGCAAAAGCCATTCTATTAATTTTTGATTACAGCTTGATTCCACACCGTATTTTCGGTACAAGTATGTAATTTTCAGCATGTGATATCAGTAGCCCAAATTTTGCAGGTCAGCCACAGATATCAGATGTACGTTGGCAGGGGATCGAACCTCGGACCATGTGTATGGTCAGTGAGAGTCCTAACTACTGTGCCACCGACGCACAAGTTGAAAGACAATTGTAAGATGTTCAGAAGTCCATTTTGAGACCCGAGGACATAACTGAAGAACAGTTGTCTCACGTATTGAGACACGCTGCCACCCATAGCCTTTCCTTAAGTTTAGTAGGAACTTACAAATCAAAAGCATTAGAGGTCATATCTTAATTGATTAAAACAAACCGAACGAGAGAAGATATATGTGAAAGAGAGATGCGAGTTTTTGGTAGCTCAAATTCTAAGCAGGCTGCCAGGGAAAATACAATGAATCTTTACAGTGGATTCAATAAGGGGTGAAAAAACATCTCAGTTGTTTAAATTTGAGCATGAATGCAGAGTAAGTATTTGATTGGTTACTAGGGTGCAACCAATGTCATGCGTTTAGCGTTCGGTGTTGGTGCAGACAGAAATCACTCAGTCAACATTGCAATATGGTAACCAAACTAGGTGGCTTGCCATAACAGTGCACTCTGAAATGACGTTAGCTGGTTACAGACCATCGGCAGGAAGATCTAGGACCTAGATTTTGTGCTTGTCGGCAATCGTCAGCAAGACTTATCTGAAGGGACTTATGCCCTTCTTGGATTTAGGCCCGCATCACCCAATGCGGCAATCAAACAAATTTCCGCTAAGCTATTCGTGACATATATTGAAATGTTTTCTATGCCTTAAGTAGAGGAAGAAACTGAGAGACATTTTTAACCATAACATGTGTGATTAACTTGCTTATTGTCACAATTTATCGTTTAATATTGTTGGGTCCGATTATCAGTGAGACGCAGATACATCTAGCTGGCAAATTTTGAAATGGACGGGAAGCGCATCATTTATTTTCTACTGTTATATAAAAGCAGACACAAAAAAATAATCTGTCTGTCTGAATTCAACATAGAACTTGGCACCGAAGTGCACCAGTTCGAGTTGCCACGTTCCAAATACCACACAAAGGTAGACAAGAAGATGAGTGAAGAGAATCAATACAGTCTGACAAGTATAAGAGTGAAACAGAATGGGTAATGGTAGAAAGGAATATGAAAGATTACAGAGACTGAATACATCTGCGCTGGCCATTGACAACGATTTTGAGCCATGTCACCTATTGTCTCCAGCCATTGATTCCTAGAGTCCCGAGGGCCCCAACCCGGAAGTCTGCATCTCCCTACCTGACTCAGTTTAACTGTCAAGGATTTCATGGATTGATGAGGCCATGTTTTTGTTTGGCCACCACTTACTCTTTTCCAACCTGCACCTATATCAGCTAGTAATGCCCGTCGGGGGGAAGGCGATGGTTAGGCATGCGCATCA
Organism: Trichobilharzia regenti; assembly: GCA_944472135.2. Classification (NCBI taxonomy): domain Eukaryota; kingdom Metazoa; phylum Platyhelminthes; class Trematoda; order Strigeidida; family Schistosomatidae; genus Trichobilharzia; species Trichobilharzia regenti. The sequence continues at coordinate 98,538,924 of OX235262.1, read as the reverse complement.
CGTGACCTAGCCATCTCAGTCTATGTAACTTTATAGCCTCGTCGATTGATTTTCCCTCTTTGTCCCCAACACTCTACGCCTAACGTCAACATTACTTACCTTATTAAACCACCTAACGTGAGACAGAGATCGCAGACATCTATGATCGAAAGCAGTCAACCTTTTCATGTCTTCAACTCGTATTGGCCATGTTTCAGAGCCATAGAGAAGGACGGAGCGAACTGATGAGCAGTACACACGTCCCTTGGTTGATAGCCGGATGTCACGCCTACGCCAGAGATGGTGTAAGTCAGCGAAAGCAGCTCGAGCTTTTCGGATCCGTGCTGAGATTTCATCGCCAATCAGTCCGTTGGTGCTAATACAACTTCCCAAATAGGTGAAGTGGTCAACATGTTCTATCACTTCACTCCCTATCACTAAGTTAGGAGTTGACGTAGTCCAGTCCTGTAGCAGCATCTTACATTTTACAGGGGCGAATCGCATGCCAAACATACGAAGATTGCTGCTCAAGGTGTTCAGAAGACTCTGCATTTTGTCAGCATCCTCCCCTAACAGGACTATGTCATCTGCATATTCTAAGTCCATAAGACTATTCCCTGGTAACAAGTCGATTCCTAAGTCGTTACGTTCAGTTAAGGATACTTCCATCAGCATATCTATGATGAAGTTAAACAGAAATGGGGAAAGTGGACATCCCTGTCGGACACCACTGGTTGTTACCAATTCAGATGACAATTCCCCATAAGCCCTTACACGACTACGTGAGTTTGAATAGAGTGCCTTGATTAGTGCAATGTACTTTCTTGGCACTCCCTTCACAGTCAGACATTGCCATAGTACCTTTCGATCCACGGAGTCGAAGGCCGCCTTCAAGTCAAGAAATATGACAATTGTTGGACGCCGAAAAGTGTGTCTATGTTCTAGAATCTGTCGAAGAGTGAAGATATGATCTATGCACCCTCTACCTGGTCTAAAGCCTGCTTGATTTTCCCTTGTCTGTTCCTCCCGAGTTCTGCTTAGTCTATGCATGATTACTGAGCCTAGGATTTTAGAGACTATGTTCGTTAGGCTGATCCCCCTATGATTATCACACGAGGACTTGTTTCCCTTCTTGAATATCGGTATAATAAGTGACTTACCCCAGTCTGATGGAACTGTCTCTGATTCCCAGACTTTGCCTAGTACCTCAGTTAATCTACAAACTAGTATGTCACCCCCATATTTAAACACCTCCGGAATAATTCCGTCGGGTCCTGCCGCTTTGCCTCGTTTCAAATTACTGATAGCTTTTGTGACCTCACTTACAGACGGCGGACCAGTGTCTATATCCCATTCGGGTGTGTGCTGGATGTCGGGGAGGTTCAGTGTGGCTGTAGGCAAGTTAAATTGTCCCTCAAAGTGTTCTTTCCAGCGTTCAAGGCGTCTATCCTGAGAGCTAATTAAGGAGCCATTTTTCTCAGAAATAGTCTCACTTATGATTTGCCTTCTCCTTCTCCCACCCGTTTCCACACAAAACAAACAAATAATACTGAAGAATGTTTACCTTAAATGGACAAACATTCAGCTACCAAGATATATCGAAGTGATCTTTGCAGTACATTAGACGAGGGTTTCTTTCTTTCATTCGAAATCCAAATATTCGACAGCATTCATGGATTTATTGTTAACTTTACTAATGACATCATCTCAAAGGAACACAATATTACTTACAGTATGATGAAGAAGCTAATGAGAAATGAAATCAAATCTTCACCTCGGTTTGGATTCATCATAGTTGGTTGGTTCATTACAAATTTAGACTGTCTAAATCATTAAAACCGAGTCAAAATTATAAGGCCTTCAAAAAAACTAAAACAATGACTTCGTTACTAGTCTTCTCACGAAATTATTTTGTACTTCAACGTTAAGCAGGATGCAGAATTATTTAGTGATAATGAAGTTCCCATAAGGCTTAGATCATTCAGTTTAGTATGTTAGCAACTACTAAAGTGATCTCAAATTAAAAATAAAATATGAAAGCATAGTTGCTAAGTTCCTTTAAAAAAAAATAGCATTTTTAATAAAATAGGAAAATTAAACGGAAATGAATTTTTCACAAATCGAATAGACACCACCATTGTTATTCTCACATATATGTATGTGCTATTACATTTAGACATATAGACAAGATCTAAGCTATATAAAGGAGATTCACTCAAAAAATATAGTACTCTCAGCGAGTTGATAATTGTGGTAACAATTGAGTTGTTAGGGTACAAACCAAGCAGATGTTGTGGTTCTCTCCACACACACACATACCCACATAGAAAAACAAAACAAGATTTTGTAGTATGGCTTGAACGGCTCGTAATGGAATAGTTGTTTACTCCCGAGTATAGACAATGATATATATAGAGAGAGAAACAGAGGTGGCTAATGAAGACAAACACTAATTTGCATATAAACATCTGCTCATAGCTTCACAATTCTGAATAGAACATAGATTTTTTGTGCTTAGTTCAGTTTTCTGTTGTTATATATATAGAAGGGACGCGACTTCTTTGCCTACTGAAAGTATTGTGTGTGTCTGGGTGTGTATTGGTCACATCAACGTGTCAAAAATAGAGTTGCAACAGATGGATGAAAAGAAAATATACCCATTGATGAAAACGGTATTTAGAGTGACATTAAAAAAAGGAGAAAAAGGAAAGAAATGACAAGTTAATCATTATAATCTTTTGTTAATTATTCTCTGTACATATACTACTACAACTACTACCATAGTCATAATAGTAGTTTCCTTTTGTCGCTTTAGGAAAATATACAACTTGTCATTTCATTCTTACTACCCACAAGTTTCCGGCTTGACGTCAAAGAAGGCATACTTCAATATAGTTAGTTGTATTAAGGCTGTATACGGTTAACGGGCATGTATGTATGTATGTATGGTATGCGATGATGTGTACTGAGAGCCGTAGGCATAATCCCCAAGCTCATCTTTCGAAAAGGAAGTATTTTACATTTATGATTTATAATTGACATGACATAAAAATTCTACCGACGGTTTCAACGTGAATAAAATATGAAGTGAGACAATTCAAGGTATAGATTGTATTCCCAATGCAATAATATATGATGAAAATGACAGAATTAAGAGTACGTAGAGCTGACAAAATTAGTAGGTTTTTACGTTTTAAAACAAAGAGTAGTAGAGTTTAGTTGAATATTGGATTTTCCCGTCGATTGATTGGGCACTGGGTTCGAGCCTCAATGGGAACATCCTCACTCACTGAGAAATGCAGGTGCATCCAGCTGATGAGTCACAAACAGGAAGAAATGCGCATCCTGGATTCCATTGCTGGTCACCATCCACGAATTAAATACTACAGAGTAGTATAGTAGTTAGTGTACAGAGTTAAGTATTATAGTCACATGAAGCCGAATGTTGAAGACAACGAATAATTGGTTATTAGTAGAAGTACATTGAAGACACTGCCTTGTAAGATAATAAAAGTGTCACAACTGAACCATCCAGCTCAGAAAACACAGCTACAGAATTGACGGAACCGTTACTAGACCTTGTATACCATTTAGTTGGTTACAATATGCTCTAAATAATTAGCCTTGCTGAGAAACTACAACATTAGTAAAAAGTAGTTTGGATGATATTGACTACTGATGGAATCCAAGATGCCAATTTCTTCCCATTTGAGACTCGTCATCTGGATATAATATTTCCACTGTGACATGAACCCATCAAACATCGTTTCGAACGCCAAGGTCGACATATCAACAGAGGCCGAAAATTTCGGTAAAATATAATCAATCAACGGTAAATACAAATTAACTTAGACCAATAAGGAAGAAGTATTTACATTTTTATATATTCAATGAATTATCTTTTATATATATATTTGTGAATGACAGGCGACAAGAGCAGAAAATTCAGAGACACCTCTTCATGCTACTTATCATGTTGTCAGCCCAGTTTACAGTGGAACTAGAAGAGCATGGAACAGGATATGTAAGAAAGCATATTACAAGATCATTTTTGTTATGGTCTTATTTCATATAACTTCAGAGATGTACAGATAAATTAGTAACACACAAAACCTAATCTCCCAGGGGGAAAGTGTTTCTTGAGATAGTATTTCTCTTCACGTTAACTCCACTAGTCGTCGCAGTCTACTTAACATTCACTTTAAAATGTTTTGGATTTTTCGCTGATAAAAATAGATGCTAAACTATGAATAAACAATCCTGATTTCTCCTTCTATCTATAAATTTCAGGTTTCTTGATTTGATTTTCGTGTCTACAACAATATTTAACGTATTCATAAATATAAATAGTAAATACCCCATTCAAGATATAGAGATGCTAGTGAAGGCGGTAACAAGCATTTTAAATCATTGTTGATTCATGAACATGTGCGTGAACACAGATATTTTACATGAAATTTGACGTTGCGGTGAAATTTCAATTTCTTCCGACATTTTGAAAATTTTCAGAGAGATTATTGGCAAGAATAAGAAAAACAGAGAGAAATTTCCTTCTTTGATTACATTCAGCCTAACGACAATATCTACCGAAAAATCTTGTTGCTTATCTCGGGTACAATTGAGGGATTATCTGTTATGTGTGTGTGTGGAATTTACTTTGTTTGTATTTCATAAATGTATTTAACTGTCTTCTATGTTGATGATTTCGTGTACAACCATTGTATTGGAGGATCATATTTCTAGAAATGTCAGGGTTCACTCACAAAAATATAAGCATACACGTCTGTATATATCTTACCTAAACACAATTGTGCATCAAAAGTTAAAGACAAAAATGTAGCTTACAAATCCAAAACCGGCTTATGATGTAAGTACTCGTTCGTTATGCAGTAGGTCAACTGGCTACCTGACGTCTGTCTGTCTGTTTTCGACATAGAACTTTGCACCAATGTGCGCCAGTTCAAGTCGCCACACTCCATGTAACACACAAAGAAAGAGAAGAAAGTAGAAGAAATCCATATTAGAGACAGTAAACAGAGGTGTGAGACAAAGGAATAGTATTAACGAAAAACAATATAGTTTCATTGGAAATCACAGGTCACAGGGAGTGTATGCATCTGCACCAGCCATTGAGAACTATTTTGAGCCATGTCACCGATTGTTTCCAACCATTGCTTTTTACCGTCCCGAGGACCCAAACCAGTCAGGAAGTCTACACCCCTCTACGTGGTTGACTGGCTTAAACTAACTGTTGTGGATTTCATTGACTGATAAAGCCAGGTTTTGGTTAGACCACCACTAGCTCTTTTCCAACCTGACCCTATGTCAGCTAACGTTACCCACCGGTCGAGGAAGGCTATGACTAGTCATGTGTCGTAACACATGTCCTAACCATCTCAGTCTATGTAACTTCACAGCCTCATCGATTGATTTCCTCTCCTTACCTAGCACTCGACCAAGGCCTAACCTCAATATTGCTCACCCTATTGTACCACTTCACACGGGAGATAGAGCGCAGGCACCTATCATCAAAGACAACTAGCTGGCGTTTTCATGTCTTCCACTCTCAATGGCCAGGTCTCACAGGTAGCCATAAAGGAGGACGGAGCGGACTGATGAGCAATACACCCGCCCTTTGGTTGATAACCAGCCGGATATCACGTCTACTAAGCCAGAGACGTCGTAAACTGGCATATGCGAAACTAGCCCCCTGTATCCGTGTTGAGATTTCGTCAGAGATCAACCCATTGGCGCTGGCTGATGGTACTTCCCAAATAAGTGAAGCGGTCAACGTGCTCTACGACTTCACTCCCTATTTCTAATCTAGGAGTCCGTGTATTAGGATAACAGCATCAATAACACTATACATATAACTCTTGCCAAAATAAAATAATCGAAAACTGACTGCGGGTATTAGACATTTTGCTAAAGTATTCAAATTCTCGTTCCTTCATAACCCTGACTTTTGAATGACTTAGCAAAACGCCACAGACCGTCAGTTCAAACAACTGCATCAGAGACACTTTAGCTAAATCAGAAATATTTACGACTTGATATCCATGTGATTCCGTAACTCTCTCCTCCCTTTCTCATTGTTTGACATGCATATGATGAAACACAAAAAGTGCCATCGTTTTCACAAAGGATTTTATCACAAACACAATCATTTCATCTATTTAAGCCCAACACAGCTTCCGTACAAATGATTAACCTGTGTTTCTCGATGTGTAAGTGAATAGAATAGAAGTATATGGCTTATTTGTATCAAAATAATGTGGAACAAAACAATTGTCAATAATTTAATTCATTAATTAATTAATGGAAAAATGATTAACCGGAATCAGTAAACAAACGAACCTTCACTGCCAGATGTAATTTGACAGTAAGTACGTAAATTTGTGAAAATCTATCCATGTATATATGTGTCTATATTGGTGTGTGTATTTGTGCACTATTATATTCTACCTGTGATCTAATAAACAATTCTCACGATTTTAAATGACACAAACGAATACAAACCAGTAACCAATTCACTTTTCAAGCAAAACGATCATCCGCCACCTGTATGTGCGCATAAAACACGGAGACAAGGATGCTGCTAGTGAATAACAAAATGGGCAGACAGTAATAATCATGATTAATGATGAGAACAATCTTTGGTCAATTTCATTATTAACCGTATTTCAATAATAATGCTGACAACTGGCTTCAAAAACAAAGTTTTAAAGGCGACAGTGAAAACAGATCAAACCGCACTTAGAACTATAACCAAGAACAATTTGTAATAACACAATTAAGCACCCATAGACTAAGCGAGTACAACTTTAAACGAAAATGAATAGTAAGAGGTGTTACAGTGTAACAAGTTCCGAAAGTATAGAAACAAAGTTATTGAGAAATATCCCTGAAAGATTGTAGAATTAGTCAAGATGTGATGGGTTTTAATTTTTGTAACACCTCAACGGCAAACTTCTCTTCTTCGGAATTATTTTCAAAACTAAAATTTATCGTCGTGTGTGAATACTCATACCAAATATCTTATTTAAAATGTTACTAAATATTCTTAAATATCAGTATCTTTTCGAGTTGAGTTGTTTTCTTATATCGGTGAGATGAGATTTTAACGGGATTCTAGTTTAAAACATCTGGTTAGGACATCAGATCTTAGACTGTTTAACACCAATATAAAAGTTTTATTAAATTACCAATTCAGATTAGTCAAACTTGATTGAATAGATCTGCTGGCTGGAGTTATTTACGAATGAGCGCGTATCAAGGGTAATATCATTCACGCTTAGTTCGATAGAGGAAAAACACACTAAAGTCACTCATGTGAAGTCTCATGTGAACGCAAAGAGCATGGCTTGTTTCGTTCAATAACACATACAGTGTGATCTACCTTGACATCTAACAAAAGTCAATACTATTCAAACAGACAAAACAAATATTGAGATTACTGCTTGAGGATAGAATATTACTACTACTACTATGAACTGTATTTACAAAAGGTCTGTGAGATAAAAAAATACGAGGTCCAAAATAATCAATGGCTCAATGAAATATCCTTAGTAGGTAGACTAAATGTTGCACAAAAAAGTCAACAACTTAGGAGTACATGACACTTATGAAATTTCTGACGGCTGTTTTCTGACAGTTATTCAATACGGTTGATTATTATAATAGGTATTATCCCCATATCAGGAATACGGCGAGTTGACATCTGAAGTGGTAACGACTAGTGGTGTCCGTCAGGGATGCCCATTATCCCTATCTCTATTCAATTTCATCATAGATGTAATGATGGACTTAACCTTAACTCACTTCACAGATTCAGGGATCAACTTGCTACCGGGGAATAATCTGACTGATTTAGAATATGCAGACGATATAGTCCTTGAAGACGCTTACAAAATGCAGAATCTTCTGAACACCTTGAGCTGCGATCTACGAATGTTTGGCATGCGATTCGCTCCCGCCAAATGTGAGATGATGTTACAGGATTGGACTACACTCCCTCCTAGTTTAGAAATAGGGAGTGAAGTCGTAGAGCACGTTGACCGCTTCACTTATTTGGGAAGTACCATCAGCCAGCGCCAATGGGTTGATCTCTGACGAAATCTCAACACGGATACAGGGGGCTAGTTTCGCATATGCCAGTTTACGACGTCTCTGGCTTAGTAGACGTGATATCCGGCTGGTTATCAACCAAAGGGCGGGTGTATTGCTCATCAGTCCGCTCCGTCCTCCTTTATGGCTACCTGTGAGACCTGGCCATTGAGAGTGGAAGACATGAAAACGCCAGCTAGTTGTCTTTGATGATAGGTGCCTGCGCTCTATCTCCCGTGTGAAGTGGTACAATAGGGTGAGCAATATTGAGGTTAGGCCTTGGTCGAGTGCTAGGTAAGGAGAGGAAATCAATCGATGAGGCTGTGAAGTTACATAGACTGAGATGGTTAGGACATGTGTTACGACACATGACTAGTCATAGCCTTCCTCGACCGGTGGGTAACGTTAGCTGACATAGGGTCAGGTTGGAAAAGAGCTAGTGGTGGTCTAACCAAAACCTGGCTTTATCAGTCAATGAAATCCACAACAGTTAGTTTAAGCCAGTCAACCACGTAGAGGGGTGTAGACTTCCTGACTGGTTTGGGTCCTCGGGACGGTAAAAAGCAATGGTTGGAAACAATCGGTGACATGGCTCAAAATAGTTCTCAATGGCTGGTGCAGATGCATACACTCCCTGTGACCTGTGATTTCCAATGAAACTATATTGTTTTTCGTTAATACTATTCCTTTGTCTCACACCTCTGTTTACTGTCTCTAATATGGATTTCTTCTACTTTCTTCTCTTTCTTTGTGTGTTACATGGAGTGTGGCGACTTGAACTGGCGCACATTGGTGCAAAGTTCTATGTCGAAAACAGACATCCCAGGAATACAGTTCTATAGAAGAAAAAGCTTGTTTACGTAAAAATCGATTTCTCACCAACTGATGGAAGCACTCAGCATTCAAACACTACCCTATCATAAAGGTTATGGGGTTTACTTTAAAAATGCGAATTAATGATTCCACAATAGATTTTACTACAACCTTGACAAATGCTGAATTAAATAATGACCCTATGCATTTGTTTAGGCTAATGAAATTAATAGTAATCATAATAAGATGTTGATTTACACAAATAACAATATAAACAGTACATGTTATAAAATATAAATAATCAGCTACCAATAAATAAACAAATAAATACAGAAGTACTTACATGAATCAAACGTGATCTCTGAGAGTACAATCCAATCATAATCAAACCACAGTGTAATTCTTAGATAACGACCTGTACGATAACCTAAATCGATAGGAAGCCAACGAGGCTGAGAATTATAAACATCACGGTGTATATCCACAACGACAGGTGAATGATTTCTATCGAAATAACGACCTCCATTACTGAACTGGACAGATACTCGACGAAAAAGAGCGATATAGTCCAAAGAATTTAAAGCATGAATACGCATTCGTGTGAAGTTACGAACTGAAGATTAAAACAAAAACATTTAACAATGCGGTTAATGAGCATTTACAAAACAAAAACATAATTAATGAACAATATGAAAATAGAAGTTGAATCTATTGTCATTTGAAAGAAAAGTCACACAACATCTGAACAGATTTGTAAACATACTAACTGAAGGTATGAACCCTAAGTGTTTGAATGGATGCAAATGAAAATGTCAGTGCTGGACTTAAGTCACATACACTTGATGTTCTTCCTTCTAACTCTCTTATTAACAAAATGACTTTCTGAAAGTCAGTAAAGTATTATTAGATTTAAAAGTGTGAGGGAAATTTATATTCGTAATCTGTCTCTGTTTGTTTTCGACATAGAACTTTGCACATATGTGCGCCAGTTCAAGTCACCACACTCCATGTAGCACACAGAGAAAGAGGAGAAAGTAGAAGAAATGCGTAATAGAGACAGTAAACACAGGTGTGAGACAAACGAATGGTAATAACGAAGAACAAAACAGTTTCATTGGAAATCATAAGTCACAGGGAGTAGATGCATCTGCGCCAGCCATTGAGAACGATTTTGAGCCATGTCACCAACTGTTTCCAACCATTGGTTTTTATCATCCCGAGGACTCCAACCAGGAAGTCTACACTTTCCTACGTGGCTGGCTTAAACTAACTGTTGTAGATTTCATTGACTGGTGCCATGTTTTGGTTTGACCACCGCTAGCTCTTTCCCACCCTGACCCTATGTCAGCTAACATGGCCCATCGGTCTAGAATAGCGATGATTAGGCATTCGTAATATACAAAGTAAGTCTGGAATACCACCCATGAAGTCAAAGCTTTCCCAGTTACGATGGAGTGTGGAAACTTGAAGAAAAGCGGAGAATTCTAAAATTTCATATATTGGAAACATTATTGTGTTTTGAAAGCGTAGGTTAAAAGGAAGGCGAGAGGTAAACTTCTTGGAATTGTGTGTCCGAGTTACAATGAAAAAACTCACTGATAAAATCTCTAAGACAAGTTAATATGATGGTAACAATTTAACGACCCAAAATAATCATTAGACTATTATTATTACTATTAACATAAAACCACAACTAAATAAATGTTCAACAGTTAAAGGCGGTTGTTTTTAGTTGAGGGGAAAAGTGAAGTATCTCTTTTTACATTTAAAAACTGAATACCACCAATGCATATATCACATGAGACTTGTATTCTTTACATTTAATCTTTAAAAAGTATATGACTAGTAACTGATTAAATAATTCATCTGAATGATGTGACTGGCTTATTTGTCATGGCAACGGATAGGGAAAAACAGGACACTTTAAAAAAATAGTTACATCCAGACATTTGGAATTTAAAACTTCATGATTAGATATTTTGTTTGACAAGACTTGGATGACGAGAAGCACATGATCCAAAACCAACAATAAAGAATGATGCAGAGAAACGAAGCAAACAGTGAGGCAAAGAATAGTATATAGGCTAAGGAAAAGAAGAATTAATTCTTCGCGCGACTCACAAAAAGGAATAATACATATATTATATAGTTCATGATGAACAAGATCCAGAGGTAGAGAGAGGTACCTCAATAACAGCTGAAATAAACATGAAAACCCGAATACCACTCATTTTGTATGCAACGAAGTTCAAGTGAATGGATTTGACCTTGTAACGTCATACGTTAGTCTTCAGTACTGCCCTATCACACACAATCTCCCAGATATGAAGAGACTGAGGGCCATTCGATTTCGCAACTATCACAACACTATTCAGCTAATGAAATGAAGCCTAATGCTCTGTATTTCCAGATTTTTATTACTTTTTTTAATATAGAGTAGTTATTAAGTAATAGACTACGCTAGTAAAGGTATTCACACTCGACTGGCATTACTCCACAGGTCCCTTCATCCACCACATTGTACTGCAAACGGTTCCTTTTTTAATGATAACGATGAATACGATTTACTACAAACGATGGGGATAAAAGCTATCGGTTATACCTACGTCAGTTTTCTTTTGGAAAAGAAAGGTACCTCTCCCAAAGAATTATTTATTTCAAAGGAGTAAAACTTGGGAAATTAATTGGGATAACCCATTTCAAATTAGAGCCAGAGTGATACGGGTAAAAAAACCCATATCTGATGAAATAGACTAAATATACAAGAATGAAATCATGAAAACGTAAGTGCAGTTGTTTAACTTCGAAACCTACTGTTTAGATATGAGTATCAAGCAACACTTAATGCTACAAACTAAAAAGGACTCAAAAGTCATCCCAGAGATGACATTGGTTGTTGGTCGCGCTAAAAATCATGAACTGAGAGAATTTAGAATTCATGGGCTATCTGATTGGGTCTTGGTGGCTGAATAGTACAAGAGCCTACCGCGTAACCGGAAGGTCATGGGTTCGAACCCTGGATGGTGAGTGCGTACTACCGATGAGTCCCAAACTAGGATGATACAGCTGTCCAGTATTCCCTGGTTTTCAATGGTCCTCTAACTGATATCAGTCAATGGTCAAACTCGACAAGCAAATGAAATTCTTACAAATCAACGCTTGAAAATAAGTACTTAATAAAAAAATTTTCAAATTCACAACTGACTGTCAAAATACCTAAAGATATTTCTTATATCATTACAGGAACATAGCAACGAACTAAAATTAGAACTGTTGTTACGGTGACCAATAAATCCACCCGTAAAAGTCCACTTATATGTTATCTGTCCTGTGCTTATATATAATCATCCCACTGCAACATAGTTCTTATGTATACAGACAACCCGACGATAAATCGATTAACTATGCTACAAATGTTAATTTTGTGATGTGTATACACGAATCTTATATCCAGTGACATCATACTGAAGATTTTTTTAAAATGAATACCACTCAGTTGACCTACATAACCATACGACATTCAAAGTACTTTAGTGGAAAAAATTATATCCCATGTGTAGCGAGTAAGTTGTTATGATATTTGCGTAATGTCTTGCTCAAAACACGTCATTGTTTGCCTTAAAAATGTTTTGAGGTAGACAAGAATCGATTGCTAAAAGGGCACAGACATTATCATAAAAGGTCGACTCACCTTATCTACCTGTCTACTAGCTTGATATGATGCAATTTATGAATACCACTCAATCAGTGGTTTTAGGTATATAGAATCAGATACTCAGTATTGCGATAAATACACAACTGTATTGATGTAATAGGCGATGACTGAATAGCTATTTTACTGTAGAATGCAGCAGACTAATGGCCTGTGAAATTACTAGTCTGGAGCTCTGTCAACTCAGTTACGATACTTACAAACAAAAATCAATTGCAGTTTTACGTTGATGGACTTTGAGATTATGTGAATGAACAGTTATGTAAAATGACTTAATTAATTCTATTATCTCTTTACGATGTGAAATAATGTAAAGCTAATAAAAGCTCAGAACTGTTCATTTATCTATAGTTTGGTTTGTAAGGGTTAGTTATGTTTTTACAAGTTGACCACGGATTGATATCGGTTAGAGGACCGATGAAAACAGGAGAGTACTGGACAGTTGTTTCATCCTAGTTTGGGAATCATCGGCAGTACGCATACAATAAATTACTTTTGAGTGAAACGTTAGCTACAGTAATTCTCTTTTCAAATACATAGAAACAGTCGAATGAGAAAATCCACAAGTTTTATGATTGTATGGTAAATATATAACTGCAACTGGCGGTAACAATTAATGCAATGACCACCAATAGATTAAACTATACGAAGATAAAAGCCACCTAAATATTCACTCATGAAGTGCGTCGGTGGCACAGTGGTTAGGACTCTCGCCGACCATGCACATGCTCCGAGGTTCGATTCCCTGCCGACGCACACCTGATATCTATGGTCGGTCCGTGTAATTTGGTCTACCGATAGCACTTGCTGAAAATTCCACACTTGTACCAAAAATATGGTGTGGAATCAAGCTGTAATCAAATAAATAAATATTCATTTACGAGAAAAGTGAGTGAGTGCCTTTGAGGTACATAAACGCGAGAGACACCAATACCTAATATATCGGTTAAACAGTTACAGAAAATTTACAATGAGTACACTAAGAATTCTGATAGGTATCATACTTAATGTCTGACTTCTAACTTTGATCAGTACTGCATTTCCTAGCTATAACTGCTGAGTGATACATGCAGGAATGCTTCTGTGAAACCACAACAACAGAGACTATATTAGTGGCTCAACACTTAGGATGATCAGTCAAGAAGCTTCCTGTGAATAAAACTTTACGATTACAAGTTTCTGAATTACTACCTGTCTGTTCATGTAACTGCAACTCCAGCTACCCAACGAAAACCTCTCAACAAACCCTTCCAACACTACCTTCCACACAATTTCTGGAATTCTTCATCTAACATATCAAGTGGATCTCTCATACACCGTTTCGGAGGTATCAACATCAACTGTACATAAAGAAATTATTATTATTATTGATCCCTTGGGTTCCTAGTGGAACAAAGGGCTTCAACTGCACGTCTCCACTTGCTTCTGTCTTCTACTGTACTTTTCACCTGCACCCATGTTAGTCCATATTGTTTCAACTCCACTTCACACGATCTCCTCCATGTCACGTTGCACTGACGTCCCACTTGCCGCTTCCCTTTCGGGTTCCACTCGAGCGGATGCCTGGCGCTCTCCACCGGGTCGACTGTCCATTGGATGACAGTCTAGGGGAGATGGCTAAACCCTGATTCCAAACCTCCAACGATTGGCGTATGAAGCTCACTGGAGCTCACCGGCAGACGTATGGACAAAGGGCTTGTTGGATGTCCTGGATGTCTGGCCCCATTCTAAAAGGCGTATGAACCGAACTCCGGTCATCGGCTGCCAATGGATAGTGGACTCCTTACTCCACTCCTACTGCCTTGTAGGTCACACTTGGTTGTGTAAAGGCTAGAGCTGCACTCTCAAACAAAAGGCCGAGCGATTCTGGGGACATCACTCGTACCAAATTCCCATGAAACTTCATGAATTCTCTTACAAATTGCCGCGCCTGGGCAGCGATGATTCGAGACGTTCATGAAGCCGGCTCATCCTCCCGTAGGAGATAGCCGAAGTAAAGTATAAAAAGTAAGTATAATGGCCTGACGCGCGATTGATGAAGAAACTTTCTACTGCTGTTTGTTAAGATAAGTACAATCTTCTAATTACAAAAACAGCTGTCACTCTATATTAGATCATTTCCTTACTTTTCTTATGTATTTCCTTTTAATATTTGGATGCTTCATTCACCGGTTGGCTATCAACATTGACTGTTTCTTCTACAAATTAGTACTATACATTACTTAGGCATATTTTTGCACTACACACAAAGGACACCACCTTGTTCGTAACATTTACCATAATAATATTTCCATATTTACTTCGCCTTTAGTTAGTAGCAATAAAAGACAGCAATAATAAGAGTTAAGAAAAGTACAGGAAAGGATGAATAGTAATATATATATATATATATATATATATATATATATAACCAGTTACCTGTACAAATCTATTTTCAATCCCAACTACTAATTAAAAAAACAGATAAGAATTCTCCCTATACCAAAATTAATAAATATTATGCATAAATCTAACTAGAAAATGTGCATAAAACTAGAAAGTCAAAAGATTAAAACGGGGAAACACACATCAACGACAATCATAATCCAGTTTCAAGAAAACGTCGAAACAGACGATATGCGTATATGCACACAGGTACATTGGCATAAATCATCTACATATATATGTTATGTTATGCATGAATTAATCAACTATGTGATCCCCGTTTATATAGTGAATTAAACAGCTACAGGACACAGAATGTGAAGGGCAAATGATAATAGGGAAATAAGAATAGCCATTAGTAGTATGGGCACAGAAAAAGTAAGAAAAGAAAAAGAACAACCCATTTACGTGATGTATTTTGTTCAGTAATGTCACAACTGTTCAAATGTCAAAAGCTCTAATTATACGCATAGATAGTCAATTCTTTTTTATAAATATGATCAATGAAACCATAAAGTAGATTAGATTGACTGAAAAAATTAATGAATACGCCCTAGTGTAGTGCTTTAATAAAAAAAACTAACTATACAGAGATTACAGAACAAATTTAAAAGACTATCTGTATATATTGTTGACAATATGAAAGATTCTAGAAAGTTTCAAAATAACTGAATGAATGGATAAGCCTCTTTTTGATATTGGATGATGTGTGTTTCATTTCCACACTAATTTCAATTTCATGTATGTTTTAGCCAACTTGGTTAGTTTGATTTTTAACAATTAATTCACGAAACTTCAATTCCTAGAACTCTGATATTGTCAAGTCATCATTCTACAATACAAATCCCTGCGTTTCAACTAGACTACACTAAGATGTAAGCGAAATGTAAATATTTCTGAAAGTAAAAAAGGTAACACTATTCACTAATCTTAAAATATCCTCCTGTATGAGTTATGAAGGTGAATTCGAAAAATGTTTTAGCGAATCTAGAATTTAGTTGTGCGTAGATTGTTGGGATGCATATTGGTCGTAAAGCTTATACTTCGAAGAATCCACATGCAGATGTAATAAATAATCACCAGAAGAAACCCCCGAAAACTTTAAAAGAAGCAACGCTATTCAACGCTTCTGCACTGAAATTATGTCTGTCTTATATTGCTTGTATTAGGCCCTAATTGATGGAAAACTGAGATAAGGAAACGAAGTATTAGTATGATCGTATTCACTACATCATTCATAACTATTTTATGAAGCTCTCGGGAACACTATCCAACACAGCTAGTAAAAGGAGAACACAAAGAGGTATACAGTTCGATAACGGGATATTCAGCTCCATTTGAAAAGTCCTTCAAAGCCATATATAGGAACCCATCAAACCTACCAAAGGGAGTGAAATCAAGACATCTACGAATATTCAAGTACTGGTTTTGTAGGGACTTTGTTTGATTGCATGGAGGATTTCACCATGAGCTAACATCAGTTAGAGAACCATTGGAAAACCTGCGAGTATTGGACAGATGTTTCCTACGTCCTAGTTTGGGACTCTTTAGCTGTACGAACCCACCACAGGGGTTCGAACCCAGGACCTTCTGGTTACAAGGCTAGCGAGCTCGTAGACCATTGAACCACTGGGACCCGATCCAATGGTCCTTGAATTCTAGCTTCTGCTATGTCGTGAATTGGCTGTCCAGTACTCCCAGGTTTTTCAGTGGTTCTCTAACTGATTTTAGCTCATGCTGAAATCCTCCACACATCTACGAATAGCTGAGGCACTGACGATCCAAAAACTCAAGTCCACTCTATTTGTTCAAAAGAAATCCTTATATAACTGTGAACTACTGAGAAAAATTACCAACTTTTTATTTCCATGAGTCAAATAGATGAACTTGTAACCATTGAAACAAACTGATCACATTTAGAACTTGTAGTGATTGAATGAATCTATGCCTCTTAAGAAATTATTTTTTCTCTAAAAAGCCTAACAAATTCGTTATAATAAAATGTTTGATTTCTTTTCGAGGCACACACGTTAACGAACTGCTGTCTGATTAATATAAGGTAGTAATAAAAAATCATTTTCACTAATAAATAATCTTATTAAGTTAATTTTAGCAGATGTTTAGCTGAAAATAACGTTTCACTCATAACTCAAGAATTACCGATATTATATCAATGAATTTGAATACCTGTGGTCTTCATTCTCGGTCTAGTGTAAACACTATGCAGACAGTATAATTATTATCTGAATATATGTGTGGAATTAAATGTCACACAAATAGAAGACACACTTTGTTTGAAAAAAAGAACGTAATATGTAGATACATTATAGGTGAATTCACTGATATTATTTTCATTTTAAACCCTTAACGTGTGTATACAAAGTGATTAAGGTTTGTTAATGTAAGTGTGTAGAATTTGGGCACTATGGTAGAATGTAATCCCATATTAAATAATGAAGTATTAACAATTGGATGACGTTTCGAGCATAAAATATTGTTCATAATCATACCAATTCAGTCACATGGCGGATATATAAGACAAACTGTGAAGCCATGTGACTAAATTGATATGATTGTGAGCAATAATTTATGCTCGAAATGCCATTCAGTTGTTAATACTGCATCACTGGGAGAAATTTAAAATAAAGTTTGCATCTTAGGTTTTTAAGAGAGAAAGAGACACTGAGAAACGATAATGGGACAGTAAAATTTTGTAAAATAGGTCAGTGACGAGATAATTTAAAAATCCAGTGATATTGGAAGTAGTGAATATGTAAGTTATAGGAATACAAACTTGACGCGCTTTGGTTCCAGTCTACTTAAATGGGTAGAAGAACGGAGGCGGTCAGTTAAGGGTTTGAATTCTCTCAGGTACTAAGTATTGTTTGGTTTTATATTACGCGCTTGGAGGAAGGCTGTAGTCCCAATAAATATACGTTCGGTTGTTTTAAAGGTACTTTATCGACATTTTTTACGCAGATAGAATATCTGTCGTGGAGTCAGGTATACCATGCGTGGAAACACCTTGCGATAGCTTTTAGCTTCACCCAGTTAGGAGAAATATGATGCATAAAATAAAGTTCAGTATCGTCTTAATCTTATATCTTTTTTGAATAAACGAAATTATGTTAGTTAAGTTTCATGAAACAAATTGTATTAGCATCACTTTTCATTGTAAAAGTCGACTAACGAACGTGCTATTTCAGCTTATCAACACAGATGTTTTATTGTCGTTATGTTTCTTATCAATTGTCTGGCTTAATTAGGAAGCTTTAATGGTCATTCTAGACAACGTCTACAGCAGTAGTTAATATTTACAAGCAAACTGTTAACTTTTATACCCTCATGCTCGCAATGTACTCTTTCCTGTAGCACAGTGAAAACACTATTTTACAATTATCCAAATTCCCATTTACTGCTACGTTATCAAGCTGTAAAAGCATGTCTTTAGAAACACCATCTATATGTTTATGGGGTCATGCTGACGACTTGAGACAAATATAATGAAGATTAGCAAACAGAAGACTAACCTTGATCGAATTTGAATAACATGGTAATACGACCAGATGGAGTTGTATGTTGTCTTCGAAACCAGCCGACAACGCTATTACTGCCTAAATTCTCAGGAAGACTTCCTTCAAAGTACTGTTTATCCATAAGTAAACCCATACCACCAGTAAGATAAGCGCGTCGTTCACCTGTGTTATCTGGATCATTACTGGTTGCAGATAATTCTGAAGTTAACCCTCCATCATAGCTTGTATCATTCAAAGCAAAATCTCCACGTGGATCAAGTCGATATACATCTCCTTCAGGAATTGAATATTCAATAACTCCATCTACCAAATAGGGAAATATCAAGAGATATATAATTCTAAATTCAAAAGGATTTAATCTGACTTTAAAAGCTAAAATGATTTGAAATGGTTTACAGACAATAATCCCATTTTACGACTATAAGAAAGACAAATGAACAGCATTATCCCATATGGTACAAAGAATATTTAACGGGTTGTTTTCATTGTGTGTATTTACGTATGACTATGTTAGACGAATAAAATCTTATCTGATACTACACTTTGATTTCAAGAGGATTGAATAACCTAATCCTTTTCCTCGATTTTTATAAGATCAGAAAATGCATCTGATAACAAATGCTGGATACTAAAGTCAGGGTTATTATTTATTGTTCCCTTTGGTTCTCAGTGGAATATGGGACTTTAATAACACATTTCCACTTTCTTCCATTTTCTACTGTTCTCATCAGCTGGACCCACGATCGCCCATAATCTCTCGTCTCTTTCTCGCGCGATCTCCATGTCAACCTAGGATGACCCACTCGAGCAGTGGCCTGGAGCCCAATGTCATTCGACGATCTCCTCAACATATATCCGATCCATCTTCATCTTCTTTGGAATATTTGTTGAGCAATAGGCTCTTGGTTGGTTTGTTCATCGTCAGAGTTCCTTGTTGCTAGTTCTTTCTGGCCGACCAGCCATTTGATCCTCAGTATGGAACCAGCCAGCGAAGGCAGCTGTTGATAAAAGTCCCTAACCTGTCGGAAATGATTTTCATGCTGTGCAAAGCTTCTGACCAGCATAAAAGAACTGGCTTGACATCGGTGCTGGAAATCCGAATCTTGTTCTTTATGCTGAGTGCAGAAAATTTGCAAACTGGTTTCAGAATGATGAAAGTGTACCTTGTCTTTCCAATTCTCACTGGCTTTGACATCATCCGTTCCGCCTGTGGTTGAAACGATGCTTCCTAGATAAGTGAAGGCAAGAAGTGACCTATGTCAAACTTCTGCCGTAGGTGGTGATTAGTTCTGTTTGTTGATGATAGTTAGTCATCTTTCCCTCCCTATTCTCGATGTTCACCTGGAGTGCTGTCTTCGTTGCCTCTTCAACCAGACTGTTCATTTTCGCTTGCAAGTCTCCTAGCCTGTGTGACATCTGTGGAATCCAGATCTTCTAGAGTCTCCCGATCGATCCAGAGTACTGCTGTCTTCTCACTCCCAAACACAGTCTGATGCATAATCCAGTCCACCACAATTAAGAATATTATCAGTGATAATAGGCAGTTTTGTCTTACTCCTGTATTCATTTCAAAGGCCTAACTTAGTTCTCCATTGTGGATCACCTAACACGTGACACCGTTGTTGATTTGAGGTGCTGCACGCCATAGTACTGAGGTAGTTTCCAAATTACTTCCTGCTCAACTCTGTTGAAAGCCTTTTCGAAGTCGATGATTAAGAGCCAATATTAAACAAAAATATATAACTGTATATGAATATTATCAATAAATGCAGACAACAATTTGAAAACTCCACGATCTGGGAATAATTTCACAATTGAAATGGCTACGCACTAAACAGGTAGATATATAGAAGCAGACAATTGAAACCTATTTACACCTGGCTTTTGATAGCCACATTGGACACTATGACGAAGTGATTTGTGTAGGAGATTAACATATGTGGAAATAACGTCAAGTATATGAATTTTTCATCTTATGAAAATGTTAAAACCGACCACACACACACATAGCACACATAGACATGGAAACAAAATATAAAACATTTCCAACTAGAATAAATGAGTCTGACTTCTCAGTCATACAGATTTCGAAGATAATTTTAGTCATCTGGTGTGCTTTTTATGCAAAGTGTAGATAGCACAGTAGACACAGTAACCGAATAGAAATTGAAATGAAAATCGCACCTTAACAAAAAGAATATCTGTTTAATTACAAGTTCACTAGCATAATTATAAACGTAATCGAAATTTTCTTTCAATTTTCAACATCAAGTAACAATTGATAATATCAACAATAGTTCAATTTCAGTAAAAGTGAATTTCACATTTTAGACGCAATTTTACTTTATTTATTTAAATGCGGAAAAGACTTGGTACAATATGGCACCAAAAGAGATGCGCCACACAATAATAATAAAACAACATAGATTTAAAGCAAAAATACAAGTAGAGAACGGATCAAGAACTTCATCTGGAAGGAAAACAGTCATGATTAACAAGTTCAAACAGTATTCGTTAACTATCATCGGGAAGGGAAGAAAGAAGGAAATTGAAACACGTTCGCCATTGATTACGATTCTTGGCCATATCCGATAAAGTTTCGAGCCATCGATTCGAGCTATCTCGCGGACCCCAACCAGGGAGTCGTGACACACCAACCGATGCTAATCTAGCACAAACATACTTCATCCCACGACGCCACATCATGGACTGACCACCTCTCCGCCTTTTCCATCCCGTCCCAGGGTGGCTAGCGAACAGAGACCTGTACGGACGCCTCTGGGAGCACATTCGAAGCATATATCCAAGCCACCGGAGCCGGTGTTTCCAGATGACAACACTCAATGAATGGTGATCTCAACTGTGTTCAAACACACGTCGCCGAACCTCAGAATTACTCACGCGATGATTCCATCGAACTCAAGCAATCCTGCAGAGACAGTGATCATCCAACACTCAGAGTCGCAAACATCTTCAGCCTACTCGGAGAGGCCAAGTTTCACAGGCGTAGAGCAAGACAGCCCGCCCGAACCGAAGCATTGTATACCCGACCTTTGACAGCCAGGCTAACGTCGCGACGGCGCCAGAGGTGGCTCAAGTTGATGCATACCACCCTAGCCTTCATTATACGGTTGGAAATCTCATCCGTCTACCCTCCGCCAGCACTCACACAACTACCCAGATACACGAACTTATCAACAACTTCAAGCGGTTCAGCCTCAAGAGTGAGTGCAGGTACAGGCTCCTGCCAATCTTGTAACAGTACTTTGCACTTAGACGGCGCAAAGCACATACCATACTTACAGACAGGCAATAACCTTACTATAAAGACAGTTTTTTTGTATTTCGACATTTCTCTCGATATCACAATATGTTGAAGTCATCTGAAGTACATGCTAACTGCAATAATGTGAAGTGAATACGTGATATATATATATATATATATATATATATATTGTGAGATGAGATTTTTAAATGAAGAAAAAGGTGATAATTTTCGAAATTAAATTTAGCACACCATACAACACCAGAATATGATTCAAGACATAATTATAATCTGTCAAAATTTAGTATATAATTGAGAATTAATCAACACAGTTTTAGTAAACTATAAGTGACACGATTGAATTATTTAATGTAGAATATATTGTTTATTACATATATGCAAATAAACTATTCGTCTGCAATGGGTAGTTTTTTTTTCACACACAATGATGACGATGATGACAATGTGAACTAATAATTGATATAGTCAGATTATGGGATTTCGTGGGAATTTCGATTGATTGCACCTTGTTCGATTTCGTCAACAAACAACATCGGTTAGAGAGAATATTGAAAACCAAGGACTACTAGACAACTGTTTCGTCCCATTTTTTTGGTTGAGAATAGCGTTATATAACAACAAAATGACAAAGTTAGAATTAATAGGCCATTGAAATTCAGCCCAAGTGGCTTGATTTCATAACTTGAAAGTCCTAGGTTCGATATCAGATCAGGTCATGAGTGCACACTGATGAAGAGTTGCAGAATAGAACGAGACAGCTGTTTGTTCTTCAAAAGACCTCACTAACTGATGCTGGTACATGTGGAAATTGAAAATAATAAATGCTTATATGACGGGATAGCATAAGGAATCAGCGCTGGTAATTCAGACTTCTCTTTCTTTTTCCTTCACGTTCCCCATTGGAACATAGGGCCTCAAGCTAGTCGCTTGAAGTTTCTGTAGCAGTGTTTATTTCACAGGATGGGGTTTCTAGTCTCATGCCAAATCTTCCCTCTTTACCAGAATTATTTCTGGCTTAGCGAGGTAAAGGAGTGCGTCGGCCGGGGTGTGGAGTCCTCAAAAATAAACTGATCCAACTTTTACTACTATGTGAGAAATGAACATATTGTGCATTACTTTGTTTTAATCAGAACCTCTGTACTTTGAACTTAACCTCATGGTTTGAATGAAAATATAGTTCTGCCTAGAACTCTCCGTCTTCTCCACCATCTCAAATGCCATCGGCCAATTCTAATCACCTACCTTCTATTTCAAAATTTCGCAGGGATGCCGTATTTTCTCCCTATGTTACCTTGGTCGACCTCAGGCAATATTGATATTGTAGAATTAAGATTGGAGCGGTCTTCTCACAACACTTCTGGAGTCTACTACGTTAATTTTGAATTTGCACCTTGTAATAACTCAAGTAACAAATTTAAATATATTCTTCCACCAACTTCACTGATCTGGTATTTTTATTTCTAAGGTCTAAGGTCCACCACAGGGGATCGAACCCCGGACCATGTGCATGGTCGGCAAGCCTCCTAACCGCTAGGCCACCAACACACTGGTAATTCAGACTAGTGAAAAATAATTTAATAAACGCAGAAAATCAAACTACTCACCGTCAAACACTGATCCATAGACAGCTAATCGAAGGCACATTAACTTAGGATTCGGTTCATTAGTGTAAGGCAATACACGAAATCGTTTAGCGATAATTGGTGGGTCCAGCTGAATTGCTATAGTCTGACTATTACGATTAGCATGAAGTAGCTGGTATTTTAAAAATAAAATTTAAAAAAACAAACATGAAAATAGCAAATTAAATTTGCTTCTGTTAAATTCTAACTTATTATTGAAAAATTATCAACAAAAAAACAGAGGGACAACCCCCTAAGGAAGTAGATATCAGTTAATGCAACTGCATGTTTTTATGTTTGTGTGTCCAACTAAGATAAGGATGAAAGTGAATACTGAAAGACAAAATACTCGTTTCTCTTCAAGACAGCAAAATTTTTGATTTATGTGTTTTTTTTTAAATATTCATCTACTACTGACTCGGAGTTCATTAAAAATGGTCAGGCAAAAAAAATAGACAAAAAATAATTTTGAGATTTGCTCTTCAACATCAACAACAGCAACATCATAAATCAATTGCTTTCATTAAAATAATTTTCGATAGGCACATATAAATGTGCACGCAACACACATATATGTGCAAACAAACATGAAATATAACAGGGATTTGACTTCGTAGTTCCATCAAGACAACAACTTACAGACACACACACATGGGCATGGAAATTAGAGGAGATACATGAAGTTACTTAATAGAACAAAATTAATCTCAATGAAAGCAGTAAGCAATATGTGCAGCAAACAGATACTAATTTTTTCGTTCTCTCTCCACCCCTGTGCATACACATCCTTGTGATATCTGCACATGTATGTTTGTTCGCGTGATGCATGTGTACCACCGGTATGATTCTCAAAAATGGATATTCAAAGAAATCTAAGCCCAATATTAAAGTAATCAAAATTCCCTCCCTCTGTCTATCTCTCTCTCTCTCGCGCGCGCTTTCTTTTATCAATATAAATCTGCAATAAAAGCCAAAGTAATTTTAAAGAATTGTCAAATCTACAAAACGAAGAGATAAATCTGTGTAAATGTCAAGGTACACTTAAGCGTTACTTCAACCTGTGAATAACTAATAAAAACAGCATTATTAAAGTATCAAATATTAAATGAAAGCTTGTGCTGAAATGAGAGTTAAGTGATAATTGAGAATAAAAAGAAACCGAAAGCATAAAAAAATAGGCTACAAGAGATTGTGTAGATTTAAGAGAACATTTTCAATCTAGCTGTGTTATAAATACTTTCAGTTAATAGTTTTGTTTATTTAAATTGAGAATTAAATGCCTTAAGAATTCCAATGAATCATTTGAATGACTATTGGATTATAACTGAAGTACATGAAACACACATTAGTAAAACGAAGTCCAATAACGTGGCTAACGGGCTTAAGCAGTCGGCTTTCAGCTAATTGAATCCTATATTCAAATCCCGTTCTGCCTATGTCACCCTGAGCAACTGGATGGTGCCATCACCCCTCACACAATAAATGTGGCTCACAATCAGGTACATGAAAAGTTTGAAATTAAATATCTAGGCGTCATTCTATCTGCTGATCTTTCCTGGTCGTCTCATATCTTGATGATTCCTGAGAAAATATTCCGTCTTACCTTCTACATCAAGAAGTTAAGACATTCTGGTATAACCCAACCCCTACTCCTACAGTTCGTTAACTCCCGTATTCTGCCTATTATTCTCTATTGTTCCCCTTAGTTTTCCCAGGGCTACTGAAAAAAGACTATACCTTATTACGCAGGATGTTAAAGGTTGTCAGCAGGGTAAGCAATGTGCCACTTAACCAGCTTGTTAATATTCTGGTCGATAGGCACTTGGAGTCATGTGAAAAGTGGGCAAAATCCATTTTATCTAACTCAAAACACCCTGTTCATTCACAACTGTCCCCTTGTATCTCATCAGGGAAAACCAGAAGCCTATATAGAAAACTATATGCTAGGACTAGCAAGTACAAAAACTCAACCATAGCCTACTTAGCTCGTGTTCTGTGCGATAAAGAAAGCATTAGGCGTGATACCTATAACTTATTAAGTAGTCAGTAGAACAACTGGATCTCGTCTTTCCAATTCATATCATTTATAGGTACGTTTTCTTTCTTTCTTTTCCTTTTCTCTCTCTTTTTTTTTCTCTGTTATGCGCTCCTTTTTTTCTTTCTTCTGCTTACGCCAGTAAATATGCTACCATCTGCTTTTCTAGCACCTTCAAACAGTCTGTTTAATTTTGGGTTTTGCTACCGACATGCTAATATATTATTGTCAAAACTAACTGAGATTACCTTAACCTATGTAGAATTTTATTTACTGTTGATTTACTAACTGGATGCAATACTGTAGTAAAATGCTGAGAATTCCATTCTGTATCACACGTACTGTTTTGGAATAAAGCAAATTATTATTATTATAAAAATCTGTTCTAGGTGAATGATCTCCTCCATGTTATCCTCAGACACTCAACTCATCGTTTTGCATTCTGGTTTCATTCAAGGACTTCGCCAGTGATGTCATTATTCAACGGACTCCTCAGTGTATGTTCAATCCATCTCCATTACTTACTGATATATTATGAAGTCACATAATCATTAGTAGTGTTATAGACCATAGTGTCCATAACTTATGGCTATTCTACTCCTGCTAATGTTTGAGCTCATTTCAAATGATAACTGCTGTTAATTGAATTTCCTCTAAATATTCCACAGCTTTTACACAGTTAAGGATATATATATCAAACTACACTGAAATGAACAACATAACTCATGCTTCGCCAACTAGCGTGGAATAATTCTAATATACATCGATCAAAAAGTGAATTCTAAGCACAGTCAAATCTGATAATGCAAAACCTTGGCATAAAAATAAAGTAAGAGGAAATTTATCATGTGGTCCATGAGGAAATTCAAGAAGCAGTTGACAGAGTTATCATCATTCTATCCTACAAAAATACCAATACTGTAAAATAGGCAAACAGCCTACGTAGTGTTCTTTATTTACTTCATACAATCGGATAACTCTGATAGAATAAGGTGAATTCCAAAGAAATTAAAAATATTGATGCTACGATGGTGCCAAAAGCAGGCTTCAGTAGATTTAGATGATGCAAGCTCAGGCCGGAAAAATAAACATCACTGCAACCGAAACTTCAAGCCTCTCTAGCTTGAAGCCCTATGTTCTACTGGGAACGTAAAGGTATAATAATAATAATGGCTCAGGTCATATCTACATTTTTTAACAGTCAACACCATTTGTTACAGGTTCTGATTATTTTGTCAAAAACAAGCTGATTAAGATAGATGTCTAATTAATATGAAATCACGATGAGTTGACTTCGCGTTACAGATGTCTAGGAAGTATTTTATACGGTTCAACAGAAATAGTTAACATCAGTTAGAGAACCACTAGGAAACCACCTGGGAGTAATGGACAGCTGTTTCACCCTAGTTTGGGACTCTCCACCAGTACGGAGCCACCGGGGTTGGAACCCACGACCTTCTGGTTACAAGGCTAGCGAGCTCATAGACCATTGAGCCACTGGGACCCGATCCAATGGTTCTTGAACTCTAACTTCTGCCAGTTCACGACATAGCGCGACCATTTCGCAATATCTTCTTCGATGAGTTACTGCCTCATCTTCAACCTGCTGTACCCTACTGGTCACGGCTTCCCACTAGAACCCCAAGTTAACTGCCTGAATAGGGCCAGTCACTAGTGAGCATCAGAATAATTTTCAAGTATTGGTTTTGTAGGGATTTTGTTTGATTGTATGGAGGATTTCACCATGTCAGCTCATGGTGAAATCCCTACAAAACCAATACTTGAGAAATAGTCAATATGTGAATTACACCTACGTTACATCTGTCTAGATGACAACTGGTATTGTACCACGCACAAACACACACACAGAATATTCTTAAAAATGAGGAGTTTATAATGAATTCCCACTATTATTGCTTACCTAGAGTTAAGGAAAGCAAACAAGAATGGTGTGGGTAACTATGCTATATTGTTCCATATCACATCTCGGTTCGATAAAACTATTCAGCTTCAGATTTGAGAAGTAGTCAAGTTTGTCAAACACACTGTCACAGAAAATTATCAATCCCTCTATGTTCAACTGATATGAAATACTGGTATTCTATCGGTGTTTGCGTTAGATAATAACGCTTTTATACAATAGTAGCAATTATCATTAGTGATATAGTTTAAACAATGCTCATATATATAGTAGTCAATACTATTTATCTATTTTATACTTCATAGCATACGATATGTCAGTTTTCATTCAGAAATATAATTGACATATTATTTTCCTTCAATAAGAGATTAAATCATAACGCTTTGGTTGAATGATTAGACCGTCAATAATCTATTAAATCCTTACTATGAGTCCTTATTATCAATGACATAATAGTTAATTCTTTTTGTTGGTGTTGTTGTTGTCAGACGTCAAATCAACTAGCTGAAATGTTATATGATATCGTGACCTTAGGCTAATGAAACACATAACCTTATATATATATATATATATATATATATTCTTCAGTGAGTGATATATAACCTTTATTTTTTACTAAAATGATGCAATCATTCAATGAAAACGATGACTTCTTCACTTCACCTCAAAGTTATGAAAATTAAGACGTATTTTATTCACTAACTCACTCACTTTAACTTCCTTCAACTTTTTATCTAGATGATTTACGTTCATATTATTATTGGTAGTATTCTCTTAAGTTCCGAGTGGAACACATAGGAGGAGTTCAACAGCACATTTATGTTCTATATACACCTACCTACCTTACTACTATATATCATTCAAATTTCAAAAGTCATCGAAAGATGAAAACTCTTAACATATTACCTTTCTGACAAGTATACTTCTCACTGTGAGAGTGTTAGACAAAAGTGTTAAATAGGACTGTTAAAAAGTTGTTTACACACTGAGCAATCGATATATATATATATATATATATATATATATATATATTATATAGTTGCTAGACATGTGCATATAAGGTCAACGGTATATTGATTAGTACTTAGGATTCTTCCATTAAGAGTGACTATTAACAACAAGTGAACTGTAGTGTTCCTAGGAGTGAAGATACTCTCACTTCATACTCCAAAATACATCCATATCCTTCTTATAAAGCAAAGAATACGAAAAAAATGAGTTTAAAGAAAAACAATTTTTACGCGTAAATAAAATTGATTATTCACTACTAATTGTGTGCTTTACAACAGAATATAGACGATGACAATAAGTGAAGGGACTGTAGTTAGTAGAATTACAAAGTGTTTAACACTGCGGATACCAATAATACGTGTGAAAATGATGCAACGGAAAGAGATAACTAACATTTGAAAGGCTTAAGAGTTTAAGGAAAGGAATTGAAGGTTGATAAGTAGGACAGGGAAGTTAAATTACAGTCTGAAAATGAAATACTGCATATCGAGGAATATTTACCTAATGAAACTAGTTTGATAAGGAGTATGGAAACAGAATACTCATTGTATTTATGATTTCGATCAAGATTAGGATCAGTTGAAGGGTTTGGCTAGTCTTGTATCTATAAAACACAGATGATATATGATAACATTCCCGAAAGAACAATGAAATCCATTACACGGGACAGAATCATTCTCTAAGTCCAATAGTCTATGTGAAGTACATCAGTTGTATATGTAAAAAAATCCTATCAGTAATTCCTGCATGTATAAGGTGAATCTCTTTGATATTTGTCAATTTTACACATTCCTAATCAATATCCTAATTGACACAATCAGCAAATATTTACAAAGTATGAATATTAATGCAGAATAGAGTACTAACTGAGAGTTGGTATCAGCGCAACTTACCCTGCTTCCATTCCTCATCCGATACTCATACCACTTTGAATTATCTTCCCGTTGATATTTGATAACAAACATTGGAACAAATGCATTCTATTTAGAGTAGAAAACAAAAAGAAAAGAAAAAAGGAAATTGAAGTGTCATGAAAGTTTTGCTATATGCGGAGAGCTAAAAAAATAGTAAAGTGAACACTTTTTTTTAACTCTCACTACACTGTTCAACATACTGATCTTTAACCCGTGGGTGCGTACTGCCAATGAGTCCCAAACTAGGACGAAACAACTGTCTAGTAATCCCTGCTGGATTTCAATGGCTCTCTAACTGATATCAATCCATGGTCAAACTTGAAAAACAAAGCAACTCATGAAAATATTGATCTTTAAAAAAAAGGAGGATGGGATCGTACTCAATGGCACAGATGTATTCACTTCCTTATAAACTTCTATATTTATTAAATTCTTATGATTCATTCTTCCATACCTTTCCATTCCTCTGAATATTTTTTTTCCTCCCTATCGTTGTGTGCGACTTGAAAACTCAGTCAGAATACGATATAACATATGTAGCTCAAAGAAGCTAAATCTTCAAGTTATTTAGGAAATATGAACTTTTAGAATTAGACCACATTTTCGAAAGATGGTCAGTTGTACTTCTAACTTGAATGCAATTAATCATTTGCAGAGTACACACAAGTCAAGATGACATTTTCTTACAACTTACTGTATGAAACCTGAAACGCCAAGAAAAAATAGGTTTAAAAGGCAATATTGATAAATATTTGGATGGTTTGATCTGATTTTACTTCAGAGCTGAGTTAATTACTGTACAACATAAATGTGATCGCCTGACTATTGTCTATCACTAAACCCGATATTGCTTACGAATAAATTAGAGTGTGATTTAGAGACTCATTAATTTCATGTATTATCCCGTGTTAGATTTCTGAATGAATACTTTAGTGCCCACACGAAAGGGTAAGTAGTATTAGGATGTATAAGACAAAAGACCACACATTTATTAACACATTATTAAACTCCATTATAACTTCTTTACATAATGAGCCAAGAATGGGTTACCTAACCTGTCACCTGCTCTAATGGTGCTTTTGTGACTTTTGTCGCCAGATATGCCAAGAGCGGTGAGATAGCACACGACCTAATAGCTGTGTGCAATGTTTAAAGAAGGCTGTGCGCTACATGCATGCGCCTCGCCCTGATAATGTTTTCTACCGATAGCTGCCACCTAGACGTGGTGGTCGGAACTGCATATCGCAATGACCCGACAAGTTAAACTGGCTGGAACTAATGTTCCTGCAGGCCCTACCATGCCAGGAAGATTGTTAGGATAGAGATTAGACTAAAAGCAGTTACCGGCATAGTGTAGGAATTTGTTTTTCACACTATACTGGGGGTCTGTGGGCGAAGTCGTGCTGCTGGGGAACAGGGATATAACGGCAGTAAGGTGTTTCCCTCAGACGATCAGCATGCCAACTATGCTGTCTCTACACTCTCGAGACAGGGGTTTAGAAAGGGTCGACCCCGAAAGTTGTACATCCCGACTTACCCTACAGTGGTCCGTAATCCATCCAAGAAACCAGTTCATACAGGCCATGTGTGACCGGCCTCAAGCAGTTGTCCCCTGGGCTTTGAAGTCACTCAACACTAATTCTTTTTCTGTTTCAGGTACTCGAAGAAAAAATCGACTTCCACGGTGTGGGCGGCCAGGAAGTAACAACTGCCCACACACTTCCAAAAACACACGAAACCCTCTTGAGCCAAAGTGTTACTAATGCACATAAAAACATAGAATACTTCAAATTGCATCATGAAATTGAATGCTACAATTATCTAAATCAAATCTAATGGTTCAATCGTCAACACTTTCCTGCACAAAGTCCAAGAGCCTTGCAACTGATACCAGTAGACATCAGAAGTGAACACCTCTAGTTATTTTACCACCTTTTTAGATTTTCATCCAGTACATGGTACACATCAATTTGTTAGAAAAAATAAAAATCAGTGGACAACTAAAAAACTTTTCGGATTCTCACCTACCACCTTGTAAGTAATGTTATTATGATACATTTATCTATACAGTTTTAATGAGATACACATGCAAAAGAAATGTATATTAAGGTATAAAGTAGCCTAACACCACCTTCTATGTTGACTGTATGCATGGGATGTCAAAATACAGAATCAGACTAAGTAATAAAGAAAGGATACAGAATACCCATACGAAATCCACTTATCTTTAATGCACATACACACATATAGACAGCAGAATATGTTAGAACAGTAAATCATCACGACAGTGAAAGGTGTTATAAAGAAATGATATTATTAGAACAATAGCATTCGTAATTTCACTCAGTACCAATGTATGCACAGAGAAAGCACACATGTTGTATATGCATACAGTTGTTATTACTTATCACTGGAAAAATACCATGTAGATCCTGTCAAAGTTATACTTTACTAGGGGAATAAGAAAATGCAGGAAATAGAAGACAGATAACTGATAACTGAGAGAACATTAGCGATTAAGTTAGCAAGTAGGTAACTATTTAACTGAGTCGTCAAATAGTTGTCGAATAATCGCTGGGTAGTGGAATTGAAGCTCCCAAAACCAACAACTGCCATTATCTTCTGTCTAATTCGTAAACTCATATAGTGGTACTTTATTCCTTTTTCACAGAGCATATATACTCGCTCCAGCTATAAATTAGAACTAAGAATAATGAACGAAATACGAAGTAGTGGGCAGTCATCGCGTTTCTACTTGAGATTAATCTAGAAGGTGCTTATTAAGAATTTTGAGCAATTTGAAAAGTTTTGATTACTAGTTCTGGTATTAAATTGTGACATTTGTTTGGCAGAATTTAGGTTTTGATAGACTTTCAAGCTGAAAACATTGAAAACAATTGATTTTTAAAAGTTCTTATTGTTAAAATTAAAAGATATAAAAGTTTAGCAATACTGTTTTCAATCAGACCTTCGTCAAGCTCCTTCTCAATATGTACACAACTTTAACTATGTAAGATTTTAAACAGTGACGGTGATGTGTGGGTCAATGATGCTTATAATTATTATGGTCATTATGATTATTATCGTTGTTGTCGCCAGTATAATGTATATTATTTGACACACAGACACGCTGGAATTATTTTAAATAATTCTAGGGACCTTGCAACACCTATGCTCTAGATACTTGTAATATTTAGAACAATATATTTAAGCTAACAATATTGTCTTCATTAGATCCCATCAGTTATGGGTAAAATCTGTTTTGATAAAGTCTCCCAGTGTTATACAATGATGTTTACTGATGACGTTTCGAGCACAATTTATTGCTTATAATCATATCAAGGTAATCACACTACTTTTTAACTTCATTTATATAGTTCCATTATTTTACACTTGATTTTCGCTTGATTTGATTCGTAATAGTATTCTCCATATTTCGGGTATGAGTGATGAGTCATTCCTACTGCATGTGTTGGGTGTAGACTCGATAAACAAGCATTCAGTAATCAATCTCTCTCTCTCTCAAGCAAAAATCAAGTGCAAAATAATGGAACTATATAAATGAAGTTAAAAGTCCTGTGAGTACCTTGATATAATGATTATGAGCAATAAATTGTGCTCGAAACGTCATCAGTAAACATTACTGCATAACACTGTGAGACTTTATCAAGACAAATTTTACTCATAATGGAATTACACTCTACCACAGTGCACAAGTTTTATTCTTATATCAATAGACCTCATCAGCCTTAACTGTAATAGCTTGACAAATAAAAATTCAAATATAAACCAACCACAGTGTTCTGTCAATAGGATAATAAGATTGTGCATATAAATCGTACAACTAGTCATAATAATATTGATAATCATAATAGTAATGGTTCTATCAGTAACAAGGATGAAAAAGTGAGGCTATCTGTGATAACAAGAATAACGAAAAACATCATGACTAAACAAACAAATGTTCAGGTGGAAGTAGTCGATAAAGGCTAGTAAAAACAAATGAACCGATTAAGTAGTGCTAGATTGTAAGGGAAGTAAATGAAACACGTTTATAATGAAGATGTGATAAGATTAAGGGATGATAAGAAAGGGGTTGAAAATATAAACAAGGGATGGTGTGGAAGTCATTAGTTGGTTATGTCAATAGGCCAAGGGAAGGATAATGGCTGCACGAACTTTTTTGAATGCATACCTTAGGTTTAATAGTTCGAATGCTTATCGCCTCAGCTGTGTGCAGTAGACGAATACGAAGTCCATTGGAAAGATTCAGTGGGATACGATAAATTGCCTTGAATGTCTTCGTCTTCTCCACTAAATGACCACTATCAACTAAGTGTGAAAAACTGAGTTACAGATTGTTTTTGTCTGTCTTTTACCAAACCACCATGGGAGATGTTCAGTAACACGTTGACTAAGCTGTCTAGTAGTAATGTGCCCAAAATAACTGCCACCGCAGGTGCAGTTGAATTGATAAATGCACACAGATGTGGCAAAACTATCTAGCTTATCCTTCGTTTGCGTCCAAATCATTCGTCGGCTAGAGAATGACAAAGATAGGTGTGCTGCGTAAAATGTTCTTCGTATACTCCTGGAAAGTCTCTGGAATAAAATCTCACTTGATAAGTCACCATTCAATTGGAACTTAATAAATAGAGGTTTCTTACGTGCAGTCAGAGTCTCAGGTTTTTTCTCTGATGTTTTCATATGTTTCTTTATGAAACTACTCGGATAGCCCATCTCCGTCAAGGAATCATAAATATATTCTGTTTCTTTTTGTAAGTGATCATCCGTACATATCTTTCTTGCTCTGCTCGCAAGACATTTAACAACATTCCTTTTAAATTTAATGGGCACGTACCTAAGGTTGTGTGTACAGCCCTGTGAGTGCGCTTTTTCTACACACGTTTTTCCCAAGTGACTAAACTTCTCACCTACTTAGCAAGACATCCAGAAAATGTAGTTTACTATCCTGCTTCTCTTCATAAGTAAGAGTAAGTGAAGAGTGGGTGTTGTTGGGATTTCAACAACAATCCATCTATGTATGCATTCCCATCAACTAAGATAAATGTATCATCCACATAATGGTAATACATATCCAACTCCTTGATGATGTCTTTCAATCTCCTGTTTTCAAGTTTGTGTGGAAGAAGTCAGCTAATATTGGGCCTAATGGGGAACCCATAGTTATTCCATCTACTTATCGGTAATATAAACTTGTAATATTGTAAATCAATATGTTTTTGATCAAACATGAAATCAATCAAATTCATGCACAACCAACACTTGAAAATTAACATAGTGCTCACTAGTGACTGAATACAGTATGAAATTGTCTGAAATTTTAGTGGGAATCCGCGACTAGTAGGCCCCTCTAAGTTGGATTCGAGGATACTCATCTATGACACTGGCTTGGAGTCACGCTATATGTGGTACCCTGGCAGATGTTAGAATTCACAGGCCACTGGTTTCCGTCCCAGTGGCCTACCTTGCAACCGTGAGGTCCTGGGTTCAATCCATGGTGAGGTCATGGGAACATACTCTTGAAGAGTCCCCAACAAGGATGAAAAAGTTGTACAGTAATCTCCGCTTTTCAATAGTTTTCTAACTAAAGTTAGTTCGTGATCCGACTTTACATTATAATTACTTTTTACAGCTATGTATGGTGGATTATATCATGAGAAAGATCAAATAATAACAACAGTATTTTTTGCTGAATTTTTTCTTTACTGACTACTCGTTAATTACCCCTAAACTGTTTAGCCATCATCATAATTCTACTCTGTTTCTCACTGACCCACTGAATGTATGTTCATACATTGTGCTTCATACAATGAGAATCAACAGCACAGCACAGCACAGCATAACCCAGTGACACATTGATACAGTTAACATATGCATTAACAGGTTTCTGTCAAATCAGAGTAACATAGTAACATTTGAAAAATTCCAGTCTACAACAGCAATATTATTGATTAGCATAATGTTACTAGGCCAAAGGTTACATGGTAACTTTATTCCACATGCACACACACACACTCTCTCTCTCTCTCTCTCTCTTATATATATATATATATATATATATATATGTTACATAATCTTATGATATTGTTAATTAGAAAACAATATGTTCCCATTAATACACACTTCTCCATATGCATGCACGCAGACATACGCACACAGCACAATATTTTAAGTCATAGAATGATTAATTACCAAGTTCTCTTGTTTACTCTACATATAACACGCCACATGAACAACAACAACAACAACACACTGATGAGGTCATCTATCATATGAAAATTCATCTCAATGAATATTATAAACAGCAAGCAGAAAGAGAAGAAATATGATGAAATGAGCGAAAAAAAAATTGTGATTAATATAAGGTGAATTAGCACACATAATGCACACGTAATGTTTGTTCACTAGGGTAATGAATGAATGAATAATAATCATTTCATCACAGTATGAATGGATATTGGACCAAACTGTCTGTTTCACCTAAACAATGGACTATAATCGAATAATGCTTGGAGAAAGCCAATAGAATGTAAACATGCTATATCTAAACAATGTATTTATGAAATAACAATTTTATTTTTCAAATGATTGAGGTTCTCAAAATTTTTTTCAAGAAAGTGGAAATAAAGCCCGGGGATATAGTCTAAGAAGATACATACTATGAATGAATTATTAGCGCTTACACGGTTTAGCTAAAATGACGCGATATAATCATACACTAAAAACAAAATTTGAACTACGTTTCATTTTGATGCGTCAACCCGTGGCATAGTACAATAGCTACCCGACAGATAAGATATGAAATCTAACAATATCAATTAGAAACCACTACTACTACATGGGGTATATGGGCTCCAGGATCCAATCGGATTAAACGGCGCATGAACCTATATGGGTCACCGGAAACCATGGGAATGCAGCTCCTGACGCTACTCCGCTGCCTTGCGGATTAGACTCCAAGTCAAAGGCTCGAGGGGTGATCCCTTAATAAAACCACCTGCTTCGGTCTGGGCGCCCGGGCAGTATCCCAGCCCTCACACAATGAACTGAATAAAGCAACAAACAATCAATGAAACTTATTGCGTGCTATTACACGTGTTGCGATTTCCTTCTTTCTTTCCTTCCCGATGATAGTTAACGAATACTGTTTGAACTTGTTTAGCATGACTGTTTTCCTTCCAGATGAAGTTCTTGATCCGTTCTCTACTTATATTTTTACTCTAAATGTATGTTGTTTTATTATTATTGTGTGGCGCATCTCTTTTGGTGCCATATTGTACCAAGTTTTTATGCGTTTAAATAAATAATACTATTACAGTTACGTGACATGTAAATAACATATGATCGTAAAATTTCTCAAAGTCAGATCGTTATTATAATTATAGAAGAATTCATCAACTAATTCATCCACTAATTTTACTTCTTTCCCAATTAAAAGTAGTTGATATGGTCAAAACAGACAAATTTTTATGTGATCCAGAAAATACATTCTCACAGATTCCAGTGGATTTAAATTCTGGTTATAATTTCTTCAAGTTAATTTTGTTTTGAGCAGCGATTGATTGATTGATCGAAATATTTTAGCCTTTATTCGTTCCTAATACGCCGACTCAACGATATCTGAGGATTAAGTTGATGTTATTCGGTGGATGGTGACTAACAGTGGAATACAGGATGTGCATTTCCTTCTATCTGATATTTGAAACGATGGGTGTTTTGTTCCAATCTCACTGGGAATACCATCATTCACTGGAGATCGCGGGGGTAAGTCTAACTGACAAGTCCTAAATAGGCCAACGAAGTGAGCACACCTTGGGTTCCAGTGCTAGTAACCATTCATCAAACAACTTAATTCCGGTATACTTCATATGCAGTATTTCACACGCATTTCCTTACGTGTAATCTGTACGTGGATTGGAGAATAACCTTAAAATTCACTCATATTCACTTAGTTCTATCATTCCTAGTTAGAAAACAATAATAGTAAAAGCCACTACTAATTGACCAGATGAAAAGAGAAGAAAATTCAGCGTACTATACTGACAAACTATATACCTCCGCATAGAGCTAAAATTATATCAGCTGATATTTTATTCATGAGACGTTTTTGTATGATTTGATTCATCCAATGACAATACAAACATTCAACTAACAGAACGTCTCATACTATGGTTACCAAAGCGTCTTGAAGAAGGGTTATCTATCATCTACAGAATCGAGAAGTAATGATGTTTTCTTTTTTAAATGTCATTTAATAACTACAATTTCCTTTTTATGATAACTTATCACAGATAATGTCATGTGTAGAGAAAGAAAAGCACACTAAAATACACCATACACGCTGACATTGTTTTAAATATCTACTTATATATTAAATCCATTAAAAATGGAAACAATACTACCGAAGAAAATGTAGGGTATAAGTCAACAATCTCTTATTATTTGTTTCTCCAGGTTCTACAATACAACACACACACACAGTGGACAGTCTTAAATGCACATGAAAGCACAACTAGATATTTTATGTGAGATGGACATAAAAGGGAGGAGTTATAGAAAAAGTGCCTTGGAATTTCTTGCCAACATCAAAAGGAGATAATGAATTACTCATTGTCTCCATCACAATTCAAAAAAATAATAAAAATTATATAATGACCATTATCATTAATTTAAAAAAAAAGAATATAAAATACAAATAGATAAATAAAACGACAAGCAAAAAACAAAACAAAAGGAAAACAGACAATCAGTTTAACAACTAGACATATTATATCACCAATGAACAATCAAACTGTTATTGGATTAATTGTGAAATGATTTAAGACGGATAAATTCACAATTTCGGAGGTAATAAAATAAACCTAGTTTGTTAAACCAGTAGATACAAATAAAGATAAGCAGATTGCATTGGATTAGATTAGATTGCAACAGAAAATAGCTGTGAATAAGCCACATTATAAAGAAGAATGACTTTCATAAAGAAGAAAGAGATAGAGAAAAGCAGTCGCCAGTGTATCACAAAAATATCTGTAAACATGATGATAAGGATTTGAGTTGGAAGATAAATGCAAATAGCTGAATTGAAGAAAGATTTCCTTTGTGAAACAACATCATCAGTTGCCGGAACAATGAAACACTTAAGAAGCGATAAAAAACATTCTATCATTTTTCTGGACACATCAATTACAGTTTGTACTATTTTTAAGATGGGGAAAAGAGTAGAGAGTCGATTGGGATAGGTTGACTGAGCACACTAATGAATTACAAACTATCTTAATGTCCAATCTTAACTTTCTCAGGGATATTTTAAAATAAGCAAGATGAAGCGTTTGTCATTCTTGTTTATTCAAACAGTTAGAGAACGGCCGATCTGTTTATTTTAGTAATGGTCACAGGTTAAAAAAATATATAACAGGTTCATCGAAAGCTAGCTTGAACCCAACCACACATGAACTCTTTATTACTTTCATTAGTAATCCAAAGCAAGGATCGGAAAAGCAAGACAAGTTTTCACTACTCTAAAGTCTGTGTGGAGGTCAACAGCACTCATCATCAAAACGAGTATAAGATCCGGATTTTCAACTCCAATGTGAAGACAGTCAGTGCTACTCACTATACGGATCAGAGACTTGGCGCCTCGTCATAAAGAGCATCTCAAACAAACTACAGACCTCCATTAACAGTTGTCTTCGCTCAATACTCAAGATCAGATGGCCAGTCAGGAAAGATCAGGAACAGGCAGGGATCTCTGGCAATGAGTGAACCAACCCAGCAGGAACCGATTGTGAAACAAATAAGCAGGAAGAAATAGAGGTGGATTGGCTGGCCATACTCTGAGGAAACAGTCGATCAAGTAGTGACATCACTAGACAAGCCATTGCTCGAGTGGAACCCAACAGAATGGGAAGCGACGAGCTGGTCGTCAGTGCAAGGGTGACTTGTAGGAGGTCATGTGAAGAGAAAATGAAAGCATGTGGGCAGACTTTGAGCGGGGTGAAAAAGTTGGCAGAAAACCGAAGGCAATGGAGACGCGTGGCTGAAGCCCTATGTTCCTCTAGGAATTAAAGGAAGAAATAAGTAACCCAATATTCTGAGAAGTTAAGTATTCTTTAAGAAACTTATTCCTCATGGTGCATAACTGCAGATGGAAAGTACTTACTAAATGTCTGATGTTAAGATAATTAAAGCAAAGAACACTTTGCCACACAATACCTATTTCCAATATCATGACAACTTCATGTAAGAATACACTATTCTTTTACCCATTGATAACACAATTAGATTTAAGCGAATAACTGGACCACTGACTTCAATTAGAGAACCGCTGATAACCATGACCCAATCGGTGATCGGATCTAGCACCACCTTATTTCAAGGTGAGCTTGTTAACCATTCATCCAACCACTGGAAAAGAATCCAATAGCTCATGAATTCCAACTTCTGTTTTACAGATCCCTTATAAATGATAATTTTAACTCTCCATTGTAGCGCTGTTACTAAATCAGAGGAAATTGGATTACAACGCCATACCATATTACATGATTGAAGCAAAATTGAATAACCAAACGACCAGCTAGTATATGCTGCGCAAAAACGTATTCAGTCACTTCCTGTTGATAGATAATATATGAGGCATTGAATCTATTTCACTAAAAATAATAATAATTACCTAATCACATGATACAACGACAGACGAATACTTAGTAATTAATAGAATTAGTATAATAGACGAGTTTCTGTCAAACTTTTCCTATGAATATCCAATTATGTCTTTAATAGACATAACTGTATAATAGTTAACTTATTGTTACTTCAGGCAAATAAATACTCAAAACGAACAAATGCAACAAATAACACAATAATTAGAAAGGGTATATCTGAAAAATAGGAGAATTCTATTTCCCATAATTTCTCTCTCGCAAATGATTAATTACCGAATTAGTTGTTGCTTTCCTTAGCTTTCATTTTCAAGAATGATTAACTACTTGCTAAGCCCAGACAATAACGACTGGAAATGATGATAAATGGAGAAATATAAATTACAAATTTGACCTTAGAAAGGAGGCAGGAAAGTAGACAGGTTGACATATGACCCAAAAATAGTAGCGCTTTGTATCATAATTCAAATACAATGAAAGGTAAAATAGAAAGAAATTGAAAGCAAACTAGACAGTATGATAAATTTGACATTTGAAAGTCTAATCAGGTAATCCAGTTAACAGTAAATATCCTACAGAAGTAACATTGATAATGGCAGTTAGGCAAAGTTATCATCAAACTATTTTGATACTAACTGCGTGTTTGGTATTTAAGTGAAGTAGGGAGTGTAATTTTTTGAGTGAGGGAATCCTCGCATTCAAATCCCATTCCGTTAACTGTTTTAACTGAATACGAAAGAGGTTTCAAAGGTTTAGTTCATAAGCATATGACTCCTATTTTCTCCTCTCAGTCCTGCTGGATTCAATAATGTGAATGAAGTGATGCAAGCTCACTGGAATATAAAGGCTTTTGTTTAACACACAAATGCTAAACACAACATAAAACCAGAAGATACTGACATATTTAAAAAAAGTCAGCAGTCAATATTTATCAGGGCTATGATTACTTAAACAATGGCAACAAATAGTCTACCCACATTTTACTAATAGACAGATTTCAAATCAGCGAGAAGACACCATGGATAGATTTAAAAAAACAGTTGTTAGCAGGAACAAAATGCGGTAAGAAGGCACTGTGAGAAAAGGAATAAATTATTTCCAGTTTTGAGACTCCAAGGAAGAATATGTTCATGACTTTCTCTACTGCCAATAATAAATCGGCGGGTATAGTTACCGAACCTGCTTTCTAAAAGTAATTACACTTGGGGAAATGATCAGTGGTAGAATTTCAGTCCGTACAATTCTAATAGTAAGTGTGTTGTAATTCGTAAATGAATAAGAATTTATACGGAAATTGCCAAGGATTCAAGAATGGGCTAGAGTTTCAACCTGCATTCGGTTATGGTTAACTAATCAAGAGGAGATTGATGGTTGAGAGTGTTTGATGGACAACTATCACTAACTTATATTCGCAGATATTTTGTATATGAGACTGATTTCACTATTTTTATTGTAAGCAATTCGTTTCACTTTGTTGACTACTCAGTAAGGCAATGTTTCATTCTTCAAGTAGAAGTTGTTACATTTCGACATAGGTTATCATAACCAGCATTAGTAGCTCACATACTCACGTGAACGCTGATTAACAATACGGCAGAAATCAAGCGTTACTTTCCAAAATATGATAATTATTTCAAATAAAAAACTAAAATGTTAGGAAAGTGAAAAAAAGGTTATGAGACAAGTTATATTTTCTGCGATTCTAGATATTTTTTCGGTAAATTGATGAAACGATATTGTGGTAAGAGTATATTTTTAATGAAGCTTCTGTTATCAGGAGTGTTCTTTAAGAGAATGTAAAAACATCAGGAGAACAATGATGTTCTTTATACGATGCTTACAATCGACTTATATCTATCAACGGTACTCACAGTCTTCATATTTGTTCAGATAGATCATTTACTTGCTGAGATCGCGTACACATCATCCTAACATGCAGTTGTAGGTGAGTTTGAATTAACTTCGAAATAAGTGGAACACTTGTATGAGAAATTCAAATGACGGGAAGCAGTAGTTGAATAATTCGAAATATATGCATCGGAATCCATTGGTACAGGTAAAGATGTATAAAAGCTTCATACTGATAGTCATGACTTTTCATTTTTATTCCTTTATATTCCCGGTGGAACATAGGGTTTCGAGCTAGAGGCTTGAAGTTTCCGTAGCAATGGCGTGTCTTTTTACGAGATGGGGTTACTATCCTCATGCCCAACCTTCCCTCTTTACCATTCTTATTACTAGCT
Organism: Trichobilharzia regenti; assembly: GCA_944472135.2. Taxonomy (NCBI): domain Eukaryota; kingdom Metazoa; phylum Platyhelminthes; class Trematoda; order Strigeidida; family Schistosomatidae; genus Trichobilharzia; species Trichobilharzia regenti. Next base: position 98,496,640 of record OX235262.1, on the reverse strand, counting down.
TAGTGAGGTGAAGGAGTGCGTCGGCCGGGGATTGAACCCCGAACCATCTGCATGGTTGACGACCATGAGCAAGGTCCTATGGTCATAATATCGATTTGTCAATCTACTAATCATCATAATAACAAATATATTTGCATGATTTCTGAACAGACTGAACCCGTTTCTTTTATGTGGTTATGTAGTTTATATGACTCAGACATCAGCGATTCATCAGTTCTGATCAAAGTTCAACGATTCAAAGTTACACTTTTGGATTCAATTCCACACTATAATATTTATCTGTAGTTGCATTTTGTACAATGACATATTTTCATCACTCATTGCTACCATTTAGATTTGTGTAACTCCCATATCTTAGAGTCACTGACTCAGGTGTTACACTCACAAGTTATTATTCAAATGTTCATTCAGACGACCATTAGTAATACAATAGAGCAGTAACAAAAAAGAATCTCATAACTATTATTCACTTATAAATTTTCGTAACAGATGGTATCAGGTTACTAGACATTAGATGAAACATCATGTTACTGTTGGCACTTTGGTAAATGCATTTGTGTCTGTGTGTGTGTGTGTGTGTGAATAGTCATGCGTAAATCGAATTCGGTCATTCATTCCCTTCGTCCATGCATCAATAATAAAAATTATTATTATCATTGTTATTACCTAAGGATGAGTAAATCCAAAAGGGTAAAACATTCGAGTATGAATTGACAACCAGACCCTAACCTGAACTTTGAGTACAAGATGAATTCAAAAGGTAGTTTCATATGAAATCCCATGAGGTTATGCGCTCACAAATAGGGATTGAATTTCACAACAAGGAAAATAAAGGAAAGAGGAAAACAAAACACTTATCTGTCTATCTCAATTGGTATAAATGATGATAGCATAATCAGATTTCACAATTTAAAACGGAACAGAACAGAATGGAAACAAAGAGTTAGTAGATATCTCCATAACTTCCTCTGACGCAGACACGAACACACACACACACACCGAACACTGAGTAAAAATCTACTTCAAATTGTACGAGACATCGAATTCGACCAATAGTAGTGAGTAAGTAGGTCGAGGAATTTTAACCTTAGGTCATATATTCTCATATTTTAAGGTCATTTTATTTGTATTCCCATATTTGCCTGTCGCGATAAATGACAATGTGATAAAAATTATTTATCACAAGCTACTGATTTGATTATAAATGGATGCTCATTTTACAAAACAGAAATTAAAAAGAAACTAAAACAGGCTGACTCAGACAAATCACACAGAAGAAAACGAGAAATAAAAATGTGGAAGATAAAAATATGAAGATAAGACAAACTAAACATGATGACGAATTTTTCCAGACTGTTTGTATGCAGAGAATTTTTCTTTTGAAGCACAATATAATTATTCCTGGCCTAGATGAATACAAACCCATAAATTTAAGGATTAACAACGATGTCCACAGGTAATTTCTCTAACATAACATGTTGAAATTAAATCACAAGTTGAATAACTGAACTGGAATAATGTATAACACAGAATGAATATTAGAAGACGTCATAAATCGATGATACAATGACTCTCTCATATTCATTAAACTATCATGCTTTCTCTTCAGCATTTCTGCTTAGTATCCTCCTCCAAATATCTTTTTTCTCTTTCTCTTTTGTCTATCATTGCGGGTTACATGGTATTTTTTTCCGTCACGTTCCCAGTGGAACACAGGGTCTCAAGCTAGTGGCTTGAAGTTTCTGTAGCAGTGTTTCATTTTACAGGATGGTTGTTGCTAACCTTATGCCCAACCTTTCCTCTTTACCAGCATTATTTCTGGCTTAGCGAGGTAAAGGAGTTCGTCGGCAGGGGATCGAACCCCGGGCCATGGTCATGGTCGGTGAGCGTCCTAACCGCTGTGCCACCGACGCTGCTGGACTTCTATTCTAACTTCTATGTTGAAACTCAGCCAGTAAATTTAATGATACATTAGAAATATCGATTTCACTAGCATTTTGATTCTACCTAATGCATAAAATGTGTCATAGCTACAACAGTACTAATTTTACAAGAGTGTTTACCCTAAGTTTCTCCAGAGAACATTTCTGTTCAATTAGCAGATGCAACTTCAGACAATAATATCTGAATGTGATCTTAAAAGTTCAACAAATGTAGGTCAACTCCCAAAATCACTTGTTCAGAGTCACATTTCAGTAAATGACTACTCAATAATAAGTCCGGCGTGTTTCTTTGGCTTCAGGAAAATCAATACGGTGAAAATGTGAACTGTTGGTTAACTAACTGTTCCACTATTGGTTTTTCCCATAGCTTTAACAAAAAAGTAATGAAGGGAGAATTCGCTACATGAATATAAATACATTCTTTGCTGCAAATAGTTTTTGCTTTTATCCTCAAAAGGTTTTTCAACTTGCGTAGTGATGAGGAATCTTGGAAACTAAAACAGCTTCCCACTCTATGTGTGTTGTTTAAGAAGTATTTTGAAATATATCAAACTCATAAAAAAAATACTTACAAAATACAACCACTTATAATAATGATGATGATAATAATAATAACGGCTTTATTCTAAAAAAATGAGTTCATACATAAAGATACAGTGTTGATACAAAGAACAATCAACCAACCTGATTTAATCCACCGCCTTCAGAAAATAAAACCTTAATGAGTTTAAGTGCTCCGAAGTCGATTTGTAACCATTCATTTAATTCGGTATGTATTAATTTAGCTGGACACCAAGCACCGGAAATTTCTTCTTTGGAAGCAAACACTACAAAACTAGAATGAGGAAAAAAACTAAGTTGATTAGCTTATAACGACTCACAATAAAATATACTAAAATATGACAAATAATAACTAATGGTAACCTACAAGTGGTCAGTACTCGAACAGGGATGATTAATAAATTCTTGAAAAATAAGTGAACCAGTAAGTCTATTAGTAGATTATATAATAAAAATGAAGGCAGTACAGAACAATTAATTAGATGAAAATCATTATAGGTCAGTTGTTGTCATTACTAAATATGAAGTGATCTTTATTAACTTGATTACTTGCTCCGTCAATTATTTATTGCTATTCTCTTTTAAGGTCAACATTATATTGAATCTTCTGCTTGTCTATATGAAGTGAGACAAGAAAGATGAATACTCATTTTGGATTTCTCATATGTCTAAATGTATTATTATTATTATATCCTTTAATTCCTAGAGGAACATAGGGCTTCAGCCACGCGTCTCCATTGCCTTCGGTGTTCTGCCAACTTTTTCACTCCGCTCAAACTCTGCCCACATGCTTTCATTACCTCTTCACATGACCTCCTACAAGTCACCCTTGCACTGACGACCAGCTCGTCGCTTCCCATTCTGTTGGGTTCCACTCGAGCAATGGCTTGTCTAGTGATGTCACTACTTGATCGACTGTTTCCTCAGAGTATGGCCAGCCAATCCACCTCTATTTCTTCCTGCTTATTTGTTTCACAATCGGTTCCTGCTGGGTTGGTTCACTCATTGCCAGAGATCCCTGCCTGTTCCTGATCTTTCCTGACTGGCCATCTGATCTTGAGTATTGAGCGAAGACAACTGTTAATGGAGGTCTGTAGTTTGTTTGAGATGCTCTTTATGACGAGGCGCCAAGTCTCTGATCCGTATAGTGAGTAGCACTGACTGTCTTCACATTGGAGTTGAAAATCCGGATGTTATTTTTGATGATGAGTGCTGTTGACCTCCACACAGACTTTAGAGTAGTGAAAACTTGTCTTGCTTTTCCAATTCTTTCTTTGATATCCTCGTCAGTTCCGTCCGTCTGTAGTTGAAACGATGCTTCCCAGGTGGGTAGGTAAAGGGGGTTGTTTCTTTCAGGTTCCTCTCATTTATACTGATTGTTGTCTATTGTTGCTGTCACTGTTGCTGTTGGCCAGGAATCTTCATCATCACCTCTGTTTTATCTATGTTCACCTGAAGGTAAACACTGGACTACAAAAATGAGAAAAATACATAGGGATAACAGCCATACAAATATAGTATATGGAATGTAAGTTTTCTCAGTGGTATCACATCACTTAAAACGTATCTGTCTCCAACCAAGACATTTAACTTTGGAACACCCAACTTTCAGACTGCGTATAGGAAAAATTCATTCACACAAATTCGCTTATTTAATATTTATTACATTAGTAGAAATGTCTCTTTTTTCAAACAATCTACCACTTCCTTACTTTATGTTTCCCAGATGAGAATTGCATCCATAAAATGATTTATATTCACTACAAACTGTCTATATCTTATTTTGGAGACAACTTCTGAAACAAAATTGAAATCAGTATTGTTTTGAGTGTTTTGCATGTAGTTAGTCAGAAGGTCAGCTTTCGTACGTTTACATAAAAGGTGTGTCTCAGAGTCTATTGCGCGAATGCATACATGGACATTTTCAATCCCACCAACACTGATACTTCACAATTTCTTCTAAGCTGTTCTGTTTTACTCCTTGTCCTATAAGGAGAACTGATTATTAGGAATGTTTTATATGTTGTTACAATAAATGAAAACTAAAGCATATTTCTAAAAGAGCATATAACTGACTGATATATTTCCATTTATATAAAATTCTCAGTATCATACTGAATCTGTCTGTCTGTTTTCGACATAGAACTTTGCACCGATATGCGCCAGTTCAAGTTGCCACACTCCCCTTTTTGTAGCACACAAAGCAAGAGAAGAAAACAGAAGAAATGCATATTAGAGACAGTAAACAGAGGTGTGAGACAAAGGAATAGTAATAAAGAAGAACAATACAGTCTCACTGGAAATCTTAAGTCACAAGGAGTGGATGCATCTGCGCCAGCCATTAAGAACGATTTTCGACCATATCACCAATTGTTTACAACCATTGGTTTTTACCGTCCAGAGGAACCCAACCAGTCAGGAAGTCTACACCTTCCTACGTGGCTGGCTTAAACTAACTGTTTTGGATTTCATTGACTGGTGAAGCCATGTTTTGGTTTGACCGCCGCTAGCTCTTTTCCATCCTGACCCTATGTTAGCTTACATTGTTAGTCGGTCGAGGAAGGCGATAACTAGGCATGCGTCGTAACACATGTCCTAACCATCTCAATCGATGTAACTTCACAGCCTCATCGATTGATTTCCCCTCCTTACCTAGAACTCGACCAAAGCCTAACCTCAATATTGCTCACCCTATTGTACCACTTCACACGGGAGATAGAGCGCAGTGACCTACGATCAAAGACAGCTAGCTGGCGTTTTCATGTCTTCCACTCTCAATGGCAAGGTTTCACAGGTAGCCATAAAGCAGGACGGAGTGGACTGATGAGCAATACACACGCCCTCTGGTCGATAGTTGGATATCACATCCACGCCACATACGGTGTAAACTGCTGAAACTAGCCCTCTGTATCCATGGTGAGATTTCGTCAGAGATCAACCCGTTGGGGCTGATGGTACTTCCCAAGTAAGTGAAGTGGTCAACGTGCTTCACTTCCTATTTCTAATCTAAGAGTCGATGTAGTCCAGTCCTGTAACATCATTTTGCATTTGGCGGGAGCGAATCGCATGCCAAACATTCGTAGATTGCCGCTCAAAGTGTTTAAAAGACTCTGTATTTTGTTAGCGTCTTCGCCTAGAAGGACTATATCGTCTGCATATTCTAAGTCAACGAAATTATTCCTTGGTAGCAAGTCAATCTCTGAGTCGCTGAAGTCACTTGGGGTTAAGTCCATCAGTACATCTATGATGAAATTGAATAGAAATGGGGATAATGGACATCCTTGACGGACACCACTAGTTGTCACCACTTCATATGACAACTCGCCGTAAGCCCTCACCTGGCTGCACGAGTTCGAGCAGAGTGCCTTAATCAGTGCTATGTATTTTCTGGGAATTCCCTTTACAGCCAAGCATCTCCAGAGAACCTCCCGGTCGACAGAATCGAATGTCGCCTTTAGGTCAAGAAATATAATGATTGTTGGACGCTGGTAGGAATGCTATGTTCTAGAATCTGTCGAAGCGTGAAGATATGATCAATACACCCTCCTCCTGGTCTAAAGCCTACCCGGCTCTCTCGTGTTTGTGCCTCCCGAGCACCACTTAGTTTATGCGTGATTATTGAGCCTAGGACTTTAGATACTATATTATTCAAGCTAATCCCTCTGTGATTATCACAGGAAGACTTGTCTCCCTTCTTGTATGTTTGGATAATCAATGACTTACACCAACCCGATGGGACTTTCTGATTCCCAGTAAAAATGAATGTTGGCTAAAGCTTACTCGTTAGTTAAACTGAGTTCTACACCCTCCTAATAACAAAGAAGCTGAAGTTTAGGTAAATGCACCGTTCAAGCTAATTCACATGTGGTTTCTCCCCTTAGTGTACTGTTTGAATAGAGGTTGCATAACGATTAGAATTCAGCTTGTGTGAAGGATTTTTAAAAAGACTATCGGTTAGGTATTATTTTGAACCAATCAATGAAATGAAGTTTATAGCATCACATTGATTAATCACTGAAGGATGACCAATGTCAAGCGACTAGTCCTTGGTGCTGGTGCAGACTGAATTCTATGAATCAAGTTTGCGATGTGGTCATCAAGACAGGTGGCTCACTATCAAATTGGACTCTAAATTTCTTTAGATGGTTGGAGGCAATAGGTAGCAAAACCCTGCTGAATAGCTCAGTGGTAATATTTTCAGCTGCAGGACTGGATGATGGAGGTCTCAACCTCAGAAAGATGAGTTCCTTAGACGTTGCAGGTACACCTTGCTGACGACTGCCAACAGGCAGGTCCAGAGTTTCTAGCTGATTGTGTCTCCAACCGTCAAACATCAGTTTAGAACACCTTACAGAATATCCCACAGATACAGCTCATATAAATGTTTTACACATCTTTTTTAATTAGCCCGTTCACTAGGGAACACAATATCTATCCAGATTATGGTGTTCAATGTTACACTGTTTTACTCAACAATTATTTGCATTCACATGTATTTGTTGATGACCCACACTTATTGTGCGAAAGTTGATGTTACTACTTGAGATTTTGTGATCAGAAAGGGTGAGGTTCAGACCAAAAGCGTTATAGTTGAGAGTCTTGACCAATGATACACAGTGCTGTGCATTTAATGATTAATCTTCATGTCACATTTCTTCCAAGAAAACTCCAATTAATTTTACACAAAAGTCTGAAAAATAAAGACACCTACGATTCATTGAACTAAAAACAACATTACAAGCAATGTCAGTTACTTTTTAAAAGACATAGATAAACATCAGACATCACATATACATATAAATTGTACAAATCAGAGACAGTGAAAAAAAAATTGCTAAAGGAAACGCCTAAAATGATCAGAGGCAGCAGTCAGTGTGTGTCAATTTTCATTTTTCACACTTAGAGCATAGGACAGTAAAGTGATTCTGATTCTCAGATAAGCAATGACAGAGCATCCAGGAAATCAACATTACACTTTATTAAAAAAAAATATAAAAAATGTAGAACCAAGGAACTACAATCAAGGCAAAGTATAAACTGGTGGTAAATATTGTATAGGCATCTTGAAATTCTTTCTAAAATAAAAATCAACTGGAATGAGATATAATCAGTAAGATGGGATAATGGACAAACAATTAGAAATAAGTGCCAATGAGTAGCCACATAAAGGTCGTCTATAGTGTGAGTGACACAAGCCACACCTACTGGACAACATAGCCTAGGCTGTGACCTATGACCACTGACATAGAGGTCCAAACATAAAGAAGTAAAAATAGAAACAAACAAACAAATGAAAAGGATAGAAAATTACAATAAATAAGAATGAAAAAAGGACATTGAATAGCAATAGCTGACTAAAATAGATAAAAGGTAACTTGGCAACTGGGGTATGTGTTGTTAAACTAAAAGGCATTTGTGATGGTACAAATGAAGTTAAAATACGCAGTAATTTCAGATAACTTCCTGTTTTTTTTTCTTTCCTTCACGTTCCCCAGTGGAACATAGGGCTTCAAGCTAGTGACTTGAAGTTTCTGTAGCAGTGTTTATTTTATAGGATGGGGTTGCTAGCCTCATGCCCAACCTTTCCTCTTTACCAGCTTTTTTTTATTACTGGCTTAGCGAGGTAAAGGAATGAGTCGGCCGGGGATCGAACCCCGGACCATGTGCATGGTTAGCGAGCGTCCTAACCGCTATGCCACCGACTCAATAGTTTCCTGTACACAGTGGTAAAAAAGTTCAACTATACCTAGAGCTGTATATAAGTAAATTTTCCTTCTATACCCTTCTGTAAATGAATCAGTTGAGTAAACGGAGCAGCAGTGAAATGAATGAAAGACTTAGACCTACAATAAACAGTTAAATTACAAGGATAGCAACAAGCCTAAAACTTTTAAGTACAACTTGATATAAGTAATAAATAGATAGTAATTCGTAAAGAGCTACATAAATGGTGAAGGCATTTCATACACCCAGTCCCCCTTTGATTACTTTGAATAAAGTAAGAACCAACATCCATTATGGATAAGATTTTATTTTGATAATTCACACAGTGTTGTACAGTAATATTAACTGTACAACTGCAGACTGCATTAATGAGTATTTCTTGTAATGAGTTATAAAGAGAAATCAATCTAGAGGTGGACGTTTAATTCTTTTTCCGATTCTTGTTGATGGTTCAGCTTCTTTGTATTCCATGTACATAAAAATTGGTTTCTGTTCAACTCTTACAGAGACTTGAGGCTGGACGCTTCTCCTCTTCCATATTTCATTATAAACTTCCTGGGATTAACATTGTTCATTAAATTCTCTTCAGTAACCATTAGTTCTTCATCAGTCTTATTTTCTAAGCTCTGGTGAATGGTATTTTTGAGCAAACTCCATTTACATCCATTCGGAGTATTTTGAGTTGAGATAATTTTGATGTTATATACGTACATTTATGTGTCGGTGGAACAGCAGTAGGATGCTCGTCAAACACACCTCATGCGGTTCGGGGTTCGATCCCCGGCCGACTCATTCCTTTACCTCACTAAGCTAGTGATAAGACTAATAAAGAGGGAAGGTTGGACATGAGGATAGTAACCCCATCTCGTAAAAATAAACGCCACTGCTACTGAAACCCTATGTTCCACTGGGAACGTAAAGGAATAAAAAAACGTACATTTATAATGACATGTGCCATTTTTAGACTGCAAATATGTTCGTTGTTGCTTTTGCACAATGGAGATGAAAAATGGATAAAGTCTGAATGAAATTATTACTTTTTTATGGATAAACTATTATTTTAGAAGTATCGTAGGGCTATGAAAGACAAGAAAGGGTAAAATCGATGTCGAAACCATCGGTAGAGTGGACAGCTAAACAAGTTTGCTGTACTATCGTAGTAAAAGTTTGAAATTTTGATTTATCTTTTAAACGAACCTATCCATACCTTATTTTGTTATATAAATACAAGAATACAATATAGATATAACAGAACAATACAACTGGAATTGTGTCTCATGTTTCCTTCTTAAAAGAGAAAGTAGTGGTTTCGTAGAAACTCTGATTTCGCGATACACATGAGAGAGGAATGCACGCACACTCATACGAACAAACACAAAGGAAAAGAAGACATGCATAGATAAACAAAAGCCCAAAAGATAAACTGGCGCCCATTTCATTTTATAGTCGGAAATAATAATTAGTAAAATAAACGCTCATTTATCATCTATCCTCAATCAAACCTTATGATTATAAATACAAATGGAATTTACATCAGGTAAATAAACAAACAGTGATTATCATGACTAACGATTCAATAAGTGGATAGTTGAATATGGATTTGCTGAGATGAAAAATGACAAAGCTAAATAATATGCACCATTATTAACGAGAATAGATACTATGTGATGGATAAATGAAATTATGTCTATTTGTGCACAAAGGAGGTTTTTAATCATCGGTAAGTAGATTATATCAATTAGAGTTAGAATCTAACATGGATGGGACTATTCCGACATAATTTCTAAATGTTTTACGTTTTTCATCCAGTGATACATGATTGTCTAATACAAGAGAACATCAACTAAATAGGAATATACACATTAAAGCGTTACTTCCTTTGGAAAGGAAGTCATTTAGATCAATGGAGTAATATGAAATATTGTTAAATAGTTAGATTGAGCAATGTAGCGTAGTTGAAAGCATGTATGGTGGCGGTTTGCTTAAATCATTGAGTTACTTAAGTTCCTATCCAGTATGATGCATAAACTTTCCTTCATTTCTTGATGTTTTAATCATCTCAATACATTTTTTGAATCATCACATGAACTTGCGCATATTTTTAGTTCGCTGTAACACAGAGCACGTCCCAAAGAAAAAAAATGAAAAGTTTGGTAGAGGATTGGATACTGTTTCAGACAGAATGACAGATGATAAACTACCGAACACTATTTTACTTGAAAATTCTGTACCGAAAGTAGATATATTGCAATTCAAATACGCTGAAGATTGCGTACTATATACTTTGATTGGACGCTAGTAATTAGTGTGATGTGTCTATTCCTTACTTAGTCGCAGACTGAATTCTATCAGTCAAGTGTGCAATGTGGCCACCATTCTAGGTAGCTCACTATGACATTGCATTTTGAATTGAATTAAGTCTGTACCACCAAAGTAAGGACTAGATACATCACACTAGTTACCAGTGTTCAATCAAAGTATCCTCTACAGGAGGTCAATCACAAGCCCGAATAGCTCAATGGTAACATATGACTGCGGCACTGGGTGACGCGGGTCCAAATCTCAGAAGAGATATAAGTTCCTTAGAGGTTGCAGGTACGCCTTGCTGATGAGTGCCAACTAGCACGAAACCTAGGTCCAAAGCTTCCTGCCGATTGCCTCCAACCATCTAATATTCTGTCAACATATTGTCTAGAATAAGTTACAATTTTCATATGTAATTGGAATATTCGTGTGCATCCAGTTTTAAATGATAGAATTTATTCAGGTCAGATTAATGAAGTGTGTATGAAAAGTTGATTCTTTCTGTGACAATAATTATGTAGATGTTAAAATTAAAGTATGCAACAATATGCTTAAATTACTTTCAAAACAGTCGATAGGGTGATATAGAAAACCCCTCTCGTGCAACATAAATGTATTATATAATGATGTTTTTGTATGTGCAAAGTGCTGATAACTTTAGAAAACGAAATGTACCACACTGTGAATATGCACTTCTTGTAACAGAGAGTTTATATTTCGAAAGAGTAGTGATAAGGAAGCCGACTACTGAGGTTATATTTAACTGTAATGACTGTGACAAACTTTACGAAAGAAGTATACACAATCCGTATATTGACCTTGGCCTTAGCAAACATTCATTTATTTTTCCGCTTTGTTAAGTTCTTTATTAGATAAGTTTAACTAATATGGTATACATTGATGCAATATTACCAATCATATCATATCATCCTGAGGTGAAGTAGTAGTCAAGGTACTACTTAGTGCATAGGAATTTAAAGTAGCTTTATCATACTTGCTTAGATCGTTACTCATCCCAGTTGCTGTGATAACCACAGTATCTAAGATCGTAAGGTCTATAATGTTGCAAAAGGTTAAGTGGTGAGAATAACAAACTCAAGAGAAAGAGGACGATTTTAGGCCTTGACGAGGGTGCATTGATCAAACTTCCATCTTTTCCTAGGTTCAAGAACACATACATTTATCAATGTACTATATTTCGCATATTTCTTAAACTAAAGAAGATATATGACCACGTCCAATGATAGTAAACTGTACTTCAATCACTTCGGATTAAATAGTTCTATAGTATTTTAGCTTTATAGTAGTAATTTTCCGCACAAATCTTCACTCTAAGAGTCGCAAATTCATCAGCTAATCACAAAATAACGTAGTCATGTAATCCGTTTCTATGTACTTCAAAGTAAAAAGAATTATAAGTTGCCAAAAGTCTGGTAATCACTGTTCTTTTTTTTCCCAATGAATTCAGCGTATAGGAAATATGTTTCATTATTCTAGATACACCACGCCGAACAAGTACAAATCTGACGGGTTTGATGTTTAAGACAAACATATACAGTACAAAAGAAAAGAGGATTAGGTTCTTTTCTTGATATATAAAAGAGATAAGGATAAAATGAATGATACGTATTTCTTTTTAATCTCATGGGATGTGAATATATATACAGTTCTGAATTACAAAAGGAAGCAGTATAAAACACGCAAGCGACAAGGATTTAAAATCAACTATATATAAAGACTTAACATGAAACGCAGGAACAGATAATTCATATGTCATGTAAACTGCCACGACTATCCAAACAGACGCCTTAGGGAGGAGAAGAAGTAGATGTTAGTTTAAGATTCATACTTTACTGATCTCTGATAAGAATATTTTTTAAAAAAAAGAATGATCGCCAAGTGACAACAATAAACACTACTAATCCACAAACAAATTCACGAAATACGGTTTTACTTAAAAATATAAACAAACCTACAGAAACGTTAAAAAAACAACAACATGATTTGACGTTTATTAACGAGTCGGAAAACTAAACAAATAGTAAGACGACTACGTAGCATGAAAATCATACACAATTTTCTCAGTTTGGCCAAAAAGATACAATCATTATAGTTCAGACGGTTCACAACTGAATTTCATTTTCTTCTCTTTTTCATCCCTTACAGGGCGGTGATGTCATTTTATCAGTTGCTGGGTTGTTGACCACATGCTCAACGTTCCCTCATTCTCGGGTTTATAACCAGGTAGATAAGGTTTAAGAGTGTCTCAGCCGGCAGCTGGATTTAAACCTCCAACGTGAGTAGCGAGCATTCTTTTATTGAACCACAGATGGATCTACCCGGATTTTACTGGTGTACATGTTTGACTTTCAATAATTGCGACGACCGGGTAATATTACAAGGCATTGCACAATATCAGTGACTCATAGTTCAAGCTGTCAGCCTGAAACTCATTGCATGTTTCAAATTGAGACACGATAATCACCACCTTAGAGATTACGGTAACACAACTGACATATATATATATATATATATATATATATATATATATATATATATATATGCATTAGGCTAGTTCGAATCTGACATAAAAAGCGTAATCCCTCATTTTTTTCGCAAAAAAGTACAGCTAGAAAATACAACAAAAATAAAAGCAGTATTGAGTCTCACTGATAATGGGAAGTCAACCAAGATTTGAAAAAAAGATATTATTAAGAAAATAACGTCGCATTATCGTCCATTATGCAAGATTGCCTGGAAAAATGGACGATTAATCATAATAATTACTATTACAACAGCTAGAGTGATTGAAATGTACTGGCTACAAAATAATTCACTAGAACTAACTATGGGGATTGAAAACAGTCGTTATAGTGACAAAGACAATGTCCACATCTGTTTTCCCGTAAATAGTGTAACAAATGATATTGGTTTAGTAACGATTAGAGAGCTCTTCTAGAGCAATGGAACAATAACAGTAACAAAAGTAACCAATGCTATAAAAGAAACATGATGTCAAGCATCTAAAAAAATTCCCTATATTTATTCTAGATCACTGTATAACAGAGAGCTTGCCCAAAGTGAAGAATGAATAATATGCATTGATTCCTAGTTTTCTGTTGCGAACAACTGTTGATAAGAATTTGCGTATTATGCAGCATTCAAGTGTTAGTTTGCAAGGAATTTAATTGGTCTCAGGATTTCATCATGAACTGATGTCAGTTAGAGATCCATTGGATAACCACCCGGGGGCACTGGACAGCTGTTTCGTTCTAGTTCGGGGCACCAGGGTTCGAACGAAGGAACTTCCGGTTACAAGGCCAGAGAACTCATGGACCATTAAGCCACCAAGACCCGGTCCAATGGCCAGGACATGAATTCCAACTTCTGCGAATTCACTAACCAATGTCAACCGTGATGGAGAGTATTTGTCCCCACATCCAACTTGCTTTACCTCACAACTTGAATAGAGCCAGTCACCAGTGAGCATCGGATTGATATTCAAATGTCAATCAGCTCATGATGAAATTCTGAGACCAATCAAGTCTCTGCAAACTAACACTTGAATATCAACCTAATGCTCATTAACAACTGGCTCTATTCAGGTAGACAGTTACCTGGGTTCTAGTACGAAGTCTTGACCAGTGGGGTATATAAAGTCTGGTGTTAGGACAAATACTCGCCACGGATGACAGTTGCCAGTGGTCACGCTATATCGTGAATTGGCAGAAGTTGGAATTCATGGTCTGGCCATTGGATCAGGTCCCAGCGGCTTAAAGGTTTACGAGCTTGCTTCATTATGCCATGATTTGTCTGGTAATTCTAACCCTTATAGATAAAGTGCACTTAGGACAATAAACCCAATCAGCCACAACTATATTATACTTAAGAGGAATTATTAGAATAAAAGGTTAAAAAGTTTATTTTACTCTGTTATAGTTAAGCGGTAACAAAAGCAATATTGAAATCCTAATCTGAATCATTTAACAGCGAAGTTTCTGACTTCAGGACTGATTCACACAACTTTCCACCTAAAATTAATTATCAGTATTCATCAAATCGTATGCGTCGGTGGCATAGCGGTTAGGACGCTCGCTGACCATGCTCATGGTCCGAGGTTCGATCCCCGGCCACCGACGCACTCCTTTACCTCACTAAGCCAGAAATAATCCTGGTAAAGAGGAAAGTTTGGACATGAGGCTAGCAACCCCATCCTATAAAATAAACACTGCTACAGACACTTCAAGTCACATAGCTTGAAGCCCTATGTTCCACTGGGGAACGTGAAGGAAAGAAAAAAATCAAATCGTATACATGCCTTACTGATAAACACCGATAAACGCGAAATGTGAAACAAAGTGAAACCAGAACTAAATATTACTGACGACAAGATGAACACTATATATCATCTCACTGAGATCTATGTGGTTTGAACAAGAAGCCAGTGATTCGCTCAGTGATAGAAAAATTACCTATCAAATACAATGTTATCGTGCTTCATTTAACGAGCAAAATAACTTAAAATGCCAAAACATTATAAAATTATTTGAAGTGATAAAGCGTAAAATGAAACAGACTTTGTTTGAGACAACACATTTGAAAATATTTAGATCATGCGATTTGTGAGGATCTGTTGGATTTCATTACAAATCAACACCAGTTAGACCACTGGAAACTAGGAAGCACTGGATAGCTGTTTCGTCCTAGTTTTGAACTCTTCATTAGTGTGGAACCACCACCCCACCAGAGGGCGGACCCAGGAGCTTCAGTATACGAGACCAAGCCAGCTGACCATTTAGTCACTTGGGTCAGAATTCAATGACCCATGAATTCTAACTTTGTCAGTTCGTGACCTAGTGCTACGCTCAACCAATGCCATCGATGAGAACCCCAATAGGTACAACTTCTCAGTACTGCTTTAGAACATTCGTCCACTGATGAGGTGGAGATTCGTATTTAGATTATGGGTTTTAAATTAATCTCAACTGTTAGATTTAGTCATTTGGAATAAGAAAAATATCATAAACTGAGATAGAAAGAAAGAATAGTGACTTTTACTTAAAATCATAAAATGGCGACACTGAGTTCTTGCAATAGAATTGAAACACTTCTTAATAAAGTGTATAAATATAATGCGTTAATGAGAAATAACGCCTTCACACCACAACTGGTTTCAGGTCAAGATAAATGATGCAGAAATACGATTTTATTGAAATCACCATTATTTTTTTCAAAATAAAAGTGGGCAAATACATAAAGGTCATTGAGTCATACACACACACACACAGGTGGTCAGGGCAGGCACACAAACAAACTCCTCAATACAACAAAAACAAACAACAACGTAAAACTAGAAACGAATCAAAAATAAACATGAGGAAGCTATGCTTTTGGAACAGGTGATAAAAGCACAATTACACACGAAAGATACCACAAACTAAGGTAAGACTAACATCTCTCATAGAATTCATTCGGAAAGAAAATCCACAGGTAGAGGAGACATGAGAATTACTGACTGATGTACGCGTGTGAAACAGAGCAAGAGCAGATTTACAGTCTGTCGATTGAACCTTAGCAGCTTACTATCAAAATGTGTGTAAAAGTCCCAGTTTATTTTCTATGTAACAGATTATGTAAGGTACTATGCCACTATCACCAAGTTGACCGTATTGATGAGCTCCGAAAAAATACTTCCTTATCTTATCAAAATATGATGAAATGGGGCCAGCGGCTTGCTGAGACAGAAAAATGCCAATATTGAAACGAAAGTAAATATTGTTTAAGTCAGTTTTATGTTTTTCCCATTGGCTGATTAAACCGAAATTTTCGGCTTCTGTTTACATTACGGCTCAGTACGGATGTTTCAATGACGTCTGAGAATTACCATCGATACAATTTGGTAGATGATGACTAACAGTGAAGTCCAGGATGCGAGTATCCAGCTGACAAGTCCCGAATGGAATGACATGAGCATCCTAGATTCCATTACTAGTTGCCATCCCCCAAAATGACATCAATGTTGATCCTCAAACATCGTGAAAGCGTCCGTACTAGGAGCCGAGATATCAACAGAAGCCGAACCTTTCGAGTCAGTCAATTGACGGGAGGAACAAAAACCGACTTAAACAAAATAATAACTCATCTCGTTGCAGAAGAGGTGGCTCTTTTGGATAGCGCTTTGGCGTTCAAAACGAAGGTTACTGGGTTCGATTGACGATGGGAAGACAATCACTCACAGGGAATTGCAGGTACATCCAGCTAATAAGTCCGACATTGTACTGAATCCGCATCCCTCTGGATTCCTCTGATAGTCATCATTTACCAAATAAAGTTAAGTTTGAACACACACGACTACACCTGTCACTTTATCTTATTTATTTTTGATTACAGCTTGATTCCACATCGTATTTCTGGTACAAGTATGGAATTTTCAGCATCGATATCGGTAGCCCAAATTTTGCAGGCCGACCATAGATATTCGGTGTGCGTCGGCAGGGGATCGAACCTCGGACCATGTGCATGGTCGGTGAGAGTCCTAACCACTGTGCCACCGACGCACAAAGATTCATTCGTGCACCATTTGCAAATGATAGAAATTCTATGGTCTGAGTATTATTTAGAAAACAGAAGGATAGAGCGAAGAAATATTTACTTTTCAATTAGATCCTCATCTATGGCTCTGCTCTAATATAAATATATATATATATATATATATGTCAACATGTGAAATGGAGGTGATAATTTACGAAGAAAATTAATACACACAATTAAAAGGTAGAAATGGTTACAACACCTGGATTGCATGATGCATAATTTTGGTAAATTGAAGAGTAATTAAAGAATAAGCGTGTACACAGGTTAATTACGTAACAGATTGTTAAAGAAAATAAAACGATTTGGACAATGATAATTTGTGACTAAGGATGAAGTGGTCATAAGAATAAAATAATTTGGGCAATTATCTGGGGTAATATCTACTATACTCACATGACTAAATATGTTAAGGTGCCAAAACACATGGGAAGTGGAGAATAGACTTCAAAGGTATTTGTATAAATAAATATCGGGTTTCTTTTCGACTTAAATAAATAATACTTGATAACTGCAATAGCCAAAAACCAGAGATATTAACTTGGTAGTTGCTTCATTCCTATTCATTATTTAGCACGCATAATCAAAGTTTTGTATGGGCAAAAGATGTATATTCTATCCAAGTATTAGTTTGCAGAGATTTGAAAGGTTTCGCGATTTCATCATGAACTGATGTAGGTTAGAGATCCGTTGGATAAACACCTGAGAGCACTGGACATCTGTTTCGTTCTAATTCGAGGCTCTTCAGTAGTACGCACCCATCGCCAGGGTTCGAGCCAAGAACCTTCTGGTTACAAGGCCAGAGAGCCCATAATCAACCAAGCCGCTGGAACCCGATCCGATGGCCAGACCATGAATTCCAGCTTCTGCCAATCCATGATATAGCTCATCCACTGGCCAATGTCATCCGTGACAAGTATTTTTCCTTACACCCGACCTGCTGCACTCCACTGGTTATGACTTCGCAGAAGTTGTCATTCATGGGCTGCCCGTTGGATCGGGTCTCAGTGGCTTAATGGTCTACAAGCTTGCCTTGTAACCAGAAGGTTGTGGGTTCGAACTTTGGTGGTGAGGGCGTACTGATGAAGAGTCACATACGAGGACGAAAAAGCTGTCCAGCACTCCCAGGTTTTCCAATGGTCTTCTAACCGAAGTCAGTTCATAATGATATATATATATATCTTAGTTTAAGTATTAACAGGTAAAGAAAGTCAAACATGAAAGCTGTTCCACACTGGGAAACACTTCGGCTGAAAAAATTATGAGTTAATTAAGTATACTCGAATTTAACAACCTTAGGTAAATGTTTTTTCTTTAGTCATAGCTAGTTAGTTATTTTTTTTTCAATAGTAAAATGTCAGAAAACTAAAGGAAATAGAAATAATATAATTAGAGATGGGAAAAAAGCTATGGTTAATCAAGGTATTATCTTAAACTTAAAACGAATCCTTAGTATAATTGATTTTTTATCCGATAAGTAATTATTCACATGTTTCTTAATCGATCACTATACACAAGATGTTGATTTTAGAACGTTTGAATTCGAAAATATTATACAACAAGTGCGTGTGTGTGTGTGTATTTGTTGTAAAAACAAAAATCACATCTGGAGATAGAAACTGAAGTTGTATTGAAATTTAAGAAATACTTACGTTTGACGTGTCACAAGTTTATCAACTAGACCTATCTTCCATAATCTTACTATCGATAAGTCGATTCATGATTTTAATGAGTACAGTACTGCTTTTTTCTTCACGTTACCAGTGGAACATAGGGACTCAAGCTAGTGGCTTGAAGTTTCCGTAGCAGTGGTGATTAATTTTACAGGATGGGGTTGCTAGCCTCATGCCCAACCTATCCTCTTTACTATTCTTATTACTTGATTAGTGAGGTAAAGGAGTCAGTCGGCAGGGAATCGAACCCCAGGCCATGTGCATGGTCGGCGAGCGTCCTGACCGCTGTGCCACCGACGCAATGAGTACAGTACAGTTATCTGGAATATGAAGATAGCATCAAACAGACTAGTTTATCTGTGTTTTCGACATAGAACTTTGCACCGATATGCGCCAGTTCAAGTTGCCACACTCCCCTTTTTGTAGCACACAAAGCAAGAGAAGAAAACAGAAGAAATGCATATTAGAGACAGTAAACAGAGGTGTGAGACAAAGGAATAGTAATAACGAAGAACAATACAGTCTCACTGGAAATCTTAAGTCACAAGGAGTGGATGCATCTGTACCAGCCATTGAGAACGATTTTCGGCCATATCACCAATTGTTTACAACCATTGGTTTTTACCGTCCAGAGGAACCCAACCAGTCAGGAAGTCTACACCTTCCTACGTGGCTGGCTTAAACTAACTGTTTTGGATTTCATTGACTGGTGAAGCCATGTTTTGGTTTGACCACCGCTAGCTCTTTTCCATCCTGACCCTATGTTAGCTTACATTGTTAGTCGGTCGAGGAAGGCGATAACTAGGCATGCGTCGTAACACATGTCCTAACCATCTCAATCGATGTAACTTCACAGCCTCATCGATTGATTTCCCCTCCTTACCTAGAACTCGACCAAAGCCTAACCTCAATATTGCTCACCCTATTGTACCACTTCACACGGGAGATAGAGCGCAGTGACCTATGATCAAAGACAACTAGCTGGCGTTTTCATGTCTTCCACTCTCAATGGCAAGGTTTCACAGGTAGCCATGAAGCAGGATGGAGCGGACTGATGAGCAGTACACCCGCCCTTTGGTCGATAGTCGGATATCACGTCTACTAAGCCAGAGACGTCGTAAACTGGCATATGCGAAACTAGCCCTCTGGATCCATTCTCAGATTTCGTCAGATATCAACCAAACAGACTAGTGCTTTACTTGAAAGAAGTCTTCAAACAGCAGTAAGGTTTCGGCAAAGAGAAATTGACTCAGTGATTCAAAAGTTACTGTTTGGAATCTGGTTATTATTAATTAGGCTTTACAAAAGCGATAGTTGTCACTACCTCTATAGATAACCAGATTGTGGTAGACTGTCTAATTGATGGTTACAAATTGAATGTCTGATAGACACGTGTTGGTTGCATGATGTTGCGTTTTTTTATTCTGCGTGAACACAATCCACATAAGATGTGTTTACTTGATATGGTACACAGTGATACAAGGACAGTTTACTGCTGATTATAATGTAGAGCCAGTGACACAACTTCTAACACCTCGTTTTTATACTTTATATATACCTTGGCTTACTATTTTATTGGTAAGAAATTTTTTTCTACATAGCTGGAGATGGTGTTGTATAACTTCTGTTGTATGCATAAGATGTTGCTTTTGATAAATAAATACTGCATAGATATCAAAGAATAAAAAATTTACTGAATTAGGAATGACAAACTCCACACCACTATACATGATCTACAGAGAAAAATTCGACTTTTCTTATGCATGTCGTGACATTTAATCAAACAATACAGATCAGTATAGTTAGATGGAGAGAGAGACATTGGTAACTCAGTCGCTTATTTATTGAATCAACACATGAGGTACTCGATAGAAATGACACATAATCAATTTCGAAGATATAAGAAATTTTATTACCAACACAGAACTAAGGAGAAGAGGATGAACGAAACATTAAAATTTAGAGTCAGAGTTGTGTAACTACCTTGATTTGATTATAGTTAATTCACTGATCATGAAAAGTGTTCATTGTCTACTTTTCCAAGTAAACACATTCAATATAAAATCACATTCTATCATATTGACCAGCTTCTCCAACAGTGACTGCAGATAATTTATACTTCTGATATTCTTTAGGCTGCTTATCACTAGCTTCGTGTCAGTTATTGGTGATTTGATGCATCGCTTATAGATTATGTATTTATACTCGGAAAGAATGAAAGATTTACTTAATTATTTGCTAATAGAAAAGTAAAATGTACAAAATGTAAGGTGAAGCTGTAGGGTCTGTACCACTGAATAATAAAAGGATACAGAGTAATATGGTTGAATCGCCTGAACTTTTACCTACTTGGACAACTGCATTTATTCCAAAGAATTGGTTAAAAAGTACTCCCCCTCACCTCAATGGATAAAGTGATTTCTTTGGTACTACCTAACATGAGTCACTTTTCACGTCAGCGAAATAACTAGCTACCTAATAAATAACCTGAATACTTTATAGAAGTTCCCTCCGTCCTTCTTTATGGTTGTGAGATAGAAGAAACTAAAAGGTTACGATTTCAAACCACAACTACCTTGGGGAATAGAGATGATACATCAAGTGATGCCATGTATTTGCCAGTTGCTGGTACAGCCACTTCAACCCTTGCATGACGAGTTAGTAAAGCATAGCGTCAAGGATACCTTTCAATTTATTGACAACTAACTTAGTTTAATTTCATGTGTTTTGTTCCTTATGTAAACTAACAAGGTGAAGCGTCCCAAGGGATGCGGACGCTCCAATGACCTGGAACGCATTGTAGTCGTTGGCTAAGGACACCTGTCATTATCACAGCGCAAATATGAACACTATTCATCAACTAAACAGCGAAATTCACCCAGATCATGTTTTTAAGTACTGTTTGGACAATGTGTTAATAGGTAGTTAGGCTTAGGATCAGGGTTATAATTAGGATTTGGGTTGGGATTACGGTTAGGATAAGAGTTATAATTAGGGTTAGGATCAGTATTACAATTGGGGATAAGTTTGGAGTTGGTGTTATTTATTTGAATTTGTTTTATTTTTCACATTTTCCTAGTAAGTAGTTCTCGATCCTCTTACTGGAAATCATAGTGATTCGGCCAACGGCATTTGGGGAAGACTGCAAAACAGGATAAGAGCGATAAACAGGTCACAAAAAAAGCTCAGTGAATACCTGTACAGAAACTGATCTAACTTAGCAACTGATACTCCTTATTATAACTAGGAGGTAATTTTTTTATTTCAGCTTGATTCCACAATGTATTTTTGGTACAAGTATGGAATTTTCAGCATGTCATGTCGGTAGCCCAAATTTTGCAGGCCAACCATAGATATCAGGTGTGCGTCGGCAGGGGATCGAACCCCGGACCATGTGCGTGATCGGCGGTAGTCCTAACCATTGTGCCACCGAGACACATTCGAGAAAAAAATACCCGGTTTAATGTGTTTTCATGCATTTTCTTGTAAATAAACGTCATTTTTGGTACAAAAATTACTTGATTTCATGGTTGGTCTGCTCACGGTCACTCGTGCGTTCGCATCCCTTGGGACGCTACAGTTTAACTTTGTCCATGAGTCTTAACAGACAGGTGGTTGCACGATGTGTTAGGATAATTGAGCTACCGCTTTCCTTAACAGGATGTTAGGTAAGTAAAGGTTTGGGATAGTCACACTAAAACATGGTTTCATTACAATTACATCTGCGACTATGTATCAAGCTGTCTGGTTTGGGTTCTCGGAAGGCTAAGAAACACCAATTGAAGACTTTAAGTGATAGGACTTAAAGCTTTTCGTAGTCACTCTCCGCTATCTTTGAAACTTTGAAGATCCTGCTTATTCTGTTACCCTTCTTCTCTCAAGGATTTGTTCATTGCTTTCTTCATCTTTTTGAGGTATTTTAAAGTTTCGCAAATGTGTTAACTTCTATGTTATTAATTTGTATTAAAATGATTTGACCAAAAGATTTATTTTTAGTACACCCAAACATATAAAAGCCACCATCAACGGGAGAGATTTGAAGGAGGTTACTTCCTGCCCTCACTTATCTAGGAAGCACAATTTCAACTACAGGCGGAATGGATGAAGATGTCAAAGCCAGCCAGTATCGGAAAGGCAAGATACGTCTTCATTAACCTGCCAAAGTTTGGAAATCTTCTGCACTGACTCAACATAAAGAACAAGATTCGGATTTTCAACACAAATGAGAAGTCAGTCAGAAAGAAATAGCAACAATAAACTGTGACAATGAACAAACCGACCAACAGCCGATTTTTTTAACAAATATGTCGGAGAAAGTGGAGATGGATAGGACATACGTTGAGGCCGTCGAATGATATCGCTCGCCAGGCCAACGGTCGAGTGGAATCCCGATAAGAAGTGACGAGTGGATCGTCCGAGGGTGACATGTGGCAGATCGTGCAAGAAGGAGATGACAGATTATGGGTAACCGTGGACCCAGCTGAAGAGGACAACAGAAAACAGAAGGAAGTGGAGATGTGTTGTTGAAGCCCTATGTTCCGCCACTCAGAACCGCGGAAATAATAATAAATAATAACATAAATTCATTACAGGATTTCATCATGAGCTAACATCGGCAAGAGGACCATTGGGAAACCTGGGAGTACTGGATAGCTATTTCGTCTCAGTTTGGGGCTCTTCAGCAGTACCCACCGAGGTTCACATTCAGGACCTCCCAGTCACAACGCGAGCTCATAGACCATTAGGCGACCGAGACCCGATTCAGAAGGTCCTCGGTTCGAACCCTGGTGATACGTACTGCTGAAGAGTCCCAAACTAGGCTGGCGAAACAGCTGTCCAGTACTTCCAGCTGGTTTTCCAATGGTTCCCTAACCAATGTCATCTGATGATGAAATCCTGCAACCAATCAGTCAAATCGCTACAAACCAATACTTGAATAACATAAATTCGTTAACGTTGTAGTTACTTTACATCCAACTTTCAACATGAGTACATGTATGTACAAACAGCTCATATGCTAGAAACACTGTCAGTGTGGTTCTATCCCGACACTATGCACGGTTCGTCATTAAAAGCGCAATCAGTAAAAAATATTTCAGCTTATCTCTGAGCAATTTCACACAAAATAACGTAATTTAGAGGTTCTTATTATGAAACCAAACATTTCACAGTTCGTACGATTCAAAAGCTTACTGAATAAATTCAGAATCTTGAGCCGTTTATTGCTGAAGATGCCACTAAGTATGATGACAAAATCTCATAGTGAAATACTAAAGGTCAAGGAAGAAAACATCAAACAATTTCAACCATTACACAAAACAACAAATCATGTATATTATTTCAAACTTGGGATTCATACTTCAAGTCTAAATAACATCAGCACAAAAAAGCAGACAGATATTTGTTACAACTTATTGAACAGGTTTTTTTATGAAAAAGGGGGAAACATTTGAATCGTAATAGGTATTGGCAGAGGGTAGAAAAATGATACAACTGCTATAAGAACAGAAATTCTGATAAAGACAATTTAACTTACTTCGCCTTATGTGGTTGGTATTCAGGTTTATCCTGATAAACAGAACTAGCTGAAAACGCTGATGGTGGTAGTGTTAATGGTCCAAGATCTTTATTAATTGATTTGATCCCATTTGAGACTAAAAAACAAAACAAAACGAAATGAAGATACTACAAGTTCTATCGTTATATATAGCAGATTACGGGTTAGTCTTATAAAACTTATTAAAGCAAAGGAAAAAGAACAATATTTGTCGGTTGCTATGTCTACGATTATTAATGAACAGAAGGATTGTTTGACTTAGCCATTGAACCACACACATACAAACTAACATGAAATGCATTAAATTTTTCTACTCACGAAAAAAGCTGAGTTAATTTTTATTTTAACTGATAATTGCTAAACCCTGGCAGTATAAGACATGTTGTTAAGCTCTATGCAAACACAGTATTATGAGAAGAACTAGTAGTTGGACACATTTAATCAAATATACTTGAATATGAGTTGATCACGGATTGATATCAGTTAGAGAACCATTGAAAACCAGGGAGTAATGGACAGTTGCTGTTTCGAATTGGCAGAAGTTAGAATTCATGAGCCATTGAACCGGTCCCAGTGGCTGAATGGTGTACGAGCTGGCCTTGTAACCGGAAGGTCCTAAGTCCGAATCCCAGTGGGTGCGTACTGCCGATGATTCCCAAACTAGGATGAAACAGCTGAATAGCTGTCCATTACTCCCTGGTTTTCAATGGTTCTCTAACTGATATCAATCCGTGATCAACTCGTAAAAACATAACTAACCCTTACAAACCAAACTATACTTGAGTAGCCTACCGACGTGTTTTATGCTGTCAGCATTACGAATACGGACAGCAATATAGACAGCAATCAAGACAACTAGCGAGGAACTAAATTCACCAGGGATTTTAGACGATGGTTTACTCAGCAGTTCAACAATCATTCTTGAAACCTAAGTGGTCGTGTACAAAAAAGAATGCATTAAGAACATGTAAGTACCCTTTTCAAAAACTATCCGATTGTTTTCAAATTACACTTCTGCTATCACAACAGTAAAATGCTTAGCTTATGGAACATCAAACAATTCCCATGGCCAGCCAGTACGATAAATCTTCTCTGTTAATGGAATACCACTTCGGGGATTATTTATTCTGTCGCTAAATTTTCAAAAATATTTTGATAAAACGAGAACTTAGAAGAAAATATAATTCAGTTTCGTAATCACATGAGATTTTTGAAACTATCTAGTTGACCATATACAAATCATACCAGTTGTGATAAGATCACAAGATTCAACGATAGAAGAATGTGTGTAATTCGAATCTGTATTATGTTATGAAGAAACATTAGAAAGTACTAATCTACACCTCTCTTCTTTGTATACCGACCATAACTAAATCATGATTTACTAACGATGAACAAAGAAGAGAAGGAGATACCCGATAAATGAAAGAAACATCAAGGTTTGAAATAAAATTTATATTATGGGTCAACTAATATTCTCTCTGAATTGTCGCCCGAAACACCTGTCAAAATACAAATTCATTTATATTTCTAATGTTTATGTCTTTCCTGGCTGTACCATATTGGATTTATCTATGTTCGCCGATGAATTCACCGCTTTTGCTGCAGCTTGTTTCGAGAACTCTTCATCAATAGTAACTGGCGACTTCAATGGAAGCGATTGCTCCTTCCTTATATCACTTGGTCATGACAATATTGTTAACTTTGCCACCCGTCTTGGTAAAAAACTGGATCTAGTATTCATTAATGATGCTGGCATATATGAAACTCGCAAATGTGCTCCTCTACTGAATTCTGACCACTGCATCACACGTGTACTGCCTAAAATATATTCCAAATCACACAAAGGTGTCCTTTCTCACCTCTACAGTAAAGTTCAACGGAGATGCTACTCAAAAGACAACCTAGACAAGCTCAGATGCATGTTGAAAGACACTAACTGGGACTTATTTACAGAACAATCACAAACACTACCGATTATCTTAAATTCTGTTTCGAAATATGTTGTCCTAAAGAAACATTATAATAGAGGTTTTTGTATTTCCCAATGAATGAAAAAACAAAACGAGATTGTTTTTACTGACGTTTCGCTATTTAATGCTAATAGCTTTCTCAAAGTATTATTAAACCGGAATTTACAAAATCTCAGCATATATATAACAAAGAATTAGGGGGTGAGAAAAATCTCGTTTTGTTTCTTCATTCATTGGGAAATACAAAAACCTCTATTATAATGAATATCATATACCCAATGCCCAAATTTTTTCAAACCGTTAAAAGTGAACTTGGTTTGGATATATATAATCTAAAGAAGCATTATTCATTCGATTTGATCGCTTATCTTCCCCATATCTCAAAAAGCTACGTAGAAATAAAGAACTGTTGTTCAAAACTAATGATAAGCCTGGTGTAAAAAAGTTAAACATGCTGATAAAACTGGAAATAAAAAGACTAAGTGTTTTATATAATCAAAGATTTTTGTCATGTAAAACCCCTTCTAATTTATGGAAACTTTTCAAAGAAATTACTAACGGTAAGCGATGTATTTCTGTTCCATCTCTTAATGTTGACACTCTTAATAAATCTTTCATACGCTCTTCTGTTGATACCCTTCCAAATGATACAAATCATATTGACAATAACTTTAGTGGTTTTAATACCCTTGATGTGCTTAAATGTCTCCGGTCTCTTAAGCCTTCTCAAAGCCTTGGTCCTGACGGCATACCTGCCATTGTCCTCAGGAATTGTGCTGATATTTTGTGTTATCCTCTTACTAACATTTTTAATGCTTCTTTTTCCGGTAACGTTCTACCTTTTGCATGGAAAAACATTAAAATTATCCCTATACCAAAACCATCTTCTGGTTCTGATATTAAATTTCGGCCTATTGCAATTACTTCCCCCTTTTTAAAATTGATGGAAAAATTACTTTTACTTCGTCTTGAACCCGCTTTGAAACCTTTTAATGATCCTAAACAATTTGCATACAAACATGGTAGAAGTACCTTGGATGCTGCGGTTGTCTTATATCACAATGTTGTCTCTTGTTTAGACAAAGGTGCTAAATATGTTCGTAGTGCTTTCTTAGACTACACATCTGCTTTTGACTCTGTACCTAGGGGCCTTTTGTTAAATAAGCTATCGTTGACACAAACAGGATCCTGGGCTAAGAGTTGGTTGCATTCCTATTTTTCTGATAGAATGCAGTATACTGTATATAACGGCAAATCTTCTTCTACCTCGCTTACAAAATCCGGTGTTCCACAAGGTGCTGTCCTCTCTCCTTTTCTTTTTTCTTTCTTCCTACATGACCTACCTCATTCAAACGAAACTAACTTTGTCAAATATGCAGATGATCTGACTGTATCACTGCCTATCACTTCCGAGTCTGACAGCTCCAAACTTAATAGCTTTCTGTTGGACATCAACAACTGGTCCAAGTCAAATGGTCTTATATTAAATCCTTCCAAATGTCAGGTGCTTGACTTTACTTTCAAGCATCGACGTGACTTACTTGAACTAGTTAACTCGCATGATCCCTGTAGCATAGATGGCACGGAAATTGAAACCAAATCAAGCATTAAATACCTTGGATTAGTTTTTTCCTCTGACCTTTCATGGTCATCCCATATCTTATCTATCTCTAAGAAAATGTTTCGTCTTACCTTCTACATTAAAAAGTTAAGACAATCAGGTATCAACCAACCTTTAGTTTTGCAATTTTTAAACTCCTGTATTTTACCTATTGTACTCTATTGCTCTCCATTAATCTTTCCTGGGCTTCTCAAAAAAGATTATATCATATTACGAAGAGTATTAAATGCTGTGAGTAGAGCTTGTGGTCTGCCACTGCATGAGCTCGCTAATACTATAGTCGAGAGGCATATAAATTCCTGTACGAAATGGGCAAAGGCTATAATGTCAGACCCTCTGCACCCCCTTTATTCACACCTGTCCCCTTGTATCTCATCAGGTAGGACGAGAAGTCAATATAAAAAGATATATGCTCGTACTACTAAGTATAGAAATTCTACAATACCCTATTTAGCGCGTACTTTATGTGACGAAGACTCTGTTAGACGTGAAACTTACAAGTTACTATGTAATTAGCACAGTGAATCGACCCTTTTATCGTTCATCTTTCTGTATTTTATGGTGTCACACTTTCTATCGTTTAAATCGTTACTCTGCTATTTTATTTTTAGTTGGTATTACTATTATTACTACAATTTTGTACTTTATACATATTTTTCTCCGTATGGCACACAGTATTTTGCTACGTAGCTGCTACAACAATCGTTTTATTACTATTATGTATTGTGTATTTTTAATTTTTTTTGTCGTTTTTGAGTAAATTAGATGCAATATTGTACTGAATGCTGAAAATTCCTTGCTGTATCATGAGTACTGTTTTTGGAATAAAGCTATTATTATTATTATTATTATTATTATTATTATTATTATTATTATTATTATTATTATTAATCAGACTTAAGCAGTTACTTCACTATGTGCCTAAAAATAATAAGAGATTGTAATTACTCAATTTTAGAAGCAATGAAACTCATAACCCACAATTTTTACTGAGCGCACGAAGTTATAAAACTTAATTTACTAGCCAGTAATTGACATTTTTAACATTTACCCAATTAAATCACCGAAAATACCCATTGAGCGACGAAAATAAAACACAAATTCAGCGAAAAGAATTTTCTTCATCGAAGAAATCATCTTCAAAGGCTGTACTGTCGTATTTATATTTACCAAAAATGTAAAGCAGTCTAGTAGTGAGTAATTTTCAAGCACAGTTTCGTCCTAGTTTGGGACTTCTCATCGGTACGCACACACCGTGGTTTGAACCAAAACAAAATCCTTACAAAACCAAAACTTGAAAAATGATTCGATGCTCACTAGCGACTGGTCCTATTCAGGCAGTTACCTGGGGTTCTGATGGGAAGCCGTAACCAGTAGGGTGCAGCAGGTTGAAGGTAAGGCAGTAACTCATCGAAGAAGACATTGTGAAGTGGTCTTACTATCTCATGAATTGGCGGAAGCTAGAATTCATGGACTGGTCATTGGATCGGGTACCGGTGGCTCAATGGTCTACGAGCTCACTGGCCTTGTAACCGGAAGGTCGTGATTTTGAGGTCTGGCGATGAGTACAAAGTGATGAAGAGTCCCAAACTAGGACGAAACAGCTTTCCAGTATTCTCAGGTTTTCCAATGGTTCTCTAACTGATGTCAGCTCATGACGAAATCCTCCGACCAATTTACCGAATTCACGGCATTACTGAACGAATTTTACTTCTGTCTGGACAATAGGGTGTCACATAGTAGCTAGTATCTACGCTTCATGACCGAGGATAGACATGTTGCTAGGCTATTCAAAAACAGTAGAATGTGTCCAAATTCTAGTCCACTCATCATTTTTTGTCTTTTTCTGACTAAGCAACATATCTTATACCATCAGCTCCACATCACCCACAATTTATTAGGTGACATTTTATTCAAGTGACTTGATTAGGAAGCACTTACTCATCCTGACAACAATACATATTTTATAATATTTGATGAATGGAAGAATGTTTCAGTATAGAGGAGATGTTAGTAAAGTCGTTACTACTGCTATAAGTATAGTTGCTATGACTGTGGCTAAATCTACAAGCCTGCGACAAAAAAAGTATATTCGTATTCATGAGTAAACATCTTGTATGTATGTCATATGACTAAATGGATATGTCTTCGATTTACCATAGTTTCTATGGCCCATTATATCTTCATTCGAATACTTAATTCCCGTCAAATTCTGACGCATATACTATAATTTAGGTTAGTGTTTAAATACATTGATCTTATTACAAATGTTTAAAAAGAAAAAGGTGAAGCAATGGTGTTGTTAAGATGATAATGATAATAACAGTTGATCTCAAGATGACTCATCCACAAGTAGTCTCACTTTTATAGACGAAATGGTGTGTAACCCTTTAAAGTATGATTTTATAGGCCTTATATGCATATTACATTACTATATTATATATAATATTATGATAAGCATGACCTATAATGGAGCTTAAATTAGTGAAAATATTCATTGGGCTAGACATTTAATTTGTTTATATGTGGGCTTGTCGAATTACTCTCCCGTACACACAAGCACAAGAATGAATCCCATGGTTTGATAAAAATACAATATCTAAATGAATTAGTAGTGGACAAAAGTTAGGCTGACAGTATGAGGCATGTTGCTAGGCTATTCAAATACAGGTAGAATGTGTTCAAATGCAAGTTCACTCATATTCCTATACCCTTTTGAATGACTTAGTGAGGTCAAAGGATAATGAGTTAAACCAATGAACGTAACAGCAACTTTAAATAAGGAATCATAATTGACTGGCATTAATAACATTATGAGCACGTTAGGTTTTAATTGGTGGATGGTGACTAGCAGTGGAATCCTGGATGCACATTTCTTCCTATTTGAGACTCGTCATCTGGACGTACCTTCATTTCTCAGTGAGTGATGATGTTCCCACCGACGCTCGAACCCAGTGACCATAGTTTCAAACGCCAAAGCGTTATCCACTAGACCACGAGAGCCACCTCTTGTGCAACGGGTCATATTAATTATAGTCGAAGCATCTGCACAAGAAGCCGACATGTCAACCTGAGACCGAGCACTTCGGTCCAATCAATCGACGGGAAAACCAAAAATTCAATTAAATAACGTTAGGTTTTAATCTAGATTATCTACACAATCCAGGAAGCTACAGTTATATAAACGGCACTAGACATAAAACTTTGGTTGAAGTTTACAGAGTACCCAACACCCAGCAATAACCTATGCTAAAGAGAGGTATATTACCTGCTCAAATGATAACAGGAACTGATCATCCACTGAATTCAACCTAATTCAAGCAACTGAATTTAGAATTTATTTATTATTATTTTATTTTTGATTACAGCTTGATTCCACATTGTATCTTTGGTACAAGTATGGAATTTTCAGCGTGGATATCGGTAGCCCAAATTTTGCAGGCCGACCATAGATATCAGGTGTGCGTCGGCGAGGGCTCGAACCTCGGACCATGTGCATGGTCGGCGAGAGTCCTAACCACTGTGCCACCGACGCACAGTGATATCTATGCCCGGAAATCATAGTTTGCAAAGAAATGGAAGGTATTATCGATCCACACAGACTAAAGACAATAAAACTTCACTCTACTTCCTTAGACTGAAGTCGAGATAATCAGAATGATCAATACAATTTTTTTTCTAGGATTAAATTCAGCTTCACTTATTCGAAATTAGACCTTTCCCCGTAAATATCGATAATTAGGCTAGACTCTTTAATTAACAGATATTTTTGTTCAGTAGTGAAATTAACTTATAAAGTAATTTTCAAGCATTGTTCAAATATGTCTATTTTTACGGTTAGTGCCTACAAACATTCATCTAAAATCGATATGTTTCTTACTGGATTAGCAGTGTGAAATTCAAATTTTTAGAAACGGGGAAAATGCACTAAAAGGAGACTGAACAAAATGATACAACTATATCGTTTGTTGAGACAACAAGTTTAGAGTAGGTAAGCCATTATTTGTTGTTCAAGTTCGGTATCCCACTGGAGGAGTTTCGATTATTTCGATTTTGAAGTCTATTTCACAAGCAGATATATGCTTCTGTTCAGTGTCAGCCAGTAGTTATGCTTTTAGCCATTCCAGCAGTATTTATGGTTGACTTGTCAAATGATACAATTATTGGAAAACAATACGGTCAACGTGGCTTTTTGGTTTTGATGTGAAGACAAGCTTAGTATCAGTGAGACTAGATGAAATCTATGTAAGAAAATGAATCGTAGTGAAATAACCTAAAATCGTTTGTAATACCACAGACGTATATGTACTCTGTATTACCTAAACCTATTCAACTTATTTCTTTCTCTTCCCCATGTTACTCATGTTTCCAAGACACCAAGGCCTCGGTTTGCTCACGCAGTATTCATCACAGTCGACATTTCAACCACCAAGTATCAACATTTACATACAATTAAAAATAAGTAAGTGTTTTCCACAAACTAGCAATAATTTTATCCCAAACACAAAGAATTCAACTATTGCATGTGTGTAATGAAGTTTATAGAACCACAGTCCGTATAACGTTTCAGATATTATGCTATTTATATATTACATTCTATGCAGGAAAGAAGGTACACAAATAGCCGTGTCCACAGCATTAGATAAATCTCATTGTATTGCATGTATTTCCTCACTTCCAAGCATCAGATATAACTGGAAAAAACAATTCTATCATAGAAACCATGTTACTATTATTACATTATTATTAACTGTATAACTATGACTTTATAAATGATTCAGTCAAACAGTTACGAAACCAACATCTCCTAAGACAATCTTTTTCATAATTCCTGAAGCAAACCGAAACTCGACAATTAATCTGATACTCACTAACCACTGACTCTAAACAGGAAGTAACTTGCAGTTCAGGTGAGAAGGCATGACCAGTGGAGTCCATTAAGTCAGTTACTCTCCAATGATATCGGCTGGTGTTTGGCAGAAGTTGGACATCATGGGCCATTAAATCGGGTCCCAATGGTTGAATGGTCTACGAACTCACCTTTTAACTGGAAGGTCCCGGGTTCAAACCTCGGTGGGTGCGTACTGCTGAGAAGTCCCAGATAGCTATCCAGTTCACTCTGCTTTTTTTAATGCTTCTCTAACTCACTGTAAGCTTGTGATCAAACCTGTTAATCACAATCACTAATTCTTAAAAGCATAGGATACATTTTATATGCAGAAAGATAAGTTCACACAATACATGGTAACTATAATTCCCTAGTCTTCATTATTTCGCCAGGTGTATATATAACAACAACAAAAATAACACGTTATTTTGCAGAAAAAGAAATGTAGAAGTGAAATGTAATAATAAAGTTTCGGTTTAAAAACTGGAGAACAGTAAATTAATTTTAGATGCCAAATGTGATAACATCTACTGTACAAAATGTGAATGTACACAGAAGAAGCAGTAGACACAAAAGAAACACAAAGTAGGCTTGAAGGAAGGAAACAATAGAGTTACAAAAGAATTAAATTAGAATAATGTGTACAAGAAGTTAAGCAGTAGACAAGTCAAAATGTTTTTAAAAAAATAGTAGGTGATAAATGTAGAAGGAGATTCAGACATAAAAGAGAATGATTCAGAGAGATTGTGTGTAAATTATACATATATATATATATCCATTTTGATGCATGAACACACATGCATAGAAGAAATATATGTATATAATACCAGGTAACACAGCGATTCAGACTGTGTATTATGCCTAGTTTAAGAATATTAGTTCAGCTTATACATTATTATAAAGTCAAAAGAAATCTAAGGTTACCAAATAATGTGGAACGACTAGATGTACTCTAGGACGACTCCCTCCCACCAACCACCCCCGCAAGTGCTCATTTCCAAGTTTTCCCATAGTAATATGACCAGTGGGGTTGACAGAGTCAGGCGAAGAGGATTAACAATCAAATGGTATACCTCACGCGATACACTCTTATTTATTGTGCTACAGACTATATTTGATCTATGAAGCACCCTTTTACTAATCCATTGATCCACCTGAGTGGTAGGTATAATTTATTTAAACGCAGAAAAAAACTTGGTACAATATGGCACCAAGAAAGATGCGCCACGCTAAATTTCATTTGTTGTGTGAAGGCTGAGATGCTGCCCGGGCGCCCAAACCGAAGCAGGTGGTTTTTTTAAGGGACCACACCCCGAGCCTTCGACTTGGAGTCTAGTCCGCAAAGCAGTGGAGCAGCATCAGGAGCTGCATTCCCATGGTTTCCGGTGTCCCATATGGGTTCACACGCCATTTGATCCCATTGGATTCTGAAGCCCATGTACCCCATGGTAACTGCTCTTAGTTTAACCACTATCCAGAAAACCTTCCTGACATGGTAGGACCTGCAGGGACATGAGTCCCAGTCAGTTTAGCTTGTTGGGTCACTGCGGTATTCAAGCCCGACCACCACGATAAGGTAGCAGTTGTCGGCCTGGGTAGGTGCGTGGCGGGATAGAAACCTAAGATCTATCGGGAGAGCTCGAAATAGAAATCACTATTTTTTTCAGGTGTGTAAAGGTTAATGAAAAATAAAATGAGGAGAAGCAATCTTTTAGTCTAAAACTGTATTGCTCACATGTACCTTAGTACAAAGTAAAGGTAAGTAAGTGTACACGAAGGATATACGCGTCATTGTTAGCAATGTTTGGATTTTCAACGCAAACAAAACAAGACATCAAAGAGAAAAACATAACAGGATTTTCTTTGTAGATACGTCAATACTATGGAGCAATAATCATAATCATAATAATAATAATAATAATAGTAATAATCACCGTGATACTAACAGGAGAGAATGATTATAATATTATTCCCAAAAGAATGACCAATCGCTAAAATGTGAGAATTTTAGATATTCTTTATGGTACATTGTACATGAGAGATAAATACAGGAAGAACACATAGGAAGAGAATAACAATAATAATAATAATATACATAATGCCAGTAATCAAAAGGAAGGCAAATGTCAAGTGTTAGACAGTTACTCTATCATGAGAACACACTCATAGGTCCTTTTTTATCTTTCAGGCTTATAAGTGATATACTGTCTCAATTTCAGTAGCCACTCAGTTGCATAGTTAATTGTGAATGATTTTCGCTATTCAATTTTTTAAACAGAATTCGGATCATTTGAATGTAATCAAGATGTCTTTCTTTAAGTATGAATGAAAACTGATAACCTTTTTCCTTAAATGGCAGTGAGCAACAGGGAATATAATTATCCGTAAATCGACTGAGACCTAGGTAGTGTATGCCGTTAGATTCGGAACAAAAGATCAAATAATAACGTGATTAAAGTGAGCTTTTGAAGACTGTTGGTATAAACTATTCTCAAACTATGAAACAAAGCGTTTGCCCAGTCTCCATTGATTCTTCAGATGGTATTTAGTTGTGCTTAATATGAAAATAACATGATATAAGAAATTTTTTTGATTTTTGATTACAGCTTGATTCCACACCGCATTGGTACAGGTATGGAATTTTCAGAGTGTGATATCGGTAGCCCAAATTTTGCAGACCGGCCATAGATATCAGGTGTGCGCCGGCGTGGGCTCAAACCCCGGACCATATGCATGGTCGGCGAGAGTCCTAACCACTGTGCCACCGACTTTTGGGTACAATCAATTGATCATTATCATATCACGTGATGCCAGAAAGAATTGTGCCTAGTGAACTGTAAACAGTGAATAATTGTCTGGAGTTTTCCTAACACATATCCCTTTAATTTTTAATCACGTAATCTGTGGTGGTAACGATAAGTATGAGTTTACTTGCACCGAGGTATTAGGGTTGGTATTCAGCGGTAGCATATTTTCTTCTTTAACGTCAATAACTGTATTACATCCTCTCAACTTTCCAATTACTATCTCACAGACATTACTTGTGATCTATTGGAGACGAAATAGTAAATCCATAGTTGTCATGCTATTTGGTAAATCGAAGTATCTATATTTAATTACACTTAGAATTTTCTATGCGCAATGGAATCGCTAATTTTTTTATTTTTTTTTATTTTTGATTTACAGCTTGACTCCACACTGTATTTTCGGTACAAGTATGGAATTTTCAGCATGGATATCGGTAGCCCAAATTTTGCAGGCCAACCATAGATATCAGATGTGCGTCGGTGCGGGCTCGAACCCCGGACCATGTGCATGGTCGGCGAGAGTCCTAACCACTGTGCCACCGACGCACCATGCAGAAAAAACCAGGTACTTCATAAGAAAATAGTGAAAAAGAACTAGCTAGATAAATAAGAAACAGAAACACTAAAATGGGATGAAGGCAAAGAAGGACCCTGAATATCTCAATTTACTATTAACTATTAGTCTTCTCGAATGGTTTAGTTTTATTCACTTGAAATTATGCAGTAGGCTTTAACAAAAATCCATAAACAAGCGATACAGTGAGAAGAGGCTATTGTCTGGTTTCATCAATATACATATGTACACTCTACACATATTATGATGTTTCAAAGTATACCGAGTCTTTTCAAGTATTGGTTTTGTAGGGATTTTGTTTGATTGCATGGAGGAATTCATCATGAGCTGACATCAGTTAGAAAACCACTTGAAAACCTGGGAGTACTTGACAACTGTTTCGTCCTGGTTTGGGACTCTAGCAGTATGCACCCACCGGGGTTCGAACCAAGGACCTTCTGGTTACAAGGTGAGCTCGTAGACCATTGAGCCACTAGGACCCGACCCAATGGTCCTTGAATTCTAAATTCTGCCAATTCACGACATAGCGCGACCATAATGAGTCTCCCCAAACAGCAGATACATCAGTGATTTTCCCCTTTTCTGTTGCTTACACACAAAGGACTGAATCTTTACAAGAACGTAATAACCTAAATGACTGATATTATTATTATTATGCAATCAGAAGTGGTCAAATAACAAAATTCACAAGCGAAAATCACAAATTAATTTCAATGTTCAGATTAACAGAAGTATAATCAGGTCAGATATGTGAAATACACAAAAATTGAAAACAAAACTGAAATCCATAGAAGTATGACGACGTTCAAATCATCTGAAGGTATCTACTACCACTCTATATTAATACTGTTGTATAATTTTGTCTGATAAAATCATGAAATACAAACAAATGACAAATTTGATGTGTCGACCCTATGAGATAAATAAAATTTTAAACTAGAATAATACACGAAGAAAAGATTCACTGAAATCTAATCAATATATAATATATATACATTCATATATGTATACAAAATACCTATGTATACAT
Source organism: Trichobilharzia regenti (assembly GCA_944472135.2). Taxonomy (NCBI): domain Eukaryota; kingdom Metazoa; phylum Platyhelminthes; class Trematoda; order Strigeidida; family Schistosomatidae; genus Trichobilharzia; species Trichobilharzia regenti. Next base: position 98,459,394 of record OX235262.1, on the reverse strand, counting down.
CACATCATACATGTGTATATTGGCGTGCAAGAAAGTTGATCGAAGCATCAATTTGTATTGTGTGTGTGATTTCTCAATATACAACAGTGAATAATTTCAAATGTAAACAATGCAAGAGGAGTAAAAACCTCCAATCGAAACAAAATGTTTATAGGATAAAGTCCAGTTCAACCAAATCAAACTATATATACATATATATGCAACCACAAAGTTATTTGTAGGTGCATTGTGATTCACTTGTAGAAAATGCCTAGTGAAGGGACAATGCTACACATGCATATGTAGAATACTTGTAGTAGTTGGTTAAATTGTATCCTAGTGAATGAATTGTTGAGATTAATAATGCAGTTAAAGAATAACCAATGCAATGGTCTACATAAGTTAAGTGAAAAAATGGAAAAGTAATTCACAGTTTTTTTTCCTTCACGTTCCCAGTGGAACATAGGGCTTCAAGCTAGAGGCTTGAAGTTTCTGTAGCACTGTTTATTTTACAGGATGGGGTTGCTAGCCTCATCCCCAACTTTTCCTCTTCACCAGTTTTACTTCTGGCTGAGTGAGGTAAAGGAGTGCGCCGGCCGGTGATTGAACCTCGGAACATGTGCATGGTCAGCGAGCGTCCTAACCGCTATGCCACTGACGCACACAAAAGGATCCGATATCACAAGAAAATCAATCGACAGGTAATTATTATCAGAAGAAAACACTTTATAAGTGAGCAGTAATTTATTGACGCTTATTACTGATGAAAAGACACGACAGTATACAATGAAAGCGGTCAGTAATGAATGTAAGAGACGAAAGATAATTTAACAGCAGATAACTGAACATAAACAATGGGGATAGATTACAACGAAAAATAAACCATGTATTCCATAGAAATGCATTGCACGCACAGAACCAATCATACGTCTTTCTCTCTCTATATATATGTCAACTTATGACTTTTTATTAGAAGTCACCAAAACAAAAAGGTCTTTTACAAGTCTGTCGCCTTTATGAATTCCTTTTAAGACACAGTAAATAATTTTCGAAACTAATTACATGCATGATGATTCACTGACTGATTTTATCGAGGAGCAGGATGACGATTTAGAACATTTAGAACGCAATCAATCTTGACAATACGAGTTTTTCCTTTCAAACATATATTGCATTAAAATATGACCGCTGAGTGCATTTAATGTCGCATAACAACAAAACTACTACAACATATGTGTTAAGAAGAAGGGAAGAGGTTACTGGCGGTGAACTTACTATACCAATACTTTTATTTCATGTTCAAGGTAGATACGTCATTGATGAAAGTCGGTTGTAGACATGCATAGTTGACATTCAGAATGTGATCGCATTAAAGTAGTCTGCAAGCATCTGAAAGACTGTCAAGCGATACTCTCATGTTTTTTGATTACCAATCTGATATCATGGATATAAAAGATTTTTAGTAATTGATCATTTGTATTTCCACTGATCATGGGGAGAGAGGAATGTTAGGACTATACTTAGGAATTCAACTGATCGAAATTAACCCGTAGATGCGACGGATCACAAAGTGTAGTAAAGTTACAACTACGTTATACATCGTGAGTCAGTGGCACAGCGGTTAGCATGCTCGCCGACCATGCACATGGTCCAGGGGTCGATCCCCGGCCGACTCACTCCTTTACCTCACTTATCCAGTAATAAGATTGGCAAAAGAGAGGAGGTTGGGCATGAGGCTGGCAACCTCATCCTGTAAAATAAACAATGCTACAGAAACTTCAAGCCCCCAGCTTGAAGCCGTATGTTCCACTGGGAACGTGAAGGCTAAGTTTTTTATATATCATGCTTTTTGTTAAATCACCTTAACCTTTGTCCGGAAATGTACAACCGATTAAGTTATTTAAAGATTAAGTAAGGAAATCTATTTTTTTGGTATCTCAGTGTCTGTTCCACTGACAAACTCAAAGCAGATAAAGTATGGTTTGAATCTACAAACAAATGTTAAAAAATCAAGTATCGCTGAATGTCATTCAATTAATGGTCATGCCATTCTCTCTAAAAGATAAACATGAAAGTTAAATAAAATGCCTGCACACTCCTTTAAAAAATGTTTGATCGCATCTGTTTCTATATTGCTTTTCTGAAGTTTACGCAAATGACTTTCTAAAATGCCACTTTTTTTAAAAGACAAACTATGCCAAAGCAAAAAGAAATAAAAGATATTCTGCAAAGAACATCACGATAAAGCGAGATTCATTACAATTCCGGATACTAAGCTTGTTTTTTTTTCCTTCACGTTCCCAGTGGAACATAGGGCCTCAAGCTAGTGGCATGAAGTTTCTGTAGCACTGTTTATTTTACAGGATGGGGTTGCTAGCCTCATGCCCAACCTTTCCTCTATACCAGGATTATTTCTGGCTTAGCGAGGCAAAGGAGTGCGTCGACCGTGGATCGAACCCGGACCATATGAATGGTCGGCGAGCGTCTTAACCGCTGTACCACCGACGCACAGATACTAAGTTGGGAAACACTTATTCAGGAAAAAATATGGAGAAAAACAACAGTTAGAACAATGACTAAGTAAACTAAAACATTAATATATTTTGTTAGATCTTTACGTGATCTTTTCTTTCAAAAGTGTTTAGGCATACAGCGTATGATCTTAGTGATTTTCTCACTATACTCATCGTTTGACAATATGAAAGTCGCCGTACTATTTATGCGTGTTACTAGTATAGATCGGGGTGAGCGTAAGCGTGATACATCATCCATCATCCAGAACAACATCGTCAACTGCATGGTTAGCCAACGAATATATACGTGAATTGCTTGTCAGATTATTTATGTCCTGCAGGCTAGAAATGACAACTATCTCAGTTTCTTAAGGTTTCAACTTAAAGTTATCTATTGTAAATGATGATTTAAGAAAATATAGAATATCTAAGAAGAAAATATTTTCTCCTGTTCTCACCACGAGGATCAGATTACCTTTATTTTGCTAATATTTAAAAAAAATTGTATTTTGCTTTCCGTATATGAATTTTCTTGGCGGCCTGCTTGAATCACTGCACTACCTAAATTTTCCATCCACCCATATGCATAGATGTTTACTCCATTTCATATAGTTTTAGTCATACATTTTTATGTCTAAGAATCGCTAATACATGCTTCGGCAGATTTCCAAATAGGTTGCAACCTATTGCTACGAGTTTTCTGACAAGAATGGACGGGAAACATTGTGAATTATTTGAATATGCCTCGAATAAAACTATATAGTTTCAGTTGATATATATATATACTTACTTTACTTTACTTCGGCTATCTCCTACGGGAGGATGAGCCGGCTTCATGAACCATGAAGTTTCATGGGAATTGGGTACGAGTGATGTCCCCAGCATCGCTCGGCCTTTTGTTTGAGAGTGCAGCTCTAGCCTTTACACAACCAAGTGTGACCTACAAGGCAGTAGGAGTGGAGTAGGGAGTTCACTATCCATTGGCAGCCGGTGACCGGAGTCCGGTTCATTCGCCTTTTTGAATGGGGCCAGTCATCCAGGGCATCCAATAAGCCCTTTGTCCATACGTCTGCCGGTGAACTCAGGTGAGCTTCATACGCCAGTCGTTGGAGGTTTGGAATCAGGGTTTAGCCATCTCCCCTAGACTGTCATCCAATGGACAGTCAACCCGGTGAAGAGCGCCGGGCATCCGCTTTTGCCCTCTCACTTTGGTGAAAAACACCTCCGCCACGTGAAGGCAGTGAGTAGGACTTCCTCAGGAGAGGCTATGTAAGACGCTCGGTCATATGGGAGCATTTCAAGAGGTGTACGGAGGGGTGGCCAACCCGCAGCGCAAGACACCCACCCCCGACCATCCTGAGGCTTTGGAGGCATATATATATATATATATAATCGTTTAATATATATTACTTGAAGATTCTGCACAAGGAGTGAATGCCTTGCAATAAGAAATTTAGATCATATCTGTTATGTATTAAAGGATTCATGCGTAAAGTTCCCAAGGAAGAACTATTTTGACACTAACTTTTACAACAACTTTCTATAGTTGGTTTATAAGAATTAATTTTGTTTTTACGAGTCGATCACGGATTGATATCAGTTAGAGAACCATTGAAAACCAAGGAGTACTGGACAGCTGTTTCATCCTAGATCATCGGCAGTACGCACCTACTGAGGTTCGAACCTAGGACCTTCTGGTTACAAGGCAACCTCGTATATTATTCAGCCACTAGGACCCGATTCAATGGCTCATGAATTCTAGCTTCTACCGATTTGTGATTTAACGCGACCACCAACTACCGGTGGACCATCTATCCTCACACTTGACTGGATGGACCTCACTTGAATCGGGTCCCAGTGGCTGAATGGTATACGAACTTCGCTTGAAACCGGAAGGTCCTATGTTCGAACCCCAGTGGGTGCGTATTACCGATGACCCCCAAAACTAGGATGAAACAGCCGTCCAGTACTCCCTGGTTTTACAACAACGTTAAATTTTTATTTATTTTTGATTACAGCTTGATTCCACATTGTATCTTTGGTACAAGTATGGAATTTTCAGCATGGATATCGGTAGCCTAAATTTTGCAGGCCAGCCACAGATATCAGGTGTGCGTCGACAGGGGATCGAACCTCGAACCATGTGTATGGTCGGCGAGAGTACTAACCACTGTGCCACCGACGCACATATCATTTACCTGATCAAAGTGAACTTTAGTAAAACTCGTCATTCTAGTTAGTAATAAAGATAGAAGCTATTAGGCTTTCACTCAACAAACGGAAGTTATCATTTATCTAACTACCCTCTCACATGAAAAAAATGCATATAAATGCGATTGTACAGATAGAGAAAATGAATTCACCGAAAAGAACCTCTTCGTTGAACTATGTGTTTTTTTGTTTTCATTAATGTCTGCATGGAGATCATTCATGAATATTCAACCTTCAACTAAGATTTTGTATGACGCATTAATAGACTAACTCCATTTGTATTGTTCTTAGGGAATAGTATTTAATTATAAATACCAAGATAAGAAAATAGCCGCAGACTTTATTGAAACATTCCTTGGTCATAAACTCAAATAGGAGTAAAGGTGCTTTTCATTATGACTGAAAATCCCAACACTAAATCACATTTCCAGATTTATTTCTTCTTCTTCTGCTTACTCTGAACTCAGATTCCGAGTGGTGTGACCTCATCTGTTGTGAGATAATAGAAACAAATCACACTACAAAAAACCCTATACTAAATTGACAAGGTTTCATTTTAAAGTTGAGTGTGTGAATGGCTTTTTTCGATTTAGATACTTAATTATTATCCTCTTATAAAAACTTTCAAAAATTAAAGTCTTTAATTTTGCAAACTTTTAATGACCTGTCTAAAAATATATGTAAGAAAATTTAAATGCAATTTACTTTTAAACTTTTGTGGCTGAAAATTCAGTAGGAAAAAAATAGTAAACTTCCATTCTATAAACTTTATTTCCTGTTTGTCCGATTTTCTTTTTTCGAAATGCCTATAATTTGATTTTAAATATGGCATAAAGGATAACTATCTGTACTTATATATAACCTTTATTTATACGGTTGAAATATAATCCCTTTTTCTACCTATATATATATATATATATGCGCGCATATGCAAAGTGGACGGCTGTTGCGCGTACGACAACCACCGCGTGTATACACAACACATCCATCCATACATACATACATTAAGATAATAAATCCTATAAGTAGACTATAGATAACGGAAAATTATTTCAATTATATCAAGCAATAGTTCCATCATTTCAGTTCTGGGATTTATCATCCATTGATCAAAAGTAACCATGGGAGTAATGAGACAGTTAACTTCTTTTAAAAAATTCTTTACAGATAGATGATTAAATGCACCAGACGCAAATGAATTCAAGAATAGAGAATTACTATTTTATTTTATTTCAATGTTCAAAGACAAACATACATCAGATCTTTCTTTGAAGAGAATTTCGTCTACTCAAATATGCTTGAATGAATCAACTTGTGCGCTTTTATTTTTGGGTAGATTAAAAGGTATTAAATATGTTTGTCTGTGTAATGCAAAAGAAAGGATTAAGAATTTGCACAATCATCATCAATAAAGTGAAAAAGAAGAAGTAATAAAGGTACTAAAAAACAGTGAATAGAATGGATAAAACATTTCTCTCTTTGGGATATATCAGTTTAAAAGATGAGTGACACATTCACAAAGAAATTTACTTTGTTGCTTTTTTTTATTATGGATATTTTGACTGCACTAGAAACAAAAATAATCCTCTTTTTCCACCCTTGAATGAAATAATTTATCCGACTTCATTTAGAGGGGGGGAGGGCGGTGGAAACAAAATTATGACAGACTTAGTTAAATCTGAGGAAAAGGTGTATAGGCATATAGTTGATGTATTTGTTTTAATCATTCAGATAAGGATATTTATTAATTCCCAATACAAGTAAAAGGATTCACTTGATTTTAGCCGAATACAATGGAATAAGAGTATTAAAGGTAAAGAAAACTAGTAATTTGATATAAGGGGAGGTACATATAATAAAAAGATACGAATATCAGAAGGCTTCCAGACTAAGGAATGAATAGGCCATACAGAAAATGTGATGTTTAAAACACCAGAAGTATTTCAAGAGCAGACAACTCACAAGTACTCAACCGTAATCCAAACTCATATATATTAATGGAATACAATACTTTCATCCTAGTAAGGGAGGGTTAGGGCACTTATATATATGCATAATGAACATAGGAGAAAGAATGATACCACATATTTCCATAAACATCATCAGATGAGTAACATTAGAGCTAGAGATCGACTAATTGATAACCGACTACATAATGTGATCTAATTGGTTAGGCAGTTTTCCGATAAAACTAGGAACATTGGGTTGAGGTACAGTGGAACTCTGTTCTTGAGATATCTACCCACTCGTATTTAGTATGATATACACACAAATGTCTTGATTTGGTCATTTGTTACAAATAGGCGGTTAGATGCATTAAGTCAACCGATATTGCATCCCTTTTCGTGTAAAGTTTGTGGACATGTTTCGCTAACACAGTATATTACACTAAATTAGTGCTTTTTCTTCATATTTTTGAATACAGAGCGGTATACTTAATCCCTTATTGGGCATACGCTAAGGAGAAAATCGAATGACATCGCGCACCAGGCTCTTAAGTGGAACTCGAATAGGAAACGATGAGTGGGTCGTCCTAGGATGACATGGAGGAGATCGTGTGGCGAGTCCTATGTTCCACTCGGAACCTAAAGGAACAATAATGATACTTGATCCCTTAAGTACATATTATGGAATTTAAGAACTTATATAATAGATCCTGAGAAAATTTTTGGAAATGTGTTCGCAAACAACGCATTAAAATACACTGAAGGCTAATCAATTCGGAGTTTTGTAATCTGATAAGAGTTGGGTGCTGCAGATCAATTATCTGAGTACAAATCTCTCTCTCTTATATATATATATATATATATATATATATATATATCGGTTTGTTTCCTCTTTTGTAGACAAGACGATTACTGTTGCTATCGCAGAATAATGTAACCTCTTTCAAAACATTTAATGTAAAAACAACAGAGATTAAAGTTTACAACTTTACTTGTACATATGTCATGAATAGACTAACGAAATGAAATCTATCACTATATTTAAGGTTGATTAAGACAGGTTAAATGTGTAGCTGTACAGCAAAGGATAATAATAATATTAATAGGAACAAAAATGATACTGATACAACTTACAATAACAATAATAATGATAATAATACTGTTTGATTAGTATGATAAAAACTAACAGATATCTGTTACGCATGTTTTTTGTGTGGTCTACAGTGTGTAAGTCATACATGATGAAAAACAACACTTTAAAGAACTGTAATAAGGTGTCAGAATGAATAAATAATATGATGATTAACTCAGTTAAGAATGATACACCAGATAAGAAAATTTTCACATGTTAAAGTGTTGTTTGGTTTAAAAAAGAAGTACATGAAACCTGTAGTGTATATCTACGCGTTTAAAGCAGAAAGTTAAACTTAATAAGACCAACATAAAGTGGATACAAACGGACACACACACACACACAATACTACTGAAAATGGATGTAAAATATCAATACAATATTAGTACAGAAATCTTAATAAGTTTCTTTAGAAATAATAGTCCTACCTTAGAAAGAGAAAGTCGTTTTCTATACTCTAAAAGTAAATCAATTGCTATTCATCAATTGTTTTGATATAACCAAGTTTACTTGGTAGAGAAGGGAGATTAACCGTTCTATATAAAGTAAACTAGAGGCCCACTTAAATGACTGAATATTTTTCATCTCTCTTTCAACCGAATGCGAAATGCTGAAGAGTTTCCATTGTGTATGATTATTATTATTGTTCGGAATAGTGTTTAATATTGCATATATATACTTTGATTTGACACTAGTAACTAGTGTGATGCGTCTAGTCCTCTGATTGGTGTAAACTGAATTCTATCAGTCAGGCTGTAATGTGACCACCATTCTAGCTAGCTCGCCATCACGGTGCACATTGATTTGATGGTATTAGATGGTTGGAGGCAATCGGCCACAGGAAGCCTTGGACCTAGGTTTCGTGCTAGTTGGCACTCGTCAGCAAGGCGTATCTGTAACCTTGAAGGAACTCATGTCCCTCCTGAGATTCGAACCCGCGTCACCCACTGCTGCAGTCAGAGACGTTACCACTGAGCTATTCGGGCTTGGGTGACGCGGGTTCGAATCTCAGAAGGGACATGAGTTCCTTCAAGGTTGCAGATACGCCTTGCTGACGAGTGCCAACTAGCACGAAACCTAGGTCCAAGGCTTCCTGTGGCCGATTGCCTCCAACCATCCAATACCATCAAATATGTATATACTATTAGTGTATGCGTATATTGATTGATTTTTGTTTAAAATGAACTCTGTGTAAGTATGTTAAAATTTTTTCGTAGATATATTTAACAATAATGTCTTTGGCCTGTATGCAGCTGACGAGAAGGCAAAGAAGTAAAACATGATACCACTTTATTCTGCTAAAACTGTAACTCTTGCTTTGTTCAAATTCATTAAGGGAATAAATGTATGAATTTCCTGGAAAATTATCGATATATGGTTTCTTGTGTTAGTGATATCTGAATAAAGTATTGCAAAGCTATACACTACTGTGTACTACTACTGGTGACGGAAAACGACAAAATTTTCGAATTCTTTCAAATGTAAATATTGGACGCCATGATAGTGTGTAATCATTTCATATTCAATTGGTTATTGCTTATATTACGCAATGATGAAAAAGTTTTATTTGCTGGATGACATTTTGAAAGAAATTTATTGTTCATAATCATGTCAATTGTAACTACATAATCCCCCTTGGGAATGATTAAACACTAGTCTCAGATACCTGGAAAATTCTACTACCCTTATAAGAATTGATATGCTTATGAACAGTAAACTTTTTCGAAACACCATCATCCACAGCAAATAACACACTGTTCCACCATTGTGTAATATATCCAATAAACAAAAATAACATGAAATTAGATTCATTTTGTTACTGATACTCTGTAACACAAATTAACGGCTGGAAAATCATGAAGTAAAAGTCTTGATGCATGTCTTTTGTGAGTGGGACAAACTGTCATTGGAAGGTATATCAGGATTTTGTTACGCCAAAAACCACTTGATATCTTGAGAAACTGACAAACAAAGTGAAACTGTAGACAATGAATTTTCTCCTAATATAATATCACTTGAATATCAATGAGATGCACACTAGCAACTAGCCCTATTCAGGTAGGCAGTTACCTGGGGTTCTAGTGAGAAGTCGTGACCAGTAGAGTGCAGCAGGTTGGGTGTAAGGACAAATACTCGCCGAAGACATTGGCTAGCGGTTGCGCTATATCGCGAATAGGCAGAAGTTAGAATTCATAGGCCATTGGATCGGATCCCAGTGGCTTAATGGTATACGAGCTCGCCTTGTAACCAGGAGGTCCTGGGTTCGAATCCCGGTGGGTAAGTACTGTGAAGAGTCCCAGACTAGGACGAAACAGCCGTCCAGTACTCCCAGGTTTTCCAGTGGTTCTCTAACCAATGCCAGCTCATGATGAAATCCTGTAACCAATCAAATCCCTACAACCCAACACTTGAAAATATCACTTCAACAATTATGAACAACTGTGTTTGTGATTAGTACCGATGATAGTCATTGAATAATCAAAAAAAGGTTATCAGAATTTATTAAATAAAACTTTAACGTGTACTTTGTAACACCGTGTTTGAAAAGACTACGTAACCTGTCTGTCAGTAGAAGTCAATTTAGGACTGAACAAATTGTTTCCAACACGGTAATAAGATGACCATAGTTTTCTTTTGCATAAAGACAAATTATAAACAGCTTAGTTCCGTGTGATATTCCATAACTCCAAGATGCCTATGTAACTACTAAGTACATAGAGATGAGAGTGATATGTCTTAGAAACGTAAAATGGATGTTGTCTATTTTCATAAAATTCTATACTACTAGTTGTTAAGAGCAAAGATCAAGCGAAGATCAAAAATTGATGTTTTTGATGCAGTCGAAGAATACCATTGTTCTTAGTTTGTCATTCAAAAACTTTCCATATAAATACATAATCATATATTTAGTGTGTCTGTGGTATAGCGGTTAGGACGCTCGCCGACCATGACCATGGTCCGGGGTTCGACCCCCGGCCGATGCACTCCTTTACCTCACTAAGCCATAAACAATGCTGGTGAAGAGGAAAGGTTTGACATGACGTTAGCAACCCCATCTTGTAAAATAAACACTGCTACAGAAACTTCAAGACATTAGCTTGAAGATCTATATTCCACTGTGGAAAGTAAAGGGTATATATATATATATATGTAGAAATGAGCTACATTTGTCGCGTGATGGAGTAAATAGACCTTGGAATATGTTGGATAATGAGTGGATGTTAGATGTGTAGACTAATGAATTCGAAAATACACACGAACATTACATAAAAGATAACTATTGTTATAAAATGGGTTTGTGAATTTTCCGGAAGTCAAACTTCAATAATCTGTCGACTTATTTTATCCTTTGATGTATTAATTCATACAACCAGTGTCTTTCAATTCAGTGAATCTTGAACCACACTTTAAATATATATATTTAGAATCACTGGAGCAGTTTCGAGGGGATATCTGCTAAAATTAGATTCTTTCCAGGTCTAAAATGATATAGAAGAATATTTCTTGATAGCCTGAACAGTAATATGCAGTAAGAAATGAAGGGTTTTGTTGATTGAACAAGTGTTAATAATAATTGTATAAAAATGGTAGGGTGGTAAGTAATTAATTGAAACAAGTGAAAAGGTAATGTATACACACTTAAATTGATTGAGTAAGACGTAAACTTAGGAGACAAGCCAAGTTTGTATCCAAAAGATACGTAAACTTCTTCTGAATACACAGATTGTCTCTTTCTTCCTCTACGAAGAATTGCAATAGTGTCTGTTGTGCAAAATTAACAGGTATCTAATCTTTGCAGTAGTTTGGATAAAAATATGTTGAATAATTGTAAAACACACTCATGATTACGTGATTATCAGTATCAACTGAATGAGCAACTCCGGAGCCTTCTTTTTACTCCATCATGATACATGATGAACAGAGACTACACCGAATTTTCTTAATTGTACCTTACGTAAATATGAGGATAAAAGAACACATCTGTAAACGAAACTTATCCACCCTTGTTTGTTTGTGACTTGTAATAGAATCTAAGACGCGCATTTGGTCCTATTTAGGACTCGTCTGCTAGATGTTCCTACATACAAAGACTTAAACACCCCCCCCAGTCATTTTTTCAAACTCAGCACTATCTACCAGACTACTTAGGTACGGGAACCATATCTTTTTCAACGAGAGTTTCGAAGTTGTGTGATTATAAGTGATATGATTATGAACAATAGACTGTGTTCGAAACGTTATCTAGTAAATAATACCGTTTCATTGTGTGATATATCTAATAAACAGATTAATATGAAATTGTATACTTTGATATTTATTTATACTTTATACTTTTCCTACTGATATGCATGACCCAAACTGATCAACCACATGGCCGGTCTTGAAACGATGTTTCAATATTACCACGACGTTTAACTCAAATCTATAAATTGAAGGGGTGCATATCACAAAATGGTGTTAATCAATTCGGCCGATAAATATTATAAGTATGAGTAATATGAAAACTATGCTATGTAGCAGCATAAGACGAACAATCCTTTGCAACCTCAACGCAATGAATGTTCAGAAAACCAAGGTAAGTTCATTGGTCGCTTGAAAGTTATCCACATCAAGCAAATCTACTGTGGAATTTACAATTACAACTAGACAAAGAGCACTTTTGCCAGCATAAAAGGGTTTTTTTCCTAAAATTTTGTTGATTTAGTTTATGTAAAAATCTAAAAAGACTTGTAAATAAGGCCAACACACGGGTATTATGAATTATATTGAAAACAGAAGTGCATCGGAAAAAGTATTCTTTTTCATACTATAAGATTTTATACAAGAAAATCAAGGCAATCTGTAAAACAACACATTTGTCTCAAAATGAAAACATGTCAACCTCAATAATAACAAATATGTCAAATTATGTTGTATATAGAAATTCTAGGTCAATTAAATTATTTACTATACAACACTTGAACCAGAAAATACTAAACATTCTTCGAAATCTACTTACTTGTATTAACACACAGCATGGACGATTTCAATTTTTACCTTGAAAAGACGTCCAGTTTATCACTTTCTAGATACAGATAACAAATATCAAGCAGATGAACAGGATGGCAAAAACGAAGGTGTTTTTAGCTTTCCGAAATTTCGGATCACAGGTCTGCTGGACTGAAAACAGCCGACCGAATGAATGCACAAATAAGGATGCATTAATATGTTCTATGTGAGCAGTATCTATAGATTAGATCTTTAAAACAGTCCGTAAACATCTGGAAGACTTTAGGTGTTAATATTAGTTAGGTGAGGCAACGGAATCTGTGATAAAGGCTCTCTCTTTTTAGGAAGATCCCGAATAATCGAACTCACTCATTTCTATTCTTTACATACGCAAATAGCAAAAGATTCTCTGAACATTTTTATTTGATAATAAAACTTGTGACTTTTCACATCTTTTGTAGAACAAGATGGCAGGTGAATTTGTTCTACTGACAAACACGTTACTTAAAATTTCTACTATAACTTTGAGTCAGGTCACACTAGTAACTGAAAAGCTTTGGAGTGCAACTATCAAATGCGTCTAGTTACTTCTGTCTGTCTGTCTCTCTGGATTCAACATAGAACTTGGCATCGAAGTGCACCAGTTCGAGTTGCGACGTTCCAAATAGCACACAAAGTTAGACAAGAAGATGAGTGAAGAGAATCAATAGAGTTTGACAGGTATAAGAGCGAAACAGAATGGGTAATGGTAGAAAGAAATATGAAAGATTACAGAGACTGAATATACCTGAGCCATTGACAACGATTTTGAGCCATGTCACCTATTGTCTCCAGCCATTGATTCCTAGAGTCCCGAGAGCCTCAACCCGGAAGTCTGCATCTCCTACCTAACTCAGTTTAGCTGTCAAGGATTTCATGGATTGATGCCATGTCTTCGTTTCTAGTTTCTTAATAGAAAAATAATTTTAACTCTACAGACTACTAACAATCTATAAATTTATTCAGCTAAACAAAATAGCAAAAATATTATTGTATAATTTATGTAAGGCACTCTCTGTTAAAACATTTGCATGTTTCTATACCAAGTACGGTTATAATTTAATATAGTCATTTTTTAATGAATGAAAAGTATTACATAAATTTAACTAAAAAAATACAAATAAATTGATTCTCTGTAAAAACAAACAAACAACATAAATGTTTTAACACTGCAAAAATACATGTGCACGCAAAATTATCTACACATAAGCATGTTTCAACTACCTATTTATCCAATATCCGAATACAAATAGGAGATCAAAGTACAATAGATTGAAGCATGTTAGACAAGAATTACATTGTACATTGTATTAATGCAATTCAAGTCTATTTGTATGAATAACAATTAATATAAGTGATTAGTCTAAAGTTTAAAATATTTTCCATAGGTTAAACTTAATTAGGATTTTGAAAAATAAGATTTAGTGATGCTTAAGTCACCAGAACATTTCAATCGCAAACTCTACCTATATATTATATTTTATTTCCAACCTACATCGTCAAAATTGGGGAGTTCCGTAACGAAACAGATTCCACACAATTCCAACACGGCGGAAGTTAAAACGTGTTGGTTGCATTTAAGACTTTTTAAGCTGGTTACACACATCCAACAAGAAGTATTCTTAATTATTTAGAACTACAGGGTAATTCATTATTCTGAGAAAATGAATGAATGAATAAAATTCAATGAATTTTAACACAATTTACTGATTACATGTAATTCACAGTTATTTTTACGAAGGTGAATTCAAGTAAAATGCCTATTTTTATCGGACTATAATCAAAAGATACTAGAAATGAATACTTTTAATTCACAGATTTAACGAAACTTTAGCCTAAGAATCAAAACAAAAGACGGAAAATATCTACAGTTTAGCGTATCAGTGATTTAGGATGTGTTTTTCTCAACCATATTCTTTAGATGGTTGTCTGTCTGTCTGTCTGGATTCAACATAGAACTTGGCATCGAAGTGCACCAGTTCGAGTTGCGACGTTCCAAATAGCACACAAAGTTAGACAAGAAGATGAGTGAAGAGAATCAATAGAGTTTGACAGGTATAAGAGCGAAACAGAATGGGTAATGGTAGAAAGAAATATGAAAGATTACAGAGACTGAATATACCTGAGCCATTGACAACGATTTTGAGCCATGTCACCTATTGTCTCCAGCCATTGATTCCTAGAGTCCCGAGAGCCTCAACCCGGAAGTCTGCATCTCCTACCTAACTCAGTTTAACTGTTTAGATGGTGGTGCGTTTGCATCGTAGGGTTGTAACCACTATCACACTATATGTGCTTTTACTTGGTGTGCTTATAAAATAGGTAGACGAGAGTCTGAAATAAAACTACCAAGTGTTGCAACTCTAAACACATCTACAGTATCATCTAAAATAATAAGATGACTCCGTAAAGATATCCCATTCATTGCAATAAAATCACTGCATGAGTGAAGCACTAATCAACAGCTAAATGCACATTTGCATACAGGATTGAGTCATATCTATGGTGTGAGAGTTGATGATAAAACACTATTGTCCCAACTGCGGTAAATGGAGTGTGGATTTAACCTATGACTCATCAGGTCAAAACTGATAACCTAGGTGATGACACCACAGAAACAACAGTGGTGAAAATATTATCTTTTACTTCAGAAATATATCGTAGCATATTCATGCTACTGGTTTACATGAGTCATTATTCCGTATCGTAAGGTTAAGGCAGATGTGATATGCATTTTTCAGACGTTTAGAGTAATCACCTGGCAACAAACGAAACGCATGAAGTATATACGAAGTTGGTACATTGTTAAACATAGTTATATTCATTTATGGGGTTTTACTAGTATACACTAACGGGGAGTAAGTCCATATATTAGTGGAAGCGTGTGGGTGTAATAAGCAGTGTGAATTTGTTGATCTACGAAAGTAATTTTCAAATTTAATTTATTTCATAGTGGCGATCCACAATAAAACCTGGACATTGTGAATATAAGGGTGACTGCTACCACTTGCATTAAGTATGTCAACACTACCCCACACCACGCAACGAGAATTTATTTAACCTTATTTTTACAATAAAAAGTTTACTAACGAAACAGACTGTTGTAAAATCATTATATCTACAATACTTATTTCCCGATGCCATCCTAAGGACAACAAACAGATGATAGGTGAAGTTAATGGCTTTCGAAGAGCTCTTGATCACAAACTTATTCGAATTACTTAACCAGTGGCAAAAAATTGATCGCGATCTCAACACTCAAGTTTGGTAACTGCTTTTCATGACAACATTTAAGTCCATACTCATGAGTAATAAGGAATATAACAAAGTTTGTTGTGTCGGGAAATCAAGGATCTCTATATCAATTCCATTTATATATTCTGTATTTTAAGATATTCTTAAGCAAGCAGGACCATGTTAGTGAACCTTAAATCCAACTTTCATTAAACATATTTGGATTTACTCGTCACCATGAAAATTGGCGACTGGAAAATCTAGCTTACACAGTGACATTACATAAAAACAGCCAGCAATGAAAGAAAACGGCATGATAGACTTAAGCAGTCCATAAAGTTAGATTCCATTTCCGAACCCTACAGGTAAAACTGAGTCAAACAGAATAGCGGCTTAAGCTGACAAATTAATCCAAGATCCTAAGGCTCATATATATATGGTATTTTAGTCTATCAGAAACACATTTAGGAACCTTAACAGAAAAGCACTTATGACTGGTGGAACAAATGTTTGTGATAGTAAAATAAAGAAAAATACTCACCTTGTGAACAGCTCAATCCAGGGATCAACAACAAACATGATATGACATGTAGGAATGTGTAAACATTATGTGGATGAGGTGTCAGATTTCTGTTGTTAGACAAAATGTTTGAATAAATCCACATTGTGATTAATGTCATCTTATTTTAAATCCATAAAATAGCTGTGGAATTGGACTGATTTACTTCGTCAGAAAGACTACATTAGTTTGAAGGGGAGACAGAAGGGCACTGAGGATTTCTGGAAATAAAACGAGGCAAGCAGAGGATAATAGAGACTCCAAAATATAGAAGGAAATCAAACAATGACTTCAAAACAATTCATCATCATTAGAACTTATCAAATGCTAACTAGTTCCTGGAACAACCCCATATTAAGCGAGCCGTCAGAAATATTTTCCCAACTGAGCCCGACGGAGGGTAAGTATAAAATTCAGTTACGTAAAGAAATTAATGGTTGCAGGCTTAGATTATATCAGACTATATGAGTTGTCTTCTGAAGTCCAACACATGTAAACCATGTTTGAAAATAGTTGACATTTTGTTACCGTGCAAAGACGTGAACAAACTAAACTATCGGGACCTACTGCGATTAGGGTAGCTTAGCGTTCATTTTTATCGCAGAGCACCTGTTCAGTCAGGGGTACAAAACCTGAGACGTTACATTTCCCGGGAACATACGAACTCCATATCCCACCATCACCTAATATCAGATAGACATAAAATGCCTGTGACAGAAATTAAAAACACATAAGAGGTGAATTTTAATCTGTATGTAACAAAAAGTTTAGTCAGACGAAGGGAAACATGACTACGACAAGTCACCTGTGCTAGAACTGCGTAATTTATTTATGAAGTTCTTATTTGCACATAACACATGAAAAAATGTACTATTTAATATCTTGACATATAAACTTGATAAAATACTAAGAACCCATAAAGTGAGAAGTGAATATATATGCAATCTGAAAATCAAAAACAAGGACAAAACGCATATACTCACCATACTTTCGAATATGAGGACAAGGTAAATCAGGCCTGATTTTGGCCTAGAAAAATAAAACGAAACTGTACAAAATTCAATGGTTTCACGCTCCATCATTCGTTCAGAAGGTGATTTATATAATAGTAAAATGATTTCAAGATGTATCTCAACTAATTTATTATGAGCGTCAGCTAATAGTAGTTTCGGTTTTTAGTTTGTTTAGTGAAAATCTGCTTTTTCTATTGTACCCATCCAACCTTTATAACTTTGGATCACAACTGTCACCTTTTATATGCCCCTGTATTTGCGTTCGGAAAACAGAACGAAAAGAAAGAATTGTTGTGACAAGACAGTGTATTGTTACCCAGTATATAATGATATGTAATAAAACCGAGAGTCACGTCAAACCCCTCGCACGTTCAGTCAGCGAAGACTGTTGCGCCACGAAGAAACACTAGATCAAGATGGCTAGCACGATGCCTAACGGAGCAGTGAAACTCCTGGGCTGTTAAGGACCCCAATGGGAGGAGGAAGGCAGCTAGAGCTGGTATACTAACGATACCACTAGCGTCATTCATTTATAAGTCGCTTGGATTCCTCGGGAAACCAATTGCAAGCTCAAGACGCAATGCCCCTGGTGTCCTTTAAAGGTATAAGAAGTGTCATATACCTACATCATGGGTCGCTGCGTTGTCACCGACACTGGGAATTTGGCCTTATCTACAGCGCAGGTGGATAATAAGCAGTCACCTTCGCAGTATGATGTAAAAAGAAGAGTCTGGTACTTGGCGCTAAATAGTAGCGAAACAGGTGCATGAGACCTCTTTTCTCTGAAAGATTCCGCTGCTTTATAGCCAACACAATCTCAGCCTAACAACACCAAATTTAGACAAGTTACCTCCTACACAAGTAGCAGGCATAACCACTCATTAACTGTACACAGTTGGTAAAAACGTCGGCTCCATAGTTAATCACTTTGGTGAGCCTTTTTGAAGTCACAATAAATCCAAGGATGTCATCGCCGCCACGGAATCATAGCTTACACGCGAAACTGGAAACAGTGAATTTAACTTTCAACACTTCTCAATACACCGGTCTTATCTGTAACGGTAGAAGACATGAAAATTGGCACTAGACCGTTTCATTAGTAAAAAGCCTATCGACCTTTCCAATATCCAATATCCTGATTACGAGCCGGTATAAACCAGTGATTTCTTTGAGCTCGCTTCTTGATTGTGAGGTAGAGGTTCCAGATCTTCGGTGAGCTTCTGCGTAGTAAGTCCCGCCACTCGACTGCTTTAGCTCTGGTAGACTCCAGGAGGAGTGGTGCGGGGATTGGTCGAGATGTGGTTTGTAGTATGCAGTATGTTAGGACTGTATTGCTGCCGTGAATGGAGTTTGACCTAACTCCCGTTGGTCATTCGGTGTAGTCATAAAAGCAGAATATTAATAATAATAGGTTGTAGTGTAGATAATATAGGTTGAGATAAGTGGAATAATAAAGGTGACCTAAGGAAAAGATAGAGTAGAGTGAGAGAAGGCAGAATAGGTCGTGGGAGATTTAGTTTGTGCGCTTATCCATTGACAGTGTGGTTTTAAGTTTTATGAGGATAAGCCATTGAGACACAAACCTTGCATTTCTGCATGATTGTCTAGCTTCCGCTTAAAAATCTCCACAGATGGCGCTGTAGTCACGGCCGCCGGTAAAGCGTTCCAGAGACGGCAAACACGAAGCGAAAAGAAATGTGATCGCACTCGAGTCTTTGGTCTCTGGTGTGCTATCCTTAGCGGGTTACCTCGTGGAAGCCTATAATCACTTAATGGCAGGATGCTTTTATTTGGGTGGGCCTGGTCATTTAGGATCTGGTAGACGGTGATGAGGTCTCCCCTGTGCCTACGGTAACTAAGTGTGAAAAGACCTAATTTCTTTAGTCTTTCCTCATATGATTTGTTGCGGAGGCCGATCACCCATTTTGTCGCTCGTCTCTGGACACTTTCTAGAATGTTAGCATCCCTTTTGAGTAGCGGAGGTGCAATGATATTATGCACCTCAAGGTGTGGCCTCACATATGCCTTATATAACCTTAAGAACAGTTCGGGAGTGAGAGCTCCCAGCTGCCTATGCATAAAGTGTAAAGTTGCGTAGGCTTTGGCGACGTCCCTCGAGTAATTTCCACTGGTGTCTAGCTTTTCTGTTAGAATAAGACCTAGATCGCTCTGATGGAACACAACTCAAGTTCTGGCCACCAAGGGTGTAATTTACACTCTGTGACCTGCCGGAATGAAGCTGCACTACTTTGCACTTCTTTAGATTGAAAGGCATTCCGTTAGCCAAAGCCCAATTTCCCAGAGTTTGCAGGTCAGCCTGCAATCTATCTGAGTCTTCCGATGAGTTTATTGCTCTCCAAATCTTTACGTCGTCAGCGTAAAGAAGCGCAGAGCAGTTTAGTTGGGGGGGCAGGTCATTGATAAAAATCAAAAACATCAACGGCCCTAGGATAGAACCCTGAGGAACCCCTGATGCCGAGGTGTGCCAGGATGATCGGATGCGGTTGACTTTGGTGCAGAATTCTCTCTCGCCTAAGTAATCTGTCAGCCATGCGAGAAGTGCTCCAGAAACACCCGCCTTGCTTATTTTGTGAAGGAGCAGACCATGGTGAACTGTGTCGAATGCTTTCGCAAAGTCGAGAAAGATCACGTGGGCTGGTACCTTTTTGTCCCAGGATAGTGTCCAATCGTTCCAAGCTAGTAGAAGATTCGTCACGCAGGATCTTCCCCTCCTGAAACCGTGCTGTGCTTCGTGAAGAAGGTTAGTCCCATCGAAGTATTTTCTCATGTGGTCGTCAATGAGACTTTCCAATATCTTCGATACCACTGGAAGTAGAGCAACTGGTCTGTAACTGGTCACATTCTGCCGGTCACCACCCTTGAAGATAGGGGATAGGATTGCACGTTTCCATTCACATGGAAGTTTCCCTACATCAAGGGAGTGTTGGAACAGATCACTTAGGGGTTGGCAGAGACTTTCTGAACACTGCTTCAGGACAGATGGTCTGATGTCATCACAACCTGAAACTTTCCCGAAGCCAACCTTCCCAATTTTGCAAGTACCATAGCCGGGGTAATTTGAAATGTACCCAGCAGGTTTTCGCGTGTTGGTTTTGCGATGTAATCTGGATGTTCTGTGGGGGTAATATCCTCGTTACTGTTTAGTTGCCTGTGAAAGGCTAGGCTGAATGTCTCTGCCATTTCAAGACTAGTAAGAGATTTCCCATCAGAACCCACTAGATTGCATGCTCCCTGGTTGGTCGGTTTTCTTTCGGACATAAACCTGTATAGGCTTTTGGGGTTCACGAGAAGCTTATTGGCGAGGTTTCCCTGAAATGTCCTTCTATCGCTCCGGACTCGTATGTTACATCGATTCCTGAGTTCATGTTCGGGTTGACTCTTCGATCGTCGCCACGCAAACCAGGCTTTTCGCTTCGCCTGCAGAAGGCGTTGTGTCCCCCTTTTTAGCCATGATCGTTGCTTCCTAGCTTTTGGTGTGACTAAAGGAACAGTGTCTGAGACCGCCTGGTGAATGATCTCCTTTACCACTCTCCAGTGTTCTTCTACTGTTAGCTCTGTCCATTTTTTAGGCCAATTTGCTTCAGACAGAAGTCTTCGCATTTTGTGTAGTTGGCTTTGTTATAACACAGATAGGGCTGTGTATTGTCCCACTGTAAGCGCTCGCGGAGGACTATGTCGAATACTATGACCGCGTGGTCACTACTACCTATGGGAGTCGTGATCTGAACGTTTTCCACTAGTAGCTGGTCACTAGTGAGCACGTAATCCAGTCTAGAAGACTTACCATCCTGACATTTTCAGTGAATCCAGCCTTCCTGATGGTATGCAGCAGATTTCGATCAAATCTATCATGGGCTTTTCCCGACACCAAGTTAAGAGATGGGGCATTGAAGTCACCAGCTATGACAATTTGATCATAACCCATGTCTTGAGTCGCTGAGATTGTATTTAGCAGTACCTGGTTGTGGTCTGCTCCACATGAAGGTGATCGATAAATGCTGCCCACTAGATATTTGCAGTACCCAACGGTGAAGTGGCACCATATGGAGTCAGGGAGCTCTGTGAGGGGAGGGTCCATCGCGTGAACACATCTGAGCTGTTTGTCGACGTATATGGCGACTCCACCTCCTTCTTTCAGGTCCCTATCTCGCCTGACTAGGACCATATCATTTATACTGACTTCGCTGTCTGCCACCGTAGGGGTTAGCCAGGTTTCCGTCAGTATTATGATTTTGGAGTTTAGTTGTGATTGTAGGTGTCTAAGTTCAGCTATTTTGCCTCTTAGCCCTCTCACATTACTGTACAGGCAACTGGTAGTCAGTCTCACCACTTCCCCGTATTGGGGGTAGTTGACTTGATATTGGCTATCGGTTGAGGAGTTATCCTACGAACTAGTTGGCCGATTCCCCAGGAACCGGCCTGTTGGCGTTTTTTCTTCTAGTTCAGTCGGAGCACTCGGATGACACTGGCTATCATCGTCCGTGCTGCACCGCTGTAGTGTGACTAGGGGTTGAGGATTTTCTTTTACTACGCTTTGTTCTCTCCTTTGAGTGCGAGGCCGGCTCTCGCAGCAGCGAATGTGTTTGCTGACCTTGTCCTTGGTCTCGTACCATCTATGGAGAGCGGTAGTCAACTGGTCTTGGGAGCTGAACTTGACAGCTAACAGACGTGGCGAGTTAATTGACATAAGATGAGTGGGTCGAGGCAGTCTATAAATAGAGACAGCCCCTGAACTCCCAGGGCCATCTGGGATGCCAACCATCTCCATTGTTGTACATCATGACAATGCTTTTCGCAGGCGTTCCCAGTTCGGGAATGCCATGCACAACCATGGAGGCAGAAGGAATGAGCTCTGGCGACTCCCTCGCCATTTGTCTTTCCTTCCACGGCCTGTCTGGCTTAACACGTATGTTACAGGCCCTCCCTATAGAAAGGACTTGAGAAGCCAGTAACACTTTTTCAACATCCTCGGTAGAGCCCAATGTTACCCTCAGCAGCAGTGCCCCTATACAATCTGCATAGATTTACTGGTTGGATGTCCAAACCCAGTGTGCTACACAAGATGGACCACTGTTCCTGATCAAATAGGGCCCTATCTTTCAGCAGACTACTACTACAGTCTGGTACATTAAAGAGGATTACACAATTTGATCTACTAACCGTGGGCTTGGGCTCGGTCCTCGCACATTTGTGATCCCCTTTAAGACCGTTTTGTTTCATCTGGTGCGACTGGGTATTTTTGTGTAACTCAGTGCCATGGCCAGTATTACTGGCAGACGATAGGGTTTTTTTCCAACGACGGAAACCCGTGGTTTTCCAGCCTCTGTGTCTGGAGCGGTTATGGCAAGAGTTACAAGTTTAACCGGTGAGGATTTTGGTATCCCCGGTTTACGTGCATTTGTACTATTTTCCGAGTTGGTGGGGTAGAACATTTCACGTTTTCCCCGCTACTTCTGTGCCATCTTTAGTTTTCAAAGGACTACGCGAGGCTACATCAGGACGGCAACTCGGGCATATGTACCAGAACCATTGGCATGGGTTCTTACGCATAAAGTCATAATGTACTTTTGGTACCCCATTGTCGCATCTGCAATGCACCCATCGCTTGCAAAAGTTACATTCGAAGCAGAGTCTGCTTGTTCGACAACAGAAGCGCAGACCTTGCAGTCGTCTGCCTTCTTGGGGAGCGTTTTTGTCGTCTTGCGACGTCGTGAACGTTTCTTTTCGGCCTTCCTGTTTGTTTCATGGCCTACCATGGAGATGGGTGTTATACAGTTCTCACTTAGTGCAATTTTCTCGCTCAGCTCTGTTAACCTAGTCGTGTTAACAGGGATAAAGCCACATCCACTTGGTTGACTTTCCACAGCTTCACTGTAGGACTGTGGCATCATGGGCAATCTGTACGAGCAGGGAATATTTGCCCTGGTCTTCAAGACTGGTATGCGAGAGTCCTAGTTTGGCTGAAGCCCTGGTGACTACGGAGTATGATATCCCATTACTTATCTTAATTTGAGAATCTATCGTCATATTACTCCTAAATTAATACTGGTGATTAAATAATAGGAGACAGTGGGTTATTTTGTCCAATAGACTGACAACAAAAGACAATAGAGAGCACAGAACAGAAGGATAAACTATATAAGTAAAAGCTTTTGACTTTACCTGCAACTTTCGGGTTATTCGGCTTCACAGAAATCACGTAACAAACCAACAAGTCCCGTATATTTGAAAGAGTGAGGAGGATGTTGCTACAGAAGTAGCACCTGAAGCTTTGGCAGTAGTTCGAGACAGCTGGAAGTACCACACACAGGCTCGGTGAAGAAGAAATGTTTGAATAAAATTCGCCGGGTAGGAAGATCAGGTTTCTCAAACGAATAATTCACAAAAGTCGATATTTCCGGTTAGAGAGGAAAAATGAATTTGTAAATAGACTTACTTAATATTGCAGATTTTTCATGTTTTTCTGCATACTTGATTTTACTTCAGAGAGGGCTTAGGGAAATCTGTTTTTCATAAGTACCAAATTACTCTAAATTTCAAGCAACTGAAAAAGGAGGAAACCTTGTTACTGGGATTTGTTTGTAATTTTTTGTACAGATGCGTCGTATTGAAGGATCGCACGCAAGCTATTGATCTTTGCAATTTTTACACATCGAAAGTTTGTCAGGTCAGCGGAATACAAACTGTTCTGACTAGTAGGTTGGCCCAGAGGGTCGAAAAGTTGTCCAATGAAATTATTTTGAGACCTCAACGTAAACTGAATCCAGATTTGAGGAATGGAAAACTTCTGACCACATAGCCACTGACACTAAATATTGATTTCAACTTTGGCGGCCTCCAATCAATCCGATGTAAATAGAAGATACATCAACCAACTAAATCATAGAGGGAACAAAGCGGTTTGTACCTGAAGAAGTGAACATTTTCGCCTAGTACCGGATGCCTCTGGGACGAAAGCATACCGTACGGACTCCTTAAGTAAGGCCAGAAATAAACTGGTAAGACAGACCTAATCGTAACATACAGCAATCCTGAATGCCCCGCAAGTTTCCCCATAGTAAAAGGTGGTTCGTGGACGTGCATATGCCGGAGAGGTTTCACTGATTCATCACTCAACTGGATAAATCTCACAACATTATCGTCAGTCTTCCATTTCGTTGACTCTGGTCAACCGCATCAGGAAACCTGTGTCTTATCATTCTCGGCACTCCTGTTCAACTTTGGACCCGTTTTTTCATACCATGACGATACGAACCCCATGCAATATCTACCTCTTGGATGAATTGGGTACTGTGAGTTGAGGCTAAAGTTCGCAGTCATTGGAATATCTTGGGTCAGATGACCAGCACGACCAAACTTGTGAAAGGCCAGCATAAGAGCAATCAGTTCTGCGGAGCTTCACATAAAAGCTGCATGAAGTCAATCCAGCCAACTTTACGCCACGGGTAACTAAACCCTACATCGTATGTTCCGCCCTTAAATTTCTAAAATCCCGCTGTCATGGATAAACTCGGGGATTTGTGAATTTCTTAGTTGCAAGCAAAAAGGCTGAAATATTCTCAACTTTCTTGGGGCATCAAGAGCCAGAAAGCTGTACACTTTAGCCAGAAACAAAGTTACTAAGGGAATTCGTTGATCACGGATGAAGTTCAGAATTCATATAACCTAGAATATAATGGCACAATCCGGGAAGCGATTTTCGTATACCAACGTTCGAAATCAGACATCTACTGGAGTCAGAAACCTGATCACAAAAAAGAGAAGGCGGCGGAAGACTACCTCTGCAGAGTCTTCAAACCGCACTCGTTACTGCCTTTACCATCAGCTCTTGCTATGCCCCTGGAAAGTTGTGTGAATTCTTCTGACATCGACGAAATTACCACATTCCCATCCCCTAGCATACCAGACACAATAAAGTCGATGGGACACCATGATCTTCACCCAAGAAGCCGTCAGCCCAGATAATGGGATCACTAACTACTGCTTTCAGGTTGTTCCTCTCACGTGGAGTTTACTAAGTGTCTGGTGGGATCCAAAATTACTGTAGTATACAAAGAAAAATTCAGACACTATCCTTCAAACTACAGGCCTTTTAGTCTTGCCAGTGCTTTGATGAAAATGCTGGGAAGACCAACCAGGAAAGATGTCTAGCAACGTATGGAAAAAATAACTTATTTTCCAATCAATGCATGGTTTCTGGAGAGGCTCCTCGTGTCCCCAACTTTAAATAACTTCTAATCCGTGATTCCTCCTGTGAGATGTCTGCTTTTTGTTTTCCGTGTGCATTTTGGACAACTTTCAATCAATTTTTATGTCAATTTAAATTACAGTGATACTTTGTGCTTTAGCTTCATGGTGCATGGTGAGCGGTTGTTTCTCATGATGTACTAGAAGGACCACAGGTTTACTCGTTGTCATTTGTGCTATTAAAGTAAACTACAGCCTCTCTGTCTACTTAAATTATTACTGACGCTGTTCTCATCCTGTTTACTTCCAGAAGTTACGGAACAATCTCAAACTCTTCAGTGTGGAAACACAGGATTTAATGTGAAATTATCATATTTATGACCCACAGAAAAATTCCTTAATACTGTCAGTAATATTGCGTCAATTTGTAATCTGTACTGAGCTTTTAAAACTAACGGAGCGCTCTATCATCACGAACAGGTATTGGTGCACTTCCCCACCGAATAAAAGTTGTTTCAACTATTCGTCTTTCAATACTAATCGTAACTAAGATCGATTAACTAAAATATCGTGTTCTGAATTCTAAGTATTCACCTTCGGGCGACACGAACTGCTTCCATGCTCTTTGGTGAAAACAACAGCTCCTCTCTCGTGCAAGGGGAGTTCCCGGCCGATTAATGCAAAAGCCTTTGAGTGAATCCCAGCAAAGTGTAGATTATCGTGTCTCGTGCTGTCCTTATGGTCGTCGTTCAATAGGAGGGCAACTAGGCCACAAGGCGGCCTGCTTAAATATTGGGGCTACCAAAATTTCCATCCTACATATTGCATCTATTTCCTCGGATTCATTTTATTTTGATCACTCAATTATGTGTCCTAATCGTATTGTTTACTCTCGCGGTTATTTAAAACGTTTCCAACCGGCTGATTTACTAGTTTCTAATAAACCTAAGAAAAAGCTGCATGGTGGATGGCAACGAGTTTTAAAGTGTACTCCAATGCATTTGATGACTGTTACTGTGATTATGAGCACAAATTGCAGGTCATTATCGAACAAGATTAACTACTTGCATTCTCTATTATACTCAAATGTATATTGCAATACTGCTGTAATCACTCTTCAAGAAACCTGGCTTCACGATTCATATGACGAGAATTCAGTCTCTTTAAGTGGTTTCAAAATGTGCAGACAAGGCCGATGCAGCACAAAGAAGAAGAGAGGTGGTGGTGTCGCCACTTTTATTAATTTTTGGTGTCCTACTGCCAACAACGTCTGCTTCAAGTTCTCAAATGACAATATTGACTGTATAACTGTTGAATGTCGACCTAAACACTTATCTAAGTATAACTTCATTTTTGTCACAAATATCTATCCCACACCTTGTTGCAGCCCCCCAGAACTATCGATCTTCGCTGATGAATTCACTATTTTTGCTGCTGCTTCGTTTGGTAACTCCTTGTCTGTAGTGACTGGTGACTCCAATTCTTGTGACTACAGTTTTATTACATTGCTGGGTCATGAAAATGTTGTTCACTTCCCAACTCGACAAGATACTCCACCTAATTTAGTATTTATAAATGATTCTGAAATATATGAAGCTCGTAAAAGAGCTCCGCCCTTCAATTCTGATCATTGTATTGTACGAGTTTTACCAAAAGTTTACAGAAAGTTAAATAATAAAGCCTTTTCAAACTTGTCCAAGAAAGTTGTTCACAGATGTTACTCAAATGAGAACGTACATCATCTTAGAAACATGCTCAGTGACACAAGATGTGATCTGTTTAATGATGATTCACTTGATGACACTATCTCTAATATAACATCTTATCTGAAATTCTGTTTTGAAATCTGCTGTCCAAAAGAAACACTATTCGTCAAATTTGACCGTTTCTCCTCGCCTCAACTTAAAAAGCTTCGTAAAGAGAAGGAAAATCTGTATAAGATGAAAGATAAAAGTGGTGCAAAAAGAACTAACTTCTTAATTAAGTCTGAAATGCAGAGGTTGAATGTAATATATAACCAGAAATTCATATCCTGCAAAAGTGCCTCCAATATGTGGAAACTATTTAAGGAAATCACTGGTGGTGAGCAGATAAAAAATATTCCGTTTTCTTTTGATGTATCTACCCTTAATAAATCTTTTATTTATTTTCCCCAAAATGCTATGCTTCCCAGCATCACTGGTTTTAATAATAGCCTCTTTCCGGGTTTTAACACAAATGATGTTCAAAAGTGCCTCAAGTCTCTAAACCCTTCCCAGAGCTTAGGTCAGGAATATGTACCCAGTTGTCAATGTAGTTGGAGATTGAGTGATCAATTCAACCCAAATCCTCCATATTTTTCGCGGGAATCACCAATCCATCAGTCATCGTCTCATCGTTCGCTGTTCGGCGGAAGATGTTAAACTATCAGAAACCTTGTATGTAATAACCTTATTGTTGGTTACATATTGGCGTAAGAATAAAGGATTCTCGAGTCGCCAATATGTGTTCTGGTTTTTCGCGTTGGTTGGTACAATTTGTTACTGAAAGTCTTCGAGGGACAGCGTGAGGTCCAGTGTAGTAAGACCTGGACATTGACAGTTTCTGATAGTTTCTGTTTGTCTTTTCTTGTGTCTGCAAGTCTTATTTGGACAAGTATTATCTGGAAATTTTCTGGAATTTTTGGTCAATTTCAGTGATGCATGGGTAAAAGTATGTACGAAGCGTCTTGGAAGCAGGCAGGAAAGTAAGCAATGTTGAGTTCTTGTTTATTGTAATGATATGTATGATGCTCGGCATGATGAGCCTGTTGTTCATGTTTCGCCGTCTAGGGATAATAGGAATATGAAACTGCCTAAATATGAACCTCAGTGTTTCGACGGGAAACTAGCTGACTATCCACAGTCTGTAAAAGAGATTGAAATCATACTGAGTGGTTTTTATTAAGTGATGAAATGAAGTTAATGTATTTGTTGAGGTACTGCACTGGAGTTGCTGCAAGAGCTATACAGTGCTGTAATGTTATGCCCCCAAACGAAGGATATACTGAGGTGATGTGTATCCTGCGTCAATGAGGGCGTACTGCTGTAAGTCCTACAGTTCTTCAAGGGTAGTTCATCTAGGCAGAATCCACAACATTTTATGAACTGGTTGTCAATATGTTCTTGTTAAGTAATTAAGTGGGTTCCAATTAATGTAGTTGTTGGTTAATCTTGTTTGTATCCGGACATTCTTCACCTTACAATCGTCAACCTGAGAAAAGTTGCAGGCGTACTGGTGTAAGTCACGCAATTCTTCAAAGGAATTACATCGAGACATGATCGGCGATGTGATGTGTACTGTTTGTACATACGTGTGGTGTGTCATATCAATTGGTGTTTTGGGATTCACTGTGTGTACTTGTTGTTTTTGTACCTTCTTTTATTGCATAATTTTGTTAAAACTTTCGTCATGCTTACTTATGAAGTTGTTTCGAGTCTTCTACATTCGCGAATGAATTGATTGATGTTAAAGACAGCAGATGGGTCGTATACGCCGGGGAGGCTAGGCTATTGCTGAGAATGAAATGCATACGCAGATAACTGTGAGCTGCGGTTCCACACGCCGGGGAGCAAGATTGTGGACGATTGAGGCTCGCATACGTCACTATTACTAGAACTGAGGCAGAATGAGTGACAAA
This sequence comes from Trichobilharzia regenti, assembly GCA_944472135.2. NCBI lineage: Eukaryota > Metazoa > Platyhelminthes > Trematoda > Strigeidida > Schistosomatidae > Trichobilharzia > Trichobilharzia regenti. The sequence goes on along the minus strand of OX235262.1, from coordinate 98,429,913 downwards.
GCGATCGCAGTGGTAATTGGTAGTGAGTAGATAAGAGGATGTACGTAGAGTATCGTGAGGTGGTGCTATGGTCACGTTGCATTCTGCAAGAGTCATTCTAGCAAGTGGCGATTGTGTTGCAAGAGGATGTGTCAAGAGGATACATTTAACTGGAAGGCGCAGGTCGTCATTGATGTGTGAGATTGTGCTATGGGTATGCTTGTGGTGTGTTGGCTTTTCTGTTTGTTTTCCATTTCAGCTCTCTCCGTGTGACCCAGGTTCTCGCAATGGCATCCAAGTCAACGTGTACTGGTCGTGATGGAAAAAAGGGGAGTGCCAATGTGGTTGAAGATTGAACGATCAATTCGTGGTTGTTTGCTCAAACCTAACTCCATGTTTTTCGCGGGAGTCACCAATCCATCAATCATCGTCTCATCGTTCGCTGTTCAGTGGAAGACAGAAAACTATCGGAAGTTTCAGAGTGATTTATTGTTATAACATTTATTGTTAGACCTTGTGTAATGACCTTATTATTGTTTACATGCTGGCGTAAGAATAAATGATTCTCAAGTCGCCAATCTGTGTTCTGGTTTTTCGCGTTGGTTGGTACAATTTGTTACTGAAAGTCTTCGAGGGACAGCGTGAGGTCCAGTGTAGTAAGACCTGTACATTCACACATGACCTGCCTCACTCTGATGAAATAAACTTTGTGAAGTACGCTGATGATTTAACAGTTTCAATGGCTGTTAACTCCCAGCTAGATTGTACCAAAATAAATAGCTTTCTGTCGGGAGTCAGTGAATGGTCTGAGTCTAACGGTCTTAAACTGAATCCTTCTAAATGTCAAACTGTTAACTTCAGCTTAAGATGTAAAAGACAGTTAAAAGAAGGCGACGATTCTCATGACAGTTGTAAGATTGACGACAATGATACAGGAATTAAATCAGAAATTAAGTATCTTAGACTTATTCTCTCTTCTGATCTCTCCTGGTCTTCCTGTGTCTTAGCGATCTCCAGTAAAATATTCCGCCTTATATTTTACATTAAGAAGTTAAGGCACTCGGGTATAACTCAACCCCTTCTCTTGCAGTTCATAAACTCTTGATCCTACCTATTCTTCTTTACTGTTCACCCTTGCTTATTCTTTCCTGGTTTGCTTAAAAAGGACTACGTCACAATTCGTAGAATGCTGAAGACGGTCAGTAGGGTGAATGGTGACCCTATGGACCACACGTTGCTATCGACAGGCACTTGAATTCGTGCAATAAATTTGCTAGAGGGATTTTGTCTGACTTGGAGCATCCACTTTAACCTCAGCTTTCACCTTGCATCTCCTCAGGTAGAACAAGGAGTAACTTCAGAAAACTGTATGCTCGCACGTCTAAGTATAGAAATTCTATGATACCGTACTTGGCACGTATTTTATGTGATGAAAATAGTGACAGGCAAGAATTAACTAACCTTTTTTCATCTAGTAAACAAACAATATCCTCTATCCATCCTTATATACCTTTAAGTTTTACTTTTATTATTTCTTCTGTATTTATGGTCTTGTCGCCTCTTTGTTTTACTCTCATAATTGCAAGCACCAACTTATCTCTATAACTGCTGTTATCTTTGTTTTCCCCACACCATATCATGTAAAGGGAATATTATATTCAGTAATTTTTAAACAAGTTAAGATTTCTATACCGCATACACCGATAATACCGTGCGAAAGGAGCTACGGCAATTTTCACTTGTATTATTATTACCTTAGCTGTTATCATTATTATTATTTCCATTATATATGCTGCATGTTTTTGACATTACCTCTATTGTAAATGTGAAAAATTTTCTGTGTGATGAATTTTTATTTATAATTTGAGGAAATTAGATGCAGATTCTCTGCCCTGAAAACTATCAGACACAAAATCCCGATTTGTTGCGGCATGGCTAGTGTTCCATGTGAATGCAAAAGACTTCGTAAAAAGTCTAACCAGGCTAATTGTCCCATCATTTTTAAATTCAGTAATTCCCTTGATGCTAGTAAGCTTACTAAATGTCAGGATCACTTAAGACTGAATAGCAGTTATAAGTCTATAACCGTAGCTCAGGATAAAACACCGTGTCAGCGCAGAATAATGCGTAGTAATAACCTGGTCACCTCCTCTAGCTTTGATTTACCAAATAAGGATCGTGCACAGCAACAGACAACTAGTGCTGAAACTAGCATTCAGCAAACTACAAAACAAACACGCTTGCCAATGGAACTACGAACTAATTTAGATACCAGTACCCCTGTAAACAAAGCCTCATCGAATGATATTCAAATAGCTAGAACTACTGCAAGTTGTTCTAAGAAATTTTCCCCTAAACGTAGTAACCCCACCACGATGAACAAACTTCTCAGGGTTGAGACTGATGATGGGGAAGAATACTTTGTATTCAATAAGCCTGCTGAGAGTAAGAATGTCAACAAACCATCACTTGTTACGAAAAACTCCTCTCGAAACACAAGTATGTCTGGAGGTGTTCCGTATGCTCCACCTTATAGAAAGTTAGGCTCGGAGACTCCTAAAGTCTTGCAGCCACAGCACCTTCCCTCACAATTCCCTTTAAGTTATAAAAACAACACGAAGGTGTGTACCGGTATGACGAATAGCAGTTGGATGGGTAGACTTTTTGATGCCATGCTTTTTAACCGTCAACCTAGGCCCAGCCTCTACTACCCTTATATCCAGGAACACATGGTAAATTTTCCAGGTGTCCCGAATCACTGGTTCGACCCATGGCACCTAGGACCAACTCATTGCACTCCAACCTCGATGTACAGACAGCCAGTCCGACTCCCCCTTTCATTCATAAACTCTTGCGGTGCTGACGCACAAATAGATTTAGGTTATGGTGACATTTTAAGCCAGTTTGTAGTATCCCGTGACTTATTCACGATATTGCTAATTAATGCACGTTCCTTAATCAATAAGATATCTGAACTAAAGACATCATTATTAATCGTCAAGCCTACTGTAGCTCTGATTACTGAATCGTGGTGCTCATCCTCTGTACTTGATGTGCATATATGTATCGATGACTACACTGTACACCGTGCAAACAGAGATCGCAAGCGTGGTGGAGGGTGTCTCATATATATACATAGCTCATTTGTAGTCAGTAAGGTGCAAGATGGAATACTGAATAGGATACCTGACTCTCTCTTGGTTGTCTTACATGGAGATAAGTGCAAACTTCTCATAGGCTGTGTTTACCGAGCACCAAGCGCAACAAAAAAACTGATGCGTTATTAGCAAAATCGTTTGCTCACGCCTCCTCGTTTAGTGCTAATTACAAAATAATTGTAGGGGACTTCAATCTTCCAGAAGTCAATTGGCTAACTAGTTTCGGCCCCCAACGCTTCGACGAATTACTTGCCACTATCGACTGTTATGGATGGCAACAACACGTCCAGACACCTACTCGTGGTGACAACATGTTGGACCTTGTTTTTTGTCATGACACAATCCCAGTATCCGCATATGTTGGTAATCGATTTTCCAGTAGTGACCATAGAATGGTACTCTGCTCTCTGCCTTCCTCACCACTAAATACAGGAAACAAACAAGATTCAGGAAGCACAATATGTCGTAGTTACAAATATACAGACTGGGGATTAGTCCAAGAACTTATTCGACTCTGTCAATGGGATGACTATTTTACCACTGACTCCCTGGAGGCCGTAGTAACCCTGTTTTACAGGAATGTTACCCTTTGTCTAGATACAGTTGCTTCAAAGAAAATAGTGAAATTAAGTAGACACCTAGCTGAATTTATTCCAAGGGCACACCGCAATAAGTTAAGGATGCTGAAGAAACAATAATATTCCACTGAGGACATATCACTACTGCTATCAGTCCACGAGTCTCTTGAATCTATCAAGCGCCTACGCTCTCAAAAGGACCTCGGCGAACATCACTTCTTAAAAAACGAATGCAGTCGGCAAGGGAAATCCCCTACTTACTTCACGACAAAGTAATCTACAATGAGCCTGCCACTATCTGTGAACTTTTCAGTGATTGGTTTGCAAACTTTAGTTTAGAAACACATATGCCTGGTGAAACCGCCCCCCTTACTAGCTCTTCCCTTGAAAGCATTGTGTTCACTAATCAATTAATAGTACAAGCAATTAAAAGCCTTAAACCTTCCACTAGTACGGGACCGGATGGCCTCGCTTCGATAATTTTCAAAAACAGTGGGTGTGATATACCCTGTTACTTCTTAAATTCTTCTCAATATCTATGGACACTGGCACTTACCCTAGTGAGTGGAAAACTAGCTTCATAATTCCACATTACAAATCTGGTGATAAGGCAAACGTCCGCAATTACAGACCCATAAATATAACCCCAGTTATCTCACGAATCATGGAGAAAGTTGTAAAAGATCAATTGTCAGACTACCTAATTAGGGAAGATCTTGTTACAAGGTCTCAACACGGATTTCTCAAAAATAGATCCTGCGTTACTTGCCACTTCGACTTTTTCAACTGCATCACTAGTAGTCGCGAAGCACGTAAGCTAGTCGTTGTTCTCTACTTCGATATATCTAGGGCATTTGACATGGTATCTCACAGTATTCTCTTTGAGAAGCTGTACTCTTGTGGAATTCGCAACCCATTACTGAACTGGTTAAAATCATTTCTAAGCAACAGGGTACAAATAACCAAAGTTGGATCTGTATTGTCTCATCCTAGGCAGATCTCAAGTGGGGTTGTGCAAGGTAGTGTCCTAGGTCCACTTTTATTCACAGTCTACATTAACAGCATTTGCAAGTGCTTCACCTCAGGTAAACCATTCCTATATGCTGACGACCTCAAAGTCGTCTACTCCTGCTACACTCATGAATTAAGCGATATGGTTACTAAAATACATCTTGAACTAAGTAGTCTCGCATCACGGTGTGCTGATTCCTGTCTAAATTTTAACATTGACAAATGCGGCTGGATTTGTATCGGCAACAGTAACCTTGATCTAACTCTTGAAATAAATGGGCGAAAACTAGCTAAGCTCAACTCAGTCGTAGATCTCGGTATTAGATACTCTAGTAACCTAACGTTCGCTGAACAGACTGATTATGCCAGACGTAAAACACGAAGGCTGATAGGATGCATAACACGCAATTTCTTTTGTTGTGAAACTAGGGTTTTATTATACAAAGTATGTGTCCGACCTATCTTAGAATACTGCCCGTTTATTCTTAGCGGACTCAGACAAAATGACAAGCTTAAATTAGAGGGAGTGCAACGGCAGTTTACCTCAAGAACTCTTGGTTTAGAAAGTGGTCTGGAATACCATGAGCGATGCGAAAGACTAAGATTAGAACCCCTCTGGAAAAGACGCCTTAAGCTAAACCTTATCTTTTACTATAAGCTAACTAATCTTCTCTTGCATTCCTCCGAGCCAATAACTAAACCTACCGCTGTCATCAGTTACAATCTTAGAAATCATCACAACCTAGCTGCTATGGAGCACTGTCAGACTTACGTGCGGTACAACTTCTTCTTAAATAAGTTTTCAGTCATTTGGAATAGACTACCAGCTAATGTGCGCGATGCAAACACACTTCCAGTGTTCATCTCCTCAGTCACCAGACTACTCAAAGATGACAATGCACTTCTACGTCTGACTCTTACACCCTCTTTTTCACCCTACATAGATATTTTAAGTTCTTTAAACGTGTAGTTACAACAAACTACAATTATAAATTTTAATATTATTGGAACTAGATGATAAACATTTCTACACAGGACAGTAATATTAGTTCACACATAATATAAAAGTTAGCATAACGGGACTAGTTAGTTAGTGAACAAAAATAACCATAGTTACTAGACAGAATATATAAGTATATATTTATTAATCACTCCTTAAGGACTCCTCTTGCTTTCTTTTGCGTTGCTGTTGTTTGTCTTCCTTTTTCTCTCACCATTTCAGCTTCCATTTGACTTTTTGAATGAGAATGAATAATGTGGATACTTGACCATTTACAATGACAAATGATCTGCAAACATTATTGGTCCCATATCTTTCAGTTGCCTAGTTAATAACGAATCTAATTTCCCCACGACGCAACCTGGATTACATTTGTGGAATATACTCTTATACCAATGGAAAAGTATCTATTTGTAATACAACGTCACGATTGTAACTTATAACATAACTGATCGTATCTTTAAAAATAGCTTGGATATAAATCAAAAGTGAGATTCCGATTTGTACACACCTAAGTTATATTGTGGAATTACTTCAAGCTTTATTTTTTCCCAAGCATTTCTAATCCATCCAAAACATACTTGGGTGTTTTTGTTAATGCGAAGACAATATTTCTATATTTCTTGGTGTGCTCCATTGAAAGACTAGTTATCATATTGTAGCGGTAAATAATTCCCCAAAATTATTGACCACAGCAATCACTCATTGGATGCTGACCACCACTGTTTAAGTCGACTTGTTTAGCTGAAGGCTTCCGGTCAAGCATCCCCGCCATTTGGTACCCCGTCGTGTAACGTGGACGATCACTAGCTAGCTAAGCGTTTGTCTGAAGGCTTGTTTTGGTCCCAAAATATATCTCTTGGTTTGGACGACCAAATATTGGCTTCTGCTTTGTCTTTGGTACGCGAGAATAAATTAATTAGAAGTTGCTGAACGAGATATCCGTCAACCTCTAAAATATTGTTCCCACAAACCAAAGACAGAAACGTCACAAACCATGCAATTTAACCATGAACCGAATTTATGAAATTTAAATGATGCTTATTCATGCTTGTACATTTGGTGTGTCCTACACAGGTAGGAAAAAATGTGTATTTTATTAAAACATCATTATTAAGTATGATTGCTAATCGTATATGTAATTTATCATATTGATGATGTCTGTTAACTGGCGTCCCTCATGTACAAAATGAAAATATATTATTATTATTGTGATTAATGCTGAAAATTCCATTCTGTATCACAAGTACTGTTTTTGGAATAAAGTAAATCATTATTATTATATGAAATCCTACCGCCGAATACCCACATACCATTTCGAATAAGCAAGGTTGTGGGCTGATAATTTGGTATTTCCTGATGTTGACAACGTCGGCTCTTTGGAACTTATGTCACCCAGTCCCCTTCATTTTCTCCCCAAGTTATCCCTTTTAATGTACTTATCCCCCCACCTCTTTTGCTGCAGCGAATTCCTTAACTCCACCTTTACTCTCTGCTTTCAGCCACTACGGTCCTTCACTACTGGCCTCAGTGTGTAATCAGTGGTGCTTTTTAGCTTTTCCAGTGCCCAGACGATCGCTTGACTTTCATTTTTCAACTTGGATTAATTCTAATCGATCCGTTTGTCTGAGAACATCACCTGAATGCTGATAGATAGTTCATGATTCTGACCGGGAGAGATGCTGTGCTCATTCATTTGATGTAAACCCTGTATTCTTCAGGACTTACTCCTCATTCCGTATTTGAATTAAGAAGTGACCAACGAACTCATTGCTTAGTGGGACCGGTATACGGCATCAAATGAGAACAAATATTAATTTTTTACTTCAGTAATGACTCAAGTTCTGACATTTACACAGCAGCTTTTAATGTCTCTTCATAGTTTCTGACGAACCGAGTATAAAATATCTCTGCTCCTGAGAAGTATCCGAACTTTATTTTGAATTCAGTGCACCACTGGTTTTGACGGTCAGGATATTATCCGGTAGTGGTTTGTTTTCTCAGAAAGCGTTACCTTCAGCTTCCTGAGGTTTATTCTAATTAATGTGCAGTCCAAATTTTTCAAGGAAACCTGGGGTGACTTCTTAGCGTCCAGTTTCTCTCTCAGTACATACCACCAAGCCATCTCCACACACCAGCAGGCCAACCGGCATTTTTCGACTGATGTCACTTCTGACAGATAGTGAGGGTAGTGTGTCTTAGTCACTTTACTTTGTCGGCATCTACCAATGACCCCATCACATGTCCGGAATTCTGAATAAATTAACTTTTCATTGGGCCACCTACTTTCTATCATGTTTGGAACTGCACATGGCTTTTGATTAGATTAAGCCATCCGAATATCTAGAAATTGAATTTATCTATTCCTTTCCAAAGCACTGGAATCATTACTTCATTAGTAAGATTGTATTTTTACCATACTACGTTAACTATATCGTCACTATCCGCTACGAACATGCCAATAGCTTACTGATATCTGAAAGTTCTTATGGAATTAGTTGAGTTCTTCGAGCTGGATTGTTTTGCTGCAGAGTTAGTCTTAAAGCTGGTGTCTAGGGTGTCAATGAGAGCTCCGCGACTAAACCATACAGGTAAGGGAATTCAGCCGCAAGAAAACAATTCGCCTGAATTACAGAACTGCATCCGTTCCATTTCATACCCCTTTTTAGACAGCTGTTACGGTTATTTATCCTTCAGCTGATTAACCATCCTCATATATCCCCTTGACGGCTACTGTTGTTGGAAGGCTCACTCCCGATATTGTTCACTGAGCATGTGATGTTTCCATAGCAAGGTAGTTTGTTTTACACACTGCGATCTGTGTGACAAGCTCTGAAAAACACAAAATTGTCGACGATTTATCTTCCCTCTACACTGCCCCTTTGCCTATGAGTCAGTTAAACCAGCTGTCACTCACTTAGTGGTATTCCTTTCTATCGGTTGATAGCGGAAATATGACGCTGCTGCTTGGCCATATACAACCCCACCTACTTGCTAGCTTGCTACTTTTCTAGCTGATCCTAAGCTCGGCAAAAGATGGAGGGTTGGGCGTGGGGCTATCGATCCCACGCGACAAGACCAATCAAAATGCTACAGAGACTTCAGCGCACAAGAAATATATTAAAATACTGAAAATACAAAAAACAGAATTATTCTTCTCTGGAATCGGAGAGGCGATGAAGACAAGAATAAGAATGGGAACGCGGAATGACAGCAGAATGTACTGGGCTGGAAAGGCTGCCCAGGTAGCCAAAATATGGGGAGATATGGCATAGAAAAGCTGGGAATCCGCGAGAGCAGAAGGAATAGGTGTTGACTGTCAAAATTATGAACTCGCGGGTCAGTAATTTACTACGGTCACCGAGACAACAACCACGAGCACACTGAAGCAATGAGTAGCTGTCATAGTGTAACCAGTGGCAGTCAAAGCCCTAATGCAACGGGAACCAGTTTCATCCAGGATCATAGCAGGATGGTTTAACTCAATAGGGAAGACTATCACAATTACTAATGCCTAAAAACAACTCGGAACAAGAGAAGAAAGAAGATTTCTTAAATAGTGACATTAAAATCCTTAGGTGCAGCATGAATGCAAGCCGAACTAGGAGCAGATAATACAGAAAGAGAACTCGTCATGCTTTGAGAGTTTCTCGCTCAGCTAAATAAATTGCAGCAGAGAATTACTGGCAGACTTCTATGACTTCATTGACTTAGTGATTGGAGTCAGCGTATTCAAACAAAAGGATATACATAAGGCAACATAGATTTCACCTGACGGACACACTTTAAAACAAGATAGATTTCATCTAAACGCTACCCAGATAAGTGGTTACAGTCTGGTGGATACCAAGTCGAGAAGGGGAAAAGATATGGACTCAGACCATCATCTAGTTCAAGAAACCTTCCAGGTGAAGCTGAAATCCCCAGTACAGCTGGAGACAAACGAAAATTCAAGTCCAACATTCGGAAACTGAAAGACGAAACTGCTAGGGATACTTTAACTGCAGATCAGAGCGAATTCGGAGAAACGTGGCAACAATTAGGACACCTGCGTGAAGCAGCACTGGAACTCTCTGAAGGAGATATTCAAGGAAACGTTCTGGGAACGTTCTACAACTGTTGTAGGAAGCAGATTCAAGAAAAAAGGCCCTCAACGGACGCCTACCTTGAAGCTAATGAAAAGAGAGGTAGACGATGAGAGAGGTGACTCAATGCAAGGATGTGCAAAGGATGGAGAAGCTGATTTAAATGTACATCTTACTGAATAAAGAAGTGAAGAAGAGTGCTAAGAAAGAAATAAGCCAATTCTCCACCATAATGGCTGGCAAATGAAGCAGCACAGGATGCAGGTAAAAGAAACCTCAGGACATGACATCAGATAACCAGGTCTCTATCCGGGAAGAGATTAGACCAGATGACGAAATCAATAAAAGATGCTCAAAGGGAATTGATCACCGAGGAGGAGAAACAAATCAAACAATGGCCTGATGACTACCAACGGAAATTCGCCTAGAAATACAACCAACAGCACACACAAAACTGCCGGCAGGTACCAATTCTTCAACGGAGGAAAGAATTGTGAATACGATCAAGCTTGTGATGTCCGGTCGAAAAGGCAGCAGGACCAGACGGCATCTTACCCGAAGCACTGAAGAGGGACCCAGAGATTAGGGCAGATGCTACCACTCAATTACAGCAAAAGGTTTGGAAAAAAGAAAGGTGTGTATTGACTGGAAGAAAGGCTGACTATTCAAACTATCAAAGAAGAACGACGTAGGCCTGCGCGAGAAAGGGCTGGCATGGAATCAAGAGTTCGCCCACGCCAAGTAGAATAATAAGCTGCATCATCCAAGAAGCAAGAAACAATGCAATCGATACAGAAATCCTCCAGGCAAAAGCTGGATTAAGGAATGATGAACCATGTGGAAATCAAATTGAAAATAATATGATCAGCATCATCAGAGAACAGGGTATAGAATGACGGCCAAACCTACATCTCAACTTCACCAGTCAATGCGAGGTGAATAGGAAATTATGTCAAAATTATGGTGAACACCATACACAAACTGAACCAATTCAGCAGTTATATGAGTAGTGCATGTGTCAGGTTATCCACAACGGAAAACTCAGTGAAGCCATTGGAATGAATACAGGAGTAAGACAAGGCCGCTTATAATCACCAACGATGATATACTGAATTGTGGTGAACTGGAATATGCGTACACCGTGCGTGAAGAGCACGAGAAGAGGGATACGTTAGATCAACAACAGGACTTATAGTGCCCCTATACCAGCTACAAATATATGCTTCTTAATCTGATTTGCATACTTATATTACATGTCTACTGTTGAACATTACCTTGGCACGCTTCTCACGCGCGCTCTCTGAATACGACGTGCTTTTACTTAGTGTGGGGATATAGGCCGACACCAGGTGTTATCGCGCAATGCCATCGGTTACCGCGCTCACGTCAACAGACGTTATAATCACCTATTTTTTTTTAAATAGATTATATTTGACTAGTTTTAGACTTCTGTAGCCGGATGGCAGTATTTTGCTGTATTTTGTTCTTAGTACAGCATAAAATTGTATATTATAGCTCGGACGAATTATCAATGAAGAAGTCATCCTTTTTAAGAAAGTTCGCATAGAAAGACTATTATTTGCATTATAGTGCGTTGAGGGTTTGTTTTTCGCGAGTTGTTTCAGATCTTAAGGTTGTAAATATACTGCAGTCAATGGCCCAAATCGACAAAAATGGGGAAAATCGTGTCTAAAATGGGGACACTGCATTGAGGAAAAATGGGGACAAAATGGGGAAATAGTAAGATTTTCCCCCTTTTCCCCATTCTCCCCATTTTGTAAAGTCCAGTTGTCCCCACCATCACCCCATTTTCCCCTTTTGTCTATGCGATCACGTATATCATGGAAGTAGGCCTTTACAGTATTTTTTAGAATTTTCTTAACGTCGTCATCAGAAACTGTAGCCGAAACGAACTTGCTGACAATGACGGCTAGAAGAAATAATTACATAAAACAAGCTTACACGTTATAACTGCATAAAAGGTGCATTTAGTGAGAGCCAATTTCTTTGGAGTTCCAAATGCTGTAAAACGACTTGACAGCTTAGGATCCATAACATAATTTAGCATCGCTCTCAACGAAGACTCCGGATTGAAAGATAATTTTTCCACCATTTTCATCATCTGAAATTAAGTAAAGGTTTATTGTGAACTTACGAATGATTCTTTAAATTTGGGATTTTTAAGTGACGCTTCTAGTTGGGTGAATTCTTCTTCAGTAGTTACGGGGAATTGCAGTTGACTATTGTCAATGGTTGATTTCCCACTTCCAACGGCGGCCACACACGTTGACTTATTCACTGACAACAATTGCGTGATCATTGTTTTCAGCGACTGAAGTTCTGCTTTCATTTCTCCTTTAAAGGAATGCATTTCTCCTTTAAGGGACTGCATTTCTCCTTTAAGGGACTGCATTTCCCCTGTAATTGACTGCAACTCATTGGCTACTTTATTATCTGATTCACAGTTTTCCTTACTGCAAAGTAAATACTAATGAAAAGTGACATACGTAGTCTGCTGAACTAGTTGCGCTATAGGTGAAGAAGTTGCCACTGGCATTTGTTGAGTGGAAGTGCTGAAGGAGTAATGATATTAAAGGAATGCGTTACCTGGCTATCGGTGACATAACAGTTTCCATGAAATTTGTTGTCGGGTATTTTGAAGGCAAACAAACTTTCTGTGCCTCCACTGCTTCAAGTTCCATTGAGTCGTAAGCGTAAGACGAGTTCTTCGTCTCAACTCTGCATTCTGTGATTAAGCAATAAGAAGAATCTACCTTGGACGTTTGGAATTGGTAAGAGGTAATGTTTCCTCCATATTATCTGAATTGGAGAGTACACTGTATATTCGTTTAGTAGCCTGCAATGTATTCTTGGCTTCTACGAAAGAGTCTAATTACAGTAATGTAAGTAACACGTAAATAGTTACCTAGTTCAGCTAACATTTGACAATCCGTTAGCACCCATTCCGGTCGAGGTCTTACGCAAGCCTCAACTTCATTATCTGTTATACTGCTATGATACAAGCACAGGTCTTCGGATAGCATCCAACTACTGGCAGCTATGAATAATTCTTTGGACCCAGCTTTCCGTAAAACAGCATAATTCTTCTTTTCTTTCTGTAAGAAATGATATGATATAAACAAAATTTACTGTCTTATTAGTCCGCTTGGCAATTGAATGCAGGAATGCCGACGATTGACACAACTGTCTAAGCAGGTTATGGAAAAGTATGAGGCAAAGGCACCGCAACTACATACCTATCTGTACGCATTCCAAAACACTTACAAGTAATGTCTGACGGACGAATCTCTACCTTGTATGGGCTAACTTTACAGCACTTCCATATCCCAATGTGGGATGACTTAAATGGTTGCTCGAAGAAATCACCACAATCTGCATAAGGTCTGAATATTAGTCCATCCCTATTTATCTCAGTTATCAGACCCGGTCTACCGTAAGCTATAACTAAGTTATCTGGTGAAGAGGAAGTAATAAGTGTATTCCTAGTGTTAACTGTTTGCCTACGTGCATCCACCTCACACTCATTTAAAACTTCATTGTGTACTCCTCCTGATTTGCAGTCGTGGAGCACCTTTTCAGCAAAACGGTTTGCCGCTTGCTTAGCGATTGCATTGTTGGAATGTATTGATCGCCTTATTGTCTGCATATAAGATTCAAATGGGAAGGCCGAAAAAGATTCCAACGGTCCCATTTGATTGACATCTTCGGCCAAGTGTTGCAGACAATGGATGTTATAAACTAGGTGCTTTCTACCATATATAACCTCAAACTCATTAAGAAAGTTGATTAACTCAACTCTGCAACCTTCCAAGTAATTTCTATGAAATCTAGGGTGAGACAAAAGGTACACTGCTAGACTTAATCTTTGGAAGTTTCGATAAATAGCCGGTGGCATTATGTCCTTAAGTACAACTGGTCCTATGTACAGGAGGAACAGGCGACATTCTGTGGCTTTCCACCGACTGACTTCGGTTAGCCCCCTACATTTCCTCGGGAAGTCTTTGGGTGTCATTCCGGAACAGTCTAATATCTTCCCGTCAATATTTCCTAGCATAATACGGTCCACGTGCATCTCATTCTTTTTAGCTAAGTCTTGCCAGAGACTTACAAGCTTCCTAACTACCCCTAAGTACACTAGGTGCATTGGATCAAGGGGGAAACACTTAACCATATCAATGTTTAACTCCTCAAAAATGCAGTCTCCACGGTGGTGACTTGACTGCATCCTTTGACGGAAGCTGTCGTCAGTTCTTATTGGGAAGAAGCCATTTCCAAATATCATTCTTCCATCAACTTTAACTCCAGTGACTGTGCATTTGTCGCAACCTGAACTAGCATTATGACCTACTATATACTTCAAGTCCGCTCTAGCCGGTGCATCACAGATGACGGCTGTTAAACGAACGTTGAAATGCCTATGAAGTCTGGTAATGTGTATGCCTTGACTTAATATCTCCTTCAGTTCAGATACTAAGTCAATGCATAACTCTTTGTAACTGCTGGGCTTGCTAGGACCACCATATATACCTATCAAGAAAACACTGCTTAAAAACGGTGCCGTAATCCTACCTAACAGGGGCCATAACTGCTGGTTAGTAGACTTCGAGATGGACAAACCGTCGACATTCAACTGCAGGTCAATCATGTTGCTGGGACTTTCAATCACAGACGACATCTCCATGTAGTGCTGCAAACATTTTTTGAGACCGATGTGGCAATACATTCCTTCTCCAAGTAGTCTAGACTCGCAAGACCCGCACATTCTCAGTACACTTCTAACAGTTGTTGGTAGTTGAGGCAATTTTGCACGGAATATCTCCAATATTCTGTTAGCGTCTGCTTGTGAAATGTTCGTGGTGACTAGGATATTCAGAAGCATATTTGTCAATTCATCACGTTCAGAAGAGACTTGTGTGCATATTTCCGATGTACTAGCACATGGTGTTACGCTGGTGCACGGTGTCGATGGCACCACCTCGATTTCATTATTCATACTATCAGTGTTCACTGAAGAGGGCTCGACTTAAACAGGAAGGACAGCATGTGAAACAGCCTCCGTTGATGTCGACGCTGCATTTATCTCGGCCATTATTTGCGCATAATTACGTTTATACCTTGTGTAAAACGTAGTGTAATGGCAGGTCAATTGCAGATTACGCTCACGTAATCTCTTCAGGCTTAGTATAGGGTATTTAGTGTTAGACTAGGAGAAAAATAGAAAAGGGAGAACAACGACCACCTACCTGCATGCTGAACGGTTTAAAAGTGCGCGCAAGATGTGTAAGTGTAATAAAACAAACCCTGACATATGTAGCGCTGTAATTTACGTTTAGCAAAGAAATTTGGCACTAACTGAACTGATTGGTTAGTGAGATTAAAAATTATTCAAGAAGAAATTTAGATTTTATTAATTTACGAAAAATACAGCCGTTAATTCATGCGTTTTATAAATTTCCAGCCTCGGTTAAGTTTTTCCGACGTAAAAAGTTTACTACTGACAATTTTTCAGTAGTCTACCGAGATAGGTAAAACTTTTCAAATGCTTCCTCATTCTGTCCCCATTATTCGCATTTTGTCCCCATTATCCCCATTTTGTCCCCACCTATCAAATATTGTCCCCATTTTGTCCCCATTCTTATAAAGGTTGTGCCCATTTTGTCCCCATTTTCCCAAAATGTCCCCACTTTGTCCCCACATTTGTCCGATTGGGGGCTGTTGTCATTCCAGTGAATCTATTAGAATCTGGCCTATGAAAGAGAAATAGCATGCAGGCATAGGTTAGATGTGTGCTTTGAACATGTTTAACTTTTCTGTTATCATCCGTGATGACAATTGATAACTCATAACACATCGGCGACATTATGCGATGAATGAGATAGGCTGCTGATTAAATTAAATTAAAATTAGGAATTAGAATGCCATAATAAACAGGGGGTGGATAAAACAAACAAAGTAGCATCATAATGACTAAGAAGAATGACATTACGCAATTAGGGGTTAGAAATGTAGAAATAGTAAAATGACAAAATAAACACGAAGTTCGGGTATGAAAATATTGTAGTGTAAACAGGGATTAAGAAAAACTTAAAATAACATGAATAAACAGGAAGTTTAGATAAGAAAGGCGATAGGATGGTCATTACTAAAAAATCAACTGTTTATGATGGCCATGGCAGGGACAGGGGTTGGATGTATTCCTTTAGTATACAAAGCGTGGGTTCTATCTTCCCCTGACGTTTTTGGGTGCAACCTTGTGAAAATTGGCATTCCCTGTCAGTAGGACTGGAGTATCCTTCTTACTGTCTGTGCCGAGTTCTGGCAGTGTGGTGTTAGCAGGCGGGGAGCTGAATGAGACTGTGTTGAAACACAAGAGCGGCGTGTTGTTTCTGCTATCCGCAGACACGCTGTGTGGGACTGTGCCAGGGCGAAAAAGGGGACAGATATACCAAAGCCATAGGCATGGGTTATTTCTTATAAACTCGTAGTATGATTTCGGCACCCCTTTGTCACAATGGCAGTGTACCCATTGTTTGCAGAATTTGCATTCAAATACAGAGTCAGTTTTAGAAACGATGACATTACACGCCTGGCATTCGTCTCCTTTCCTTGATGACACTTTCGAGGTCTTATGACATCTTGAGCGTTCCTTTTTGTCTTGCTGTTTCACGCACTGGCCTTCAGTGGATGCAGGTGTAGTATCCTGTCCACCTGGTATTGCCTGTGCCGTTTCAGCGCTAGAGTGTCGCAATGCAGGCGTAGTATCAGAACAAGCGAGACCTACACGAGTCTTTAGGATCGGTATGCGGGAAGGGGTTGGTGTCCCTGGGATTTTGCCTTCTCTCTGGTTGAGGCCCTTGTGACTACAGAATATGGTGTTTTATTGCTTTTCCTAAGGCTACCTTCAACAGCCATATTAACAATTAGTATGTCTTATGCTATATACGACTAAGAGAACAACAGTATCTACCCACAAGAACAAAAATAAGACTGACAAAGTGCAAGGCAAGGATAAGAAAAGGTTTTCGACCTTACCTAGTACTTTCTGGATGATCGGCTTCGCAGTAATCACGTTATAGACCAACTAGTCTTGTTTATCAGACTGTGGGAAACGAGAAGACAGGAATATCCTGGACCGACGTGAAGAACCTAGAAGACCTGGATTTCGTGGATGACTTATGTTTGATGTCACACACAATCGAAGACTTACAAGCGAAAACCGACAAACTGGTCGAAGAAGCAGCAAAGACAGGACTCCAGGTAAACATAGACAAGACGGAGGTTATGAAAATAACCAACCAACAACAGCAGCAACATCCAACGTCGATCACCATCAACGGGAGGGATTGAAAGAGGTTACTTCATTCACTCACTTATCTAGGGAGCATTGTCTCAACTACAGGAGGAACGGACGAGGATGTCAAATCGAGAATCGGGAAGGCGAGAAACACATTCATCAGCCTGAAATCAATCTGGAAATCTTCGTCACTCAGCATCACCAACAAAATTCGCTCGGATTTTCAATACAAACGTAAAGTCAGTTCTTCTATACGGATCAGAAACTTGGCGGGTCACAAAGAATATTTCCAAAAGGCTGCAGACCTTTATTAACAACTGTCTTCGCTCAATACTGAAGATCAGATGGCCGGAAAGAATCACCAACAAGGAATTATGGGAACAAACAAAGCAAGAACCAATCGCCCAACAAATATGCAGGAGAAAGTGGAGATGGATCGGACACTCACTGAAAAGACCGCTGGGTGACATCGCGCGCCAAGCCCTCGAGTGGAACCCGAAAGGGAAGCGGTGTGTGGGATGTCCAAGGGTGACATGGAGGAGATCGTGTGAAGAGGAGTTGGAAGAAGATGGATTAACATTGATGCAGGCGAAAAGTATAGCAGAAGACAGAAGAAAATGGAGTCGTGCAGTTGAATCCCTATGTTCCACTAGGAACCCAAGGGAGCAATAATAATAATAATAAGTCTTGTTTATCTGAACGAGTGAGGAAGATGTTGCTACAGAAGTGGCACCTGAAGCTTTGGCAGTAGTTCGAGACAGTTGGACTTCCCATACAGAGATTCAATACGTAATTAATGGTTAAATTTAATTCACCGACTAGGAAGATCAGGTTTTCCAAGCGGATAATTCACGAAATAAGTAAAAGCATGTCGTATTCAGAGAGCGCACGTGAGAAGCGTGCCAAGGTAATGTTCAACAGTAGACATGTAATATAAGTATGCAAATCAGATTAAGAAGCATATGTTTGTAGCTGGTATAGGGCACTATAAGTCCTGTTGTTGATCAAACGTATCCCTCTTCTCGTGCTCTTCACGCACGGTGTACGCATATTCCAGTTCACCACAATTCAGTATATCATCGTTGGTGATTATAAGCGGCCTTGTCTTACTCCTGTATTCATTCCAATGGCTTCACTGAGTTTTCCGTTGTGAATAACCTGACACATGCACTACTCATATAACCGGTGAATGAGTGGTCTGTGTAAAGGTCTTTTATGTGTATGCAATTTCTATTTGAATGCGTATGTTTATAGTTGGTATATTGGTACTATAATTTTATTCGTGATGCTGTCACACGATGTCACTACTGAGACAATGACACATTTATGCAACTCCTTTTAAATGATTATCGTCTTGCTATAAGTCAGAAATAAATTGCGGTGGCGTTCACCGGAAATTTACATAGGAAAGTTCATGCATTTTTCCCCTGGTATCTGTGATCGATCCAGTACAGATTCGGGTGTTGTTTGTTGATGTGCAGACAATATTCCTCGGTTTCTTAATGTGCTACATTCACTGAGTATTTAGATTATTACTACTAAATGGAGTCGAAAAGGAAAGCAACCATGTAAATTCATAATAAACCCATTTATATAATTTAGACAATAACCTATTTATGCCTTTACATTTGGTATGCTCATGCAAAGACAGGAATAAATATATATTATTACTGAGATAAAGTATTAATGCAAAATAAGTGTTTAACGCAGGAACAGATTGAGCTCTGGAGGTTAAATGACTGAAGCTCAATTGAATTCACGAATTTTTTTTTCATTTTCTTACACAGACTTTGTCACTATCAGTGCTACAGCCCTAGACTAATTTGAGAGGAAGTCGAGAGACAGAATCATTTAAATCTTCATATCTGGTTTGGTCACTTAAATTGTCAATAATGTATACTTCCGCAAGCAGAACACGTGTCAGTCTGGTTTACTCTTGTTCAAAAGAATGATCCCTGGTACTGCAACTTTTCTTGTTGGTTTATCTGCAGCCATTGATAACCTCTGCCACTATCCATTTGATTATATGTTTTGTGACCCAAGACAATTCGTTGGCATCCATCAATTAGTTTGCATTTATTAGCTGCAGCTGGTCGGAGATAGCTGCAAGAATGTATTTTAAAAATTAGGGCAGTAGTAAATGCCCGTGTTGTTCTACTTCTAAAATGAATAAAACGTATCTTGGAGAATCTGCCAGCGTTAAAATGAAAATTATCTAGTATTCATCCGGACTCAGCCTGAAGCTCCTAAATTTCTGAGATGCTTCATGTCTGCCTGTCGAGCAGTCGAATTCCAAAATCAGCTGCTGGAAAACTCCTTCCTGTAGGCTTTTTATAGACAATCGTAGATAACTTTCAGCCTATTTCTAAAAGCTTTTCTGATGACTGCAAGCTTCTGAAACAAAACCATTGACTTGTGGTCTAACACAGATATTCGCACTTTATTCATGTCACTGTTTATTGATGTTAGACTGTTGTGGGCAATCATTAGGAAGCCCCTGGCGGAGGTTTCCTGCTCACTGTCACTCATCAGTAAGGTGTATCTAAAATCCCAAAGGAATCGGTGTTCACTTTGGTATTCTAACCTTCCCCAACCAGTACTACAGTCAAGGAACTTACTCTTTGGCTCTATGAACACTAAGAACTACATACATTGCATTCGTGATACTCCAATGAACAATAAGTTTATTGTTTAGTAATCTGTGTTCGAATAATTTGTCATATCTTTTAGTGATGGAGGCAATACTGAGAGCATATCGGCAATTGCTAAAATCGTTACATCACATCAAATGTGAATTCATTGACTATTTTGTACATTGTTGATGAATTCAGATGCAGTGTTACAATCACAGTCAACAGCGTAATTAAAGGTCTGCAATTATGCCTAATTGTGATATTCTGAAACAAGAAACAGAAAAACTATAAGAAGGACAGTTGATTGATTTCTCGTTAAAATATTTAAAAATGTTTTATGCTACTAACAAGTAGTTCGGAGTAACTTAATACCTATTTGAAAACTACTCTAACAGACATTCACTAATTGAATGAGACTTATCCAGAAGAGATTCGAAAATATGTACTAAGTTCTGAAACAGTTTAGATTTTGGCAAAAGAAATGAGAGCGAATCTCATGAAAAATCCATATACAGCAGGTCAAAGACATTCCAGGAATTACCTTGTGTATCACTTTGATAACTTATCTTTCAATGCAGCAGAATGACGCCACACAACAAGGTGTTCAAGAATTTTGCTATTAGTTGGTCTCTCCTATCATCTAGATAGTCATATTGAAAGATTTTCATGAGGGTTTCTAAGCAACATCTTCCCTGTACAAACAATATACTTAGTTCTACACAGTAAGGTGAATTAATATGTGCACATCAATAGTGGAACTTTTCTTCGGTATTTTTTAATGAAGGAAAGGTTGCATTGGGAAAGTATGACTCGACAGTTTTACGAAGATTACCTTACGAATTTAGCTTAACAGACATTTTATTACGATTTTGCCACTTGTTTCACGCTCGAATTTAAGGTTGGCAGCTAAATTGGGTTTTCGCAATTTTAGGTTGTGTGAATTATCATTCTTCTTCTTCAAATGTTTGCTAGTCAATGGAAGTGGATAGGCATTCTAAACCAGAGTGTTTCCCAACGATTTTACTACTTTTATCCATATCTGACCATTTTGACGAGACAGTCGATGAGTTTCCCTCCATCAACTATTGCCATAAAATTGTGAAAGTTGGTTAACCCTTGAATTTATCCTGATTTATTATAAATGAGTCATAAAATGTCTTCACTAGTTCTCCAGGAAAGTTGGAAATCTAAGTATAAAGTCGGCAAACACAAGGAGTGTAAACCAGAGTTGTTGACTCACCAAAATGACCTTTAACAACCAGTAGAACAGCTTACTACTAACGTGAATGCCGTTCACGAGTTAAGCTCACAGTTCCATCCTAGTTTTGTTTAGTCATATTTTCGTCTCAGATAGTATATTGTTCACATAATGCTGATTTTGTAGGAACTTTCTTTTTCAAGTCTAAATGATGACATACAGAAATGTTGTTTTTGCGTCGTAACTGAGAATTAGAGTCATAAATGGGTATTATAAGAAGGCATATAGCTATCTGGGTGAATTTAAGTATGCGAATGAGTTTAACTTGTCAATCCCTACTCATATGAGGAAATGGGTGAATTATTTTAACAACATTTAAAGATTTTTATAATGTTTAATTCAGTTTTTAATGATTTCACTTGTCTTAAATATAACTTTTTAATTGCTTAATTTGCTTCTATCATGTTCCTATTCAAACTGGTTACTCAAAGTTATTCAGTAAGTAGTTTGTTACATTTACTATCATTTAAATTTAACTGTTCCACAAATCATTTAGCAAGTAATGGACCAGGCGGAGATCCTGTGTCTTCACCATATTTTCGTCAACATATTTCAGCACTAAATAAGAATTTGACACATATTGTGCATCTTAGTATTAACTCCTTAATACATTAAGCAGGCATTTAAATTATTTCAGTAAATAAATTTTGCTAAGAACACCGTTTCTAACAGAAGAATATTGGCAAACAGAGAGATGATATTTGTTGAAGCCATAAACATGCCATATATGTTCATCTGATTAATTCAATTAACAAAACTGAAGGTGTTTTACGATTATCCTGCCAACATATTCTAGAAAGTCTACTGCTCATCGTGCGACGAAATGATAGGTTGATCGGGGCATATCAGGAGCTGGATAACACCGAAACTATCTAAATCCTAAGGAAATCATAAAACAGTCAAATTTTTTAACGGTTTTCAGAAGCCTTATTATTTAAGATTGAATTCTCTTCCCATTTAGAAAGGATTTCTACTAATTGTTTTCTTTATTTTTGCACTGTTACCCTTCTCTCTAATTAGCTTTGTGAATCTGATGTCATCATGAAGACATTTTTGACCTTCTTTTTTACCACCTTATCTGTTTAGGAATAAAACTCCAATATCTTGATCTAGTGTATAACAACCATGTTTTTATTGCTTAATCAGATGTATGTAGTACTTCTCTTTGGAAATTTTAAATTTTTGAATGCAGTCGAGGACAGTTAAGTGGAAGTGTTGCAGTTCTGGACAAATAACAGAAACCGAGTCTTTTGGTTGACTCACTAAACAGCTGAATTCCACTTTTGTATGAAGGTGATTTTCGTTGGAGGTGTGGGACTGTTTCTTTAAAGGTTTTAGTTTGGAGAAGTTAAACATGTAGTAGAAAGTAAACTCGTTGACTGGTTCCAACCTACACAGTTTCTACAACGTCCTCTGATAATGGTAATATAATTTCTTAGTTCTCATTTAGGAATATATATATATATATATATATATACTACGAATACCTACTTCTTGAGAATTACGTAACTGCTTCTATGACCTTGTGCTTTGTAGTAATCACTTCTGAATGCTAGTCATCACTCAGTGTTATAGATTACGTAAGGTATTTGACCAAGTATCATGTATTATATCACACACTTATATCAATTTTGGAGACCAACTTTAATTGGTTATTATTGGAAATAATAAGACATTCATTTACTGACCCGTTGACTTGTGCATATTTTTCAACCTATAGTCACTTAGAATATTAGATAAGCATATACACGTGGAGATAAAAATATCTACTTAACAGGATCAAAACTTCATCTATCTAGCCATTGTGAAAGCTTTAGTTTTTGCATATATAAGTGCATGTAACTTGTGATCTGTCATTATAAGACATGAGTGTCTGAGTTGATAAACTTTGTGATTTTTATTAACTTGTGTATGGGGATCTAACTGATTGGCTTAAGCAGTCAATTGACAGTCAAAGCACTCCGGGTTTCGAATCACTCTTCGCCTATTATAGATAAGTAGTATCACCAGTAATCAAACAGTAAGTACTCTTCATATCTGGACTTTAAACAACCGTATGAGGATGTATCAGTGAGACTTCATTTCCGATAAGTTGAAAATAACCGTAATCTACTATTTAACAGTACTGTTATTTTTCGATAATATTTATGAAAGGTTAAACATCTTTTGAGGACTATATGACAATAAAATACAATTAGAGAATGAGAGGAGACAGATGTATTAGTGACAACTTTCATCATGGTTATAGGCAAAAGAAAGAATTTCATGCATCTCTTAACAATGGTGTGAAATATTTTCTTTTTCCTCTTGAATGAATAGATACGAAAATAAAAGAAGGATATACATACTTCTCTTGTTAATATGCTTTTATTTAAATGTCATTAAGTTATTCTTTTGAAAATAAAATGTATTACGATGAAGTTTGTGGATGAGAATTTATTTCATGTAACGTTATTTAAAGTGCGACAACTCAGTGGAAATGATGGAATGTTTCCACTTGTGAAACAGGATAAATAATTTAATTTTCAAGTATCAAGTACTTAATTGATGTCAATTTTTTTTTGATTGCGGACCAAAATCACTTAGAAGAGCACTGAAAACCAAGGAGTTATGAGAAGGTACTAAGTCTCAGTTTGAAACCCCCCAGCAGCATACATCTATAATACCACCAGGAGACGAACCTAGGACCTTTTTGAATTAAGGTGACTATATAGACATCTTTTAGACACACCGAGTCGAAATCCAGTTACCTATAAATTCTAACTTCTACTGGTTTGCGATATGTAGTGTCCACTTCAACCAATGTCCTATGCTTGCCTATAAAATTAGCTAAATGAGAAATAATTTAAGGTGAGTATCAATAAATATGGAATGAAATGATGAATTATAGCACTTTGCATTAGAAATTCATTCAACGCACTTCCATAATAATGTAAGTAGTGTTTACGGTGGTGAATGCATTTTCTTATCAAACTATAATTTCACAAGGATATTCGAAATTTGTGATGTCTTTATCTAATTATACCACTAGTTTCATCTGACAATTACCACATTGTATATATATTTATACTGAAGTTATGGAGGGAATAAAATCCTACCAACCATGCCAGGAAGTGTGTCTTTCATAACTTCAGAATAATGTACTGTAATGAACTTGCCTAAATCTCGTATCGTCTTTAGTGTAAATGCTTCGCTTTACATCTAAGTGAATTATTGCTTTAACTACAAAAATAATCAGTGGAAGTTTGTTTTCTTCTATTCAACATGAATTGCAATTTTGTATTTATTTAAAAGTATTTAGAATTATATAGCGGAAAAGTGCCTATGTCAGAGTAATATTTCAAAAACCGACTAAAACAAGATTAACTTTAAATGTAACTTGTTTAGCGAAATTAAAACAAAGTGAGGCTTAGAATTATTAACACTTAAACAATACAATGTATCATGCACTGAATAATTTAACTAAATGTTCCAGTCTTTTAATAGGAAAGTGCAAAGTAAATCTTTGGGCGCTTATATGGCACTCTCAAGGAATAACTTTGTTGCATAAACCCCGCTAATTGTGGAGTCGTAATCCGTTTCTATGTGCGTCGGTGGCATAGCGGTTAGGACGCTCGCCGACCACGCACATGGTCCGAGGTCCGATACCCGACCGGCGCACTCCTTTACTCGCTAAACCAGTAGTAAGACTGGTGAAGAGGAAAGGTTGGGTATGAGGCTAGCAACCCCATCCTGTACAAATTAACACTGCTACAGAAACTCCAAACTTCTAGCTTGGAGCCCTATGTTTCACTGAGAACGTGCAGGAAATAAAAAAATTCGTTTCTACGGTAGGTTTAGTGACAAGTTATAGTTTTTGAAAGTTTTTAAAATAAAAATTTTGCAATAAAAAGTTTTTCGAGGTGTACATATTGTCTTTGGCATTACATTCTTGAATCGAGTTACATTTGCTGCACATTTATTGGAAAATCTCGTTTGGTACTAATATTTGGTTAATGTAATGAATTAAGGGAGGTAGTGAGTTCAAAAGTCAAACGTATATTATCGAATTGTCATAAAATTATGCTGCTATACTTTTGCATATTTATTTATTTATTTTTATTCCTTTATGTCCCCAGTGGAACCTAGGGCCGCTTCAGGCTAGAGGCTTTCAGTTTCGGTAGCAGTGGTGTTTACTTTTACGGGATGGGATTGTTAGCCTCATGCCCAAACTTCCCTCTTTACCAGTCTTATTACTAGCTTAACGAGGTAAAGGAGTGCGTTGGCCGGGGATCGAATTCCAAACCACATGAGGCGTGGTTAGCGAGCATTCCACCGATGTACCACTGACGCACGGTATATTTATTAAAACGCTCTAATACCCACTGGATGAAGCAGGTGGTACTAATTCGTTAAAGGAATATGCCATATTAATCATCCCACATCAAGAGAAACAGTTGTGTTACTCACGGAGAACATATTAAGTTGGCTTTGTATTGAAGTTTGCGCTGAGGATGTCTAGAACGACAAAGAAAGGTTTGTTAATAAACCATGCAGCTCAGAGAAAACAATCACACCGATAAAAATGTATTTCTATATGCGTTAGAATAAATAATAACAAATACGCTCACTCTATATAAAAATTACACCTTTGACAGTAACTAGAAATATTGGATTTGCTTGAGATCCTTGTGAACTAAAGATTAAATTGAAAACATTTATTTCCCGATACGAATTTAAAACAAGCAATAAAGGTTAATAAAGCAGGATTTAATGAATTCATCAAATTTCGGTAGAACTTGTCAGCTGAATACTCTACATACACGGATATATATACTTTTGAAATTACATTGGGAGATATAAGACTGATAAGTAAACAAACTACATTGAATTAATCATGCAGAAAGACACACACAGAAAGAAAGAAAGCTGGTTGAAAGCAAAGATGGTTGATATCGCTCATCAATTTCGAGTCATGCCGACCAATCAAAAGTCGCATATCACCAAAGAACACTGGCGATCTTTAAACAAGCTTCGAAAAGACAAAAATCTTGTTATCCTACAAGCTGATAAAGGACAAAGTGTAGTGCTAATGAACAAGATAGATTATCTCGAAAAAATGCATCAAATTCTCGCTGATGAATCTAAATTCAAATTGGATAACCATGCAAAAGACCAAACGTTATCAACCGAAAGGAAAATTGTGCAGCATCTACGACAACTCTTCAAAAATAAATACATAGACGAAAACACATATAGAAATATCAAACCGATTGGGTCACAAATCCCAAAACTATACGGACGCGTAAAAATACACAAACCAGGAGCGCCGTTAAGACCCATACTCTCTATGATAAACTCACCATACCACAGACTAGCACAGTGGTTATGTGAACTGTTGCAGCCATTGTTGAAACGTTTCGGAACACATATAGTCTCTGATTCATTTCAATTTGTCAATCAAATTAAAGATTTCAATGTATCCGATAAGCATTTGGTCTCTTTCGATGTTACCTCCCTTTTCACAAATGTGCCAGTCGTTGAGACTATCGACTTCATATGTAAAGAAGCTGAAGACATACCCATTCCAACATCGGAATTGAGGAAATTACTACTTTTATGTACTAAAAATTTCCAATTCAACGGGCGTCTGTTCCGTCAAGTTGATGGTGTCGCAATGGGAAGCCCTTTGGGACCACTTTTCGCCGACTTATTCTTGTCACGCCTAGAAACCGGTGCTTTGCAGCAACATATACAAGAAATGGATGTATACCTAAGATATGTTGATGACATTTTTATTGTCTGTGAAAGCAGATCAAAAGCGGAAGACATGTTGATAAAATTCAATTCATGCCATCCAAATCTCAATTTCACAGTAGAACACGAGGAAAACGATACTATGAAATTCCTAGACGTTTTTCTAGCCAAAATGAATGATGGCACAATCGAAAGATCTATATTTAGAAAGTCTTCATGGACAGGACAGTACATGCATTTCAAGAGCTTTGTCCCAATCCAGTACAAAAAGAACCTAGTCAGAACACTGTTCAATAGAGCACGGAAAATTTGTTCTGACAGTACTATTGAACAGGAAATAAAATCTCTGAAGGATATTTTATCTAAGAATGGATATCCTGAGAAGTTCATTAATAAATACTCCAAAGAAACTACCCCCTGCAAAACAATTCAAACAGTTCCAAAGAAACCTGTCTATATCAATTTGCCGTTCAAAGGAGATGACGTACAAGAAGTAGTGAAACGAAGACTCGACAAAGCCATCAAGAGAACTTATTATGCTGCAAAACTTGTTATCCTTAACACCACCAAGCGAGTGCTTCAACAATCTGGGAAAGACCAGTCGCCAATCCTCGACACTTCAAACTGCATATATCAATTTGAGTGTGTTTGTGGCAGCAAATACATAGGTCGTACGGAAAGGCGATTGTCTACTCGCATGATGGAGCATTTGCCAAAATGGTTGAAAACAGCTGAGTTCAAAGTGCCAAAATCCTCAATAACAAAACATCTTGTAGATTACGGACATGATATCGACGCAGTCAAGTCATTTACCATTGTCAGCAAACAAAGAAACAAGAAGATGCTTGCAATTGCAGAGGCTTGTGCAATTCGAATTTATAAACCAGCTCTCTGTATACAAAAGGAGATGGTCGTAACTCTTAATCTACCATGGTAATACGTTTTATTCTCTACTTGTTATTATTCTACCTCTTCTTCTTACTATTATTGTTATTATTATTACCATTATTATTATTATTCTTGATTCATCTAAAACTATGCTTTATCAGTAAGATTATCTTAACTCACTTCAACACTATTAAAACTGTTATTATAACTATTACTATTGATATTAGTCTGTTTGCAATTCTCGTTATATTCCCTAGTGACTAATTGTTTATCTAAGTGATGTAATTGAAGCGTAATGCAATTTATCTTAATTTTGATCTCTCATACTCTCTCTCCCCTTATCTATTTGAACATGACCTGGAAAACATTCGCACCTGTCTTTCTGCATGATTAATTCAATGTAGTTTGTTTACTTATCAGTCTTATATCTCCCAATGTAATTTCAAAAGTATATATATCCGTGTATGTAGAGTATTCAGCTGACGAGTTCTACCGAAATTTGATGAATTCATTAAATCCTGCTTTACTAACCTTTACTGCTTGTTTTGAACTAAAAATCAGTTCAAAAAATGTGAGTAACTGAAAGTCAAGGCAAAGTACACTAAACATGCGAGTTAATAAAAGAATGTTGACCTAATGTTCAATGAAAGGTGTTACCGAATATTCGAATCATTTCACAGATAATCTTTGCATAACTGTTAGCATCAATTCATGAAATCATGACCGAAGCGATTAGAGTACTTAAGTATAGGACATTTCATCATTTCACTAAAGCAAGTGCACTGATATAATGAAAATGCATACAAATTTCGGCTGAGTAAAGCAAACGGAAACGATGATCGTCTTGAAAATTTCGTCTGATTTTGTAAATAGTGTCAATAGGCACATCAGATGTCACATGGAAGTGGTTGTACATTTGAATTTAATTAGTCAGGTGGACAGTTGCTCTAATACGCTATAGGATACGGTTTTTCACAAAAGTCTTACTGACTTAATTTCACAAGACCAGATGGACCATGGAATCTGACAGTTGACATATTACCTTAACATTTAAACGTAACAGGGAAAAGGCTTGTACAGAAAGTTATGAAGTCACAACAATGTTCCTCCTAAATTCTAAACTTAACAGTGGCTTGATCTCTGGCTAAATTTTCCGCTTTAGATTTCGTGAGTGTTATTTACTGCTATTATTGCTACACAGAAACTTTCGTGAGTATCCATTATTGACAAAATTTTATTTAATTGTTTAAATACTTCAGTAACACTGTCCTCATCACTTCTCTTCTAGAAACGTGCTCAGAAGGACTATGTCATATTCATTTTTCTGCTTAAAGGGAGGAAATAATGAGAATTGATTAGTTGCCCAGTCCATGTAAATTCTGTATTAAATGATCTTTTTGAGAGTCTATCAGGTTTTCTAATAAGTAGCACATAAAAGAGAAGAAAGAGATTCCTCAATGTCTCTCTTCCCTCCTACATGGACTAAGTAGCATGATGACCACTGCTGATTACTTTAAGAGAGCATTTGCAATCAATAGATATAATAAAAGTTTCATAAGCATACCACTTATACAATCTTAGTTTCCTGATGGCCGATAAAATGTTATTCTTCACACTAGCTATGAAGGAATGCACTAGTAAAGTTTGTAACGGTTAGTTTACGGGAACCTTATTTCTTCATATATAAATTTATTTATTAAAGTTTAGTGTAAAGTGAATTATAAGTTCCTTCATGTATAATGTTGGTATTTACATCTGGGAATGATGAACGGTGAATTTCTAAATAGCAAGCCCTGATACCTGTTTATATGCTAGTTCGGATTAGTAAGGCAACCTCCTTTACTTCAGTTATTTTGGTGCGATGAAATGTTCTTGCTCTAATCCGTTTACTCTGATCGTTTCAGTCATGATTTCATGAATTGATGCTAACAGTTATGCAAAGATTATCTGTGAAATGATTCGAATATTCGGTAACACCTTTCATTGAACATTAGGTCAACATTCTTTTATTAACTCGCATGTTTAGTGTACTTTGCCTTGACTTTCAGTTACTCACATTCTTTGAACCAATTTTTAGTTCACAAGGATCTCAACCAACTTCAATATTTCCAGTTATTGTCGAAGGTGTAATTTTTATATAGAGTGAGCGTATTTGTTAAATTCTACTTCAATACATACATGCATACGTTAACAGAAGTGAGATTATCGCAGGGGATAATTTTCTCCATTGATATATATATATATATATATATATATATATATATAATATTTCTGATTATTGGTGATAACATTTCTAGAAGTAGAACAAAATGGTTTCCTTAAACAGGTTTAACTGTAGCTAATAATAATTTTTCACAAACAGCGGGCAATGAGGAAACAGGCATAAAATGGACCCACACAAAAAACTTGGGGGATCTGGACTTCACTGATCATATATGTCTGATTTCCCACAAACTGGGAGATATGCAAGTGAAAAGCAACAAGTTGGCACAAGAAGCATCCATAGAAGATAGAACTTCCTTCAGGTGAACATAGAGAAAACAGATGTGGGGATGAAGATTCCTGGCCAACACCAACAGCAACAACAACAACAGACGACAATCAGCCAGCATAAATGGGAGGAACCTGAAAGAAACAACCTCCTTCACCTACCCATCTACCTGGGAAGCATCGTTTCAACTACAGGCGGACGGAACTGACGAGGATATCAAAGCCAGAATCGGAAAAGCAAGACAAGCTTTGATTACTCTCAAGTTTGTGTGCAGGTCAGCAGCACTCTGCATCAAAAATAAGATCCGGATTTTCAACTCTAATGTGAAATCAGTGCTACTCACTATACGGATCAGAAACTTGCACTGCGCATCATAAAGAGCATCTCAAACAAACTACAGACCTTCATTAACAGCTGCCTTTGCTCAGTACTCAAGATCAGATGGCCGGCCAGAATAGATCAGGAACAGGGATCTCTGGGAGCGAACCAACCAGGGACCGATTGTGAAACAAATAAGCAGGAAGAAATGGAGATGGATTGGCTGGCCATACTCTGAGGAAACAGACGATCAAGTAGTGACATCACTAGACAAGCCATCACTCGAGTGAAACCCGAAAAGGAAGCGGCGAGTTGGTCGTCAGTGCAAGGGTGACTTGGAGGAGGTCATATGAAGAGGAGATGAAAGCATGTGAGCAGACTTGGAGCAGAGTGAAAAAGTTGGCAGAAAACTGAAGGCAATGGAGACGCGCAGCTGAAGCCCTATGTTCCTCTAAGAATTAAAGGAAATAATAATGATAATAATTTTTCACAGATATAATATAAAGAAGTATAGATTTCTTATTTGTCAGATAATGCTTATCCGAGCTGAATAACCGCATTGTTTTTATTTTTGGAGCATTCCTAAACTATCTTTATTGCTCAAATGAAACTGAATCAACTGTCTTGAAAATCAAAACCGAATATTCTAGTTCGTTAATTCTGTTTTTATTTATTCTCTTATGAATTAGTGGTTGTTTACAAGTTTTACACGTAGTATTTTCCATGAAGGGAAACACTCGTATCCAAAGAAAATTTGTCGAGTAAATATTATCTTCAAATATATTTTCTATCAGGTTAAACGAAGTTCTTTTGAGTGAAGTTCAGTGTTTTGAAAATTAATAAGCATCTTATAGTTTAATCGAACCTATGCATTTTTGTTTTCTGGAGGAATTTTGAAAGTGGACACTGTGCATTGTTAATTGAAGACAACATGTTATTAAGTCTATTAAAAAAGATTGTAGCCTCCTACAAAATATGACTGTTTATTATTGACAGTTATAATTAATTGTTTTCTTTTTAGATAATATAGGTAACTTTTGATTTTGTTTATCCACAAATAACATTCTCATACCGTTGTTGTTCCTTAAAATTCAAAATGTTGGTTAAATTTATGAGATATTAGACGCAAATAAGCACACGTGGCATAGTCTGCTAACTGGCGATGCATTCTCAAGATTGGTAGGAATAAATAAATAAATTTATTTTTATGTGTTAACCGTCATTCGGGATTCAAGAATTCTTTTTCGAGTTAAACCAAGGATTGATATCAGTTAGAGAACCATTGAAAACCGGGGAGTACTGGACAGCCTTTTCATCCTAGTTTGGGACTCATCACCAGTGTACACCCACCACCCAGAACCTTTCACTAACGAGGCAAGCTCGTAGGAGGGTAGAACGCAACATTTTCTAGCAGCTGGGATATATTTCACGAAATGGCAGAGGTTGGAATTCTGGAGTTATTGGTTCAGGCTCCGGTAGATGAATGGTTTGCAAGCTCGTCTTGTTACCGGAATTCCCCACGTTCACAACTCGGTGGGTGGGTACCACTGATGAGCCTCAAACTAGGACGAAACAGCTGTCCAGTACTTTGTGTTTTCCAGTGGTTCTCTAACAGCTGTCTTTCGCTTTAGGCACATGAAATATTTTATAAGGTCTTAATTTTGTTTGCATAATTGATCAGAAATATTCTTTTGGGAGTGTTCATTTGTCGCCGCCAGGAGTGATTTTGCTAAGGTGTTTTCTTCAAACTAGGCTGTTCAATCGTGGACCTTTCATTGTCACGTCAGCTGAGACCTCCTGAATCAATATAAGAAGGTGGTGGGCAGTGAAAATCTTAATACTAATATACAAATAAGAACGTTAATTTGACTGAGTAAATTTATAAATGTCATTTATAGAAAACACATAAAATGCCGCAGAATATTTAACAACATAACACCCAGAGTATTAAACAATTCATCAAACTAATACAGATGTATAACTGCAGAGCAGAATCAAGTTATCGGCCGGGATGTTTTTTGTTGCCTAATTGGTATAGCGAAGTTTCCAATGGATATTTCTAAATAATCAACTGACATCTACAAAAAAACAGCAAATGGTCAGTGGTACATTCGGTAGAAAGGTCAATAAAAATATACCAACAGTAAGTAACGCAAACTGCATAAAGAACCAGTTGCGTTAAAAGTCATAAGGATATGCTAATCAACCATTTAGTTCTCAGAGTCATAATTCATATATTCATTTTCACCAGCACAGCTTTAAAACCTAATAAAATTACTGTCATAAAGTATTATTAAACAGAACACATGGTGCCCCAGTGTTATTTACTGATGACGTTTTGAGCCCAGATTATTGTTCATATTCATTTCGAGGTGAGCATTCATAAAGTTTTATCAAACAAATTTATTCGGCGGTAAGATTGTACTCTATAATAATAGTAATAATAATAATGGTAAAGCTTTATTTAAGACAGTATGCGAATATACGGTACAAAACTTTTCAGCGTATTCAGTTCCAAAGTACCTTTTTCTTCACACAGGATTCACATGTAAAGTAATAATCTGAAGCATATCTTCATTTCGTTGAAGAATTGTACAGCGTTTACTTGGGAGCAAGTTATATCATCGCGCAAGTTTATGTATAGGTCATTTGATATAACTGGACGATTAAAACAATGATAAATTCAGATGAAATTAAGCATTTTGGAGGAAAGTAATTTCGGTAGTCCAATGATTTAAGCAGGCCGCCTATAACATTGTCCAGATAACCTTGCCTAGTTTGGTATTAGATGTTTGGAGTTAATAGGCAGGAAGCCTTGGACCTAGGTTTCGTGCTAGTTGGCACTCAACGGTCGGCAAGACATATTTGCAATCTCAAAGGAACTCATGTCCCTTCTGAGATTCTAACCCTTGTCACAGACGTTACTACTGAGCTATTTGGGCTGGCGATTGACCTCCTGCAGCAATGTACTGGATACTTTTTATTTGATACTAGTTAGTAACTAGTGTAATGTGTCTAGTCCTTTGTTTTTGGTGCAGACTGAATTCTGTCAGTCAAGCTTTGCGATGTGGTCTTCATTCTAGGTGGCTTACCATCACGGTGGACTGTGAATTGTTGGTATTAGATGGTTGGAGGCATTCGGAAGGAAGCCTTCGACCGCTCCTGGGCTCGGCAAAATGGGAAGATTGGGCATAAATACAGCAACTTCACCTCTTAAAAATCAACCTCACTGATACTGAAACTTTAAAACACAGTATCGAAATTCATTTCTTATATCATAAAATTGCAACTATTTTGTTAGATTTATAAGTGAATATAATAAAATATGTAATAAGCATTGTTAGTTTTGTTCATAATTTAGGATAATGAAAATTATTTACTTATTATTTATTATATCTTTAAATTCTTAGAGGAACATAGGGCTTCAGCTGCGCGTCTCCATCGCCTTCAGTTTTCTGCCAACTTTTTCACTCCGCTCCAAGTCTGCTCACATGCTTTCATCTCCTCTTCACATGACCTCCTCCAAGTCACCCTCGCACTGACGACCAACTCGCCGCTTCCTTTTCGGGTTTCACTCGAGTGATGGCTTGTCTAGTGATGTCACTTGATCGTCTGTTTCTTCAGAGTATGGCCAGCCAATCCATCTCCATTTCTTCCTGCCTATTTGTTTTACTGCCACTGTTTGAATAATAATAATTTACTTAGAAGAGGTGACCAGAGCAGTTAATTTCAACCACGAAATCTGTTGTTCATGAGTTCCTTGGACCGGTTATTTGTGACAAATTCATCTTATATATAAATATTTCTTAAATGTTATTCTAAAACTCAGCATTAAACATTCATTATTCTTTCAGCGTTAATGCTTTTGAGATATTTGTATATATTCTTTTAGTGATATGCTTTACAGCACTGTTCATAAAAACCATGAAACAAACTAGTTTATTTCAATGGTCCTAAAGTTAAAGTTAATGAAGTTTACTGTAATCATTAATTATTCTCTTTCTAATAGTAAACTTTTATAACATTCAAATTAAAAATGAATTTTATAAACAAATAAATCTTCATATTCATGTTTTTCTACATCATCATGTTTTCATATTTATTTACTAATCTAAAAGTAATTCTGTATATTTTATTTTTTATCTAGTCAAACGAAACATTACTAGTGTTAAATCTATTCGATTAGTGATAATAATAATAATAAAAATTTTTATTCAACAACATGGATTTTATAAAGTATTAACACAATGTAAAAGTGGTCAATTGAGCTCTATGCTCTTAAATGTGATGTTTTTCTCATGCATCTATTAATGGCTATCATAAACAATTTTAAGAGTAGTTATATAAGCCAGCCGAAGAAAAACATGTAGATTATATTCTAGAATTTGGAGATAGTCAAATAGGGTTTTACAAAGCCATGAGCATAATGTTGTCAACTTATTATCTAAATCGATATACAAGTAAGATTTTTGTTTATATATAGTGTTAATAAAAACTACTCTTATTTGACTCAAATAATCTGTGTAGTAGGTTACTTAATAACTTTACTAGAATTTAAATCATTCAAAGCTTGTTTTCGTGCCACCATAAATGACCTAGTCTGGTTGGATAGACTTGGGTCTTCCTCTAGAAACACTATCATGTGGTCGCGAGTTCTTTTCCTCTGTCAGAAAAGTCTTTCACGCGGTGAGGGCATTCCTCACAAAAGTGAAGGGAGGACGAAAACGTTTGGCACTTACAAATGGATTACTGGACATGTTGGTGAACCTAAAGGAGCTGAGAAATCCTTATTAAAAACCTCTGGTGTGCATGAGCTCCATAATCTGAACGGATCGAAATGGCGTATAGACCTGCTGTATTCACCGGAACCATGAGAAAGTAGCTGCTAACGCTGATCCACTACCGTGTGGATCAGAATTCAAATCAAGGTCGTGGTAGGAGGTGGCATTTTAAGATGACCACCTGCTTTGGTTCGGGTGTTCCGGAGCTTCTCTTGCACAAACTACGATGTTTTGTGTGGCATATCTCTTGTTGATAATATACCCAGTCTGTACAATTAGTTCCCAAGATAAAATTCGATAAAGAAAGGGAGACGAAATTTGCAGTATAAAATGATATCATTCTATTTCACAGGTTCTCATCAGCTGCAGACTACCTGAAAATACAATGGTTATATAGATGATAATAACATACTTTAATGTTCGAGTGGTGGTAGAAAAGAGATACTATGAAATTGACGCATCTAAATGAAAGCATTACAATGTTTTTAGTTTAAGTTTTCATCATCAATTTATACGCTTTTAAAGTTGAAAAGAGGGGGAGGGGTAAGAGAGAAAACAGAAAAAATTGATTAACAGAATAGTGTTAGCTTTTAGGCTCACATAGCAACTCAAGAAACAAAAACGGTTACAGTTTATGAGATTAAGATTTGTTCAGTGAGTTGAGATCACTGAATTAGATGACTAATCAAAATCAAAATTCTGTTACCAAGGGAGTGAGAGGTTAATCACACTCTCTTTCTGTATGCATAAATCTGGTTTAAGTCTTTTGATTGCGATTGCTTCGGCAAATCGTAGTAAATTTGCTGTCCTTTGTCTATTTAATATTTTGAAGGACTTAGAAATCTCTACGAGATGTCCGGTATCAATAATATGTCTGGTAATTGCACTCTGGGAATATCTGCTTCCTTTCAGGCACAGGTTTTTGAGAATATGTTCAGAAAACCGGATAGAAGCCCTTCTTTCTGTCCTTCCAATGTACTTGCTCCCGCAAGTGCACGTGAATTCATAAACGCAGTTGGAGGTGACATCAGCAGGGTATTTATCCAGTTTTGAGTGGATTAAAGAAGGAGTGGTGCTGTATACTGTTATGAGTTTTGCTGCTGGGAAGCTTCTATTTATTGCACCTTTCAGTCTTTTGTCAATCTTTTGTGACACTGCATCTCCTTTGTATGGTAGACAGATAAACACTTTTTTCTTTTCTACAGTTGGATGCTTTTCTTTCTCATCTTTTTCTCTGCTGTACTTCTGAATAAATCCCTTAGGGTATCCATTTTCCCTTAGGCATTTCTCGACGAAAACTAATTCTTCTTCGACCCTGTTTGGTGAACATAGCTTTCTGGCTCTGTCATACAAAGTCCTCACTAATCCACGTTTATAGCTTATGGGACAAAAGCTGTTATAGTGAAGATATTGTCCAGTCCAGGTTTCTTTTCTATAGATGGACTTTTCGACCGTGCCTTCGTTTGTTCTTATTACATTTAGATCCAGGAAATTGAACTCATTATTATGTTCATATTCCATGGTGAATTTGATATTTGGATGTATCTCATTTAGGCGATCATATAGTGCCGATGCGTGATCCATATCGTTGCAAACAACAAATGTGTCATCAACATATCGGCGATAGTAGGTAGTTCCATTGATAACATTGAAATAGAATGATATCATTTTATACTGCAAATTTCGTCTTCCTTTCTTTATCGAAATTTATCAAGGGAACCAAATGTATGAATTTTTTGAAAAGACGCCTCCCTGCCCCAACTATTAAGTCACTGAATCAGGTGGTGACCATACGATGCAGAATATCTAGAGAATCAACAAAGATCAGGTTCTATGAACAGTGTTTGCAAACTGGTTGTTTCCCACGGCAGTTCCTGAAACAAGTGCGATCCGCTAAACTCCCACCTTCTCAAAAGAATCTCCGTCGAATAACTAAATCTCACATCGAATCGTCATACCAGTATATCTCCGAATTGAAATCTCGTCTGGCTACCTATGATACCCTACTAAGTGAGCTTAATATTATCTGCTGGCTTAAATTCATGAACTTTATCAAAGAGCTACAATCAAAAACATCCGAGGATTATGAAACTCAGCTGACAAAAGCGTTGGTGAAAGAGAAGCTAATTGAAG
This sequence comes from Trichobilharzia regenti, assembly GCA_944472135.2. NCBI lineage: Eukaryota > Metazoa > Platyhelminthes > Trematoda > Strigeidida > Schistosomatidae > Trichobilharzia > Trichobilharzia regenti. The sequence continues at coordinate 98,392,549 of OX235262.1, read as the reverse complement.
AATTCCCAGAAGCACCTGAACGCTACGTTTGTAACCTATCAAAATTACAATTAAACAAAATCGAATTAGAAGCCTTATCTCTAGGATTCAAGTTTCACGTCCCCAAGAAGCACATCAGTCGTATAGACACAGAAGCACAATTCGAGCACTTATACCATCAACTCTACGACCTGAAGCCCTTAGACGAAGATAAAAGAGGATGGCTAAAGTCTAAACTTGTTGATATTGCTAACCAATACCACATATCACCAATGGAGAAGCAGAAGATGCTGACCGAAGAGCATAGAATAGCTCTGAAGAAACTATATGAAAACGATGAAATCGTCATATTTAGACCTGACAAAGGCTCTGGGGTTGTTATAATGAACAAAGCTGATTATATACATAAAATGATGACAATTCTAAACGACAAAGAAAAATTCCAAGTAGACAACAAAAAAGATGCCACAACGTCATTTGAAAATAAAGTTAATAAATGTCTCAAAGAACTTCTAATGAAGAAACTAATCAACAGCGAAACATATAATAAACTGAAGTCAAAAGGTGGACGCCTGCCGTCTATGTACGGCCTACCAAAAATTCATAAAGCAAATGTGCCATTAAGACCAATCCTGTCAATGATTGACTCACCATGCCACAAGCTAGCTCGATGGTTAGCTGATTCTATAGAGCCCATTCGAATTAAATTTGCAACCCACAGCCTGAAGGATAGTTATCAATTTTCCAAGGAAGTTGACAATATCGACATATCAGACAAACTCATGGTATCGTATGACGTGACCTCCTTGTTTACAAATGTACCACTGATGGAAACAATTGATATAATTTGTAAACAAACGGATCTACTACCATTACCGGAAACAGAGATGAAGCGACTTCTACTGCTCTGCACAAAAGATATACAATTCAAATTCAACAATCAACTTTACCGACAAACCGATGGGGTCGCGATGGGTTCGCCTCTGGGACCTATCCTGGCTGATATCTTCATGGGCTACCTTGAGCAGACACAACTAAGTTCTGCTATCAATGGAACTACCTACTATCGCCGATATGTTGATGACACATTTGTTGTTTGCAACGATATGGATCACGCATCGGCACTATATGATCGCCTAAATGAGATACATCCAAATATCAAATTCACCATGGAATATGAACATAATAATGAGTTCAATTTCCTGGATCTAAATGTAAAAAGAACAAACGAAGGCACGGTCGAAAAGTCCATCTATAGAAAAGAAACCTGGACTGGACAATATCTTCACTATAACAGCTTTTGTCCCATAAGCTATAAACGTGGATTAGTGAGGACTTTGTATGACAGAGCCAGGAAGCTATGTTCACCAAACAGGGTCGAAGAAGAATTAGTTTTCGTCGAGAAATGCCTAAGGGAAAATGGATACCCTAAGGGATTTATTCAGAAGTACAGCAGAGAAAAAGATGAGAAAGAAAAGCATCCAACTGTAGAAAAGAAAAAAGTGTTTATCTGTCTACCATACAAAGGAGATGCAGTGTCACAAAAGATTGACAAAAGACTGAAAGGTGCAATAAATAGAAGCTTCCCAGCAGCAAAACTCATAACAGTATACAGCACCACTCCTTCTTTAATCCACTCAAAACTGGATAAATACCCTGCTGATGTCACCTCCAACTGCGTTTATGAATTCACGTGCACTTGCGGGAGCAAGTACATTGGAAGGACAGAAAGAAGGGCTTCTATCCGGTTTTCTGAACATATTCCCAAAAACCTGTGCCTGAAAGGAAGCAGATATTCCCAGAGTGCAATTACCAGACACATTATTGATACCGGACATCTCGTAGAGATTTCTAAGTCCTTCAAAATATTAAATAGACAAAGGACAGCAAATTTACTACGATTTGCCGAAGCAATCGCAATCAAAAGACTTAAACCAGACTTATGCATACAGAAAGAGAGTGTGATTAACCTCTCACTCCCTTGGTAACAGAATTTTGATTTTGATTAGTCATCTAATTCAGTGATCTCAACTCACTGAACAAATCTTAATCTCATAAACTGTAACCGTTTTTGTTTCTTGAGTTGCTATGTGAACCTAAAAGCTAACACTGTTCTGTTAATCAATTTTTTCTGTTTTCTCTCTTACCCCTCCCCCTCTTTTCAACTTTAAAAGCGTATAAATTGATGATGAAAACTTAAACTAAAAACATTGTAATGCTTTCATTTAGATGCGTCAATTTTATAGTATCTCTTTTCTACCACCACTCGAACATTAAAGTATGTTATTATCATCTATATAACCATTGTAATTTCAGGTAGTCTGCAGCTGATGAGAACCTGTGAAATAGAATGATATCATTTTATACTGCAAATTTCGTCTTCCTTTCTTTATCGAGAAAAATACCCAGGTTGCCTTGTAATAGCGATAGTAATATTTTCGATCTATTAAGTTCAGTGTTTGTCTTATAATGAATCTCGTCGATAAAATGGTAAACATATTTTCTTTTGATATGAGGTAATCTTTTTTTATTCGCTAATGTCTCTATTACGAATACATGCTTACACGTGTGTATCAAAGAGATGAGAATTCCATTATTTCGAGGAAGCTTGTTCTGTTTTGTAACTCCAAGTTGCTCAAATATACTTTATACTTAAATTCTCAAAATTCTACTCAAGTTCTCATTAGTTATTTTCATTGAAAGTAACCAAATGAAACAATTAAAGAAATTAAATAGAAAACAGTAGTCTCAACTTTCTAGAATTTAATAATTAATTAGGTGTGATTCATTCTCGTATCGTGGAATACTATTCTGACGACACGTTTGATTACATAAAACAAAAGTCAAACACCTCTGTATGTGATATCTCCAATGAAATCAACTTTCAGGTATATTAAGTATCCTGCACCTTATGCATTTCTTATAAGGGAGATAATTCTTATCCTTATTTATATATCACAACTTAATTAGATATTTAACCTCCCCCCTTTTTAAAATCTGTAATTTTACTTGTCTCTTGTTTCTATAATTTGAGTTGAAATCAGTACATTGTATCCTAATTTATTAGTCACTCTGCATCTAACACATATTTCGTCTTTCTTACGTAACTCCTTTACCATTGTATGCATACATTTATTTTGTCTAAACTTTCAACTACCTGTATAAAAAACTATATAAGTGGAATTTTTTGTGCACTATCCACTAATTGTAGAACTTTCTGTCAACTGACAACATGTAAAATTTGCAAGTATGTTAAAACTTTTTATGCAGGTAAACCTCATAATTTATTTAGGCTGTAAGCAGCCAGCTGATGAGAAGCCAACGAAATAAGCAATGATGGTACCATATTATTCTGCACAAACCACTGTGTTGTTCTTGCTTTATTCAAATTCATCAAGAGGAATAAATGCATGAAACAACGAGTGTGTTCTGACGATTCTTTTTACAAATAATGTTTCTGACTCACACTCACCGTTGATCAAAGCATTCATTAACTATTTACATAATTTTTATCACAGTTGTTACCATATGTCTGTGAAAATAAGTAATATGGATGATGAAAAATATTGAACCTAAATGAATTCTCTTATATACTCTCATTTAACTAAAAGGTCAGTGATAGATTCTATGTGGGGTAGCTGAGGTATAGTGATAAAATGAAGAATAAGTGAAGAGTGAAATTGTCTTCTTAATCTGAAAAGACATTTCAAGAGTAATAACGACTGTGACAAGGAGTAATAATGATAATAATTAGTATACCAAGGTACAAAAACGGACAATAAATTTAAGTTAGATAATTAAGTATTTCAGGCCATAATATTAAGAATAAACTATTTTTTAGAGGTAAAAATATATATTATATAAAGATTGAGGAAAGAGATGTTAATGAGGTGAGACAATTTGAATATCCCAAAAAGTAGGAGTGGTTTGAGAGGCATCTGACCTTTTAAATACAAAAAAACTCAAACAAACCTCAAACTTATCAGTAAATGCTAGAATTGAATTTTGAGGTAAGGTATCAGACTATGTTTGCTTAGATTTATTTACCTTGTTAATAATGTATTATGAGAAATAATAAATAAGGTTGGTGATTTCTATGAACTGCATTCAAGAGCTGACTCTTCTTGAGAAAACACACAAGCTGGGAAGGCAATAAATCGTTCAGTGAAGACAATAGTAAAATGATTTTTGGTTTATTTTCCAAAACAACCGTTTTTCTGTATTCTATTTTGTTAGTGTATTAAGTGGTATATTTCAGAATAGAAATTCTGTGGGTTTTGTCGAAACCTTCTTGATGCCTGTTTGTTTTCATTCCTCAGTTGAAAAATCAAAATCTGCACTAGTGTTCTTAAGCATTACTGTAATAAAATGGATTTTAAAATCATGGTCACATATAATTTTCGTGTTTTTAGTCAAAAGAGGAGTTATTTGCTCAGTCTTGCGCTTTGGTTGCTGGAAGCCAGTCAGTATTATGTGTTTGTAAACGTAAAAATATCCATGAAGTAAGTGATGGTGGTTTGAGTACCACAGTAAGACGTATTTATTAGAGGCACAAAACAGAAAAACACCGCCACTAAGTTTAAAAGCCAACTGCTTTTATCTAAAACTGCAAATATTTCTAAAAATGAAACTAATGTCAATAGAACTACACTATTTGCACCAATAAGATATGGCTGATTATTTTGAATCAACTGAAACCAGGTACTGAAATTCACAAGTCATGAGATCAACATAAAGTGTGGACGATTTCTTTAAATCTTTCAGGGTAGCATAGCTCATATTGAAAATAAAGTGTCTAATAATAAAGATTGTTTAGTGTATGTAAAGGCGTCGGTAGTATAGCGGTCAGGACGCTCACCGACCATGCACATGGTTCGGGGTTCGATCCCCGGCCGGCGCACTCCTTTACCTCACTGAGCCAGAAATAATCCTGGTAAAGAGGAAAGGTTGGGCATGAGGCTAGCAACCTCATCCTGTAAAATTGAACACTGCTACAGAAACTTCAAGCCTCTAGCTTGAAGCCCTATGTTCCACTGGGAACGTGAAGGAAAAATTATTATTAGTGTATGTAAAAGGACTAAGTTGAACCTATCCATTTGAAAACTGACCAAATCCATTGAATATTTTGGTGAAAGCTGGGTTAGGTGGTTGATTCATGCATACATATTAGCTAAATACTAATAACTAGAGCTCTACTGGGACTTGGTTTTCTGTTTCTGTGTCAGTTATGTCATATTACACAGCAAATAAATAAGTTTGCCAGTAATTTCATCAATTTCTAATTCAACAAGATGCTGAAGGTTGGAGAGTGAAGATTTTGACTTATTTCGACATAGTGATTTGTAAAATGATATGGGATCATGTTTATTTTGGCTGCAGTTGCGATAAAACCTTAATCGTTCACGCTGAATTACAATTTTACACCTCAGATTTAGAAGACCGTTCAGAAGTCTTATAGTATTTTTCGGGAGCCTTCGTTTGAAAAAATTAAAACAATTAGTCCCTTTGATAAATTTGAATAAGGGATTAAGAAGACAAATTTCGCGAGATTATATCATTTCGTAGTTTCTTTACAACTAACATGGTTAACAATAATAAACTAAAGTTCATGATATTACTCAGTTAAATAAAAAAACAAAAGTACATACTAATGACCAATCACATTTAGATAGGTCATGTTGTCCATGGTAGGCGAAGATTGAAGTCTATTGTTTTTTTGTACACACAGTTTACGCTGCATGTGATTAATCCAAAGTGCTTCCATCACCTTCAATAACCTTGAATCTGAGATGTAAAATTGCAATTCAGCGTGAACGATTAAGGTTTTATCGCAAATGCATCCAAAATAAACATGATCCTATATCATTTTACAAATCACTACGTCGAAATAAGTCAAAATAAGCTTACATTCTAATTTCCAAGTTAATTACAGTCAATAGTACCTTAATTTAGAACTCTATACCACTTTAATCCACCAATTTAGGTGGTCGGTTTTGTAAATTCTGGTAGGATACTTTTGTTCCCTTCCTTTAAGTTCCAAATGGAACACAGTACTTCAAGCTTTAGCCTTGAAGTTTCAACAGCCGGCTTACTACCTATTAAACTAGGTTTAGGAGGGCGTCGATCGGGAGTCGAATCCTACATCACGCGTGTGGTTGGCAAGGATGCTACCAATGCACTAAAAACGCATGACTGATATATCTTTGTGAAAAATAAGTGTTTGTTCAAGTTCAGAAGCAGAAAATAACTAATTTAATTAAATGTGCTGTTCTAAATTAATTTAAGTAAACAAATAATAATAAGTAATTTCCCCTAGTATATCAGTGAAAGAGTAATTGCTATTCTGGTCGTCTTTTTGTTGAGAGAATACTATTATATCATTTTATTGTCTTCAAATATAAGCTTACATATAAATACTTTTCTGCTTCTCTAATTTGCGACCATGATTGAAACGATTTTTTGTATAGACATTCACGCCTGCAACTTGCATACAAAAAGACAACTAACGGGAAAGAAAATGAAGCGCAACTCAACTACAAGTATATTAAAGCAAAAATACAGTTAAGTTTAAATATAAACACTAATTATTGTAAGTATTATCTCCATTTAGAAGAAAATATATAAGGACACAAATATATGTTAAAAATAGTGCCAAGATTAAAAAGTCATCATGAAACACTAGCTTAAGTGGAAGGTATGCTAAAATGGCAATTATAAACAATAACACTTTTCATGTCTACTCAAAGTTAAAGAATGAATAGTTTTATGAATTCATTGATATGTTAAACCTAAATCACTTTTTGAGGTTACTAAAGCTGTCACTAGTATGAAACAAGGCAAAGCAGCAGGACCTGATGGAATCACTCCAGAGGTATTGAAGTACGGTGGAGACAGTTTACTGTCTGCATTAAATGAGGTACTAGACAGCATCTGGGAATCAGAGGAAGTCCTGTCGGGTTGGTGTAAGTCACTGATTATCCCCAAATACAAGAAGGGAAACAAGTCTTCCTGTGATAATCACAGAAAGATTAGCTTGACTAATATATTATCTAAAGTCCTAGGCTTAATGGTATTGCGAAGACTAAGCGGTGCTCGGGAGGCACAAATGCGAGAGAACCAGGCAGGCTTTATACCAGGAATAGGGTGTATTGATCATATCTTCACGCTTCGACAGATTCTAAAACATAGGGATTGTTACCGGCGTCCAACAGTCATTGTATTTCTTGACCTAAAGGCAGCATTCGACTCTGTCGACCAAGAGGTTCTCTGGAGATGCTTGGCTGCTGTAAAGGGAATACCGAGAAAATACATGACACTGATTAAGGCACTCTGCTCGACCTCATGCAGCTAGGTGAGGGCTTACGGCGAGTTGTCATATGAAGTGGTGACGACTAGTGGTGTCCGTCAAGGATGCCCATTATCCCCATTTCTATTCAACTTCATCATAGATGTACTAATGGACTTAACCCTAACTCACTTCAGCGACTAAGGGATTGACTTGCTACCAAGGAATAATTTCGTTGACTTAGAATATGCAGACGATATAGTCCTTCTAGGCGAAGACGCTAACAAAATGCAGAGTCTTCTAAACACCTTGAGTTGCAATCTACGAATGTTTGGAATGCGATTCGCTTCCACCAGATGCAAGATGATGTTACAGGACTGGACTGGACTTACTACACTAAATCCTAGTTTAGAAATAGGGAGTGAAGTGGTAGAGCACGTTGACCGCTTCACTTATTTGGGAAGTACCATCAGCCAACGCCAACGGGTTGATCTCTGACGAAATCTCACCACGAATACAGGGGGCTCGTTCCGCATTTGCCAGTTTACGCCGACCCTGGTGTAGACGAGATGTTCGACTATCAACCAAAGGGCGGGTGTACTGCTCATCAGTCCACTCCGTCCTCCTTTATGGCCAGCTGTGAGACCTGGCCACTCAGAGTGGAAGACATGAAAAGATTAGCTAGCTGCCTTTGATCATAGGTGCCTGCGCTCTATTTCCCGCGTAAAGTGGCATAATAAGGTGAGCAATATTGAGGTTAGGCGTCGAGTTCTAGGTAAACAGGGGAAATCAGTCGACGAAGTCGTGAAGTTACAAAGACTGAGATGGTTAGGACATGTGTTGTGTATGCCTAGTCATCGCCTCCCTCGACGAGCAATGTTAGCGGATATAGGGTCAGGCTTGAAAAAAGCTAGCGGCGGTCAAACAGAAACTTGGTACCAGTCAATGAAATCCACAACAGTTGGTCTAAGCCACGTAGGAAGGTGTAAACTGGCTTCCAGGCTGGGGTCCTCGGGACGGTAAAAACCAATGGCTGGAAACCATTGATGACATGACTCAAAGTGGTCGTTCTCAATGTCTGGTGCAGATGCTTCCACTCCTTTTGACTTGTTAAACTATATTTTTTTCTTTTTTATTCTTCCTTTGTCTCACACCTCTGTTCACTGTCTCTATTATGCTTTTCTTCTACTTTCTTCTCTTGCTTTGTGTGATACATGGAGTGTGGCGACTTGAACTGCCGCACATCGGTGTAAAGTTCTATGTCGAAAATAGACGGAGAGACAGAAAATCACTCTTTCAGTTTAAGGCGATGAAGATTTTTCATACTTTATACTTAAAAACAATACTAAAATAACTGCTTCAAAACGTTTGAATATCCAAAAAAGTGTTCTTAGTATTCATTGTCTTAAAAGTAGGTTTCTGCCGAGAAAATTCTAGTAGTTTGTGCTAAATAAAACAGGCTTAGGTTACATAACTTAGTGACAGTTATTTAGATAATCACCTAAAATCGATTACAGGACTCACTCAGGATATATCAGTCCTAATCGCTGGTGGTATATAAGAACTATCTGCATTTTGGTATAGTGTGAAATTATTTAGAATTAAATAAGCGGAAGGGGTTTTTTCAACGTAATTATAACTCTCAAAAAGAAAAAAAAACTATTCTATCGTTAAATAATTATGTGATGTATCAGACAAAATTTTGTCATAAGAAAGTCCCGTTTGTGTTTTTGTTTTTACTAAACTTCTGTCAATTATAATCGTTCAGGTGAAAAATTTCTCAGAAAACTATGTGACTTTTATACTCTTTAAGATCTTATTAGATTATTGAAATGTTCCACCGAGAGATAAATGTGAAGCTTTTCTTCTTTCCTTTGCCAATCTATTGCCAGTTTAATTTCATTTGCTACGTTTCGTCACGGACCAACGTCGGTTAGAGTGGTCATTGGGAATCGAGGAGCACTGGATAGCTGTTTCACCCTCTTTTTGGGGCTATTCAGCAGTGCGCACCCACGACCCCATCAAGCGTTCAACTCAAGACCTTCAGTTTACCAGAAAAAATTCATTGAAAATTTAGCCACTTGTTCTGGAGTTCACTGACCTGTGAATTCTAACTTTGTGATATAGTGGTACCATCACCATTGCCTTCGATGAACATCCATTTCACCATGACACTGTGAATCCCACTAGTCAGGACTTCTCACTATGTTTTAATTACAGCACTACCGTGTGAAATCTATGATTGTAATTTCAATGTTTCTTCATTAAATCACCGAAAATACTCACTGAGTCATGAAGAAAATTAAAGACAATTCAGAGAAGAAAATTTTCTTTATCGACAAAATCATCTTCACAGGCTGTACAGTTGTATTTATGTTTAACCAAAACTCAAGCCACGAAGCTACACCAGAGTTTTCTTTCAAGATTATCTACAAGATGAGGCCGAATGGTATAAATGACTCCAGGTTTTGTGTGTGGTGGAGGCGTTGGCAGCTCGTCAATACAACCCCGAACTCTGTATACACAAAAAGTATGTCCAGTCTCTTATTCTACCATGGTCTTGACCTCTTCACCTGTCGTTCCCTGTAATTTTTTTTATATTTTTAATGATTACTTTGCTTTTACTTTAAAAATTAATTCACTATTATCACTCTCACGTGTTCCTTTTGTACACTTTCTCATCCTCCTCACACTTGTTAAACGCACATTCAACTGCCATTATTCTTACTCAGTGACAGTTTTAACCTTACCAAATTTCTAACCCTTTCTGCCCCTTGAGTGTGATGTAATTTATAACTTTTATTTTTTACTATCAAAGCCACTTCTAAGTAATTATGTCAATTATGTCACCCCCTATTATTCAGTAGTGGACTACAATACATTTTTGGTAAATATAAATACAATCAGGAATTATGAGAAAAATGTCATCTTTTTCTTATAATTCCTAATTGTAGTTTTATTAATTTGACCCTTGACCAGAAATTACTCTGGGACTTTCCTACCCACTTATTATAAATATAAATACGACTGTACAGACACTTAAAATGATTTCGTCGATTAAAAAAGTTTTCTTCTCTAAATTGTCTTTTATTTTCCTCATTAAATAAATACATTTCTGGTATTTCGACGTTTTTAAGTCATCGTAGTGACAATGAATTTTGATTGATTCAGAATAATGTCTTCATGCTTTTTTAAATGACCTTATCTTGCACAAAACTTCTCATTGTTGTAAACCGCATGCCAAGTTGAGTGTAACAGCTGTGTCACTCTGAATCTTTACTGTTAGAATGGTATAATTACTCACCTCCACTGGGTATTTTTCTAATAAAGAAACTTAAAGAGGAAAGTTTAGTTAGAAGAAGAATCGTTGATAGAGATTGCCCAACCCTTCCGTAATCTTCTGATCAGTCTTAAAGCAGACTCGTCAACATGTAGTGAGATAAAAGGAACAGCTTGACAAAAAAAAACTACTGGTCCTAATTGGAAGTTGTTGTAGTCAGTCTAAATTGTGTGATGAAATTCACTCATAAAAATAGATGTGATCCAACTTTTTATACTGATCAATTATGCACTATGTTGATACATTGATTCTGGAAGTGAAACCACTGTTATATCTCTGTCTGTGATATAATTTCTTTAAAACCTTTCGAGTCTTCTAAAGTTTACCTACACAAAAAGTAGTTGTTCCTGTCAGGACTGATCATGAAGTGAATTTAGTTAAACAACCAGTGGAATTCAGGGAGCAATGAACAGCATTTCCATTTCTGTTTGGAACTCTTCAGTAGTATACACCAATGACTCAATCGGGGATGGAAGCTAGGACCTTCAGGCTACAAGGCGAGCTCGATTGGCATTGAGTCATTGGGACGGGATCCAATGGTACATCAGGTACATGGTACAACCTTTGTCATTTCGTGATTTGTTGCTCGACCTCCAGTCAACACCCCTGGCGTGTATTTGTCCTTACGTCCAACTTGGTGAACTGTTCTGTTTATGACTTCCCAACAGAACTTAATTCAGTTTCATCTTGTATTTATTCGCGAATTTGCAGAATCTAGAATTGAAGTACTACTGGATTCCGTCCCAGTGGCTCAGTGTCATAGGAATTTGCTTTGTAACCAGAATGCCTTAGGTTCTACCGTTGATGAGACAAAAGGTAAGTACTGCTGAAGGGTCACAGACAGGGGCGAAATGCTGTCCAGTACTCTCTCGATTCAATGGTTCTCTAATTGAAGTCAGTTCGTGGTCAAACTTGAAATCAAACAAATCTCTGCAAATCAACTCTTAAAAACTGCTTCTTTGTTATACAGCTATATTTACTGTTCTCTATAACTACTCATTACAATGATAAATAGCCAGATAAAGAGGGGAATGCTTTGAACTAACTGGGTTTAAAACATTAATTAATACATTATTAATATAGACTAAACAAAACTGACTGTAAACAAATTTTCCACATACTAGTTATTAAGGAAAACAATGCTGACATATTTCAGCCTATGAATACATCAATACACTCGGCGGCAACTATAGCCTATAGTTGGTAGAGGATTGGATCTAATGAGAAGGATAACAATGGATGGACAATTGAAAATACTTCTGCTATGGGTAAACATCATTGCATGAATACGCGATTATTATTATTATTTTTTATTGTATCCGTCATCGGAAATGCACACACTGATTTCCAAATAGAATATATTTTCACAGAGTAAAATCTCTTATATTGTGTATTGATATTTTCATAACAAACTTTATAAAATAACGTGGAGTAATTTGAATGAGTTGACAGAGTTGTAACAAAATGACATTAGGTAAATTAACAGTGAAGTATCATAAGTAACCATAGATGTAAGTGTAGTAGAAATTGGCCACTTTGGAAGGATGTAATTCCATATTAGATAGGTTTACATGAAATAACACATAATGATGCAGTATTAACAACTGAATGACGTCTCAGGAGTAAAATGATTGCTCATAACCAGATCAGTTTAGTTACACCGCTTCATAATTTGCTTTATGTATGTTTTTCATTCTTCTCCTCGTTATTTGCTGCAACCTTCCATTTCTGTGGTACAGTAGTTGCTTCGTTTCGATTGTACATTTGTAGTGCTAAATCGACAAACGGGATTTCAGCGATTAACCTCTCCTTCACCTAACTATATAACTTTTAAATACTATCACCCTGCCCACAATATTGTGTGATTACATGCAGGTGAATGAAGTGCACTGACTAAGCTTTTTTCTAGGTTATTCAACTTAGCAGGGTCAATTATTCTAGGTCTACATAGATTTTTATGTTCCAATTATCTAGTTGACCCTAATCTACTATTTTGACCTTACAGTCATTACATGGTATTTGGTAAATTATATTACTTTGCTCAATTCGATCTATCGGGTCCTTAAGACGACAAAGTTCATCTCTGAGAGGTTTGGTTGGTTTAAACACCACTGTAATTACAGCCTCATTGAGAATCTTACATACGGCTTCTAATGTTACTTCTTTTTATGTCAGTACTGTCGAGGCTTTGAATTCAATATTTTTTCCTATTTTTCGTCATTTTTGCTATTAATCCTATTTTTCTATGAGTCTTCATACATTTCTGGATAACTTCTGGTGGGTGGTTATTCACCAGTAATACTTGCTTCATTTGTTTGGTTTCGTTATTTAAATCTCCTGGTTCATTATTTAGATTCCTGACCTGATAAGGTCAATCCAATTAATATATCTATGATGAAATTTAACAAAAATAGGGACAGTGGGCAGTGCTGAAGGACATCACTGGTTGTCATAACTTCAGATGACAACTCTGCATAAGGTCTTACACGGCTGTTTGAGTTCGATTAGAGTGCCTTGATTAGTGCGACATACTTTCTTGGCACTCCCTTTGCAGCGAGACATTGTCATAGCATCTTTTGGCCGATGAAGTCACATTCTGCCTTCAGGTCAATAAACATAGCAACTGCTGGACGTTTGTAAGTGTGTTTATGTTCCAGAATCTATCTAAGGGTGGATATATGATCAATACTCCTTCTTTCTGGCCTAAAGCCCGCCTAGTTCTCCTGGGTTTGTTTGTTAGTATGGAGCACCACTTTGCACACAAGTACTTAATGTGTTGAAGAACAGCATATAGTTCATAATTTGAATAAAGACTCTGAATAAACGCATACAATATGACTACAATCTTAACAACAGCGACAAAACTTCAAGCAAAAGATTCCTTTACAACATGAAATAATCTGATTATTATTTTACAAGCATAGCCATAACACATTTTTATATTTTGTCCTTATTTAGTTTATTTTTCAGAAGTGATTATATAATTCACTTAAAAAAACACACCTCAAATAGTGTTTTATATGCTTTGGGTACTTTTAATATTCATATATCTGAGAAATCATTTACACCTGTTCACTTTCTTTTCTGCTTGAAATAATAAAGACGAATTTTTGTTTGGGCGTTTCATTTACAAATTATGAAATCTGTTGTCAGAAATGTAACACACAAAGAGTATTCTTAATGCGATGCTATATTACTATTTATATTCTTATTTCTCTACTTCATTTGTTTCAGAACTAATTGTCGCATCAGCAGAGTATTTTTTTTCTCTCGAAATATAATTCCGTAATTTCATAAACGCATTAAAACTTCTAAAAAGTAATGAAGTTCACTTTATCTTGATTGTCTAACGCTTTATTTATGTAATGCTTTAATGTAATGAATGTAAAGCCTTATATGCATCTGAGTGGAAAACAAAATGTCTGAAAGAATATCTTAAAAATGGTCTTCCATTAAAATAACATTTAATATTGAATTATTCAGTACCCACTGAAAATGCGTCCACCGTAAATTTGGATAATTTCCAGTTTTAATGGCAAATATATATATATATATATATATTAAAACTGATCAATAATTTATATATTCAGAGGTTAGTTATCAGGATTGCTTAAATGAATTTATAAAACAGGCACCGTTGTCTTCGCTCAATACCCATATCAGATGGCCAGAAAAGATCAGCAACAGGGATCGCTGGCAATGAGCGAACCAACCCAGCAGGAACCGATTGTGAAACAAATAGGCAGGAAGAAATAGAGATGGATTGGCTGGCCATACTCTGAGGAAACCATCAAGTGACATCACTAGACAAGCCATCACTCGAGTGGAACCCGAAAGGGAAGAGGCGAGTTGGTCGTCAGTGCAAGGGTGACTTGGAGGAGGTCATGTGAAGAGGAGGTGAAAGCATGTGGGCAGACTTGAAGCGGAGTGAAAAAGTTAGCAGAAAACCGAAGGCGATGGAGGTGGGCAGCTGAAGCCATATGTTCCTCTAGGAATTAAAGGATATAATAATAATAATATTTGGAATTGACATGAAGAATACCGATGTAGAAACAAGTAAGTTTCGTAGCAGGTATGCAGTTTCATTTGAAATTTGCCCGTGGTTTGTTTTGAAAATCATAGTATTTAACCTATAATGTAAAAAGAGGAATTCAACCACGGTGAGTACACTTCATATCCCATAATCACATCAATGTATTCACTCAACTTGATAACGTGCTTTGCGTAATCTTACTTTATGTTGTTTTTCATTACGATTTCCCAGATATCTGGGATAGATGTTGTATTATTTCTATTTTACCAGTTTTGACTCGATTTGATGAACAAAGATTCGATGACTTTCCTCTGTTTTCATCCACCTTCTTGCAAGTGAATGCGATGCAATGGTCTGGCTTTTTTTCTAGGTGATTTAACTTAGCAGGGTCAGTCATTCGAAGTAATGCAATACCTACCCTCGGTATATGGAAAATCGCGATATAAAACAACGAAGAGTAAGGTTATATAGAACAAGTTCTCAAGTCGAGTGATGACATTAACATGAAATTGAGGAATAAATTATGTTCGAAACGTTATTCAGTTATTGGCACTTTATCAAATTAACTTATCTTATATAAAAATATTCAACCTGTAGTTTATAATAAGCTCGAAAACATAAAGCTCTCATAATGTATGCAAGTGGCTTATTTGAGCAAATGTAAGCTAATAATACCAGTTAATGACGTTCACATCCACTAAACTGTCAATTATATATACAAGATTATTCTACTGGAAAAGCCATGACTTAGAAACCACTACATTTTCGCCTAGATTCTTAGATCATGCAGTGAGCATCCGTAGTTAATGACTAACTCGTTATTTACTTTCTGAAATTCATAATGCAGTTTAGTTTTTCCATATTTGCTAATCGAATCAGCCTCAACAAATCTGAACTCAATGATGCTTTTTGTTTGAAATGACCGCTTAAGGAAACCATGTTTCACCTTGAAAGCATTCTTCTCCAATTCACGTTGGAATCAGACATGAACTTGAAATTCCATTTTTTGGATGTTTTTCTGAAAAGGTTCTCTCCAATAATCGATCTACGGAAAACCAACATGGAATGGTCAATACATGAATTTTCATAATTGGGTCCTTTTGGGAAGGTCCACTCCTTATCGTCAAGATTAAGAAGGACATGTTCCAGTGATACAATTGACGCGGAACTGGAGTGACTCTAACAAGTCCTCATAGAGAATGTTTATCCTCCAAGGTTTGTCGAGAAAAACATGAAGTTAAAGCAAATACCAGAAAGAACCCAGACGGTGCCGAAGAAACTGCTATTTAGGAGTGTTGAATTTAAAGGTGATACCGCGGCTGGGATCCTGAAGAATTGCTTCTGCAGATCATTGAGAAAAATCCTCTTTGCGGCTGAGCTACGGATCAATTTTTACAGCTGACAAATGACCAGTGGATGTGTGTAGGATAGACTGCCTCTTTGGGCCACTTCATAGTGTGCTTATAAATCCACCTACTCGTGTGGCGCTAGTTATATTAGCAGCACAAATTGCACACTTTCCAAACTCATTCTTTATTTTGTTTCCAGTTGAAATCACTGTATGGTGTTAGTTATTTTCCCTAGTGTTTGGATAAACCTGTGTTTGAAAAATTTTTGTATTAAAGGCTTCATCAATCTATACTGAAGGGAAATCAATTTCATTCATCTTTAGACTGTTTAATGAAATGAAAATGTTCACTTTACAGTTTTCTAACTTATTACAAGACTCGGAATTTGTCAGTTTCTTTTTACTTCATAACCACTTCTTGTTTCTGATGATTAATCACATCTTACTTCATTAATTTTAAAAGTTAATTGTTGGAATAATTTATGAATTTACTACTATTATCTGTGAAGTACTCTGGAAATTCCCTAAAAATTGTGAATAAAATTTCTTTGATCTATAGAAAAAATTCGGTGACATATATAATTGTCTATGAAAACATTGTTGGTTTAGATTTGAGACTTACACCGAATTGAATGTGTGACAAAGTTTCAGAATTATTTCCGGTCATAAGTTAAATTAATAAAATTACCAAGTGTAATAAACAAGAAGATCAAGGAAAAAAGACATAATAAGATCAGAATTACTGGAAAACTTGACTGTTTGTACAATTACAGATTAAGGATGTAATAATAACAAAATAGGTAGGATGTTCAGATATATAAAAAATAAACAAACAAATCTAGCAATGCAAATAGGAATTAAAAACGTAAAAATAACAGAAATAAACAGGCAGGTTGGATAAGAAAGGTAATGGGATAATCATTGTTAGTAGGACTGACTTTTCATTATGTTTACGATATGGACAACGGTTTGACGTATTTCTTATGAATGCTTACCGTGAGTCTGACATTTTGGATCGCCAGAGCCAGCAGTATTCCTAGATACCTTGATTTCAATCCTTGTGATAGGTTTGATCAAATCTTGTATATGACTTTGAAGGACTTTTCAAAGGGAGCTGAATGGCCTGAATTCACCAGATGTGCTGTTACCGAACTATGTACACAGTCGCATTCTCCTTTGCTAACCATGCTGGGTAGTGTTCCCCAGCGCATTTGTAAGCGCGTGCATGGTACGGCCAATGTACTCGGCTCCACACGAGCAAGTGAACTACTAAATGTATGTTGAAGTGGTGCAGTGTGACAGCTTGTCTTTCACGTGCTGGCTGAATAGTTTCTTACAGGAAAATGTTACTCGTACACCGGAGGCGACGTATTTTTAACTAAAAGAATTCGAAAGCCGTCTACGGAGAAATTCTGCTTCAGTATCACTTTTAAATTCGAGGTTAATTATCAACATCTTTTTTTGGATGACTTGGACCTATTCAGGCGCTTTCTTTGGTGTTTGATTTTTATGAAAGTCCTTATGTGTCTAGTATTTCACAATAAGTTATGTAAAACTGTGACAGATTTATGTTGCACGTCATATGATATACAGAACACGCAGTCTGAGAAACAAGTCATAGTGATAAGAAAGCGTACAAATTTGGTAAGCAGATCAATAAGACAATTGCCAGATGTGAAAAAACAATCATCATGGTTTTTTCAATGAAGCGAATATATAAGTCGCTCGCAAGTAAGTTATTAATAACACGCTGGAAGACTCTCAACAGCTGGTGAAAAATGGTAATCGGATCACTGATGTACCATTGCTGGTCTTTTGGTAACTAACAGTTACTGGTTTAAAATGATGCATTTGATTAAAATACTCTTTCCAGAAATTTATTTAGGTTAATAAACAAGTACAGGTAAAAGCCACTGTTCTACTGTTCTACATAATCTAGTCGATTATTCTTATTTCCTTTATAGCATAAAGTGTTTCTACTGGGATTGTCCTTCGTAAAATAAACTTATATACATAAAATATTCATTCCTTTGTGTTCTGAGTTGGACATGGGGCTTCAGGCTTCACCTTTGAAGTTTCAGTAGCTCTAGTGGCGCCCTTTTCATGGAGTGGGGATGCTAGCCTCACATCCAAAGTTCCTTCCTTACCGAGCTCACTACCGCCTAAGTGAGGTCTTGGATCAAACCTCGGACCACAAGAGTGGTTGGTGAATATTATACTGCTGAATCAACAACACATAAACTTATGTTAGATTTACACGCTTTCAGCATGTAAAATTTATGCATGACGCCTAATTATTTTTCAGAAAGTAATGATTATTTTGAAATATATGGGACCCCGGTGGGTGCGTACTGATGAAGAGTCCCGAACCAGGATGAAACAGCTGTCCAGTACTCCCTGCAATTTTTCCAATGGTTCTGTAACCTATGTCGGCTCATTATGAAATCCTGTAACCAATCTAATCCCTACAGACCAATACTTGGAGATAGTTAAAATATGCATTAAAATAAAGGTTTTCTTTGTATTTCCCAATGAATGAAAAACAAAACGAGATTGTTTTTTACTGGCGTTTCGCTATTTAATGCTAATAGCTTTCTCAAATTATTATTAAACCGGAATTTACAAAATCTCAGCACATACATTACAAAGAGTTAAGGGGTGAGAAAAACAGACTTAGTTCAACTTAGAAGGACATATTGAAAGTCAGAATATTTATTATTTATTTTATTTATTTTGATTACAGCTTGATTCTACACCGTATTTTTGGTACAAGTATGGAATTTTCAGCGTGGATATCGGTAGCCCAAAAATCGCAGGCCAACCACGGATATCAAGTGTGCGTCGGCGTGGGCTCGACCCCCGGACCATGTGCATGGTCGGCGAGAGTCCTAACCACTGTGCCACCGACGCACAATGAAGATCACTAAAACCAAATATCAAAGGTAATAGTATATCTGTTATTATATTAAAACAAAGTTTACTAACTTGATCATCGTTCGTTAATCTGGGGTTAATTTTTGCTGTCAAGTTGGTGAATTGGTGAAGATAACAAAACCAAGTGTAGATTGTGAAATAGGAATGATGGACTAAAACAGAATCTGACCTGGCTACAACAGCCCCCTCCCCCATGAAGTGGAATAATCAACACAAATGTGATAAGCAAGTTCACTATGTAAACACACACTACTTTTATAATATCACACACTGATCAAATCCAATAATCTACATTTGGTTTTGTTATCTTCACCAATTCACCAACTTGACAGCAAAAAATAACCCCAGATTAACGAACGATGATCAAGTTAGTAAACTTTGTTTTAATATAATAACAGATATACTATTACCTTTGATATTTGGTATTAGTGATCTTCATTGTTATTCTGACTTTCAATATGTCCTTCTAAGTTGAACTAAGTCTGTTTTTCTCACCCCTTAACTCTTTGTAATGTATGTGCTGAGATTTTGTAAATTCCGGTTTAATAATAATTTGAGAAAGCTATTAGCATTAAATAGCGAAACGCCAGTAAGGGTGGATGGATGTTCCACCAACGACAATGGTTGGGGTCGCGCTAAATCACGAATTAGTAGAAGTTAGAATTCATGAGCCATTGAATCAGGTCTCAGTGGCTGAATGGTATACGAGCTTGCCTTGTAACCAGAAGGTCCTGGGTTCGAATCCCAGTGGGTGCGTACTGACGATGATTCCCAAACTAGGATGAAACAGGTGTCCAGTACTCCCTGGTTTTCAATGGTTCTCTAACTGATATCAATCCGTGATCAACTCGAAAAAAATAACTAACCCTTACAAACCAAACTATAGAAAAACAATATCGTTTTGTTTTTCATTCATTGGGAAATACAAAAAAAACTTTATTATAATGAATATCATATACCCAATGCCCAAATTCTTTCAAACCGTTAAAAGTGAACATGGTTTGGACAGATATAATAGTTAAAATATGTTCTTAATAACAACTCATTTTTAGTGTATTCATCCAACTCTGTCTTCCAGAATATATATATATATATCTGGACCTAATTCAAATAGTTCAGTTAGTTCGATAATAAACGCTTATTCACTACAGTTGTGCCTTGTCTGATTAATGAATCAACATAACTGAATAAAATATAATGTAAACAGCTAATCAAGAGAAACGATCACATGAAGATATTTGTGCTATTTTTTTTACCCAAATCATCTCAGAAGTGATGCATCAGGTATCGTGCTCTCTCAGAACTATATTTTACTGTACAAAGAGTAGCCTGTACTCATAACGCTAATTTTTACTATCATATTCAAGAATTCTTACCATGCAATTATCTTTTTTGATATCTTTCACGTTCCCCAGTTGAACATAGGGCTTCAAGCTAGACGCTTGAAGTTTCTGTAGCAGTTTTTGTTTTACAGGGTGGGGTTGTAAGCCTCATGCCCAACCTTTCCTCTTTACCAGGATTATTTATGGCTAAGCGAGGTAAAGGAGTGCGTCAGCCGGGAATCGAACCCCGGACCATGTGCATGGTCGGTGAGTGTCCTAACCGCTGTGCCACCGACGCACATGCAAATATCTAATTACCAAAAATTTACAAATTTGTTCCAAGCTACACTTGATCCTTAGTAATTTAAGCAATTTGTCTTGTTAGGATGATTGTCATATTGAACTGATATCAAATAGCAAACCACTGAATAACCATAAACACTTGAAGGATGCTTAGTTTCAGTTTTAAACCTATCAAACAGTTAGGATTTAAGAGACGTCCGTGGACTGAGAATAAGTCTTTCCGTTTTCACATTGACATCTTTACGATTTACTCATAGTATTGGCTTCCAGTTGCCTCAGGTGCTTATCCATTTATCCAGACAGGACAATTAAATGTATCCAATACTCTTGCTAAACAGCAGTATGCTGAAACTAGTTGGAGTTTTTAGGACTAATGAGTTATATAAAAAAGTGTTAGGGGCAAATTATCCTTAACTTAGACACTCATCACTGTTAAAATTCGACAAGTTGTATTACAGGTTGTGGACATAGATGAGATTTCGAAAAAAATCTCTTGTATTTTAATATTTAATCAATCTTTTTTGTTAACATCAACTTTCTAGTTATGGGCACCAAGGAATAGCCTTTTATTACCGACATGTGTTTGTCTTGACTTGCGTTATGAATTCCTTTTTTGGAGAAAAATTATTTGTTTCCAACTCATATGATATTGGAATTTTGAGCATCATGCATGGTCGACTATCGTCAAACATGCACGTGGTCCGGAGTTCGATCCCCTGCCGACCCACACCTGATATCAATGGTTGGCCTTCGGATTTGGGCTACCGATATCACAAGCTGAAAATTCCACACTTGTACCAAAAATATGGTGTGGAATCAAGCTATAATAAAAAAAGGATGGGTGGCTGAATCGTAAACGTTTTTAATAGACTAGTAAATGTGATGACTTGTTTATAAATATTTATATTTTTGCAGCATTTGATTGAAACTCATTGCTCAGTAGCATCCATGATATTGATTTGACCCTTAAACTAAATCGATCTCTACCAAGGCATTTTTGTCATAATCTCTAGAAACATAACAAAAAAATACAGCTGCTTGCAGTTAAGAAAATCTGTAAACTAACTGCAAAACTATGGTTTAAGGCATATTTTACTCAAAACTAATAGTTGTTTAAGGGAAATAGTTGCTTATACTGGTGATTTTTCATACAGTTTAATGGGATGAGGAGCTCACTTTCTGAAAATCATTTCTGGATTACGCAACCTGGTGCTTTGAATTACATCCTTAAGTTATTAGTGTTATTACAATATATTATCAGGGATTTGGTTGATTACAGCTTTGATCGTCAGTTGACATCAATTAGAGAACCAGTTGACGATCTGTGAGTACTGAACAGGCATTGCATTCTGGTTTGCGATTCCTCAGCAGTACACACACACTGAGGTTCAAACCCAGGACTTTCCGGTTACGGGGCGGGCTCGTGGACTATTCAGCCAAAGTCATAATGAGAAGTTGTGACCAGTGGCGTCTACCAAGTATGGTAGGAGGACAATTACTCGCCTGTGACGTTGGCTGGTGGTCGCGCTACATAATATCACGAATTGTCTAAAGTTGGAATTCACGGGCTCTTGGATCGGGTCCCAGAGGCTGAATTGTCCACGAGCACGCCTCGTAACCGGAAAGTCTTGTGGCTGAACATCAGTGGGTGCGCACTGTTGAGGACTTGCAAACCAGGATGCAATGTCTGTCCAGTACTCCCAGATTTTCCAATGATTCTCTAAATGTCGTCAACTCGTGTCCAAACCTATGGTAAATTAGTCTGATTGTTAACCCTTTTATGTTAAAAGTAATAAGTGTTGATTTCCAGTCTCATAAAAACCGTCTAGGACACATATGCATCTTGCTGACAAATCCTGGATATTGTTGCTAGCTGCTATCAAACAGATGATCGGTTTATTTATTCTGAGTAAATGGCTAATTTATAATCATACATCTGTATGAAAATTAACCTCAAATTCTCTTCATTTTTGTGTTGTATACTATGTACACACTTTCTGATAAGTCTACATCCTTATTTAAAAGATAACCTTATTTAGTCTAATAGATATGATTTGATTTCATTTTATTTAGACTTTAATTACTCATTCAGGATCTTAACTCACATGTTTTTGCAGGTATGCTAAAACGAGTGGGCTACTTTAATTTCTATCCAACATATTGCATCTAATTTCCTCCATTTTTGTTGTTTTAATCTTCTAATTATGTTTTTGAGTAGCAATATGAACTCACGCGAATTTTTAATTGGCTTCAAGAAGAAAATGAAGGAAAGATGTTATAGAGGATTGAGTCTTGCTTCAGAAATAGTAATGTTGTGTCACACGCTATACTGTCGATATGCACTTTACTTGAAGATTTTATACGGAAAGTCAATACTTTGAAAGAAATTACTCAGAGAATTCTGTACTGTGTTTAGGCATAATTTTCAGAATAAAGCTGATATTCTTGTTATTATTTTTATTCGTGTTGCCTATATGTATGTAGTAATGTTGAATAACCTAGTATAACTTTGCATAAAGATTATTGTGAAAGCGGTGACATCCTGTATTTCAGCAGGTAACGAAATATTCACCAATAAGATAAACAAAGATTCATTAGCTTTTCAAAGGCTTTGTATTCTATGGCTTACACTTGTATTCATGTTATGTTAAAAATGGCAGTTAGTCTCACTAAATTCCTCAGTCAATACGTATGATAATTTTATTATTGCGTTCCCAGTGGAACACAGGGCTTCAAGCAAGAGTTTTGGAGTTTCATTAGCAATGGGTTTATTTGTACTGGGTGAGGTCGCTAGTCTTATACCCAACCTTCCCTCTCTGATGGGCTTATAACTGGCTAAGCAGCTAGGTCTGGGAGTGCGTCGGCCGGGGGTCGAACCCTGGACCACGATCACGGTTGGCGAGCATTCTACTTCTGTGCCACTGACGCACCAGTACGTATGATAAAAACTGGTATCATTGGTAGATCTGAAATGGATAAAATACAGAAAGGATTATTAAAGAAATAAATTGTCCCTAAGATATAGAAATCCGGTTGAATGTTTTCATGAAAAACAATTAACATTATGATAGTAATAATAATTACTGCTATGGTAAGGAAGACAAAGTCAAGCGAAGCGTTTAGAAAGAACATTAACAAAAACCGAGGTAAAGGAGAGAGTTTACAAAACTTTACTAATTTGTTCAATGCATTTTAAGCTTGTAAGATCCCAATATACATATTGAACAAGGAAACAATTTTTTTACTGAAGATGTAGTTAATCAATTGACCACTTCCATGTGTATCTACCAATTCACCTGCTCTTGCGGAGCGAGGTATATAGGTCGTTCGATGCGAGTTTTATCTAAAAGAGTTCAAGAACACTATCCCGCCTGGCTACGGAAAGGTAACAATGGAGCAATAAGGAGCGCCATTATTGAGCATATACTCAACACTGGTCATTCAATTTGCAAGGAGAAGTCATTCAAAGTCATCTATAAAGTCAAAAGAAGCCTTCCAAAATCGACAAGCTTCCGTATACTTTGTATTGCCGAAGCCTTAGCGATTTGGATAGAAAAGCCTGAATTATGCACACAGAAGAAACTTCTCCACCCCCTCCTACTACCGTGGGTTTAATTTCAAGTTCATCTGTCATCAACATTTTGTTATCAAATTTTTTTTTTGCAATATTCGTATAATAATTTTTAGTAACGAACCCATTCAATCTTTTCACCTATTATCTAGTTTATTTTCATAATTGTCTCCATACTCCTTCACGAACATCTAATCTTTCTAAACATGTCTATATTACGTAACCCTACTCACATCTTACCAATTTTCACCCCACTTAGTTACAACTTTGATTGCTATTCACACAATTTAATTTCTTTATTATTTTGATGATGTAATCAACAACCCACACTAACTGTTATTTTGATTTTGTCAAACCTTATGTACACACACACACACAAAATTAATTGTATATATTTGCGACTGTACAGCTAATAGAATGAATTCGCCGAAAAGAGACTCTTCGCTGAACTAATTTGTTCTTATTAATCAATTATCGCCATTTTGTCCAAATGTCTTTACCGATGTATTCGCTTGTCTGTACCTTTACAGTTTTGTTACCACTCTGTAATTCCAAAAGAAATTTGTGAATGTACTGCTGTGGTCGCAAAGGTTTTTTTAAAAATTATCCATCTTTATTATCATGATTTTCTTTTAAAGTAACGGGCTTTGATACTGATTTTATTTACTCAGTGAAACACACACAACTTTTGTTGCATCTCTTTTCTTGTGGACAGAAATCTATAAAACTGACACCAATACAAAATTTGTGTACAAACAATAATAGAGACGTAATTCTTTAGTTGAAAAGCCATCTTTACATTTGTTTAGAAGAGTAACTACTCTTCAAATCCCTTCATGAACAATCTATTTATAATACAGACACTTATCCGAATATTTTAATTAATTTTGTAACTACTGTCATTTTCTCCTCACCTGGGTGTCACTATTCTAACATTCGCATATCTTCTTTGGACCTAATCCTAATTACACGTCTTTGTTTTTGATTAAAGCTTAGTGTGTTGTTTTACTGATCGTGAATTGGCGGAAGTAAGAATCCATGGGCCATTGGATCGGGTCCCAGTGGCTTAACGGTATACGGGCTCGCCTTGTAACCAGAAGGTCCTGGGTTCGAACCGTGGCGGTGGGTTCGTATTGCTGAAGAGTCCCAAACTAGGACGTAGGAAACAGCTGTCCAGTATTCCCAGCTGGTTTTCCAATGGTTCTCTAACCAATGTCAGTTCATGATGAAATCCTGTGATCAATCAACCAAATCCTTACAAACCAATACTTGATACTTTTTTATTTGAATGAATTAAAAACTATGCTGTGGAGTGCTTGTTTTACCTTGGATTGTTCTCCGGAAAAGTGTTTTACTCTGTATGATTCTTGTAGACAGAATTTCCATCCCATTTTGTTGGGTATACTCTACTTGATTTTTAGGTGTTTTACACCTGTGAATGACTAATTAATTTTTGTACAGTAAGAATTTCGTCCTCAAGCAACTTTTAGATTGTATAACTTCTACACGGTAGTGTTGCGGTAGTTTTACATTTTTGATATAAGCTTCTATCGTTCAATAGTATTACAGATACTCTCACGTTAAATTATGTATTGAAATTGTTAGAGTGTGATTTTGAAAGGCGTGTAACTCGCAAAAGTTTGTTAAGCTCAACAGAAGAACACATCGACTGATTTCCTATATTCAGACCGAAATACTTGAGTTTTGTTCATTAAAATTTGTACGTTGAGTCATAAATTACAAATACATTATCATCATTATCTAATACACTATGATATCGCTCTTATTCAAAAAGATTGAGTAGTAAGTATTCTGAAGTCCTAACTACAACCAGACTTTGAAATATTAAAAATGTCAAATTTTTTACGAGTTGATCAAGGATTGATATCAGTTAGAAAACCATTGGAAACCAGGGAGTACTGGACACCTGTTTCATCCTAGTTTGGGAATCATCGTCAGTACGCACCCATTGGGGTTCGAACCCAGGACATTACGGATACAAGGCAAGCTCGTATACTATTCAGCCACTGGGACTCGATTCAATGGCTCATGAATTCTAACCCGACCGAAAGCTGCTACCTTTACGTGGTGGTCGGGCTTGAACACCGCAATGACCTAATCAAGCTATACTGGCTGAGACTTAAGTCTCTTGAGGTCCTACCATGCCAGAAAGGTTGTTTGGATAGCGGTTAAACAAAAGCAGCTACCCATTCCAACACTATGATACATAAAATAAACTCAGAATTCTAACTTCTACCAATTCGTGAGAAGTGACCAGTGAGGTCCATCCAGATGTCACGTGTGAGGATGGATGTCCCACCTACAATAATGGTTGGTGTCGCGCTAAATCACGAATTAGTAGAAGTTAGAATTCATGAGCCGTTGAATCAGGTCTCAGTGGCTGAATGGTATACGAGCTTGCCTTGTAACCAGAAGGTCCTGGGTTCGAATCCCAGTGGGTGCGTACTGACGATGATTCCCAAACTAGGATGAAACAGCAGCTGTCCAGTACTCCTGGTTTTCAATGGTTCTCTAACTGATATCAATCCGTGATCAACTCGAAAAAAATAACTAACCCTTACAAACCAAACTATAATAAATGTCAAATTAACTGAAGCTCTCTCAGTCAGTTGTAAGTAGTGGATAGGTACAAAAAAAGCCATTTTATTATCGATTCAAATTTAATTTTTCAAATGTACATGATTTAGGTTAATGGCTTTTATGATATCCTGCCTACATATGACGAAGTGGTCGAATTTATTCATTAGAAACTAGGAGATCTTCCTTTGAAATTAATCAGGAATAGTCACGGAGTTGTCATTCTATAGATAGTTTACTACTGGTTCACTATACCTAACCAGCGATGAAAGTATTTCTTGAAAATGTATATTCTAAACTATTTTATCTAAGAGACATTAAAACGTTAAGAAATCAAAAAAAGTTTTAATACAATAAAATGACTATAGGTCAAGTAAAAAATGAATTCAACTTAAACAAATACAGAATAAAAATTCATAAGAATTAAAACAGTTAGCGACATTGAATGTAACCTGAATTTCATAAGTAAAAAGACACATTAACGAGGTTACTTTAGGCACTTTATCGACTACTGTAACGATAAAAAATAGATAAAACAACGTTATTGTTTTAAGGTCTATTTTATTAGTACTCTGCTACTAGTATAAATAATAATAGTTATAATAATTCTGAAATTTAACTCCTGGTTAAAGAGATAATATAGCAGTTAACACAACGATATATAAATGGGCAAGAAAATTCACTTTTTATGCCCAGCGTAAATTTAGTTATCAAGTATACAATGAGGTTGATATTGTGCTTCTCACTACCAATGTTCTACAGTGCAATGTACAAATTATTGTAACTGCATTCACTTACAAAAAATAGTCAAATGGCTTATAGTCTAATATATATACCTTCAGAATTTAAAAATATAATATATGGATATCAGTTAAGTATTAATTAATCTGTTGCATTCATGCTAACTGTAAGCAAATTATGAGGGAACGGTAATTGTTACTAGTGAAATATCAGACAGTTACTTTGATTCCACCTCGAACTTCCAATGTACACATCCATAACTGTATTTCATACTATCATAAATTCTGGTAAGCGCGGAGTGTAATATTGAATTTTGTAAATAAATAGAGTTGAATCAAAGGAATAACAATGTCAGTGTAAATCAACTCGGCTAATAAACTATTTAGTTTTTGCAGTTTTTTTGCAGCTTGCATTATAATACTACATTCAAAATTCATGATTTAGTCGTAAGAGAATGGGATATACATGAAAAAAAACTATAATTTCCATAACCTTGGAATAGAATTTTGTGTTTAAATATATATTGTGCGTCAGTAGTTTAGTGGTGGATTGCTCACCAACCACGGACGTAGTCCGGGGAACGATGTACTGCGAAATCTCACCTAGTCAGTAGTTAACCAGGTAAAGACAGAAGGTTCGGTGTGAGGCTAGCAATCCCGTCTCGTTAAAGACAAAATCACCACCAGTGAAACTTCATAGGTGAAGCTTAAAACCCTACGTTCCACTACGAACACAAAAGAATTAAATGAAAATAATGAATTTGAAGATATCATCAAATGTATATGAAAAAATCGTACATCTCATTGAAAACTCCTCATAATCTTAGAGTGTTGCAACTTCTCTTCTGCCTCTAGTTCAACTAAGAAATTATAATGATTTTCCATAGTGAAAGTTTAATTTGAGGAAAACAGTTAGGTTAGCACTGTTAATTCCCTAATAGTTGTAAACCAGTTTGAGTTCAAATCCGTATATGTAGATAAGGCAGATACAAAGTTTCACCCTAAAAGACTACCTGTTACCAGTCAGATTTGTCTTTTCCATTATGGACAAATTTTGTTTTGATAAAGTCTCAGTGTTATACAGTAATGTTTACTGATGACGTTTAGAGCACAATTTACTGCTCATAATCATATCAAGGTACTCACACAACTTTCAAACTTCATTTATATAGTTCCATTATTTTTCACTTGATTTGATTGGTAGTAGTACTCTCCATATTTCAGGTATGAGTGATGAGTCATTCCTATTGCATGTGTTGGGTGTAGACTCGATGAACAAGGATTCAGTAATCAACCTCTCTCTCCACCTACGTAGATTACTTTTTAGAATTTTAACCCTCTCCCACCCTATTGTGTGGTTGTGTCTTAATGCATGCAGTGCAATGTAGGACTGACCTTTTTTCTAAATTACTTATCTTCTCGGGGTCAACCATTCTTACCTTAGCTAAATTCTTATGTTCTGTCTGTCTGGATTCAACATAGAACTTGGCACCGAAGTGCACCAGTTCGAGTTGCCACCTTCCAAATAGCACACAGAGGTAGACAAGAAGATGAGTGAAGAGAATCAATACAGTCTGACAAGTATAAGAGTGAAACAGAATGGGTAATGGTAGAAAGGAATATGAAAGATTACAGAGACTGAATACATCTGCGCCATTGACAACGATTTTGAGCCATGTCACCTATTGTCTCCAGCCATTGATTCCTAGAGTCCCGAGGGCCCCAACCCGGGAGTCTGCATCTCCCTACCTGACTCAGTTTAACTGTCAAGGATTTCATGGATTGATGAGGCCATGTTTTTGTTTGGCCACCACTGGCTCTTTTCCAACCTGCACCTATATCAGCTAGTAATGCCCGTCGGGGGAGGCGGTGGTTAGGCATGCGCAGCACGTGACCTAGCCATCTTAGTCTATGTAACTTTATAGCCTCGTCGATTGATTTTCCCTCTTTGCCCAACACTCTACGCCTAACGTCAACATTACTTACCTTGTGAAACCACCTAACGTGAGACAGAGATCGCAGACATCTATGATCGAAAGCAGTCAACCTTTTCATGTCTTCAACTCGTATTGGCCATGTTTCAGAGCCATAGAGAAGGACGGAGCGAACTGATGAGCAGTACACACGTCCCTTGGTTGATAACCGGATGTCACGCCTACGCCAGAGATGGTGTAAGTCAGCGAAAGCAGCTCGAGCTTTTCGGATCCGTGCTGAGATTTCATCGCCAATCAGTCCGTTGGTGCTAATACAACTTCCCAAATAGGTGAAGTGGTCAACATGTTCTATCACTTCACTCCCTATCACTAAGTTAGGGGTTGACGTGGTCCAGTCCTGTAGCAGCATCTTACATTTTGTAGGGGCGAATCGCATGCCAAACATACGAAGATTGCTGCTCAAGGTGTTCAGAAGACTCTGCATTTTGTCAGCATCCTCCCCTAACAGGACTATGTCATCTGCATATTCTAAGTCCATTAGATTATTCCCTGGTAACAAGTCGATTCCTAAGTCACTACGTTCAGTTAAGGATACTTCCATCAGCATATCTATGATGAAGTTAAACAGAAATGGGGAAAGTGGACATCCCTGTCGGACACCACTGGTTGTTACCAATTCAGATGACAATTCCCCATAAGCCCTTACACGACTACGTGAGTTTGAATAGAGTGCCTTGATTAGTGCAATGTACTTTCTTGGCACTCCCTTCACAGTCAGACATTGCCATAGTACCTTTCGATCCACGGAGTCGAAGGCCGCCTTCAAGTCAAGAAATATGACAATTGTTGGACGCCGAAAAGTGTGTCTATGTTCTAGAATCTGTCGAAGAGTGAAGATATGATCTATGCACCCTCTACCTGGTCTAAAGCCTGCTTGATTTTCCCTTGTCTGTTCCTCCCGAGTTCTGCTTAGTCTATGCATGATTACTGAGCCTAGGATTTTAGAGACTATGTTCGTTAGGCTGATCCCCCTATGATTATCACACGAGGACTTGTTTCCCTTCTTGAATATCGGTATAATAAGTGACTTACCCCAGTCTGATGGAACTGTCTCTGATTCCCAGACTTTGCCTAGTACCTCAGTTAATCTACAAACTAGTATGTCACCCCCATATTTAAACACCTCCGGAATAATTCCGTCGGGTCCTGCCGCTTTGCCTCGTTTCAAATTACTGATAGCTTTTGTGACCTCACTTACAGACGGCGGACCAGTGTCTATATCCCATTCGGGTGTGTGCTGGATGTCGGGGAGGTTCAGTGTGGCTGTAGGCAAGTTAAATTGTCCCTCAAAGTGTTCTTTCCAGCGTTCAAGGCGTCTATCCTGAGAGCTAATTAAGGAGCCATTTTTCTCAGAAATAGTCTCACTTATGATTTGCCTTCTCCCACCCGTTTCCCTGATGAGTCTAAAGTTTCCCTGATGAGTCTAATGTTCTGACAATCTGACTACCCCGACCTACTAGTATGACCTATGTAGTTGAACTCACAGTCATTGCAGGGTATTTTGTAAATTATATTATTTTGTCTAATTGGGTCAACTGGGTCCTTTAACCTACACAGCTTGTCCCTGAGTGAGTTTGTAGGTTTAAATGCCACCTTAATTCCTGCTTTATTAAGAATCTTACGTAGGGTCTCAGATGTCTCTTCTTTATATGGCATAACTGTAGATGACTTATATTCTCTCTTATTTATAATATTATTACTAATTTCACAATTATATTTATTTTTCGTTTGGCCTTTTCCGATCTTCCTAATGAATTTTTAAGGGATAGTTATTTAACACTAATGCCTCTTTTATCTGTTTTTTTTTCATCATCAACATTACTGTATAACATTGTGAGACTTTATCAAAACAAAATTTATCCATGATGGAATTACACTCTACCACAGTGCACAAGTTTTATTCTTATATCAAAGATTTGTCTTTTCATCACTTTTACCATAGTAATAGAAGTACCCTTTATTATATGGTTTATAATTAACCTCAGCTTTCTAGCTTTATCGTATATTTTATCTTATATTGATATGTCATTTGTTTCAAGTTTTAATATTCGATTATAGTTGTGCATACATCCATTCATACAGGCTTGTTCGATTTAATTCAGTACTCACCGAAACAGTGAATACATTGGTCAGTAAAACAACACTGCGGATGATAATAATAATAATAATAATAGTCAAACGACTTGAACACTCTAAACCACAAGTGAAATGAGTAGGAAAAAAGGGAAAGCTTATTTTTGAAAAAAATGTCAAATGGTGATTGGTAGATTAAAACACCAGTATGTTGCTATGTCTCTGAAAATGTGTTTGAGTAATATATGTAAGAGAAATGAAGAGGTGGGCAGTTTGATGAAGTTTGTTAATTTTTGATTCGTCAGTATCACTTTACAGCTAATTACTTGAAACTAAAGGTCCCTTTAATTCTTTTTTCAATTGCTATTATCACTATTACTGCTCCCCTTTACAAATATATGTATATATGTAGGGCATATACGTTTCAGATTCAATACCCATAAGTAATCTTTTCATATTTACCGCTAATTACCTTTTTACTTAGTAACAGTATCAACTTATAGTCTTAAATTATACAGTATAAGAAATAGAAATCACCGAATACCTAAAAAATATTAAGTTATTTACTCAGTGTTATTACTGCATACAAATCAAACAATGCATTGTAGTGCAGTTAAAAAGAATTATTACTGTCAGCTATTGAGGACCTTTCTAATGGTATTTATTCTACCTAAAACTTTATCATATTTTATTCATACAAATGTAATTGCCTATCCAGTTAATTATGATACAACCGAAAATGAATATCGATCGATGCCTTATCATCAAGTATCTTCAAGTCCTTTAAGCCGCCGAATTCAACATTACTATGATTCATTTGACAGTCCATATTCACATGATGTAATCATGACATATCCCAGCAGAACAATTCATAAGCACATTGGAGATGTTGGTTTTGAAAATAAACGAGCATTTTTTGGCGCATATCCCGAAGGTTCTCCATCATTCTCATTTAATGGTGATATGCGTTTATTATCAGAAATGCAACTTATGAAGGCAAATGCTAATCACCTAAGAGATATTGGGTAATTGTAATACTTCTAACAATTGTTTATGAGCATTATTGTTGTCAACACGGGAAAAAATTATTTCATAAATATAATTAATTTGCATGTAAAAGTGGTTTAAAATTATACTCTTCGTTAAATGACAATTTAGTCGACTATATTACAATAAATTAAATATAGAGAATGTGGCAAAAGTAAGGAATTGGATTCTCCTGAATGATTTTTTTTTTATTATTTTATCTACACGCTTACTGATATGTCATATTAGTAGTACCATAGTGCGATACATTTGGGACATTAACAAGTTTGAAATGCTTTAGATAAATGTCTCTTAAGGTGATGATACAATCGCAAAACCGATTTATAAGAAGGTCGCTCATTTATCATAAATTAAGTAACACTTTCAATGTGTTTAAAGCCACCATCTGTAATTAATTTTTTCTCTCTTAGGGTATCAAATCTGTAGAGGTGTCAATCAATTTGAATTTATTCTCTAAAATGTAATGATTTATGTGATTAACACGTGACACGTCTGTGTAGCACTTCTCACCGTTTTTCTTGATAGCAGTGAGATAAAGCTGCTGAAGGTGGATGTGGAGAGATTGACAGTTTTTGACCATAGATGCTCCTATTCAATTCCCCATATTATGTGTGTCGATATGTTCAGTAATAACTCAGTTTGTAAAAGCGGAGATTCAAACCATGAGGTTTTGAAGTTACATTGATTGAAGTGGCTACGACATTGTACTCGTGTTAGGGCACTGAATTCCTAAACGGTGAATATTAATTCAAACCAAATGCGTGATCTGTGAGCATTCTACCGGTGTGCCACCGACGCACCTTGCGTTTATGTACAAAACGGTTTTGACGTGCTCGCGAAGTTGACATGATGTCATTTACCAGGAGACTCCCAAATTAATAAACAGTGTACGGAAATTACACTTGTATAACTTATACCCAGAAAGTTCAAATTGAGACAAAACAAGACCAGAAAATGACAAATTCTTGGATACAATGGAAACCGGGTTGCGTGACAGTGACAAGAGATCGATAATATGATAAATAACCAGTGAGTTGCGAGGCAGTGAGATGAACAGAATTACATCACAGCCAAAGATGAAGAGGTTAAAGCCAAAGATTACGTAATCTGCTAGAGTGGAGAGCAAGGTCATTGAGTTAACAGGGTAAGAGGAGACTGATAACTGGGTTTTAAGTGTTGGTTAGTAATTGCCTCGGCGAAATTTAGAAGAACTGAACTATGTTGTCTGTTGATAGTTTTAATAGATTTCATGACCTATATTAACGAGATGTCTGGCAATGATACTGTTGAAAGCGTTTGTTCCCTTGATATGTAAGCTTTTTGGTATGTGTTCAGAGAATCAAAGGTGTATCCTTTTTTCTGTTCTCCTGATGTAACTGCTACCAACCATACAAGTAAATTTGTATTCACAGAGCTAACATAAAAAGGGCATCTATCGAACTTCGATTGCGCCAAAAAGCATATTCAGTAGACGGAAATCAACTTAGCTACAGGATGGGTTCTGCGTAGTGAAGTACTTAACCTTCTGTTGACTGCTCCTGCAATATAATCGCTTCTGAAGTCGAGTTGTGTGCAAATAAAATTCTTTATCACTGTGATTTGTTTTGCATATAGTCCTCACACTTCCCGTACTTGTTAATGAATTTCTGAGGGTAACTTTTATTTTTTCGTATCTCAAGAACCGAAAATTCTTCCTCCGGTTATTCAATGGGGGAGAGTTCTGACCGATGCTTGTTTATATCTAATTGGTGAAAAAATTATTGAAATTTAAGTATTGTGCATTCCACACACACTTTCGGTAAATGGATCGTTGAAGACTACCATGTTCCTAGCATTGCATGACGACGTCTAGAAAAAGGAATTCTCTCATTACTTCATTGTGCCATAGTAAAGTCAATATTCTTATGTGAAGCATTGAATAATCCAAATAGATAGGATGCAAAACTTTCATTGTTACATACTACACAAATGTCATCAACATATGGACAATAAGACATTTTGTTGATCACATGCTTTAGCTTTGTTCTGTCAGGATTAGATATGCAGACGCCTGCTAATACATGACTTAATGGACTGACCATATAACAAACCGTTCTTTTTACTTTACCAAGTCTTTGCCTGTTGGTCTTAGTCTCTTAAAGTGTATGTCAGGCTTTCTCAGGATACTAAGAATCAGTGGTTTGGGAATGTCAGTGACATGGTTCGAAATCTTTCGTACTGGTTAAGATAAATTCACGCCTAGTAATCTTCTGAACTCAAAAAATAACCAATAATCTTTATCTACTTATTCTTATCTCTTTCTTCGACTTTCAAGTATTGTTCTCAGAATTGTGACTACTTGCACTAATAGACTTTATTCAAATTTCTACTCCGCTAAATCAATCACTAATACCCTCTCATTTGGGATGAAATCAGACTATTAATATGAAATTTATTACTGAATACATAAGAACCGACTGTCTGAAATTTTCCACCCTGAAAACCTGTGCAAGTGAAGTTCACTACGGTACTTTTAGGTTGCTTGAAGTACTGTTGACTTTAAATTATTGCTATTTTGTGGACATTAAAATTTACATTCTTTCGAAATTTATTAGAAATTAAATGTTAATTTAGGAATTCGGTAAACTTATGAAAAATTCGTGCTTTATATGGATTTAAAATATCTTCACAAATCTACAAGGTAAAAAAATCTTTCAGCTTATTTCACTCAATATTTTGAGTTTCATCCTAGTTATTCATGAAGATATTATAATCAGATAGTGAAATCTGATGTTTAAATCCTTTATACAGTACAATATGATTCGACAGTACTCCAAGAGTCTTTATTCTAATTAAATACACCAACAATTCTCCGCTTGTTATTTTTAGGCTACACTTTAAAACTAATTTTGGTAATTCTCAAGCCTAGAACCCAGTTGTTTTCATACTATTCAGGGTAAAAAGAAACTAAGATATTATTTATGCAAGTTAACTGCTAAATAGTCGTGAACGCTGATCTTAGTCTAACAATCAAAAGTATTAGAATGATCAGCAATCTAAGTAATATAAAATTACTGTATGCAGTAAATTAGTATGACTTCAAATAGAAAGCCAACTTCTCAAGTGTTGGTTTGACTGGTTGTGGGTTCGATTACATCAGTTAGAGAACCGTTGAAAACCAGGGGATAGCTTTTCCTACCTAATTTAATAATAATACTAATGATACAGTAAGGAATTTTCAGCATTCAGTAAAATATTGCATCAAATTTACTCAAGACGACAAAAAAATAAACATTACATACTAATAATAACAAAACGTTGTTATAGAAGCTATGTATCAATTACAGTATGCGATAAGGAGAAAAATGCATAAAGTATAAAAATTGTAGTAATAATAGTAATAACAACTGAAATAAAATAGCTAAGTTATAATTCAACGATAGAAAGGGTGACGTCATAAAATTACAGAAAGATGAACAATGAAATGGTCGATTCACTTTGCTAATTACATAGTAACTTATGTGTTTCACGTCTAACAGAGTCTTCGTCACATAAAATACGGGATAAATAGGGTATTGTAGAATTTTTGTACTTAGTGGTACGAGCATATAACTTTTTATATTGACTTCTCGTCCTACCTGATTAGATACAAGGGGATAGTTGTGAATAAAGGGGGTGCAGAGGGTCTGACAACAGTACGGCCTTCGCTCATTTTGTACAGGATTTTATATGTCTCTCGACTATAGTATTGGCGAGCTCACGCAGTGGCAGACCACAAGCCCTACTCACAGCGTTTAATACTCTTCGTAATATGATATAGTCTTTTTTGAGAAGCCCAGGAAAGATTAATGGAGAGCAATAGAGTACAATAGGTAAAATGCAGGAGTTTACAAACTGCGGAAGTAAAAGTTGGTTGATACCTGATTGTCTTAACTTTTTAATGTAGAATGTAAGACGAAACATTTTCTTAGAGATTGATAAGATGTGGGATGACCATGAAAGGTCAGAGGAAAGAACTAATCCAAGGTATTTATTGCTTGACTTAGTTTCAATTTCTGTGCCATCTATGCTACAGGCATCATGCGAACTAACTAGTTCATGTAAGTCATGTCGATGCTTGAAAGTAAAGTCAACTGCCTGACATTTGGAAGCATTAAACATAAGACCATTTGACTTAGACCACTTGTTGATGTCCATCAGAAAGCTACTAAGTTTGGAGCAGTCAGACTCGGAAGTGATAGGCAGCGATATAGTCAGGTCATCCGCATATTCGACAAAGTTAGTTTCGTTTAAATGAGGCAGGTGGTGTACGAAGAAAGAAAAAAGAAAAGGAGAGAAGACGGCACCTTGAGGAACACCGGCTTTTGTAAACGAGGCAGAAGAAGATTTGCCATTATATACAGTACCTGCATTCTATCAGAAAAATAAGAGTGCAACCAACTCTTAGCTCAGGATCCTGTTTGCGTCAACGAAAGCTTATTTAATAAAAAAGCCCCTAGGTACAGAGTTAAAAGCAGATGTGTAGTCTAGGAAAGTACCACGAATATATTTGGCACATTTGTCTAAACAAGAAACAACAACAATCGCAGCATTCAAGGTACATCTACCATGTTTGTATGCAAGTTGTTTAGGATCATTAAAAGGTTTCGATGAAGGTTCAAGACGAAGTA
Organism: Trichobilharzia regenti; assembly: GCA_944472135.2. NCBI lineage: Eukaryota > Metazoa > Platyhelminthes > Trematoda > Strigeidida > Schistosomatidae > Trichobilharzia > Trichobilharzia regenti. The sequence goes on along the minus strand of OX235262.1, from coordinate 98,355,333 downwards.
AAAGTAATTTTTCCATCAATTTAAAAAAAAGAAGTAATTGCAATTTGCCTAAATTTGATATCAGTACCAGAAGATGGTTTTGGTATGGGGATAATTTTAATGTTTCTCCATGCAAAAGGTAGAACGTTACCGGAAAAGGAAGCATTAAAAATGTTAGTAAGAGAGTAACATAAAGTATCAGCACAGTTCCTGAGGACAAGGGCAGGTACACCAAGGCTTTTTGGAAGGCTTAAGAGACCAGAGACATTTAAGCACATCATGGGTATTAAAACCATTAAAATTGTTGTCTATATGGACTGTAACATTGAAAGGATATCGACAGAAGAGCGTATGAAACTTATTTAGAGTATCAACATTAAGATATGGAACAGAAGTACCTCTAGTAATTTCTTTGAAAAGTTTCCACAAACTAGAAGGGGTTTTACATAACAAGAATCTTTGGTTATATAAAACACCTACCCTCTGCATTTCGAACTTTATCAGAGTATTTAACTTTTTTACACCCGACTTTGTTTTCAACAACAGTTCTTTATTTTTACGAAGCTTTTTGAGATGTGGAGAAGAGAAACGGTCAAATCGAATGAATAATGTTTCTTTAGGACAACATATTTCGAAACAGAATTTAAGGTAAGCAGTAGTGTTTACGTCATCTAATGTTTGTTCTGTAAATAAGTCACAGTTAGTGTCATTCGACATACGTCTGAGCTTGCGTAAGTTTTCTTGTAAGTAGCATCTCCGTTGAAATTCACTGTAGAGGTGAGAGAGAAGACATCTTTGTGTGATTTGGAATATATTTTTGGCAATACACGTATGATGCAGTGGTCGAAATAAAGGAGCACGTTTGCGAGCTTCATATATACCAACAGCATTAATGAATACTAGATCCAGTGTTTTACCAAGACAAGTAGCAAAGTTAACAATATTGTCATGACCATGAATTACAATCACCAGTCACTATTGATAAAGAGTTCTCGAAGCAAGCTGCAGCATGTACATGTACTCTAAAGAAGTACGGGCACATAGGGTATTGAACCAAGGATCGTCAAGTTACAAGGCAAGCCCGCAGACCATTCAGCCACATGGAGTCGATTAAATGGCTCATGAATTCCAACTACTGCCAATTAGCAGTATATACTACAAATACGAGCAAATGTCACAGAAGAGTAACTGTACTCTTATCTAACTTGGTGGATTCTGCTGGTCACAACTTCTCACTAGAAATCTAGCCACAAAACTTGGATTTGAGTTTGTTAGTAATTATAAGTATACAGTACCTAGGAATTTCGGGAAATTTTTGTAACCTTAGTGATTCAAACCCGCATTTTTCAATGCCCAATAAATCATTCGTGCCATATAGTGATAGACGAAATATTTAAGTGTGAGGAGAGAACTGTTAAACTTTTTTCGTCTGAAAAACACCCATTCTAAATATATACAGTGCGTGATTAACAATGAAAACAGGATATGCCTTTAAAATTATCTACAGAGTAGCTTAGCATTTCATTAGTGAACTTGACGGGTATAATTTTAATACTCATGTTAGGCAAGCGCACGATGATGACAGTAGTATTTTGGATTGTGTTCTAAGTTTTCACGAACCTCCTTACATTCGCATCATAGAATATGTAGTCAAAACACAAACCTAATTATTATTAACAATAAGGCATTTTTACAAGCGCCAGTTACACAAACATATGGATAGCTATCAGCTCACCGTATTTGAGTATACGTCTCTGACGGTTTCTGAAAAATAATCTTGAAAGCTGTTTCTCTATAAATCTTGCGATTCATATAAATTATGAGTTTTGTGATACATACAAAGTTGGTAGTCTTCTACTTGTGTTTGTCAGTTTCACTTGTGTTTTTAACCAGTTTGATGTATGTTCTCTCACCCTTATGTGTGAAGCAGAATTACTCCTCCCTATGCGTGTGGCCGCATACATACACATGTAAACTGACAGGGAATTATTTAATGAAGCCCAGTAGAAAAAGAGATCACAATAACTATGATCAAGGTAATGGACCTAAAATTTTCAATGATTGAAAGCGATTTTGGTATAGCTGAATATCTTAAGTCTTAGCTCCACAATTAATCACCTGCTCGATACTACTAACTGAGATACATATATCTCGTCCACTTATGATCACACTAGATATTGAATCGGTAGGAATTTCTTTAAATTCAAATCATTCTGAATAAAGGAGACAAATGAACAGACTCATCATCAACTAAATTACTAGAGGTAGCAATTTCTGGAAGATTTATAACTATACAACGTTGATGAATGAACAGAAACACAATTAAGAACACAATATTCAGCGAAGAGACTCTTTTCAACGAATTTATTATCAAGCTGTACAATCGTATATATATATATATATATATATATATATGGTTTTATAAAGAAATTATATCCGGTGAGGGAATTAGGTCAAAGGTCTGAATACATGAAATAATAATAGTATGAAATGCAATTAAAATATTTGTGATTTTAATCATAGTTTAATGTCAAGTGGCAAAATAACTAATGTCATATATAGAATAATACATAAGGTGTGTAAATTTTGGACAGAGGTACATAATTATAAGATTAGTAGACGAATATAAAATGTTACATAACATGGTATGAAATTTGATAAGATAGAATTCAGTATTGTAAAAATAAGAAATATAAAAATTAATTTCGGGTTTAAAATGACAAGTGGAAAAGATTCAGAGTGAGAATAATCGAAGTAATAAGGGAAAAGTACATAGAATAACTAAATAAACAAAATAAATGTCTGTCCCTCTACGGCCAAGGCAGAAGTAGGGATTGTACATACTTCTTTTATACACAAAGGTCTGGCTTAAAGTCATGAATCACCAAGGCCTCAGCTGTCTTTAGAAGCTTGTAACGAAGAAAATTCCACACTGTACCACTGTAACAACAGAAGACAAGGGCGAAGCAACAGATCGTTTTATTATGAAAATCAACACGTATTTATACATCTTTCAACTACATTATTATAGACAAGCGCAGTCATCTGATTGGTTGTTTAGGTAGACAAACGCAGGCTTCTGATTGGTTGTTTCGGGATTCCTTGACAAATTTTTTTAGGACTGCGAATCATATTTTGCCACGTTAACTTTGCTGTGATTGGTTGTTGACTCAGGCTTGTTCATATTTTCTCACGGCCCATATTAGTGACCTAGACCTTAACGTAGATTAGTGCCAACCAATCGGCTAGCAGCCTGCTCTCACCACACTCGTCCCCCCGTCAAATAGCTTCGTGCGCAGACGTTCCGACCTTCTGGGTGCTACATCCTCTAGTTGAGGATTGTTACTGACCGGCTTGTCCCACTGTACCCATCTTTGGAGCTGACTGGCGTTAACTCGTTTCTGTTTATCACCTCTTCGGATGGTATATACTTGACCCCGTCTTTTTGTGATTGTGTATGGTCCTTCCCACTTTGGAAGGAGTTTCCGTGAACCTAGCCCGCCTCCAACTGTATATCTCCTGTCTCTACACTTCACTTGGTCCCCGACTGCAAAGGTAATGCACTGCGTCCTTTCTTTCATCTGAGACTTCGCGACATCACTGCGCTGCTTCCGTATTACATTCTTGACTGCCTCTTTCCTCTCTGCTTTTAATTTCGTCGTACTCCACTTTTGGTGCATGGGCCAGGTCTCATTGTGTACCGGTAATCGTGGTTTTCTACCATACATCAGTTGGAAGGGTGACTTCTTCGTTGTTTCCTGAGTGGTAGCGCGATGTGTTAGTAAAATCAGTGGAAGCTCCGTTTCCCAGTTCCCGCCCTTCGAGGCCAGCCACTCCTTCAGTGTACGGTTGTTTCTCTCCGTTAGGCCATTCGTTTGTGGATGGTATGGGGTCGTTCTGATCCTCTTGATGCCCAGCTGTTGCAAACGGGAAGTAAACTCTTCACTCTCGAAACAGGGACCTTGGTCTGTCAGTATTGTCTTCGGTACGCCGTGGTCTGCAACAATGTGTCTAACTACTGCATCTGTCACGGTTCTTGCACGTTGGTCTGGGATTGCTACGGCGTCTACCCATCGTGTCGCGTGTTCCGTCATCACCAAGAGGTACTGATTACCATTGGATGTCTGAGGAAATGGACCCATGACATCTACGGACCACAAGTCACCTATCGCGGTAACTGGAATCGACTGAAGTGGTGGTCGTATACACCGGTCACCTTTCATCAGCTGGCACCGTGGACATCCAAGTACGTATCTTGCTACGTCTTCTCTCATACCTGGCCAGTACATACTTTGTCTTAGGAGATCGGTCGTTCTGGCCACGCCTGTATGCGCTAGCTGGTGACATTCTTCTATCATGTCGTGGCGCGACGATTGAGGTATGACAGCCAGCCAGCTTCCGTCGTTCTCTCGCCAGGTCAGAGTCCCGTAGGCATTCACTCTGAGTCGATCCCTCTGTCTGAGTAGTGTGGTTAGCTCCTTACTCGCCGTAGTTTGATCCACTTCTATTCCGTTGGTGATCACCTGTATTACTGTATTCAGCGTATCGTCCAACCTCTGCCTACGTGCAAGTCTTAGTGGGTCTTGTTCTACTGCATGCACTCCGTAAGCGACCTCGGGCAACTCAGACTCATCTTCTGGTCTCGATAACAAATCTGCCAAGACATTTTCACTTCCAGGAACGTGTGAGATCGTAAAATCGTACTCCTGAAGACGCAACATCCACCGTGACAACTTCCCCCGTGGGTCTCTCGCTGTCTTCAAAAATTGTAGCGGCTTATGATCAGTTTCGATGTGGAACCGCCGGCCGAGTAAATAAGGTCTCCATTTGTCGACTGCCCATACCATTGCTAAACATTCTTTTTCTATCGTTGAATACTTTCTCTCTGCGAGTGTCAAAACCCTACTGGCATACTCAACGATTCCCTCGTCCTGTCTTAGGACCGCACCTATAGCGTAGTCACTGGCATCTGTGCACACTGTGAACTGTCTTCCTGGCACAGGTAGTTTTAGCGTCATTTGTTGGTGGTCGAGCAGCTGTTTAATTCTGTCGAATGTCCTCTGCGATTCTTCCGACCAAACAAACTTTGGCTCACCTAGTAGCCTGTATAGAGGGGCTGCTATCTCATTGAAGTTCTTCACGAAGCGGCTATAAAACGCTGCTCTACCCAAGAATTGTCTCAGTTTTCTCTTTGAATTCGGGGCTGGAATCGTTTTAATCGTCAAAATTTTCTCCGGCAGTGGTTTAATCTCACCATTTCCCACTTTATGTCCCAACAGAGTAACATTCTTTTTGGCTATCTGGGACTTGGTTTTGTTGACGCGTAGTCCAAACTCTTCGATGCGTCGCAGCACGGCTTCTACATGGTTGACGTGATCGTTTTCGTTTTGACTGTATATGACGAGATCATCACCATAAACCTCCACGTTTTTCAAGTTCCTAAGTAATAGCTTCATCAGTCGTCTGAACGTAAACGGTGCACCTGCTAGTCCAAACGGCATGCGTTTAAATCGATATTGTGTCTGACCCACGATGAAAGCCGTCTTATCTCTATCACCTTGTTTTATCGGTATCTGCCAGTATCCTGAGCGAAGATCGAGAACCGAAAACACATTCGCACCTTGTAGGCGATCTAAAGTTTCTACCACTGTTGGCATGGCACACGGTCTTAACTCTGTCATACTGTTTAACTGTCGAAAATCAACACAGAATCTATACTTCCCATTCGCTTTTTTTACTAACAGCACTGGAGAGTTGTACGGGCTATCAGCTTCCTCAATAATGTCATCTTTTAACATCTCTTGCACTTGTCGCTCCACTTCGCCTTCCAGATGACATGGAACTCTTCGCGTTGTAAATGACCTTACTTTCGGATCACTTAACGGAATTTCATGATTCACCTTATCGCAATAACCGTATGGGTCGCCATCTCCAGTGAACAGATGATCGTATTTACTAATTAACTCTGTCACATTGTGTACCGTCGGCAGCTTAATCGCTGCTATCTCGCTGGTCTCATACATGTTGATATGCCCGTATTTCGTGACCACCACGTTCGCTTGCGTGTCGATTATGGCACCAATCTCACGCAGAAAATCCGCTCCTAATATCGTTCGCTGTAGTTCGGGTACAACAATGAAAGGAAACGTCACCTCGCAGCCACCAACAACGACCGTACAGTTCGATCTACCCGTTATACGCAACACATACCCGCCTACTGTTTGTACTGTCAATGAACACGGGCTAACACTCTTACATAAATTCTTATCTATTAACGACACGGCCGCCCCTGTATCTATCAAACATACTACTTCTCGATCATTCACTCGCAACTTCGAATACAGAGCGCCTTTCTCAATAGCCCCCACTAAATCTAGGTTCATACGAAAGAAAGAACAAGCATTATACCGTCTGAAATTTTTTCTTTTCCGCCTTTCTGGGCAGTATCTTCTCCAGTGTCCCGGCTTACCGCATTCAAAACACCGGTCTTTTCTATCAGCCAACTTTAACGCCGCCACTTCCCGCTGCAATGCTTCAATTTTCTGCTCATACTCGTTTGGTTTTGGTTGGTCTATAGCGGCTACCGTTGTGCTCAGCAGCTGTCTGGTCACCTTCGCCAGCTCGCTAATATCCATCGGCTGCGTTGCGTTAACCAGTTGTAATCGCTGAGAAATGTGGTCTGGGACACTCTCGATGAATTGGGAAGACAGTAACTGCGCTTCTGATTCTTCATCTAAAGTGGGAAGTGCGCGTCGAAGTAGATTAGTCAGTTTCACCGCCAACACTAGCGGGTCTCCATCAGGTCCAAGCTTCATTGACCGGAACTGCTGCATTGCTAGCTGTCTGTCTGTTTCGCTGTCAAACTCGGAAACTAGTCGTTCAACCAATTTCTTCCAAGACGCTGTGCCATTTGACCTGTCTACGCTGTCATATGCAGCCTTCGCTCGGCCTCTCAACAGCGTCCCCAAGACAACTGCCTTCGCTGCCTGCTCCTTGACACCCACCAGCTCAGCAACAGCCTCGAAGTCACGTAAGAAGCTCCTTATGTCTCCTTCTTCAAACGCAGCTGGCCACGGGATCTTCATTTTCTGGAGGCAGCGACACCAAATGTAACAACAGAAGACAAGGGCGAAGCAACAGATCGTTTTATTATGAAAATCAACACGTATTTATACATCTTTCAACTACATTATTATAGACAAGCGCAGTCATCTGATTGGTTGTTTAGGTAGACAAACGCAGGCTTCTGATTGGTTGTTTCGGGATTCCTTGACAAATTTAGAGTTCTCAGCGAATCATATTTTGCCACGTTAACTTTGCTGTGATTGGTTGTTGACTCAGGCTTGTTCATATTTTCTCACGGCCCATATTAGTGACCTAGACCTTAACGTAGATTAGTGCCAACCAATCGGCTAGCAGCCTGCTCTCACCACACCACAAGTACTGTTTCTGGAATAAAGCGAAATTGTTAATTGTTAAAAAAAAAACTCGGGAAGTTAGCAGGGTTGACCGAGTGACAGAAGTCGATCAGGTGTTCCAGAATAGAGCTTCGCACACACTTCCTTTCTCCCTTGTAAAACCAGGCTGGAATATGTTCTCGTATCCGTGTGGAGAGCGTTCTCTGACTACGGCCAATGTACCTTGCTCCACAAGAGCAGGTGAACTGGTAGATGCACATGGAGGCGGTCAGACGGAGGAGCTTATCTTTTACAGAGGTAGAGAACAATTTTCGGCTCGTGAACGTCATATGCAATTTTGCTGCAAAGAACGTCTTACTGACTGATTTAGAGAGACGATTTTTGAGCATATCTGAAGCTTGATCACCTTTGAATTCCAAGTACGTGAATAAGGTTTTCTTTGGAATTGAGTCGGTGACCAGTTTAGACAGCTTATCTTTCATGTTGCTGTCAATAAATCGGTTAGGATAACCGTTTCCTGCGAGTGTGGCTTTAAAGAAGTCAAGTTCTGAGTCAACGCAATCAGAACTACAAATTTTCTTTATCCTAAAGCAGAGTGAATGAATTAGGTTCCTTTTCCTGGAGATAGGCACCCAGCTGTGAAAATTAGTTAGTTGTCCGTTCCATGTACGTTTCCGATGGATAGATCTTTTGAGAGATCCGTCATTACGTCTGCTAAGGCACACATTAAGAAAAGGAATACTTAGTTCGGATTCCTTTTCTATGGTGAATTGTAAAGAAGGATGGCAGTTGTTGAAAGCAAACAAGAGATCATCGAGAATTACGTTATTATCGCAGATGACGAAAGTGTCGTCTACGTATCTTTTATAAATGTTAAAATGACCGATGGTTTGACTAAGCTGAGAATTTTCAAGCTTTGCTATAAAACAATCAGCCAACATATGACCCAGTGGTGATCCCATGGCAATGCCATCTCTCTGTCTAAAGATCTCATCATTGAAGGGGAACTGAAAATTCAACGTACATCTCAATAAAAGCTCTTTGAGGTGGATTGTCGGCAAACCTATTTAATGCTATCAATAAATTTAAACGTATCATCCGTAGAAAATTTAGATACTTGCCTTCTGACTGGTTCCAGTATTTCGGCTAGCCATTGAGCGATTACTTGATAAGGAGAGCCCGACATATCGAGGATTGGACGGAGGGGTAATCCTTTTTCATGTATTTCCGGTAGTCCATAAAAACGTGGTATCGTGGAGCCTACTGGTCGGATGCGTTCATATATTTCTGACAAGATCGCTGAATTATTCCTCATGCTCTTTAGGACATCAATCAGTTGATTTTCAATTGGATGTGTCTTGTTCTTTTCACCATCGGGTTTGGCGAATTTCGTTTGATCAGAAAGGATCGCTGAGATTTTATCATTATAATCTTGGCGATTCATAACTACAACACCCCCACCTTTGTCTGAACGGCATATGATGATATCATCATTCTTTTCTAGTTCTTTAAGTTAAAGTCTGTTGACTTTGGACGAACTGTTACAGAATTTATAATCACAAATATTTTAATTGCATTTCATACTATTATTATTTCATGTATTCAGACCTTTGACCTAATTCCCTCACCGGATATAATTTCTTTATAAAACCATATATATATATATATATATATATATATATATATATATATATATATACAGCTTGATAACAAATTCGTTGAAAAGAGTCTCTTCGCTGAATATTGTGCTCTTAATGCTACAATGGGAATTATTAAATCATTGAAGAAACACAATTCACTTGGTACTGTCTTGTAGTTGTAAATTAGAGGTTGTTGGTTAGATTAATTTTAGCAACCTATGCATCTACTGAAACTGTCTGAGCTTTATTATCGGTGAAAATTTGATTGGATTGATTAGTTACTCTGGTTGTTTATATTTTGTGGAAACTGGCCTCATTATAAAAGGTTGTATATGTGTGAGTATTCACTTTTGATTTTGTTTTTTCGGACACATTTATTAAATGTTCAACCGATACGGTAATAAATACAAAATACCTCAGTGGTGAAATGAAGTGTTTTAATAATAATAATAATCTGACAATTAAGTATAAATTATGCATATTTACAATGAACGCAAAACCATCAAATGATCTATTGAGCTTTGACTGTAAGGTCTTATCAACAGAAAAAAAAAAACATCTTATTGGTAAGAACAAAGTTGTTTGAGACAGTAATTTAAAATTTGCTTTATTCTGATGCACGTTTAGAAATGTGTGCACTTTATATATATATTTTTTATTTTTGTTTACAGCTTGGTTCCACACTGTATTTGTGGTACAAGTATGGAATTTTCAGCATGGATATCGGTAGCCCAAAATTCGCAGGCCGACCATAGATATCAGGTGTGAGTCGGCGTGGGCTCGAGCCCCGGACCATGTGCATGATCGGCGAGAGTCCTAACCACTGTGCCACCGACGCATATAGAAGAAACTAATTATTTTCTCCCTACCTAATGAAGTATTTACCACTATTCTTAACCTAATCACTTTAGCATGACACTAATTTCAGTGTAGTTAAACTATCTGTACTTAGACCATTAGGAAGCTGGTTAATTAATACCTTGATAAAGTAGATAAAATGGATAGTTAAGTTACAGTATAAATTTGCTATATATATACAAATTCTTGAGAATCCAGGGAATAAGTGAATTCAGTCAGTTTTAATCTTGCTGTTTTACTTAAAGGTATATCATAAATAGACTTCACCTCCTTTAGAACGTCTCTACAGAATTTAGCTAATGATTAGTTAAATGCAACTAATCAAACATGTATAGATTTGTGTTATAGACGAAGAGTAACACCTACTGTAATGCCATGTCTGCAAAGCCATTGTAAAAAAAATGTTGGAGCTCAATAATTTTCTCAGATTAGATGTCTATGAATAACCAACCTAGTTCTATTAAGTGTTGATCTACGTTTTCTCTCAAATATCTGTGAATTAGTCCACAGCATTCAGTGTGATTGATTGTTTACATACAACCATTTTGAGGAAAAGGGTAATTGCCTTGTCTTCATATGCTTTCCAATTTATCAGGTGTTTAGAATAACAGACAATGCATAGACGATAAGAAACACAATCCTTCAGAATTAGATAAGAAAAGGCGAAATAAGTAAGAAACTAGGCATCAACGATCACCAAACAAAATAAGCAAGATGTTTATGTGTAAATGACTAGGTGCTCTTCTTGGCTAACGTTCAACTACTTCACTTCTTACTACAATAAGTGATTTTATCAATGACTTACTAATTAATTTAGGTGACCCAAGATACTTCTTTTTTAAAAATAAACAACAGGCCTTGAACTCTTTTTTATCACTTGTCAAAAATTATTTTCAACAGTTTATTGACAAAAAAAGAGAAGAAGATTCCTGAATGTGCATTGATGAAGAAGAGAGACAAGTTAAGTTAAAGAAAAGCATTATTACATATATGCATGTATGCAGTCGTGTCTACAGGGGGAAAGCATACAACACATCGTGGCAATAAAGGCAAACGCATTTGGTGATGGGATATAAATTCTTTGAAAAAGAAAGAAAGGAGAGAAAGAACAACGTGCAAGCAAACAACACAAGAGGCTTGAACAAAGTAGTGCACATACACAAAAGTGAGCAAAGACAGGAGCAGGATAGTTAACTTTACAATCTATAGACAATAAATGGTCCATATTAAAAATTAAAAATCAAAACAGAGAAAAGTATTGAGATTAAAAAAAAAGAGATGGACAAAAGAAAGAAGAAAAAAGAAAAGAAACAGAGTAGTTTATCACAACTTTGAAATCTGCAGCGTCATATGACGTACATTCCAAAAGAAAAACTTGAATTCATTCTCAAAACCATGACCAACGCACATACATACACACACACACACAAAAGAAACAATTACATGTACAAATTATTTATATATGCATATTAAATTCTTCTATGTCTAATATAAAAAATAAATAGTAATAATAATCCAGCTAAAAATGGTATTGCATAAAAATCCCAATCCATAGATGTTGTTTTAGGATTTGTTGTACTTGACGATGAGTCAGCAGTGTAACTTGATTCTGAATTCTCCGGCGATTTACTATTAAACATACGTCCAATGTAATTGAACTATTTTTTTTTTTAAGAAAAAACAAAAACCCAGGGGGAACAAGAAGATAAACAAAATTATGTATTCATTAATTATTGAATCACTTGAAGAAGTATCCGAGTAGATTTCCAGTAATAAAAAATTACTATTATTGTTAATATTATTAACTATGATTTATCTCTTTATAATGAAATAAATACACAAAACAAGTGTGCTAGGTGAAATTTTAATAATATTTCCTAAAAGTATATACTTTGCAATTACTTCCATAAAAAGCTGTCTGATTGCAAAATGCGTTAACTACAGACTGAGTCAGTGGTCGATTGAAAATGTGTTTTAAAAACTCGAGATGAATAAGGCATGAGGTCATATGACTTAGTCACGTGATTACTAGTCAATATACTAACAGGAATATATATATATATATATATATATATATATATGACGAGGATACAAGTCACACACTTGCATTAAAATCCATTTACTCATAATATGGTGTGTTAAGTACATTTATACCTATACATAATATAGGTGAATAATAATCAACGAAATAAAAGAAAATAACTAAACGAATCTGTTTGTCTGTTTTCGACATAGGACTTTGCACAAATGTGCGGCAGTTCAAGTCGCCACACTCCATGTAGCATACACAGAAAGACAAGAAAGTACAAGAAAAGCATAATAGAGACAGTGAACAGAGGTGTGAGACAAAGGAAGTAATAACGAAGAACAAAACAGTTTCATCGGAAATCATAAGTCACAAGGAGTGGATGCATCTGCACCACTGAGAACGATTTTGAGCCATGTCACCAACTGTTTCCAACCATTGATTTTTACCGTCCCGAGGACCCCAGCCTGGAAGCCAGTTTACACCTTCCTACGTGGCTTAGACCAACTGTTGTGGATTTCATTGACTGGTGAAGCCATGTTTTGGTTTGACCGCCGCTAGCTTTTTTCAAGCCTGGCCCTATATCCGCTAACATTGCTCGTCGAGGGAGGCGATGACTTCGCATACGCAACACATGTCCTAACCATCTCAGTCTTTGTAACTTCACGACTTCGTCGACTGATTTCCCCTGTTTACCTAGAACTCGACGCCTAACTTCAATGTTGCTCACCTTATTATGCCACTTTACACGGGAAATAGAGCGCAGGCACCTATGATCAGAGACAGCTAGTCTTTTCATGTCTTCCACTCTCGGTGGCCAGGTCTCACAGCCATAAAGGAGGACGGAACGGACTGATGAGCAGTACACCCGCCCTTTGGTTGATAGTCGAACATCTCGTCTACACCAGGGTTGGCGTAAACTGGCAAATGCGGAACGAGCCCCCTGTATTCGTGGTGAGATTTCGTCAGAGATCAACCCGTTGGCGTTGGCTGATTGTACTTCCCAAATAAGTGAAGCGGTCAACGTGCTCTACCACTTCACTTCCTATTTTTAAACTAGGAGTCGCTGTAGTCCAGTCTTGTAACATCGTCTTACATTTGGCGGGAGCGAATCGCATTCCAAACATTCGTAGATTGCTGCTCAAGGTGTTTAGAAGACTCTGCATTTTGTCAGAGTCGTCGCCTAGAAGGACTATATCGCCTGCATATTACAAGTCAACGAGATTATTCTTTGGTAGCAAGTCAATCCCTGTGTCTCTGAAGTGAGTTAGGGTTAAGTCCATTAGTACATCTATGATGAAGTTGAATAGAAAAGGGGATAATGGACATCCTTGACGGACACCACTAGTCGTCACCAGTTCAGATGACAGCTCGCCGTAAGCCCTCACCTGGCTGTATGAGTTCGAGCAAAGTGCCTTAATCAGTGCAATATATTTTCTCGGTATTCCCTTTACAGCAGCCAAGCATCTCCAGAGAACCTCCCGGTCGACAGAATCGAATGTCGCCTTTAGGTCAAGAAATATAATGACTGTTGGACGCCGGTAACAATCCCTATGTTTTAGAATCTGTCGAAGCGTGAAGATATGATCAATACACCCTCTTCCTGGTCTAAAGCCTGCCTGGCTCTCTCGTGTTTGTGCCTCCCGAGCACCACTTAGTTTATGCGTGATTATTGAGCCATGGCACAAAAACTAAGTCAGGGTCAAAGAGCAATGTAGAATACTTGATATTAAAGATCGAAGTTAAAAATATCTACAGTTATCAATCACACACTTTATTTGCTTATTATTCCCTTGAGTCCCGAGTGCAGCATAGACTTTCACCAGCTCATCTTTACCTCACCCTCTTCTTTGTAGTCCTTTTTAGGTGACTTCACTATTGCCCACTATTACGCTTTCATCCTCTCTTCACACGGTCTTCATTATATCATCTGTGGATCCACAGCCAACTTGGGTTCCACTCGAGGTCACGTCTGGCGCATGAAGTCACCTAATGGTCTCCTTAGCGTAAGTTCAATCCACTTCTATTTTCTCTCACATATTTGTTGAGCAATAGGTCCTTGATTGGTTGGTTCCCAGAGTTCCCTGTTTCTTATCCTTTTTGATCATCTGATCTTCGGTATCGAGCGACAAAAGTTGTTGATGAAAGTCTGAAGCCTGAGAATAATTTTATTTGATATATCACATTTATTTACAATTTCTTGCTCGTATCAAGATAGATAGCTACCTACCTACTTTTAGTTTTATTTAGGTAGATAGATCTGTTATTTGTGTTGTGATTTGAAGATATATTATTAGTTATTGTCTATTATTACTATCAATCAGATCAAAGGATGAGACATAGGAGAACTTAGTAAACAAGAACTGGAAGTTGTACGAATACCCTGACATAACTACTGGCAATAAACTTAGCTCTAGAAGTAATAATAATAATAGTAACAGCTTTATTCCAAACGGTATTTGTGGTACAGGTATGGAATTTTCAGCGTGTATTACAGTATATTGCATCTAATTACCTCATAAATTATATAAGATTTTTAAAATCAAAAGATAAATAAATAAATAAAAATAAATAATAGATAAATAAAAATAAAAAAATAGCGTAGAGTTTACATTTCAAACAATGCACCACAGGATTTGAAATATAAAGTTGATGTGTGATAGAAGATGTGAACAACAGTGCAATAGTAATGAAGAAAAGAAAACAAAAACTAATGGGACTATCTGTTAGAGTGCCGCAGTAAGTTGATCGTGTCATACCTAACGGATTTCTCATCACATAACATCTGTAGATATGATATCTCATGGATGTCTTCCAAAAGAATGGATATCCCCGGAATTTCATCAAGAGACATATACCCCCAAGCCAACCTACCAAAACAAAAGCCACCAAGGAAAACACAAAGAAAATCGCCTTACCATATATAAAGGATATCTCAGAAATCACTAAAAGACTCTTCAAACCTTTAGGAATTGACGTCGTACACAAACCAACAAAGTCGCTGCACTCAATTCTATGTCAACCAAAAGACTCAACAGCAAAAGAAGACAAAACCAACATCATCTACAAAATAAACTGTAACAACTGTGAAAAACACTACATTGGCCAAAGTGGACGTCCCCTTCGTCTTCGTATCCACGAACATAAGCTAGCCGTCAAAAGACATGATATACACTCCCTCATTTCACTACACACAGACAACCACGGACATCAATTCGACTGGGACAACGTTCAAATATTAGACAAAGGAAATAACAAGAATGCTAGAGAATTTTTAGAAGCTTGGCATTCCAGTGGATCATCAATCAATAGACACATCGAGATAGACAAAATTTATCAACCAATAAGAAAGAAACTTCACACACGATTGGCCAAAGTTCAAGTCACAGAAACAATCAGTTCCAACACAAGTAACCTAGAAGGTGTGAAAACATACATAAACAACCAATCACGTCCAAGGTCACCAGGAGGAATGATTAATAAACTCGTGGAGAAACCTAAAAGCTCACTTCAATTTGAAGTATGCGCTGAAGATGTCACCCAGTAAGGTGATGAAAGCTTCGCAAACTAACTATCCAGCTCAGAGAACAAAACCACATCAAAACATAACATCTGTGCCAGATATGGTTTTGTGAAGTTTTTGTATTTGGTGGTCCTAGCATATAGCCGCCTATAGCTGCTTCTAGTTCTACCAGATGAAATGCAAGGAGACAGTTGAGTATAGAGAGGATGCTCGGGGTCCGACAATATTGTATTCGCTAGTTTCTTACATGATATAATATGTCTATCTACAATAGTGTTAACCAGTTGGTTTAACGTTATTAGTCATTATTATTAGTCATTAGTATCTCTAAATAATATGGCATCACTGTGTGCTGTATCAAATAAAATTATTCTGTTATGGAATTCTCCCAAATTAGTACACAGTTCAGTTTTAAACTGTATACAAATAAAAGAAATGTATGAAGATATATGCTTCTCGATATAAGGAACACCCAATTAAAATATTTCACTAATAAAATAACTAGAAGAATGTAGTATAAAAACTGTCCACAAGTATAACGGATATCTTAGAAGAATTCGATTTCACTAGTAGGCAACATGAGTTCCACTCTATGAAACATAATTTATCCTTAAATCTCCGAATGAGAAGTCTTAACAATAATGAGACCAAAGTTTGAAGCTATTGTAGTGTCGACCGCATGCACTTAATTCTACAAAAAATGTATCCTAATGTCGTAACACTTCACTCAGTAATGGAATTGTACTTTTGCTAGAACATCGTTCGGTAACCGTTTAGAAACGGACAGTTATGTTAACCAGAGGGACCGGTAACTTAGCTGGTTTTCAATAGTAAATTTAATAACCACAATTTTGTGGAAATTCCCTCGTCGTACATCCATCATATTTTTTCTTCCTTCACGTTCCCCAGTGGAACATAGGGCTTCAAGCTAGTGACTTGAAGTTTCTGTAGTAGTGTTTATTTTACAGGATGAGGTTGCTAGCCTCATGCCCAACCTTTCCCTCCTTACCAGCATTTCTGGCTTAGCGAGGTAAAGGAGTTCGTCGGCCGGGGATCGAACCCCGGACCGTGTGCATGGTCGGCGAGCATCCTAACCGCTATATCACCGACGCACTTCATCATATTTAATAAAATTTAAATAATTCAATCCTTGTGCAAAGGTAAGTAAATAGAGGAAAGAAGTAAACAAATAGACAGATATGACTGACTGGTTTCTAAGTAGAACTTTGCACACATATGCAGAGGTTTAAGTTGCTGCACTCCACGTAGCACACGAAAGATGACAAAACAGGAAAAAAGGAATTTGGAAGTACGATGATAAGCAGGAATATGAAGGTCAAACAATAGTAACACAGGGGTTTTTCCGGATCACAGGGAGTGGATGCATATATATATATATCTGAAAACGATTTTGAGTCATATAACCAGTTGTCTCCAACCATTGATTCTTAGTATCCAGAGGACCCCAGCCAGGAAGCCTACACTTCCCTTTGAGGATCAAACTAACTGTTGAAGATGCCATGGACTGATGCTATATATCTGTTTGATCATCACTAGTTCTTTTCCAACCTGATCCTCTGTCAGATATGAGGAATATTCATACATAAAACCAAATGAATAAAAACTTAAAACAGTGTAAACAAGAAAAACAAAATCCTAAAGGCACTTACAAAGCTGGATTCACTGAAAAACTCCATAGCAAAATAAAATGCAAGGCGTATTAAAGCCAGGCACACAGCTATCCGTGCATCAATAGAGGCTTCAGCAGCCATATCGTAAAATCGTTTGGCCAAATGTAGATCCTAAAGAAAAACAACCGAAATCATTTCAGTTGTGAACCAAAACAAACCAAAAAAATATTAAAAAGATTTTAACAGAATGGCAAGGTGAATATGATCAACAAATATGTAGGAGAAAATGGAGATGGAACAGGCATACATTGAGGAGGCTGTCGAATGACATTGAGCGCCAGGCCAACGAACGCTGAAGTGGAATCCTAATGGGGAGCGACGAGCTGGTCGTCCTAGGGTGACATGGAGGAGATGAGAGATTATGGGAAATCGTGGACCCAGCTGAAGAGGATGGCACCAAATAGGACGAAGTGGAGATGTGTTGCTGAAGCCCTATGTTTCACTAGGAACTCAAGGGAATAATAATAGTTATGACCTGGTAGTCCATGTAAGCTAAGTGTATGTGCACATGAAGTGGTAATAAATTTTAAATAGGTTCATGACTGAAACTGTCCACTGATGTTGTATGTCTATGTGTGTATGTATGTCTGTAAATATAAGCATAACAATAAGTCAACTTAACAACACAAAAATCACCCCATGCTGATGAACTATGATTAAGTTATTATATATAAGCTGAGATTTTGTAAATTCTGGTTTAATAATACTTTGATAAAGCTATTAACATAAAGTAGTGAAACATCAGTAAAAACAATATCGTTTTGTTTTTTCATTCACTGGGAAATACAAAAACTTTTATTATGATTTATTCACTCCAAAAAAGAAAATGGACTTTATTAACACATAAAAATAAAATTTAAGTGTACACTAAATATTCTAGTGATAATATATTAAAAGCTTACGTAGGTTTAGACAGATAAAATATGATTACTTACTCGTTTCAGCCCTAATCCTTGTTCATGCATGTAACCCAAGTTAAACATCGCTTGTGCATTGTGATGCAGATCAGAGGCAATTCGATAATGTTGGATAGCCTTCTGATAATTAGCATCAGTACCAAGTCCATAGTAGTAATAGTCACCTAACTTTACACGCGAACTTGTTGAACCTGAAAAAAAAACTACTAAATTTAATCAACAAAGACTATTCAACATATGAGGTCAAATAAATTGTTTCACTGACAATATAACATGACGCAACGCCTATACGCGAGATATGGAAAGTGGCAACAAACAACAAAGGGAAGTTGGAGAGACGGAAAATATATGCAAGGCAAATCGTGAAACTGTGTGACTAAATTAATATGATTATGAGCAATAATTTATGCTCGAAACGTCATTCAGTTGTTCATACTGCATCAATGAGTGGTGTTTACAAATAAACTCATCTAATATGGCACTACATTCTATCACAGTGTCAAAGTTCTACACTTACATTAATATAAAATAAGAACAGGCGTAATTTTATTTCACCAAAGTCAAGTTACTGAACCCATAGGCTTACATGAAATTATCATAATTAGCAGAAACGGCTTATCAATTGGGGCCCACTAGAGAAAACGCGAACAATACTGACTCGAATACAATTCACCTGTGCCTCATCATAAGATGATGATAGACAGTGTATGACTCTGGAAATTATACACAACGAATAAAGTAGTTTGGTGAAAAGTCACGCCAAACATCCCAGTTACCCAAGAAATCTAGTGTTCAGGGGAACAAGTACTCTGGACACCTGTCATCAGCCAAACGTTACGAAGCAGCAATCCACGACTTCAGGTGAAAAGCAATGGAAATAAATCGTACGGTAAAACAGTCACTCTTCACAAATGGGTACAATAAATCTAAAAAGAATGCTGAGTCTAGTTTTCATTGCTGATCATTGAGGTTTATTGAGAAAATCAAGCACTAGCACCTTATCAAGTAGTACGGCTTAATATTACATGATTTCTCATTTAAGTAAGCCTAGCACACTTCACTTTAAACTAGTGTTATACATCGTATTTCTGAATGATCAAAGATGTGATATACAACATTAAAGCATACCAAACAAATTCCATATAAACTAAATAAATAAGTAATGTATGTATGAACTGAAGTGTACAATAACGACAAACTAATCATCTAGTAAATCTCTGTATACCAATCAATAAATTTATATTTATGTCGTGAAGACTAAAAATAGATCACGTGAACATTACCTTGTGTTGCTGATCTTTGCCATTGAGTAAACGCACGTTTATGAAGTTCATGTTTTGGTACACCTGGAGCTTTATCTACAAATACGTGAACCAAAAAAGAAGAAAAGAAAAATACAATAACAAATGATGACAGAAAAGAGATAACAAAGAAGTGAATAAAAATTCATAAGATCTAACGCAAAATAACCACAGTAAGTAACAAATACAATTCCCTAGAATAATTGACTATATTAAATTGATTTGAATACATTAGGGGTATGTATATCGATTACCTTCATAAAAGCTATCATACATCGATTCCATTCAATCACGCGTCCTCAAGCTAGATCGAGCAATTCGACATTGCATCACCTCAGAAAAATTTTTAGAGGTGTATATAGCATTTATTATTAATATTGCTTTAAGTTCCGAGTGGAACACAGGGTTTCAGCAGACCATGTCTCCATTTCATCCTGTTCTCTGCAGTCTTTTTTAGCTGGTTCTACTGTTTCATTCCCTTCTAACACGATCTCTACCATATCACCCTCGGACCCATGATTAACTCATTCTTTTCCATTCTGGTTACATTGCAGGTTCTGCCTGATTTCATTCAAATGTCTTCAATCTATCTCCATATCGTTCTTCACATTTGTTGGGCGACAGATTTTTGGTTAGTTATAGTTGCCAGAGCTCCTTGCTGCTAAGCCTTTCTGGCCAGCCATCTTATATCTTCAGTATGAAGCCTGAGAAGACAGCTATTAATGAAAGTCTGAAGCAGCGCATTGGAAATGCTTTTCATGGCGTGCAGTTTTTGAATCATATAAATATTAGTTTCGAAGGTCCAGATTTTGTTCTTCATGCTAAGTGCAGATTTCCATACTGATTTCAGAGTAGTGAAAGTTTATCTAGCCTTCCCAATCCTGACTTTGATGTCTTCATTTGCACCGTCTGTAGTTGAAGTGATACTGCCTAGATAAGTGGAAGAAATGACATCCTGTAAATCCCTCGTATTGATGGTGATTGGTGCTTGTTGTGGTTGGTTGGTTATATTTATCACCTTTGTCTTCTCTATGTTAACTTGAAGTTCCTGTCTTCGCTGCTTATGTCTTTCTTCCAACCTGGTGGTTTTCACATGTGGATTTTCAAGCTTTTGTGGCATTAGGCATAAGTCCTCCATAAAATCCAGATCCTCTACAGTCTTTTTGTCGGCCCAACATATACCCATTTTTTCGCTCCTCACAGTTTGTTGCGTGATCCAGTCGACGACAATGAGGAATATCATTGGTCATATTAGGGAGGTTTTTCTTATTCCTGTCTTCATATCTCAAAGGCTTCGGTGAGCTTTTCGTTGTGAATCACTCGGCATATGGCATCATTTTATAGGATTACAAAAATGGGTGACAGAAATTTAAATCAAGTTGCAGAAAGTAATTAACATACCTTCTTCTAAAATAAATGCCACATTACTCTGAGCCACTTCATAACCTAATTCTGCTAAAAGTTGATATGTAACAAATGCCTCATGATAACGGCGATTATGGAAAGCAGAATATGCAGACATGAACATTTTTGACCAACGACCACGTTCAGCTACATTTTTAAAAAGCTAAAATAAATATTTAGAAAATAGTAATAGAATCTTGTCAAAATTGTCAAATTAAACCCAATTTACAAATACTAATTCATTTTATTTATATTATATTATCGTTTTAAGGAGTGTTTTTTTATAGACAGACTACAAAATCTTTATGATCTAACCATACAAGTCAACAAAATAAACGGCAAAAAATATAAAAGTATAAAGTATATATGAAGTAAAATATAAAATCTGGGTACGTTACGTTGATGATACATTTGTAATAATTAAGAGAAATGATTTAGAATATACCCATAAATTAATAAACAACATATTTGAAGACATCAAATTCACAATAGAAGAAATAGACAACAAAATCCCATTTTTAGATCTCTTAATCAGGAGAACCAACACAGGAAATTTAGAAACACAAGTATATAGAAAATCGACGCACACAGGTCAAATACTCAATGATAATAGATATAACCCTATTAGCCACAAAAGAAACTGTGTGCAGACATTGTTTAAAAGAGTTCAAACACATTGCAGCACTCCAGAGTTGAAAAGAATGGAAGAATGGTTATCCACAAAATTTCATCAAAAAGTGTCTAAAGTTGAATCAAAACACCAACAAAGAACCATCATCAAAGACCAAAAGGAAATTCATCCTACCATGCATGAGAAATATCTCTGAAATAACAGCTAGAATAATGAAACCGTTTGATATAGATGTAGCAAACAAACCAGTCAAATCACTTAATTCGATATTATGCAAACCAAAAGATCTAACAGAAAAAGAGGATAAAATTAATACCATCTACAAAATAAATTGTATGAACTGTAACAGGCATTACATCCGCCAAAGTGGGCGTCCCCTTCGAATTAGAATCCAAGAACACAAATCAACCGTGAAAAGACATGATATATATTCTTTAGTATCGATGCATATAGACAACTATGGACATCAATTTGATTGGGATTATGTCAAAATCTAAGACAGAGGAAACACCGAAAGTGCCAGGGAATTCCTAGAAGCCTGGTACGCAAACGAAAATGCAATTAACAAACACGTCAATATAGACGAAATATACCAACTAATGAAAAGTAAATCAGGTGACCAGAAAGTTTAAAATCAAAGTCAATAGAAAATGGTCAATACATATGTAAAGATGGTTACCGGGCGACGCAATCATATCACTCATGAAGAAATCTAAATCATTTCATTTAATCCTAAATACTGCGCTAAAGATGTCGTCCAGAAGGACGACGAAAGCTCTGCAACTAAACCAACCAGCTCAGAGAACACTATTAACTGCAAATATAAAAGTATTTTAAAAAATCATACATAAACATAACATAAACTAGAATGAACATATTTTGACAGAATGGTCAATTCCCCATTATAAGAGAACAGCTACGCATTAGCCGAAGCTGTGCCACTTTCAAACCCCACGCATAAATAAGAATTTTAAAAGTAAACAGCCCTACTGAACGGCGGATTCGAAATTTAGATTACGGTGAGTGAGTGGACTTCGATTCCTGACAATTTCAGAGCTTTTTTCATAAATGGTTTACTAATATGTAGTTTTCTTCACAGTGCAAATCGACAGTTAGTGATACTACTGATTAGTAACACACATTTTTGAATAAAGCAAGAACAGTTCGTACAGAATAGATTTACATTTATCTGTGGTAGCAGTTACACTGGAAGAACAGAAAGAAGGGTACATTTTCGATTTTCTGAACATGTAACAAAAAGCCTACAATAGTGCCATCACTAGACATCTCATCCATACGCATCATGAAGTGGACATCGCGAAATCCTTTAAAATTATCGACAGACAAGATAGTTCAGTTCTCCTCAGGTTTGCCAAAAAAAAATTAATATCAAGGGCTTGAAACTCGATTTATGTGTTCACAGAAAGAAGCAGTTATCAGTATTTCCTTGCCCTAGCAACTGAATGTCTTTATTCCCTTTCATTTGATTACGTAACCTTTGGCTTCAAACTCACCTGTTGACACAGTGTAACTGTTTGTATCTTGTTTCGATGATTTCAGTTTAACTCATCACACTGGTAGTCAGTTATTAGATAATTACCAACTTAATCATCTCTTGTCTTTATTATGTAACTCCTTTACCACTGTATGCAAAGATTTATTTTTGTCTACACTTGAACTTTCTGGGTTCAAACTATGTAAGTGTAATTTCTGAGCACTGTTTATTAAGTTTGGAGTCTAAGGATAAAACTTGGGCACTGGGCTAGAGTATATAAGGCACCTTGATATGATTATAAGCAGTAAACTGTGCTCATCAGCAAATACTGATGTATAACAGTGCATGATCTTATCGAAATAAAATTTTATCCATAATGGAAGTTTGGAGTTTCCTGTCATCAAATGACGTTACGTAACATTTCGAAGTATGATAAAAATTGTTCTATACGTCAAACTTAATTTCTTTAGGCTGTACGCATTTTATGAGAAGCCAACAAAATAAATGATGGTATCATCATATTTTGCACAAACTGTTGTTCATTTAAATTCATAATGGGGATTAAGTGTATGAAGTTTCTGAAAAAAAGAACATCTTTTTTGACTGGCTTTTGTACATTAATTTTTCTACAGATGCATCACATTTTTCTACTGAAGGAACATCTAGAAATCTTACCAAGTTATTCTCTTCATGCTGTGTGATAAATGTAAGATCAAGAATTTTACTGAGTATAAGAGTGTCGTATACATACTTCGAGTACCGTTTATTCTGCTAAATACAACCCCACAAACTAACTATTCGACTATATGAGAGAAGTAACTAAGACTCGTTTCTTGTTAACTTGATCATCTCGAGTTTAAGCGTTTTTATGCTTATAAAGCTGAGTATTTAACCAGAATGGTTAAGGAAAATGTATCTAAAGAAGTAGGCAGAAGATTATAAGGAAGCTACTGAATAAAAAATTCTTTACAATAATCAGTAAAGAAGAAAGCAAGGCAATACTTTCTTTTAGAAAAGTTTTCGACATTTGTGTTTCTTCAAGTATTGGTTTTGTAGGGATTTTGTTTGATTGCATGGAGGATTTAATCATGAGCTGACATCAGTTAGAGAACCACTAGGAAACCACCTGGGAGTACTGGACAGCTTTTTCGTCCCAGTTTGGGACTCCTCAGCAGTACGCACCCATCGGGATTCGGACCCAGGACCTTCTGGTTACAAGGCGAGCTCGTAGACCATTGAGCCACTGGGACCCGATCCAATGGTCCTTGAATTCTAACTTCTGCCAATTCACGACATAGCGCGACCACTTCGCAATGTCTTCTTCGATGAGTTACTGCCTCATCTTCAACCTGCTGTACCCTACTGGTCACGGCTTCCCACTAGAACCCCAGGTTAACTGCCTGAATAGGGCCAGTCACTAGTGAGCATCAGATTTGTGTTTCTGTCATCTATACTATTTTTGGCTTATTTCTCATATTCTCTACTTTATTCGCTGAACAAATGTGAGAGTTTATTATTATTATGGTTTATCTGTATGATCATAGTTGCTTAGTATTAAACTTTTGCCAAGATTCTTGTCCGATTATTATAATAATTTTTTTTAGTGTTATATCAAGCAGTTAAATTTATCTTACTTCTGAATACTAGTTTCAAAACCTTCTTTCAACCTTTTCACACAAATTCGTTTGATTTACTAAAATTGTACACCTTTGTATCACAATGTAATGCTTTGGTACATGTTTTTGAATTAGCACTGTACTCACTATCAATTACGCAGGATATTGAGTTGACGAGATTTGCTGCATTATTCTATGAATTCATTAAATCTTGCTTTACCAATTTGTATTATTAACTTTGAAATTATACTGAGAATGATGTGCTTTCAACTTAATCTTAATACCATTCTAAAAAAAGTTCACAGATATTTATAGTTCGATATTTTATTAATATATGGTGTTTCCCAGATGTCTACATGAATTTTGGAATTTGTCCTTCACGTTCTCCAGTGGAACATAGAGCTTCAAGCTAGTGGCTTGAAGTTTCTGTAGTAGTGTTTATTTTACAGGATAGGGTTGCTAGCCTCATGCCCAACCTTTCCTCCTTACCAGAATGATTTCTGGCTTAGCGAGGTAAAGGAGTTCGTCGGCCGGGGATCGAACCCCGGACCACGTACATGGTCGGCGAGCGTCCTAACCGCTGTGCCACCGACGCAGTTGTCTGCATAGTTCACTTTTAATTACAGGATTAAAGGTTATGATATACTACACTTATTACGGTGTGGTATACCATGCGTTTAACGCATGCAAATTATATGTGGTATGCTGTTTAATAGGCGGTTGTGTAAAGGAGGGGGGGGGCGTTTAGTCTTCTCATTTACCTCAACATCAATAGCCCCGTTTTTACTGTTATGCAGCATACTTTATATCAGGTAAATATTTAGATGTCTTATTACCAAGCAACTCTCATTTTCATATTTTAACCATTTTGCAAATGACAACGAATAATATGAGAAGCGTGAAATCGATAAAAGGAACTAGCAAATTATTTAGGTGTGTAACAACCAACCACCTTACAAAATACTACCCTAAAGAATGGAGTAATAAAACGCGGTAGCTAATGAACACCAGACAAAAGGAATAGTACACAGGTAAAAGCAAGAAATTGTTAATGTCGATACCACTTTGGAG
The DNA here is from genome assembly GCA_944472135.2 of Trichobilharzia regenti. Classification (NCBI taxonomy): domain Eukaryota; kingdom Metazoa; phylum Platyhelminthes; class Trematoda; order Strigeidida; family Schistosomatidae; genus Trichobilharzia; species Trichobilharzia regenti. The sequence continues at coordinate 98,329,763 of OX235262.1, read as the reverse complement.
ACTCTAGAATTGTATCCTAATCAGAAATCGATATGATGGAAGTTTATTGATGGGATTTTCTAGTTTGAATGGTACAAAATTTTCCAATAGTCACGTACTACAAGCGTAAATGCATCAACCGGCAACAGTATTAGGTCTAAAGGGAATCTATAACTCTGTAATGTTGTTATGCAAAGGAGACCCAGGAGATCCCAGCACATTCAGAGGACAAGAAACATTTTATTACAAAAATAATGAAAACTATGAATCCAATAAACATATCGTTTTCGATGGATTCAAATATTCAGGCAAATATTTTATTTTATTGTTGACTCGCAAAACGCGTAGAACAATCCTGTCAGCATTTGGAGGTGTTCATTTAATTTACAGATCGCTTTCACTATTCTCTCAGTAATGATGATTAAAAATCTAGAGCAGATTTTAGTAAACACCACAGTAACTCAGATAAAAGATAGAAAGATAAAAGTATCTGAAATTTAAGAACCTAGGTCAGTTTTTCTGCTTTCTTCTACAAGCACAAACTGCATACGAAACTGCTGTGACATTTGTCTAATGTTGATATTTCAGGAAATAGTATGTTTATTTGATATTTACGGTGAAGCAATTTTATCCTAACTGTTGGTTAATTTCAAAATGAAAGAGAACTTTGTAGTGAGATCAACCACTGATGGGTAATAACAGGTTACAGGACACTTTGTAAACGGACTGCCTGATGATTAGTGAAGTGAAACACTTAAGTACCACAAAACTTCAACAACTCATTTATTGTACTAATCTATGTGCGCAACTAAGAAAATTATCAGAAACTACAGTGATAATTACAACACATCAAAAGATATGTAGTCTATGAAGTTAAACTGTACAATAACTGAATAACAACTAGTTGTTTCTAGGCCCCTGTCAACTTTTTTTAATTGAATTTGAGATTTTCCCGTCCATCGATTGGACCGAAGTGCTCGATCTGAGGTTGACATGTCGGCTTCTTGTGCAGATGCTTCGACGATATCTGGGCATTTAGTTAGTATTTAATTGGTGGATGGTGACTAGCAGTGGAATCCAGGATGCGCATTTCGTCCTATTTGGGACTCGTCATCTGGATGTAACTACATTTCTTAGTGAGTGATGATGTTCCCATCGAGGCTCGAACCTCTTCACGTGCTAGACTTTGATGCACACTTCTTGATTGAGGACCGATGATGATGCTACTCAGTAGTAGGTGTAACAGGACTCGAACCTGAAACACATTGGATGAAAGTTCAGTGTTTAAGCCAACGAGCCTTCCTCATCAATAACAACGAAAGATAGATAGATAGCAGTGAAAACTCGTAGTCATTAGTATGATACAGACAGCAAGGAAGTTTGAGGTAAACCAATCAATTTACCAGAAATATTTATAAGCACGTTCTACAGAGGAAAATTACAGTGGCCGTAATGCATTGAAACGAAACAATCTACAAATAACCAGTGGTTCACTGAGACAAAAGTAACTACTACGATTAATTATGCACACACACACTTCACATTTCTAAAAATTCACTTATATGAGGTGAAATCAGATAACACTTTTACTTACTTCGGCAGCAGTGCTACATGATCGTAATACTCCTGTACCTTTTGCATGCATCTCAGCCAAATGATAGAAAGCCATCACATTACCCTGTTGTGATGCCATAGTAAAGTATTTTAAGGCTAGTTTATAGTCTGCTTTTATTCCATGGGTACCTGAATATACAAAGAAAAATATTGTTGCAATTCAGCATAAAAACGTTGAAAATTCCATTCTGTATAATTAATATTATTTGGAATAAAGCGATTATTATTACTGATACATTAATATTATTTTTATAATACAAGAATTACGTAGAATTATTTCTTCAAAGATAGATTTATGTCTATGAAAATCATGCACAAACTATAGTAATGATTCACTACAAAACTGCGAGTGAATTCAGTTTTTTGTATCTTCGGACCTTTTTACTAAATAATATTTACTTAAAGAGAGATATCAGATATTCAGTTGTCACTGCATCTGTCACCCGTAAAAAAAGCACATTTTTAAATGATGAATGCTTTTATTTCGTGTTCTTTAGGCTGTAAAGTCCTCGTTGTCTTCCTTAACAACACTTTGAGTACCAACTTCAAAACGGAGTGGTTTTTTGGAATTCTCCATGAATGAAGCAATCTTTTCTGGTGACTTCATCAGCGACCAGTCAACTCCAGTAGTTTCCACGCATCGGTTAGCATTGACCGTTTAGAGTTTCCACCGTTCAAGATTACCACTTTTCCTTTGATGACTTGGTTTCCATAGTTGTCGAAGTATACTGACAAAAAGAAATAGATATTTATTCTCTTAACTGCTCTTGGACGCGAAGATAAAGAGAACCTTCACTTTGAGCAAGACACTTTCCCACAGTTGGTACATTTTACCTTATATATGGTCATCTAATCTTTTGGTTGAAATAGCAAAGAATGAAACGATTGTGTTGGGATGTGGGCAAATGTTTCCATATTCTGGTAGTGATTTAGAAATGTTCTTCATACATAGAAGGATTTTCCGTGTCATTCTCAAGAACAATGTTGTACGATTCAGCAGCAAACATCTGAGAAAGTTGCGTTAACATAAATTTTTTGGAGGACAGACTATTTATATGTTATGAGAACTCGTCACCAAAATGTAATCGTAATACTGAGGAGAAATTAAAAATTAGTTCGAAGTTAAGAATTAATAGAATGATCTATACGTGAAATGAGCAAGTTAATCACATTACCATACCTAAGAAGAGTCGACCAAGATACAATTGTGCTTCAGGCCAACCCTGATCAGCAGCTTTTAAGAATAACTCCATTGCAGTGACTGGTTTAGCTGGTAAACCGGCGCGGCCGTGTAGATAAGCTAGTGCCAAACCTGTTTGTCCGATTGGATTGTTTTCTTCAGCTGACTTGCGTAAATACTTCAAAGCTTTCGCTGAATCTGCAGGAAGAGCAGCACTACCAACCATGTACATCTTTCAAAACAAAACAATATTAAAAAAAATTTCTTTTACAAGGGTGTAATAGCTTCAAATTACAGAAATAAACTATTTGGAAGCAATTAATCAGAATAAGTCCTTCATGTGCCCAGCTGTCAGCGACACTTGTGGTGACACTATCCAAATGCCCAGGCTGAAGTAGGTGGAGCAGGATTTGAACTCCAAACCCACTGGCTGAATTCCGGGGACTTAAGACAATTAACTACATCCCCATGTTATTCGAATCAAACAGTCCTTACAAATATGGCTGATGACTTGATAAGGATATAAAGAGCCTTAGATGCTGCTTGGTACAAAGTGCCTACAATTATCTAAAAATGTAAATGAGATAAGGCATATAGCAGCAAGATACCGCATAATTATTCAAGGTGAACTTTTTAATAAGCTTGTTTCTACTATCCTACTTTTGTTACTTAATAAAACCACGGACTCAGCAAATTAGCACGGGTTGAAATCCATAGCAGTGATACAGATGTATTCATTCTTAATTATCTTTAAAATTCATCTATTTTGGAATTGTGTTTTTCCTTTTCCCTTCCAAGTTGTTACTAAACGTGGAAACATAAAAATATAAGCACTCTTCAGATGCTATATGGCGAACAGCTGTAGTAAAAAAAGAGGATAAATTGTTCATAATTTTCGAAATTAGGAAAAGAACTTCTGAAGATGAAATACTGTTTAATGAGCTGAGTTAAATTACTGTACAAACCTCGCCTAAATAAGCCATAGCTATGGCACTTCCAGATTCTGCAGCCAGATTAAAGTAGTAGAAGGCTTTTTCATGATCCATTTCAACACCGTGTCTACCATAATAGTATAATTGACCCAAGCCAATCATTGCACTGACATTCTTTTTATACGCCATAAACTGATAATACTGGAATAAGTCTTCGCTAATTGTAAGGTCTCCATCCTGACTATTCGCATCCACTTCGTCCAGCAGACGTGCACGCCGTACCATAGGTCCAAGGAGAGTTGGACCCCCAGCTTCAGAACGTTCAGATACTTCTTTAAAGACAACTTGGGCCACTCGATGATAATGTGTTAATGCTGCTTCACAATCTTCCTCAACACCCACACCCGTCCAATAACGATAACCCTAATCAAAGTATAAAAAGCGTAACAAGATGAAAATAAACCGAAAACCATTCGAATGGTTAATTTTTCACTCATAAGTGAAAATTAACAACCAGCACACTAGCATCATAGTAATTAAGTTACAGAACGTCTTTGCAAACGAAAATAACATTCAGGTAGAATACAAAGGGATTAAGAGTTCATTTTAATCACAAATCGTTCAAAATAGAAATATATAGAGGGACTCTAACACTAACTGACAATTATGTAAGTCTGCTAGTAATTTAGTTGTGTCCAATTACGTGGCTGAGCTGCGTGCATCGTCTTCAAGGGATTACTGGTCCGCAACCAATCTCCAGAGGTCAGTTAACAATTACTTGACATTGACAGCTGATATCAAACACTTGAAAAAGCAATAACCACGTACGTAGGTTTACTTGCTCATCAATCATCAATAGTTTAAAATTATTGTGTTCCAAATTGCCACAGCGGATAAATACACCTGAAGGTATACACCACAAGTGAATGGTATCATGAGAGCAATAAAAACACCACAAAATTGTGGAAGTAAGTTATTTTCCTTGGTAACACGCTTATCTACTAGACGAACAAGAATACCCAGACATTCGGTAGAAATCTTGCAGACAGAAAATAACAACCATATTACAATACAAAAATGGCAACCACAAGCATCAATAAACCTTTCGGGTTATTCAGTCAGTAATGTAGTGTCATGCAAGTGAAATCAACAGTGGCCATAAAATAAACATCCAAAGATATCATTCTTTTTCAAACCATCAAGCCAATCTCTAGAAGATAAGATGCTTGGTAAGGGAATGTCTATTTGAAATTCGTTATCTCTATATAGCGAAATTATGCACAATTTATCTTCAAATCACCACTTGCACAGATCTTCCGTATTGTGCCACTTCTGTCATTCATATTGTGTTTCTTTGTGCTCCTTTCACGTCTCCTGTTTTTCAGCAAGCTGAACTATTTGCTTTCTCTGACGTCAAATCTATCTTTCTACTTTTTGATTTCTTTTCAATGCCGATGTACGTCTCCTTGTATACTACTGATATATCTTATCAGTAGCACAAGCCACAAATCTACTATTTAGTTATCAGGGAGCTCACTACACATATAAGTTAAACTTTAATCTGATTTTTCTTGACTATTAATTCATTTAAAATGTAAACTTTGATACTATGGGCATCAAGAAACATGCCACACAATTACTCTTATGAATGACTCAGAATTTGAAATTATGACCGGAAAAGTGAATGGAAAAATTCACTGATACTCTAAACTTGGATATAACACCTAGGAGAAGTGATGATGATGAGCTCCGGTATATATAATTCATGTTTCTTATTATCATAAGAAATTACTATCCCTGAAACACTGAATATGTTCAAAGGGAAAAGAAAGTACAGAAATACAAATTATCATGAAATGAAGTTGTTTAGTTGTGTACGTTGTGTGCGTCGGTGGCAAAGCGGTTAGGATGCTCGCCGACCATACACATGGTCCAGGGTTCGATTTTCGGCCGACGAACTCCTTTACCTCGCTAAGCCAGAAATAATACTGGTAAAGAGGAAAGGTTGGGCATGAGGCTAGCAACCCCATCCTGTAAAATTAAGCACTGCTACAGAAACTTCAAGCCACTAGCTTGAGGCCCAATGTTCCACTGGGGATGTGAAGGAAAAAAAGTTATGTACGTTAGATTGTAACATGTCTGTCTGTTTTCGACATAGAACTTTGCACAAATGTGCGGCAGTTCAAGTCGCCACACTCCGTCTAGCACGCGAAGCAAGAGAAGAAAGTACAAGAAAAGCATGATAGAGACAGTGAGCAGAGGTGTGAGACAAAGGAGTAGTAACGAAGAACAAAACAGTTTCATTGGAAATCATAAGTCACAAGGAGTAGATGCATCTGCACCACTGAGAACGATTTTGAGCTATGTCACCAACTGTTTCCAACCATTGATTTTTACCGTCCCGAGGACCCCAGCCTGGAAGTTTACATCTTCCTACGTGGCTTAGACCAACTGTTGTGGATTTCATTGACTGGTGCCAAGTTTTTGTTTGACCGCCGCTAGCTTTTTTCCAGCCTGACCCTATATCCGCTAACATTGCTCGTCGAGGGAGGCGATGACTTCGCATACGTAACACATGTCCTAACCATCTCAGTCTTTGTAACTTCACGACTTCGTCGATTGATTTCCCCTGTTTACCTAGAACTCGACGCCTAACCTTAATACTGCTCACCTTATTATGCCACTTTACACGGGAAATAGAGCGCAGGCACCTATGATCAAAGACAGCTAGTCTTTTCATGTCTTCCACTCTCAGTGGCCAGGTCTCACAGCCCATAAAGGAGGACGGAGCGGACTGATGAGCAGTACACCCGCCCTTTGGTCGATAGTCGAACATCTCGTCTACGCCAGAGTCGGCGTAAACTGGCAAATGCGAAACGAGCCCTCTGTATTCGTGCTGAGATTTCGTCAGAGATCAACCCGTTGGCAGTGGCTGATGGTACTTCCCAAATAAGTGAAGCGGTCAACGTGCTCTACCACTTCACTTCCTATTTTTAAACTAGGCGTCGATGTAGTCCAGTCCTGTAACATCATCTTGCATTTGGCGGGAGCGAATCGCATGCCAAACATTCGTAGATTGCTGCTCAAGGTGTTTAGAAGACTCTGCATTTTGTCAGCGTCTTCGCCTAGAAGGACTATATCGTCTGCATATTCCAAGTCAACGAGATTATTCCCTGGTAGCAAGTCAATCCCTGAGTCGCTGAAGTCACCTAGGGTTAAGTCCATTAACACATCTATGATGAAGTTGAATAGAAAAGGGGATAATGGGCATCCTTGACGGACACCACTGGTCGTCATCAGTTCAGATGACAGCTCGCCGTAAGCCCTCACCTGGCTGTATGAGTACGAGTAGAGTGCCTTAATCAGTGCAATATATTTTCTCGGAATTCCCTTTACAGCCAAGCATCTCCAGAGAACTTCCCGATCGACAGAGTCGAATGCTGCCTTTAGGTCAAGAAATATAATGACTGTTGGACGCCGGTAGGAATGCCTATGTTCTAGAATCTGTCGGAGGGTGAAGATATGATCAATACACCCTCTTCCTGGTCTAAAGCCTGCCTGGCTCTCTCGTGTTTGTGCTTCCCGAGCACCACTCAGTCTACGCATGATTATTGAGCCTAAGACTTTAGATACTATATTAGTCAAGCTAATCCCTCTGTGATTATCACAGGAAGACTTGTCTCCCTTCTTGTATATGGGGATAATCAGTGACTTACACCAACCCGATGGGACTTCTTCTGATTCCCAGACGCTGCCTAGTACCTCAGTTAATCCAGACAGTAAGCTGTCTCCACCGTACTTAAATACCTCTGGAGTCATTCCATCAGGTCCCGCTGCTTTGCCTAGTTTCAGATTGGTGACAGCTTTAGTAACCTCAGTTAGGGATGGAGGACCTGTGTCTATATCCCATTCAGGGAGGTGTTGGATGCTCGGAAGGTTGAGCGTGGCTGTGGGCCAATTAAACTGCTCCTCATAATGCTCTTTCCAACGATCCAGTCGTCTATCCTGGGAGCTAATTATAGTGCCATTTTTTTCCGAGATTGTTTCACTAATGATTTGTCTTCTCCCACCCGTTTCCCTGATGAGTCTAAGGAGTTGCCTGGTGTTGCCTATCCTCGAAGCTTTCTCCATCTCTTTGGCTTTTGTCACCCACCACTGTTCACGGTCCTTGCGGAGACTTTTCGTAAGTTTCCTTTTGTGCAGCTTTCGCTCCTCATTGAATTCGGAGCTCGCCGGAATAAGTCTTCTAGCATCTATCAGTTCGGATGAGGCGGTGGAGATCCAGTGGTTTTTACTCACCTTTGGGTTTACCTTATTCACAGCTTTTACAGCTGTATCTATGGCTGCCTGGATATTCTTCCAAGCTTCTTCAGGGTGAGCACAGCTGTCGAACACAGATATGTGTTTAGCTAGTTCTTCCTCAAATACGGATTTAGTTTCCTGATCGAGCTGGGGACGTGATGGTTTTACCGCCAGCTGTTTCCTACGTCCGTTCAGTCGTAAGCACACCCGAGCGCGGACCAGTGCATGGTCGGTATCTACGCACGTGTTCCAGAAGGAGCGACAATCTCCTACCGACCCACGCCAACGATAGCTTATTGCTATGTGGTCTATTTGTGTCCAGCGTTGGTTTGATGAAGGGGTCTCCAAGTCAAACAGTGTCTCTCCTTGTGTTTGAAGTTAGTGCTTACAAGAAACAAATGATTATCAGAACAGAACTGTAGGAGACGGTCACCGTTGTCGGTTCGCTGGCACGGAACTCCATAGGTGCCACCGACATCCTTCTCAGATTGACACAATTTCCCTACTTGAGCGTTAAAGTCACCAGCTAGAACGACTATGTCTGAGCGTTTAGCCTTTCGCACCAAACTAGACAGCTTTTGGTAGAACTCATCCTTCGTTTCATCTGAACTGCAGTCAGTGGGGGCGTAGGCGGAGATTACGAAAAGGCATCGGCGAGTAGTGCAGTCCTTTCTCCTTCTTACTGATCCGTTCAGACGGACAGCACACATTCGGCTATCTACCGGGATCCAGTCAAGCAATGTCTTTTCTGCCCTAGTACTCAAAGCTATCCCTACACCAGCTAATCCTCGTGAACTAGCTGTGGCATCTCCTGACACCCTCAAGGTGAATTTTGCAGATTCAACCTGTTGGCCAGGTGGGGTTAGGTGAATAACCACACTTGGGTCTTGTATGCGTGTTTCTGAAACACAGCATACATCAATGGCTCGGGATGCCAGGGTCTTGGCTAGTGATGCTTGTTGTCCTATTTGGCAAAGTGTCCTAACATTAAAAGCTCCTATATGAAATTGGTGGCGTGGCTTTAGGAGGCTGTCGGTGGTGGTTTTTTGGCTTCCATCGTTTTTAGTGGACGCAGAGTGAAGAGGAAGTGAGGAGCTATCAAGTAGAGGAGTTGCATCAGTGGAAGGAAGGCAAGGTGATAGAGATGAAGATGAAGACAAAGATAAGTGAGGATTAGAGAGGTTTCGTGTGCATTTCGGATTGTGAGGGCGATTGTTACTTCCCGGCTGCCCACACCGTGGAAGTTGGTTGCGTGACCGCAGAGCCCAGGGGACAACTGCTTGAGGCCGGTCACACGCGGCCTGTTTTTGTTTGTTCTCTTTTGTTTGGTGTGCCTCAGTAGCATACTTATCACTCCTGCCCTGTGACACGGCAGCAGGAAGCGCGGTCGTTGTTAATCCGGGCCACGGCCGATCCGGCATGAAATTTTGGGATTTTGTATTTATCATGATGTTGGATCGGGTCGCTGCTTTTTGTTTAACCGCTATCCAAACAACCTGTCTGGCACGGTAGGACCTCTGTCTGTCTGTCTGTCTGTTTTCGACATAGAACTTTGCACAAATGTGCGGCAGTTCAAGTCGCCACACTCCGTCTAGCACGCGAAGCAGGAGAAGAAAGTACAAGAAAAGCATAATAGAAACAGTGAGCAGAGGTGTAAGACAAAGGAGGAGTAATAACGAAGAACAAAACAGTTTCATTGGAGATCATAAGTCAAGAAACATAAGTCTCAGCCAGTATAGCTTGAATAGATCGTTGCTGTGTTCAAGCCCGACCACCATGTCAAGGTAGCAGCTTTCGGTCGGGAGATTGTAACATGACAATACCACTAGTTGTTTTTTGATTGGAAAACTATAGATAGATAGGCACTAACAATTGCTAAATAACTTGTAAATAACTATTTAAACTATAAAAAATCCACTAGTGTATCTACTAGATTTTAGGAAAGTGTTTGTCAACGACACAGTGGCAGTGGAACAGAACTCTCTGTATTATGCAAAATTTAGGCGACGGAAAATATGAATATATCATACCACCTACACACTATGAGAAGTTAAACAGTAAGATAATAATGACTCATATTAAGTAAACACAGAACTTCAGCAATCTGTATGAACAAATATTCCAAAAATACAGTTCGGTAATCACGTTCAGACTCGTGTTCGAGGGGACTATTTTAGTAGGCTCAAAATTACATAGGGAAGAGGCCATTGCAGCCAATTCACAAAATTCAGAATGAAAATAAACAATGCATGACAGCGCCGTGTCCCGTAGCTTAATGACCACATTGTACTCAGTCAATGGGTTTCTAAAAGCATTTAAGATTGGAAAACGACGTTGGTTAATAATTAGTATCATTGTCTAACAAATGACTGGAACAGAAATTAACTCGATTTCTTCTAATCGATGTATCCAAACCTCCCCTCTGTATGTGTAATTTATGAGGAGACAAAAGAAGTCGCCGTTTCGAACGCAGTACGAAATTACAAAAAAAACTGCTAATTATCAGGAAAGAAATGATGTTATAGATAAGACGAAATGAATTACCAGTGCCATATCTGCAAAGTTATCGCCTCCGAGAGCAGCAAATGTAAAATATATCAAGGCATGTGGAATGCTTGCGTTAACATGTAATCCGGATGCATACAAAAACCCCAAACCGAATTGACCACGAGGATTTCCACTATTGGATAGTTGCTCGAATGCTGAATAAGCATTTTGAAAAGGATCTGTCGTATGACCTCCAAGTAATGTCAGCAAAGCAAGCTGTTCTTGAGCCTTTGTATAACCCTGTCTGGAGGCCTCATTTAGTAGTTCCAGAGCACTATATCATACAAAATAAAAAATCAACATTAACGAAGTTAACATAATGAAGAATATTATAGAAATTGGAAAACGTAGAGGATGTTAAAATGTATGGTAACTGAAAGTTAGCAAAGACATACAATTACCTTTTGCCAGCAGATGACTGAATGTCTCCTTTCTCCAAAAGATTCATAGCTTCTTCATACAATTGTTGAGGTACACTTGAATCCTGAGTCTTCTTTTCATTTGATAATGGATCGGTCTTTTTTTCTGAGTTATCATCTAAAAGTTAAAATCTATAGATCAACCTACCATCGACCGATGAAGTGCCATCAGTTGTAACATCATTAATACTCAAGTCGAGCATAAATTCATCTGTTGATCCTCGTTCTGAACGTTATAAAAAGAAGTTTGCGTTACCTCCATCTTTTAGATGTGTGTCTAGTGGACTATCTGTTGGCTCTGAGCTAACATCTGGATCTTCTTTATCCTTTAAAATTTGAGAGAATACTATTCAAATATAGTAACAATAAAATTGCCTTACATAAATCAGGTTCTAGAAAATCACGTAGGAATTTCTCGACAGTTTCCGGATCATCCAATTGTTCTAGGTCACTTTTAACTTTCTTTTTTTCTTGAGTTGTTTGAACGTCAACACCACCTAGAGTAAGGTTAAAACATATTTTATCAAAAATCCATCTTAAAACATTTTACACAAGTATGGACAACAGTAGATAGGTTTTAGTTGCCATAAGAACACTGAAATTGAAGTCAAAAAGAAATGTGACAAAAAATTGAAAATATCGCCTCTAACTATTGCTGGAAAAGCCAGGTGCTAAAGAGAAAGGTCATTAGAAAACTGAAACTTGAAATTTTGGTAAGGCTAAGGCGTAAATGTGTCTACGCCAAAGAAAGCTGAAATGCTCGGTTACCACTTAGGACTCCAGACATCTAATATGGAATAAATATAAGATACAAAGTACAGGTAATCAACTAAACACTTAAGGTGAAGGTAATAACTAACCAAGAAAACAAGAATACATACACGCTTAACTACCGGATGAGCAACAAAGATTTCACACTATTGTACTTTAATCACTAAAACCTCAGAATTAAGCGAAACCTGGTGTTCGAAATATACTACGCAAAACTGCTTCTCTTATTACTCTGAATAATAACAATGATTGCAGTCATTATTTAACGATATCGCTTAGAACGAATTTTTGATTTAAACAGAATTTTAAAGAAGGTCCAACATTACTGCTTACGATGGCGAGAATAAGGTGAGGATAGTTCAACCTCTTACAGTAGAGAGTAGTGACAAAACTTTACCCTATGTTGTTGGTTTTCTCTCTCTAAACAACAAGGTAACTAAACTGAATTTTCAACGTAAAGCTTTGGACAAACAACTATAGATTAGAACGGCTAGCTTCTTCCTATCTCCCACTTTCAATGGCCACGTCTTACAGCCATCAAGGACGGGACGAATCGCTGTGCAGTGCACACACTCCTTGGTCGATAGCTGGACATTATGCCACGGCCAGAGATGACGGAAGTTTACAAGTGCCACAGGATCTTTCTCTACTCACGCTATTTCGTTAGTACTGAGTCTAGTAAGGCTGGTGGAACTTTCCAAACAAGTGAAGTGCTCAAAGCGCTATCTTCGAACTAGGAGTCTGTGCAGACCAGTCCAGATGCACCATTTTATATTTGATAGGGACAAACCATATACCGAAAGTACTAAGATTTCTGCTCACGGTATTCAGAAGACTTTTAAGACTGCAAATACCCATTGAATCACGAAGAATGCAGTACACCTGCTCAGCACCTTCTTCATTACCAGATATTATTCCAGTCGATAAAATCAGATGCTGTCTTCAGGTTAAAACCTATGGCAAGTGTTAGACACCGCTAAATATCTATATGTCCCAAGATCTAACAAAAGGCGAAGTTCAATAAACCTTCGTCCGAATCTCAAACCCTCCTGGTCTTTACGGGTTTGTTTCTTTTAAGCACTGCTGCGTCTATGCAGAAATACAGATCTTAGAACCTCAAATATTATGTTGGTTAAACTGAGTCTCCTAAGATTATCTTGGGTAAATCTGCCGGTCAGCTATTAGCAGAACAAAGCGTTCTGAAGACTGTGTCTGAAGCCATTTTTTGTTCACGTTTTCAATCATTTCTATTCTTTATGTGCTAAGAATAGGAGAGATGAAGATGAAAACCTGTTAGAAATCATCAATAAGGACAAACTTCTAAATATGAGAATCAAATGTATCCGGCAGCTAAATGGCTAGTTGATATCGAAAGGATAAAGATTGCATTCTTTTGATTAATTGTTCTTAAATAGAGATAGTAAATGGAAATCAAACTTGTTTGGGTGGTATCCTGACAAATTTTTATGGCTTCCTATTTAAAAGGCCTAAAAACCCAAATTCTGACGAATAAAGCTGACACTGAAATGGCACGCCATGCACACCCTAAATTAAACTAAGCACTGAATAGTTCCGGCTAATTCTAATGTTGTTACCGTTATCTAGATGTTATTAGAATTTCTATGAGTTAAACTAACCATTCACTTTACTAATTATGATCCTAAATGGATTATCTATTAACGGTATATAAAGGAGACATCACAAGTGAAGTGGTTACCAATCGCCTCAAACTTCATAAGTACATTCTTGGAACAACGAAGTGCAGCAGTGAGTATCACTCCGCACCGAGAGACTTCAAAAATAATGATATTGGTATCAAAGTAAGTTTATATGACTATCTCCTTGTGTGACATGTAATCCAAGCACAATGGCTGTCTCCGTAGAATAGTATGATGACTACTAAGGTTACTAAATTTTAGCCATTCAAAACAATCAAGTGAATGACACTGAGTTTATCACATGAGATGCAATTCTTCCCAATAGTGAGAGTTAAATCCTTAGAGTAAACGGGTTAAACCAACCAACCAAGTAACTAAAATAAAAGTATGCTTCGTGAAAACGCAAGCTTCACCAAAGACAGTGAAAGCAATATAAAGGCGATGCTGCAAAGATTAAGTAAAATCCCAAATTGTGGAAGATTTGAAGCTGAAAGACATACTTCAATACGAATTCGTATTCAACTACTTTCTGGTTTCAACCAGAAAGTGAAATAACATCTTAACTTGTAACTAGTCATAAATCTCACTTTTAACAGCTTTAACAATTCGCCACACTTCCTTTAATGTACTAGGTAGCTCCCCAGTAATGCAGACCGTGACCTTTATAAAACATGACCAATTAATTGGTTTCAATAACGAAATTCACTTAGTGGGATCAGTACATGATGTGCTGTCTACGTAGGATACAGGTGTCACGTACATTAGGAAATGGTCAAAATATCACAAATTTATAAACTCTCAATGTTTCCTTCGAAAGGACAATGGGATGCGACTTCAACACAGATGAAATTTAAATCCAGACTAACACTGAACAACATGGGCTTACCACTCTTTTTCTTTGATCTTATATCCTCTGATGTGCCAAGACAAACAGAGAGGATATATATGAGTACCAAACACACAGATAGACGTGTTGGATATTTCACTAGGCAAAAATAAAACATCACTAGAAATATCCAAAAAACGCGCCGCGGGTTAAAACGCGTGTGTCTCCTATTCGCTGGACCACTGAAGGTCACGCAGTACCCTATAAGTTAGCGTATGGCGAATGCTCACCTGCTAATGTTTAAGTATCTATTATTTTGTACAGTTTCAAGGTTTAAGATATCAATACATTCCATTTTAGACGTTTCGTAGTCGAGTTATATGTGACATGAGATTCACATACTCCAGCTTATTTGACAGAGGATAGAGGGCTTCAAGCTTGTTAATCATTTTCTAATAAATATACATGCTTATTTAATTCATTCTTAAACGAGTCAATTAAAGATGCACACACCCTTTCTTCTGGAAGTCTGTTCTTAGAGTTTATGGCTCCGTGGGAGAATTAGAACTCTCTATTTATGTCCTTTGACATGTTCCTGGTGGGAGGACAAAGAGATTATAGACCAGGTCCATAGTCACTGCTTAGAATTCTGAAAATAATAATGTTGTCTCTTTTCCTACGGTATGACGAAAAGAGATCCAGAGAGTCAGGTTTTTCTTCTTATGATAAATTAACCAAATGAAGAATCGTTGGTGTGACATTTCGTTGAAATCTTACTGAAGTGTATAAATCCCCCTTAAGAATAGGATTGGTTGCTGGGGTGAAGTTTTTTATTCTGATCTCTCTAGAGATTCGTGGACATTGTGAGCGGTATATATAGATGCGTGCGAGTGCTGATCTCTAATGTACTTTAATAGAACGGCTATGGACTTTTATGTAGTTTCTAATGCCTCATTTCTTTTCCCCGAGAAACTTTGTCAAGTGGAAAAACAAATGCCGATGACATAAAGTATAAATAAAAAACTACTCACCAAGTAAGATGACACTGTTAAAAATCATCACACTAGTGATTCCTGCATTTCAGTCGTCTTCATTTTGCTGAGCCTAAAATCTTCGTGAGCAGGACGAGGTACGCGTATTCTTTAGTCAGCAGTTACGAGGGCTAGGCTAGGCAGTCAGCGGGTAGTGTGACTATCTCTAAGTTCTAGCAGGATCGATAGCCACACGTCAACCGTGAACGTTACGTTTAGTCGAAACCAACTGGATATGAGTTCAAAATCATTCAAGCAGTCCAACTAACTGGTTTTCTAGAGTGCTACTTTGTAACTCATCATGGCGGTTAATAAAATACCCGGGCTTCGTATTTCCAGAAGTTTTTTTCAAAACGTTTTTGGGAAACCTCACTAAATCCAAGTTCATTAGCCTCACATAATGTCTCTGAGAGGGAATTTGATTGAAATAGCGTCGTTACCAGACAAAAAGTAACTGACTGGCTACTCAGCAATGCTTATAAAGACGATAAAACGGCCGAGAAATGACATTTCTACTGATTCAAGTTCTGTTATAGGAGGCTAAAGAAGTCCATCAGGTCAACTGAACCTCAGCCTTTTTTCGTGAATGATTAATCTGTTTATCCATGCCGACTGAATGATATGGTGTTCAACTGGGTTTTCAGAGAAAAACAGCTAGACAGTTTCGTACGGTTTTATTGTGTATCTCAAATCGTCACCAATTGCTGCATTTTAGCAGGTGTGAGCTCTGTATTCTACACCCACTAGTTCAGATAGTGTTATGAACAGCCTGGCTACCAGGTTAGCTAGGCCGGGCCACGGAGTTAGCGAGTAGTGTGGCCAGAGCTTAGGTCTAGCACAGTAGATAGCCATGCAGCTATCGCGAAAGTTATTTCGTTTGAAACCAACTGGAAGAGAGCTCGAAGTCGTTCGAGCAACCTACCTAACTAGTTTCTCAGACTACCTATAGACGTATTTGATCCCAGATAGTGTTCTCACTCGTCTTGGCTTCCCCCCACCGACATTTTGATATTTGGTAACACTTTCTGGTAACTTACGGGAAGAACTTACTATTGTTCCAAATAAGTAAGGCCGGATCAGGTAATTTACATAATCAAGTGGTCCTGTGAACTATGACCAAAATTTGCCTAAGGTGAGTATACTTTTGATAACTTTTGATTCTGAACAACTGTAATATAATACTTGACTATCTCTAACTACTTTCGTCGAGTTTGATGTCACGTTTTCTTGCCGTATCGCCAGTCAGGTCCACCAAGTTGTTCACAGCTGCCAATTATTACTGAAATTTGTGGAATCCACTGTTATATATGAGATACTGATGATAAAATCAACGCCAATAAATTTGATACATATCGACGTAGGCAGCGTATACGTACAATTTATTGACTATTAATACCATTCAAAATTTAGCTGCAGGCGCACTATATTCAAAGAACTCTACACAAGTGATCGATTTGGTGGGTTATTTCATATAAATGAAATCACCAGGGTAAAAATTTTGCTAAGTTATGCTTTAACGACTGCACTGCTAGTAAATGCAAGTAATTCACCACATTAGGGAGTGTGTGGGCAGTATTAGGCTGCTAGCAGCAACAAGCGACAGGTACTTTCCGGTCCACGTGCAGTTAGAAGGTATTTTAAACCTCGAAGTAATCCATAAAAAGCGACCTTTTTCAAAAACTCAACTGTTAATATTTGAAAGTAAACAACCCGTTATTGCAGGCGAAAATTATGTACATAACTATTAAATGCTAGTAATTGTAATGGCAACTCTAGACTCAGAAGCAGAACAGAAAATGGCCTAAGTAAAGAAAATATAGAAAAGTGTATGAACGACTAAATAATTGTTTCATGCAATTAGCTTTTAGTTGAATAAATCAAAAGATGATGCGGCACATCAAAATTTTAGGTCATGGTATACTTGCTGCTTCTCAGTTTTACGTGGGAGTTTCGAAGGTTTGGGTTATTAGGAGTTGGGTGGCGGTCCGAGATAGCTGGTCCTATACATTCCAGAATTTACAAGCATTATTAGTTTATGAGGTATGAAGCACGCGTCACAGACTGATCCTGGATATGGTACTTGAAAAATCTGACAGTTCTGCAGTCACTGATATGTAAAACACTACTGTATTGTTGTCAGCATTGAATTTATCGACAGATCTCATGACGAAGGTTGCTCAAATCTTTGGCAGATGTACTAACAATATTCTAAATGTGTACAAAGTGTGGGTTCTGAGAATTTCAACACTGCACCAGAATAATACTAATTTAGAGGTTGGCATTACTTTCTCAACGCCGATATCCAGGGCATTAATTGTGAAAGAAAAGGAAGGCGGAATAAAACTGTAAGAGTTGTGAAGTATCTTACAAATGTTGATAGCTTAAAATAAGCGATGTTCTATAAATATAGGGTTAATTGTCCACCGAAAAGTTACAGCTGTGGCATTTTATAGCATTTCACATTAACGGTGAGTTAAAATGTTGTCAGCCAACTCCCAGAAACTGTCAATGTCCAGCTCTTACTACGCTGGACCTCACGCCGTCTCTATAAGACGCTTCCGGGAAAGACTTAGTTGTCAAAGAGTTGGAGAGATTTTTCTCAGAGCTTGATAGAGTTTCTGATTTTATTAATGCCTGCTTACACAACGTTGATGTCCATTCGGAATGTGCTCCTGCTTTCATGGAATCCCGTGTTAGGTTATTGTGCAACATTCCGGCACTTGTTTCCAACTTGAAACATGGAGGTTGTTCTTATTTTACCGACGATAGTAGTTTTGTTAAAAAAGTCTTGTCTGCTTTTGAACGTGTTCCTGAAATTTCAGAAAGAAGCTGTCAATTTATTGGTCTGGCAGTTAGTTGTCTCTGTATGACAGGATATATTGAACTCGTATCAGATTTCATCATTAAACAGAGTATTGGAAATACAATCCATCTGTGGTCAAAGTTTCTAAAATATGTCAACGCCAAAGCCTTGGAGATAACATTATCACCGTTGGCTAAGAAATGCCCTACTTCAAGCATGTATTATGCGTTGATATCTGAACTTCTAGAGACTTCCACTGGCTTTGATGCATATATGAGACTATGTTGTCGTCTCTTCTATATTCGCCAATTTCGAGCAGGTAATACCATCAGAAACATTTTCAGTTCCTTTTGTTTGGCGGTGAAAAAACGCGAGTCTCAGGAGAAGTCCATCCAACTGATTGAACAAGCCGATGAAAATTTAGGCTTACCTGCTCTTAGTGTGTGGTCAGATGTGAGTTCGATACAATCAGCTTCTTTAGAAAGACGTATATACATATCTCAGATTTTTATTTCGTGGTTCGTTGATTTCCGGAATGTGCTGAGTTCTCAATTTACGATAAGAGATGATGATCTGTTACCTGATGTTTTATCTGGCATTTCTAACCACCTTGCCAGTCCAAGAATCGAGATACGTACTCTTGGTATCGTTATAGGAGAGTGGATCGTAACACTTCTCAAATGGGATACAGGAAGTGAAGATCAAAAGCTAAAATTTGATTATGTGGAACTAGAGTTCCTAAAACAAATCCGGCCATATTTTGTTTCTCTGGATGAAAATCATGGAGTGGAATCTAACCTACAGGCTACCATTCCCACTGAGACAATATCGGGAAGCGATTCTCACGAAGATACTGTCGCTTCACGTGACCACGAGTCGAATGGCGAAGATAGCACTGTAAATCAAAATGTACATGAATTGGATAGTGATGATGATCCAGATTCAGATAATGATTCTTTGAAACCACTTCCCTCTACTCAATGTTCAAGTCACAGTGATAAAACTCCTCATTATCTTCGCGAATGCCTCGATGGAATGCTACTAACTAAAGTTGAAGATAGCAAGGTAAACGTTTCATGTACCCTATCTGCAGAGAAGCTCATTCGTGACCACCCGGAAGCAGCTCGAGAACTGGCTCCAGAATTCACTAATGCGCTTATTCAGGTTGAACCACCCGTAACTCCCGATCAAAAAGAAGTAGCCCATGCTAGACATAAAGCCTTAATAGCTATTGGAGTGGTTGCCCCCAAAAAATGTGCTCGATATCTGATATGTATCCACATATATATATTTATGTGTGTGTGTGCATGTTGGTCTCTCTTTCTGTTTGCTCGCTTAGTCTGTGACCATTTCACTTGTGTGAACTTGTCTCCTTTAATAATGTATATTCTTCCTATATTATATTATATATAATATGAGTGTTTGTTGACAGTCCGTTGCTTGGTGACATATATCCATATATGGTTGTTGACATGTCTGCTATATTCGCTATGTATATTTGGATCGACATTCCATTATAATTAGCCATTCATGTTAAGACTGTCTAATGATTTGTTCCCACGCTTTGTCTGGAACATTCATATATATTTCGCATTCACATTCTGTGTGAACTACCTTACTTACTTATCACTTTGGTGTGAGACCATTTATTTTCATCTCCTTGTGTTTGGACAATAGAAGTATCATCGCAAACCTAGTGGTCTTCTGATTTCCGCCTTCTCGCGTCAGGACTATTAGTTTCTCGACCAGACCATAATTACAATTTAACGACGAGTACATAACAATATCTGACTTCACAATTTTGTCAGCAAGAGAACTCTGTGGGCAGAAAAATGTATATTATATCATGCCTCACTGATATTGCTTGTGAACTGTACGGTGGCAAAGAGGCGCTGCTTTGTCAGAAACTTCCTGCAAAGCAGCACGTGATCGAAAATGATGCCATTCAAACCAGCGAAGTTCAGAAAGGGAAAACTCGACGGTTTTTTAAGAAACGTTCACCTCCTTCGGCTTTTGTCAACAAGTTTAGCCATGTTGCTGGCGAGTTTTTCTTCCCCTTGTTAAAAAGCATACCAAACTTATCGCTCTCTTCTGTTAAAGGGACCTTCGCTCATCAAGAAGCAGTTCTGTTGGCCAGTTTGCTAGCATCATTAGGAACTATGTACGCATGCTCCAGATTCTCTCCTGTTCAAAACCGGATGGCTGACGAGCTATTAGATCTAATTCCTCTGTTTTATCGTCATCCTGAATCTGCAGTACGACGTGCTCTACTTATAACTGTTGGGACTGTTATCACTACAACTCCGTTAGAAGTCCTATCATCTAGACCACGGTTGGTCTTCAGGGATTCATTATTACCATATGGTAATAATACAAACTCTGAAGACAATACTCTTTCAGGTTGGCTGAAATCTTGCTCAGTGTCCGATACTGATACAGAGTGCCAGCTCTTGGCTAGTAATGGTCTTTCTGCATTATGTGAAAGGTTTTTAGAATTGAATCGCAAGACTATCAGAAACAATTTGCAATAACCAACGCGAAAAACCAGAAAACAGATTGGCGACTCGAGAATCCTTTATTCTTACGCCAGTATGTATCCAACAATAAAGTTATTATACACATTGTCTAAGAATAAATGTTACAAAAATAAAACACGATAGCACTTCTGTCAATCTAGTTGCAGATTGAACGATCAATTCGTGGTTGTTTGCTCAAACACAATTTCCCTATATTTTCGCGGAGACATCGGTACGCCAGTCATCGTCTCATCGGCC
The DNA here is from genome assembly GCA_944472135.2 of Trichobilharzia regenti. Taxonomy (NCBI): domain Eukaryota; kingdom Metazoa; phylum Platyhelminthes; class Trematoda; order Strigeidida; family Schistosomatidae; genus Trichobilharzia; species Trichobilharzia regenti. Next base: position 98,308,927 of record OX235262.1, on the reverse strand, counting down.
GCTGTTCAGCAACAAGTCAGGAGACAACTGTCAGAAGTAATATTTTGATTCATTATTGTAATATTTGTTCATAGACCCCCGTTAAAGCTTAATTATAAAGTTGGATATATTGGTGATACAATAAAGAATTTTCCAGTAGCCGATCGGTGTTTTGGTTTTGCGTCCGTTATTACTAAGCGTTTCTGAGAAACTTCAAGGAACAGCGTGAGACTGAGTGCAGCAAGAGCTGGGCATTGACGGTTTATGAGACGTGGCTGACAGTTTCTGATGGTAGAAACAGATTTGGCGGATTCAAACAGTTGGTGAAAGTTTGGATAGTCGCCGTTCATTTTTCCTGGTGCCGGTCAAGTCCTCTTTGAACAAGCAATATCTGGAGCTGTTTTGGAATTGGGTCAAGTTCAACAATGCCTGGGTCAAAGAAGGGAAAGAGCGTCTTGGATGCAAACAGGAAAGTAAGTCATGGTGACTTGTTTGTTAATTGTAACGATGTGTCTGATGTTAAACACGACATGGCTGATGTTACTGTTTCGCCGTCCAGAGATGATAGGAACATCAAACCCCCTAAATTTGAACCACAGAGTTTTGATGGAAACCCCGCTGATTATTTACAATTTGTAAAGGAGTTTGAGATCATGTTGAGTAGTTTTCTATTAAGTGATGAGTTGAAATTGATGTATTTGATGAGGTATTGCACTGGAGATGCTTCAAGAGCTATACAGTGCTGTAAGTTTATGAAGCCGAAAGAGGGCTACTACGAGGCTATGAGCATATTACGTCAAAGGTTTGGAAGACCTTCGATGATTGTAGGGAAATTATTCGGGGCTGTTAAGAGTAACGGCAGTCAACTTCAAGATGACTCCCAGGCACTCACTGAGTTTTTAGATAATTTGCTAATTTACAAGAATGCAATGATTTCGATGAATCGAATGAGTGACCTCAACTCGAGTTTTATATTAGAAGTAATAGTAAGACGTCTCCCAACTCGACTGCAAAGGAAGTGGGTGAAGATGAGCTCCCGTATGGAGGATGAGGGTATCGAGCCAAAGTTCGATGATATCCTGAAACTGGTAAATACTAGTGTCAATCAATCTATGGGCAAGTTCGCCAGTCTATTACATCTCACCCCTAGAATAGAGCAGTCTGAGATCAAAATGCAATCATTGATGACGGGTAGGCCTCAGAGAGGTGGATATCGAGAAGACTCCATGATGTATAGTAATGCATATAGACCTAGTGAGTGTAACAGGTTTCGTAGTACATCCTCAACAGGTAAGTTACAAGATGCAAGACAAACACGGTTGTGTTTTACACGTTTGCAAGAGGTGCATACAGAAGTGAACTGTGAACCGGTGAGCAAGTTCAGTGATAAGCTAAATGTAAACTCCAGGTCTGACTCCAAATTGTGTGACGATAATGGTGTTGTGAAGAAGTCTGTAGTTGCAACTGGTAAGCCGTTGTTGAATAGAGTGTCACAGAATAGAGTTACTGCTTCAGAGTGGAGTTCTGACTCCAAAAGTTTACAAGGTATAACTAGCCAGAGTGAAGATATAAAACCTTTAATCATTTGTGAGGAGGAACCAAAATTGTCTACTTCTGTTATTAAAGAGTTTTAAAATGATGAAACTGACGGTAAAGTGAATATTCATGATAATGATCATGATAGTGCAGATTTGTCTTTGGTTGATCATGATGAAATGGGGGGAATGCTTACTACTGCTAAGTTGAACAAAGGTTCTGTACAACTACAACGTGAAGTAGAATTAAATGCAGATGCAGTTGCAGAAGGCATGCATACTTGTCAAACCGTCAGTGTAATTGATCAGAGTGAAGCCCACCTATCATCAGATGATAGTGCTAAACCCGAACTAGTAGTGAAAGACAGCAGTGGTGGTTATCTTGCAGTTAGACAACTTTCTGAAAGCCGAACAACAACAGCTTCTGATCCACCGCTAACTTCATCAACTGGTATCAATCAGTCGTCGTTGGTGTTGTCATCCACAATGAAACAGACGCCCATCAACTCAAGTATCTTGTGCAATGACTATGATAGTATTGGTGCATTTGAAAAGACCGAAGATATTGGTCAGTTTAGTGAGGATAAGCCAGGTGTTAACGAGAGAGTAATTGTTAAATTGACTTGCATGAATAAAGTCATTTCTAGTTTCAAGTCACTATTCGAATGCTATTATCATTGGTGTAAATTACTCTGTGCCTACGCTTGGTTGATCAGATACGTCGTGTGTTTGTTCGTCATCTATATTCTACGATAAAATGAGATGAGCGTGTTACCGTTCAGATTTGAGGATATAGCTGATAGAAGGAAGTCAGCAAATGAACTCTGCGACGATTTTCCAACCTAGGGCGTCGACATGATAAGGGTTGTAGGCGTACTGCTGTAAGTCCTACAGTTCTTCAAAGGGTAGCGCATCAATGAGCAATCCAATGTGCTTGGTGTGTGATTTTGTACATATGTTCACATTGTATATACTGAATTGATATCATCTGTCGTCTAGCTGTTGGTAGTTCTCTTTGTGTCCGGATGACTTCCACTTGGATCATCGACCTGAGAAGGAATGTAGGCGTACTGTTGTAAGTCCTACAGTTCTTCAAGGGTAGTTTGTCATGCCACAATCCACAACATTTGATGTCTTGATTGTACATATGTTTGTGTTAAATAATTGTGTGAGTCCTGCAATTCTTCAAAGGAACTACATCGAAACATGATCCGCGAGTTTGTGTGTACTGTTTGTATATGTGTGTGGTGTGTCATATCAATTGGTGGTTTTGGATTCATTGTGTTTACTCGTTGTTTTCGTATCTTGTTGTTATTGCGTAATTTTGTTAAAACTTTCGTCGTGATTACTTCTGAAGTTGTTTCGAGTCTTCTACATCCGTGAATGAATTGATTGATGTTAAGGACAGCAGATGGGGCGTATACGCCGGGGAGGCTAGGCTATTGCTGAGAATGAGGTGCACACGGAGTTAATGATTAGGTGTGTTCCGACACGCCGGGGAGAAAGAGTGTAGACGACTGAGGCTCGCATGCGTCACCGTTACTAGAACTGAGGCAGAATGAGTGGCAAGCGATTGCAGTGGTAATTGGTAATGAGTAGATAAGAGGATGTGCGTAGAGTATCGTGAGGTGGTGCTATGGTCACGTTTCATTCTGCAAGTCATTCTAGCAAGTGGCGATTGTGTTGCAAGAGGATGTGTCAAGAGGATGTCTTTAACTGGAAGGCGCAGGTCGTCATTGATGTGTGAGATTGTGCTGTGGGTATGCTTGTGGTGTGTTGGCTTTTCTGTTTGTTTTCCATTTCAGCTCTGTCCGTGTGACCCAGGTTCTCGCAATGGCATCCAAGTCAACGTCTATTGGTCCTGATGGAAAGGAGGGATGGATCCGTTTTTTCCCGGGGAGTGTCAATGTGGTTGAAGATTGAACGATCAATTCATGGTTGTTTGCTCAAAACCAACTTCCCCAATTTTCGCGGAGGCATCAATACGACAGTCATCGTCTCATCGGTCGCTGTTCATAAAGAACCTTTAAAAAACCGTTTGAATTTCTATCGTGATTTATTGTCGTAATATTTGTTCTTAGACCTTAGTTTATTATTCCGGTTATAGGTTGGTGTTAGAATAATGAATTCTCGAGTCGCCAATCTGTGTTCTGATTTTTGCGTCCGTTAGTACTAAGCGCTTCTGAAAGGCTTCAAGGGACAGTGAGAGGTCCGGCATAGCAAGAGCAAGGAAAGTAAATAATACACTAATTAATGTTTATCATATAGGTTTTAGTTTCGTTACACTATCACCATTTACGCAACCTCAAACTATTGTGCGCATTCTGGCTAAATTAAAACAACAACGATACTTGGCCCTATGTCGCGTACATTGCTTTACCCATGTAAAGTGACTCAATAGACTTTATTCCATTACCTTGTCTTATATATATAAATATATATATCTTGCGCTACCGAACAACTGTAAGTGTGCCTACTATATGTACACGTTATCAATTTTATGGATGGAGCCTGTGAACCTCTGCCCCTCATGTACAAAAAAATACAAACAATTATCGTATATATGTGTTTCAACGTACCACTTTTCAACCACTCCTCATACTTCTTTTTGATTTCCTACTACTAGCTTCCAATTTTCCTCATTTGGGTTTCTGGATAATGATGATAATGAGGAATGTAGTTATGTGCTGATTTGCTGAATTTATGGTATTGAATTTTCAAGATAATCATGAAAACAACACTGCCGTCAAATCCTGAAAATAATTCATAAGTGCCTAGACTTTCTTAGGAGATCCAACTTGCACGAAAATTGCAGATATTCAGCTTCGAACGAATAGCCTGACCGTACTACTGACTCCATAGCATCAGTAAGTTTGGGAAACTAATGAAAGAATGATAAGATGTAAAAGGGCACTTTTAGAATTCAGTTGTTTGGTACAATAGTTATATTTATCTTCTACTTGCCTCGTATCAAGTCTTAATGCATCAAGCTGAGTCAATAACACCAATGAACCTGAAAAACCAACCACGGGAAGAAGACATTAGGTATCGAACCCAGATAGCTTTACAATAAACGACGGAAAAAAGATGTAGTGTTTTGACATAGTACCTAGCTCTTATTTGTTGCGAAAAAATGTCCCAATTTCTCACCAGAATATAAAAGGGGGAATTAAATGCAATCCCACACATGTTTTTCTTCTAAGGCGCGCAATTCAAAGGCTTTGTTACTTTTTCGCGTGTTATTTCTCAATTCTTTTTTTAACTTTATAGGCGACTTTTTAATAGGTCTCTCGACGACAGTATTAAGTATTTAGTCTTATTCTTTCATAGAATATAACTTTTACGTTTAAAATTATCCGTTATAGATAGTGTCCATCTAAGTGCTACTTTTATAGCAACTTCGCATTTACAGTATTTGTATAGGGTATCTTAATATTCTATCTCGATATTTTTATTCGTATAAACTGTTAATTGCATACAGAACTAGACAGTTTAAATCCCCAACACTCTAAAACGGACCTTACAGACACATTGCTCATTCTCTTATAATTAAGAATTTTAACTTTGTACTAAATGCCAATGGTCCAAACTAGGCGTCTAACTCCACTGCCTGCTTCACATCTCAGTGAAAAATCAAACCAAACAGAATAGGTAAGCCTGTAGGAAGTGGAAGCACTACATCTGTTAATTTAACAACTAAATATAGGTCTGCTGTGGTAGACACGTCAAGTCCGGACATAAAACTCCCCTCACTTACTTGCGTAGTAAACAACATCATGGATGGTATACACAGTGATACTACATGTAATGATCCAGGCCTCGTAGACACCTGCACAGCGTCTTGCGATAAGAATTACACGGCAAACATTTTTACTCCTATCACTAATCCAGTTTTTTGTTCTACATCTAGTTGTGAAGATAAAATCAAAGAACTATTTTCTACAATTAGGGGGCTTGAAGTTAAGATCTTAAAACTGGTAATGCCTAATGAAACCGGCAGTAGTAGTACTTCACCTAGAAAGTTACCACAAACCGCAAACCTGATAAACTACGTTGCAACTGAAGTATATCAACGTGTAGTGCGCGAAAAGAACATAATTGTGTAAAATATACCGGATGATGCAGAGATCAGTAAGGTCAAAAGCACTCTTTTGAATGCATGCTCTATGAATAACGTCCCATGCAGCTGCCATCGACTAAGGAAGTCTCAAAAAAAACAAATCTTGCCCACTTGTGTTGAAATTTGACTCGTCCACTAATGCTGACATCTTTTACAGTAGGCAAACACTACTAAAAAATACGAGTTACCACACGATTAAGTTAGCTCGTGACAAAACGCCTATCCAAAGAATGACTTATATGACCGATTCTAAAACCGTGAATCCCAGCTCCTCTACAACACCCCTGAACACCCACAATTTTGTTGAGGTAGAGCGAAGGGGTGTGAACCTTTCTGTACAAAGCACATCGTATTCGGAAACGAACTTGAGTGAAAGTATAAGGTCCGAAAATGGTTCGGTGTATAACCGTAGACTAAGAAGGAAATCCACCGTAGATCTAGACTCCTCTAATAACGATCCCTGTACCCCGGTGACAAACTGCAGTACATCACATCCAGTATTCCCAAACCCAAGCAGTCTTAATTCCAGGAAGTTGAAAAGTGGGGCTACCAGTTCGTCCACAAAGACAATTCATAATAAGAGACTATTGCCACACACTAATTCAGATGCTCACAGTTCGATAACCCACCTCTCTCCAGAAACAAATACTCACAAAGCCGAAAGGGATAAAAAACGTAAAACACAACCCGAACCTCGTAGCCACCTGTCCGAAAAAGTAAACCCTCGCACCACTATAAACCAAAAGATTGATACACCTAACTATAGGACATCGAATAGTAGTGACGTAAATCGCAACAATTCGAGTTACTTTAGCTTGCTTGGTAGACCACCTCCACCTATTTACATGCCCATACTCAACGGGACTGACCATCCAGCGATCAGCGCTTTTACTGAAACGACATTACCATTTTTTATTCAGGTTCACAACATGACCTCAAACATACTACAAATGCTCACCACTCTCCACAGGTTTCGTCCCCCAACATAGATATGACAGCTCATACAGCAATGCCTAATTACTGCCTAGAGATCACCTTACATGACTCAGACAATTCTCTTCTTCATCAAAAACCCTCTATATCCTTTTCTTCTGATAGCCAATCTTCTTTACATGCGAACTTACTTGAACTCGGATATATAACTGACCCCCTTCGCACCTCGAGCTTTTCTAGGGCATCTACAGACATAGACATTTCATTGTCATCTGAGGACACTATGACTGAATCTCATCACCAGCTAATTCAAGACGTGGCTAAAATCTTAAGATATGACTCAGCTAATCCTAACATAGTCCTTATTATTGCCAGGTCAGCTGTAAACAAAATGGCAAACATCAAATACCTACTGTGGATTTGCCAATCTACAGAACTAATGATCACTGAAGCTTGGTGCACAAGTGAAATAAATGATGATTTCTCTCACTGCGAAGGCTACTGTCAATCACGTCTCATAAACCGTTAATGCCCAGCTCTTGCTACGCTCGGGCCCACGCTGTTCTTTGAAGATTTCAGAAACGCTTAGTTATAACGGACGCAAAAACCAAAACACCGATCTGCTGATTGATATTTCTGTATTGTTACACCAACATATAAAAGGAATAAACGAACTAAGCAAACTAAGGTCTGAAAACAAATATTACAATAAGAAATCATTGTATTCCTTCTGACGATGTCTCACTCTTCTTTCTGAACAGCGACCGATGAGACGATGACTGTCGTATTGATGCCTCCGCGAAAATTGGGGAAGTTGATTTTAAGCAAACAACCAAGAATTGATCGTTCAATCTTCAACCACATTGACACTCCCCGGGAAAAAACGGATCCATCCCTCCTTTCCATCAGGACCAATAGACGTTGACTTGGATGCCATTGCGAGAACCTGGGTCACACGGACAGAGCTGAAATGGAAAACAAACAGAAAAGCCAACACACCACAAGCATACCCACAGCACAATCTCACACATCAATGACGACCTGCGCCTTCCAGTTAAAGACATCCTCTTGACACATCCTCTTGCAACACAATCGCCACTTGCTAGAATGACTTGCAGAATGAAACGTGACCATAGCACCACCTCACGATACTCTACGCACATCCTCTTATCTACTCACTACCAATTACCACTGCAATCGCTTGCCACTCATTCTGCCTCAGTTCTAGTAACGGTGACGCATGCGAGCCTCAGTCGTCTACACTCTTTCTCCCCGGCGTGTCGGAACACACCTAATCATTAACTCCGTGTGCACCTCATTCTCAGCAATAGCCTAGCCTCCCCGGCGTATACGCCCCATCTGCTGTCCTTAACATCAATCAATTCATTCACGGATGTAGAAGACTCGAAACAACTTCAGAAGTAATCACGACGAAAGTTTTAACAAAATTACGCAATAACAACAAGATACGAAAACAACGAGTAAACACAATGAATCCAAAACCACCAATTGATATGACACACCACACACATATACAAACAGTACACACAAACTCGCGGATCATGTTTCGATGTAGTTCCTTTGAAGAATTGCAGGACTCACACAATTATTTAACACAAACATATGTACAATCAAGACATCAAATGTTGTGGATTGTGGCATGACAAACTACCCTTGAAGAACTGTAGGACTTACAACAGTACGCCTACATTCCTTCTCAGGTCGATGATCCAAGTGGAAGTCATCCGGACACAAAGAGAACTACCAACAGCTAGACGACAGATGATATCAATTCAGTATATACAATGTGAACATATGTACAAAATCACACACCAAGCACATTGGATTGCTCATTGATGCGCTACCCTTTGAAGAACTGTAGGACTTACAGCAGTACGCCTACAACCCTTATCATGTCGACGCCCTAGGTTGGAAAATCGTCGCAGAGTTCATTTGCTGACTTCCTTCTATCAGCTATATCCTCAAATCTGAACGGTAACACGCTCATCTCATTTTATCGTAGAATATAGATGACGAACAAACACACGACGTATCTGATCAACCAAGCGTAGGCACAGAGTAATTTACACCAATGACAGTAAACTGTCTCCACCGTACTTCAATACCTCTGGAGTGATTCCATCAGGTCCTGCTGCTTTGCCTAGTTTCAGATTGGTGACAGCTTTAGTAACCTCAGTTAGGGATGGAGGACCTGTGTGTATATCCCATTCAGGGAGGTGTTGGATGCTCGGAAGTTTGAGCGTGGCTGTGGGCCAATTAAACTGCTCCTCATAGTGCTCTTTCCAGCGATCCAGTCGTCTGGGAGCTAGTTATAGTGCCATTTTTCTCAGAGATTGTTTCACTAATGATTTGCCTTCTCCCACCCGTTTCCCTGACGAGTCTAAGGAGTTGCCTAGTGTTGCCTATCGCCGATGCTTTTTCCGTCTCTTTCGCCTTTGTCACCCACCACTGTTCACGGTTCTTGCGGAGACTTTTCGTAAGTTTCCTTTTGTGCAGCTTTCGTTCCTCATTGAATTCGGAGCTCGCCGGAATAAGTCTTCTAGCATCTATCAGTTCGGATGAGGCAGTGGAGATCCAGTGGTTTTTACTCACCTTTGGGTTTAACTTATTCACAGCTTTTACAGCTGTATCTATGGCTGCCTGGATATTCTTCCAAGCTTCTTCAGGGTGAGCACAGCTGTCGAACACATATATGTGTTTAGCTAGTTCTTCCTCAAATACGGATTTAGTTTCCTGATCGAGCTGGGGACGTGATGGTTTTACTGCCAGCTGTTTCCTACGTCCGTTCAGTCGTAAGCACACCCGGGCGCGGACCAGTGCATGGTCGGTATCTACGCACGTGTTCCAGAAGGAGCGACAATCTCCTACCGACCCACGCCAACGATAGCTTATTGCTATGTGGTCTATTTGTGTCCAGCGTTGGTTTGATGAAGGGGTCTCCATGTCAAACAGTGTCTCTCCTTGTGTTTGAAGTTAGTGCTTACAAGAAACAAATGATTATCTGAACAGAACTGTAGGAGACGGTCACTGTTGTCGGTTCGCTGGTACGGAACTCCATAGGTGCCACCGACATCCTTCTCAGATTGACACAATTTCCCTACTTGAGCGTTAAAGTCACCAGCTAGAACGACTATGTCTGAGCGTTTAGCCTTTCGCAGCAAACTAGATAGCTTTTGGTAGAACTCATCCTTCGTTTCATCCGAACTGCAGTCAGTGGGGGCGTAGGCGGAGATTACGAAAAGGCATCGGCGAGTAGTGCAGTCCTTTCTCCTTCTTACTGATCCGTTCAGACGGACAGCACACATTCGGCTATCTACCGGGATCCAGTCAAGCAATGTCTTTTCTGCCCTAGTACTCAAAGCTATCCCTACACCAGCTAATCCTCGTGAACTAGCTGTGGCATCTCCTGACACTCTCAAGGTGAATTTTGCAGATTCAACCTGTTGGCCAGGTGGGATTAGGTGAATAACCACACTTGGGTCTTGTATGCGTGTTTCTGAAACACAGCATACATCAATGGCTCGGGATGCCAGGGTCTTAGCTAGTGATGCTTGTTGTCCTATTTGGCAAAGTGTCCTAACATTAAATGCTCCTATATGAAATTGGTGGCGTGGCTTTAGGAGACTATCGTTGGTGGTTTTTTGGCTTCCGTCGTTTTTAGTGGACACAGAGTGAAGAGGGAGTGAGGAGCCATCAAGTAGAGGAGTTGCATCAGTGGGAGGAAGGCAAGGTAATAGAGATGAAGATGAAGACAAAGATAAGTGAGGATTAGAGAGGTTTTGTGTGCATTTCGGATTGTGAGGGCGTTTGTTACTTCCCGGCTGCCCACACCGTGGAAGTTGGTTGCGTGACCGCAGAGCCCAGGGGACAACTGCTTGAGGCCGGTCACACGCGGCCTGTTTTTGTTTGTTCTCTTTTGCTTGGTGTGCCTCAGTAGCATACTTATCACTCCTGCCCTGTGACACGGCAGCAGGAAGCGCGGTCGTTGTTAATCCGGGCCACGGCCGATCCGGCATGAAATTTTGGGATTTTGTATTTATCATGATGTTGGATCGGGTCGCTGCTTTTTGTTTAACCGCTATCCAAACAACCTGTCTGGCACGGTAGGACCTCTGTCTGTCTGTCTGTTTTCGACATAGAACTTTGCACAAATGTGCGGCAGTTCAAGTCGCCACACTCCGTCTAGCACGCGAAGCAGGAGAAGAAAGTACAAGAAAAGCATAATAGAAACAGTGAGCAGAGGTGTAAGACAAAGGAGGAGTAATAACGAAGAACAAAACAGTTTCATTGGAGATCATAAGTCAAGAAACATAAGTCTCAGCCAGTATAGCTTGAATAGATCGTTGCTGTGTTCAAGCCCGACCACCATGTCAAGGTAGCAGCTTTCGGTCGGGAGATTGTAACATGACAATACCACTAGTTGTTTTTTGATTGGAAAACTATAGATAGATAGGCACTAACAATTGCTAAATAACTTGTAAATAACTATTTAAACTATAAAAAATCCACTAGTGTATCTACTAGATTTTAGGAAAGTGTTTGTCAACGACACAGTGGCAGTGGAACAGAACTCTCTGTATTATGCAAAATTTAGGCGACGGAAAATATGAATATATCATACCACCTACACACTATGAGAAGTTAAACAGTAAGATAATAATGACTCATATTAAGTAAACACAGAACTTCAGCAATCTGTATGAACAAATATTCCAAAAATACAGTTCGGTAATCACGTTCAGACTCGTGTTCGAGGGGACTATTTTAGTAGGCTCAAAATTACATAGGGAAGAGGCCATTGCAGCCAATTCACAAAATTCAGAATGAAAATAAACAATGCATGACAGCGCCGTGTCCCGTAGCTTAATGACCACATTGTACTCAGTCAATGGGTTTCTAAAAGCATTTAAGATTGGAAAACGACGTTGGTTAATAATTAGTATCATTGTCTAACAAATGACTGGAACAGAAATTAACTCGATTTCTTCTAATCGATGTATCCAAACCTCCCCTCTGTATGTGTAATTTATGAGGAGACAAAAGAAGTCGCCGTTTCGAACGCAGTACGAAATTACAAAAAAAACTGCCAATTATCAGGAAAGAAATGATGTTATAGATAAGACGAAATGAATTACCAGTGCCATATCTGCAAAGTTATCGCCTCCGAGAGCAGCAAATGTAAAATATATCAAGGCATGTGGAATGCTTGCGTTAACATGTAATCCGGATGCATACAAAAACCCCAAACCGAATTGACCACGAGGATTTCCACTATTGGATAGTTGCTCGAATGCTGAATAAGCATTTTGAAAAGGATCTGTCGTATGACCTCCAAGTAATGTCAGCAAAGCAAGCTGTTCTTGAGCCTTTGTATAACCCTGTCTGGAGGCCTCATTTAGTAGTTCCAGAGCACTATATCATACAAAATAAAAAATCAACATTAACGAAGTTAACATAATGAAGAATATTATAGAAATTGGAAAACGTAGAGGATGTTAAAATGTATGGTAACTGAAAGTTAGCAAAGACATACAATTACCTTTTGCCAGCAGATGACTGAATGTCTCCTTTCTCCAAAAGATTCATAGCTTCTTCATACAATTGTTGAGGTACACTTGAATCCTGAGTCTTCTTTTCATTTGATAATGGATCGGTCTTTTTTTCTGAGTTATCATCTAAAAGTTAAAATCTATAGATCAACCTACCATCGACCGATGAAGTGCCATCAGTTGTAACATCATTAATACTCAAGTCGAGCATAAATTCATCTGTTGATCCTCGTTCTGAACGTTATAAAAAGAAGTTTGCGTTACCTCCATCTTTTAGATGTGTGTCTAGTGGACTATCTGTTGGCTCTGAGCTAACATCTGGATCTTCTTTATCCTTTAAAATTTGAGAGAATACTATTCAAATATAGTAACAATAAAATTGCCTTACATAAATCAGGTTCTAGAAAATCACGTAGGAATTTCTCGACAGTTTCCGGATCATCCAATTGTTCTAGGTCACTTTTAACTTTCTTTTTTTCTTGAGTTGTTTGAACGTCAACACCACCTAGAGTAAGGTTAAAACATATTTTATCAAAAATCCATCTTAAAACATTTTACACAAGTATGGACAACAGTAGATAGGTTTTAGTTGCCATAAGAACACTGAAATTGAAGTCAAAAAGAAATGTGACAAAAAATTGAAAATATCGCCTCTAACTATTGCTGGAAAAGCCAGGTGCTAAAGAGAAAGGTCATTAGAAAACTGAAACTTGAAATTTTGGTAAGGCTAAGGCGTAAATGTGTCTACGCCAAAGAAAGCTGAAATGCTCGGTTACCACTTAGGACTCCAGACATCTAATATGGAATAAATATAAGATACAAAGTACAGGTAATCAACTAAACACTTAAGGTGAAGGTAATAACTAACCAAGAAAACAAGAATACATACACGCTTAACTACCGGATGAGCAACAAAGATTTCACACTATTGTACTTTAATCACTAAAACCTCAGAATTAAGCGAAACCTGGTGTTCGAAATATACTACGCAAAACTGCTTCTCTTATTACTCTGAATAATAACAATGATTGCAGTCATTATTTAACGATATCGCTTAGAACGAATTTTTGATTTAAACAGAATTTTAAAGAAGGTCCAACATTACTGCTTACGATGGCGAGAATAAGGTGAGGATAGTTCAACCTCTTACAGTAGAGAGTAGTGACAAAACTTTACCCTATGTTGTTGGTTTTCTCTCTCTAAACAACAAGGTAACTAAACTGAATTTTCAACGTAAAGCTTTGGACAAACAACTATAGATTAGAACGGCTAGCTTCTTCCTATCTCCCACTTTCAATGGCCACGTCTTACAGCCATCAAGGACGGGACGAATCGCTGTGCAGTGCACACACTCCTTGGTCGATAGCTGGACATTATGCCACGGCCAGAGATGACGGAAGTTTACAAGTGCCACAGGATCTTTCTCTACTCACGCTATTTCGTTAGTACTGAGTCTAGTAAGGCTGGTGGAACTTTCCAAACAAGTGAAGTGCTCAAAGCGCTATCTTCGAACTAGGAGTCTGTGCAGACCAGTCCAGATGCACCATTTTATATTTGATAGGGACAAACCATATACCGAAAGTACTAAGATTTCTGCTCACGGTATTCAGAAGACTTTTAAGACTGCAAATACCCATTGAATCACGAAGAATGCAGTACACCTGCTCAGCACCTTCTTCATTACCAGATATTATTCCAGTCGATAAAATCAGATGCTGTCTTCAGGTTAAAACCTATGGCAAGTGTTAGACACCGCTAAATATCTATATGTCCCAAGATCTAACAAAAGGCGAAGTTCAATAAACCTTCGTCCGAATCTCAAACCCTCCTGGTCTTTACGGGTTTGTTTCTTTTAAGCACTGCTGCGTCTATGCAGAAATACAGATCTTAGAACCTCAAATATTATGTTGGTTAAACTGAGTCTCCTAAGATTATCTTGGGTAAATCTGCCGGTCAGCTATTAGCAGAACAAAGCGTTCTGAAGACTGTGTCTGAAGCCATTTTTTGTTCACGTTTTCAATCATTTCTATTCTTTATGTGCTAAGAATAGGAGAGATGAAGATGAAAACCTGTTAGAAATCATCAATAAGGACAAACTTCTAAATATGAGAATCAAATGTATCCGGCAGCTAAATGGCTAGTTGATATCGAAAGGATAAAGATTGCATTCTTTTGATTAATTGTTCTTAAATAGAGATAGTAAATGGAAATCAAACTTGTTTGGGTGGTATCCTGACAAATTTTTATGGCTTCCTATTTAAAAGGCCTAAAAACCCAAATTCTGACGAATAAAGCTGACACTGAAATGGCACGCCATGCACACCCTAAATTAAACTAAGCACTGAATAGTTCCGGCTAATTCTAATGTTGTTACCGTTATCTAGATGTTATTAGAATTTCTATGAGTTAAACTAACCATTCACTTTACTAATTATGATCCTAAATGGATTATCTATTAACGGTATATAAAGGAGACATCACAAGTGAAGTGGTTACCAATCGCCTCAAACTTCATAAGTACATTCTTGGAACAACGAAGTGCAGCAGTGAGTATCACTCCGCACCGAGAGACTTCAAAAATAATGATATTGGTATCAAAGTAAGTTTATATGACTATCTCCTTGTGTGACATGTAATCCAAGCACAATGGCTGTCTCCGTAGAATAGTATGATGACTACTAAGGTTACTAAATTTTAGCCATTCAAAACAATCAAGTGAATGACACTGAGTTTATCACATGAGATGCAATTCTTCCCAATAGTGAGAGTTAAATCCTTAGAGTAAACGGGTTAAACCAACCAACCAAGTAACTAAAATAAAAGTATGCTTCGTGAAAACGCAAGCTTCACCAAAGACAGTGAAAGCAATATAAAGGCGATGCTGCAAAGATTAAGTAAAATCCCAAATTGTGGAAGATTTGAAGCTGAAAGACATACTTCAATACGAATTCGTATTCAACTACTTTCTGGTTTCAACCAGAAAGTGAAATAACATCTTAACTTGTAACTAGTCATAAATCTCACTTTTAACAGCTTTAACAATTCGCCACACTTCCTTTAATGTACTAGGTAGCTCCCCAGTAATGCAGACCGTGACCTTTATAAAACATGACCAATTAATTGGTTTCAATAACGAAATTCACTTAGTGGGATCAGTACATGATGTGCTGTCTACGTAGGATACAGGTGTCACGTACATTAGGAAATGGTCAAAATATCACAAATTTATAAACTCTCAATGTTTCCTTCGAAAGGACAATGGGATGCGACTTCAACACAGATGAAATTTAAATCCAGACTAACACTGAACAACATGGGCTTACCACTCTTTTTCTTTGATCTTATATCCTCTGATGTGCCAAGACAAACAGAGAGGATATATATGAGTACCAAACACACAGATAGACGTGTTGGATATTTCACTAGGCAAAAATAAAACATCACTAGAAATATCCAAAAAACGCGCCGCGGGTTAAAACGCGTGTGTCTCCTATTCGCTGGACCACTGAAGGTCACGCAGTACCCTATAAGTTAGCGTATGGCGAATGCTCACCTGCTAATGTTTAAGTATCTATTATTTTGTACAGTTTCAAGGTTTAAGATATCAATACATTCCATTTTAGACGTTTCGTAGTCGAGTTATATGTGACATGAGATTCACATACTCCAGCTTATTTGACAGAGGATAGAGGGCTTCAAGCTTGTTAATCATTTTCTAATAAATATACATGCTTATTTAATTCATTCTTAAACGAGTCAATTAAAGATGCACACACCCTTTCTTCTGGAAGTCTGTTCTTAGAGTTTATGGCTCCGTGGGAGAATTAGAACTCTCTATTTATGTCCTTTGACATGTTCCTGGTGGGAGGACAAAGAGATTATAGACCAGGTCCATAGTCACTGCTTAGAATTCTGAAAATAATAATGTTGTCTCTTTTCCTACGGTATGACGAAAAGAGATCCAGAGAGTCAGGTTTTTCTTCTTATGATAAATTAACCAAATGAAGAATCGTTGGTGTGACATTTCGTTGAAATCTTACTGAAGTGTATAAATCCCCCTTAAGAATAGGATTGGTTGCTGGGGTGAAGTTTTTTATTCTGATCTCTCTAGAGATTCGTGGACATTGTGAGCGGTATATATAGATGCGTGCGAGTGCTGATCTCTAATGTACTTTAATAGAACGGCTATGGACTTTTATGTAGTTTCTAATGCCTCATTTCTTTTCCCCGAGAAACTTTGTCAAGTGGAAAAACAAATGCCGATGACATAAAGTATAAATAAAAAACTACTCACCAAGTAAGATGACACTGTTAAAAATCATCACACTAGTGATTCCTGCATTTCAGTCGTCTTCATTTTGCTGAGCCTAAAATAATCGTGAGCAGGACGAGGTACGCGTATTCTTTAGTCAGCAGTTACGAGGGCTAGGCTAGGCAGTCAGCGGGTAGTGTGACTATCTCTAAGTTCTAGCAGGATCGATAGCCACACGTCAACCGTGAACGTTACGTTTAGTCGAAACCAACTGGATATGAGTTCAAAATCATTCAAGCAGTCCAACTAACTGGTTTTCTAGAGTGCTACTTTGTAACTCATCATGGCGGTTAATAAAATACCCGGGCTTCGTATTTCCAGAAGTTTTTTTCAAAACGTTTTTGGGAAACCTCACTAAATCCAAGTTCATTAGCCTCACATAATGTCTCTGAGAGGGAATTTGATTGAAATAGCGTCGTTACCAGACAAAAAGTAACTGACTGGCTACTCAGCAATGCTTATAAAGACGATAAAACGGCCGAGAAATGACATTTCTACTGATTCAAGTTCTGTTATAGGAGGCTAAAGAAGTCCATCAGGTCAACTGAACCTCAGCCTTTTTTCGTGAATGATTAATCTGTTTATCCATGCCGACTGAATGATATGGTGTTCAACTGGGTTTTCAGAGAAAAACAGCTAGACAGTTTCGTACGGTTTTATTGTGTATCTCAAATCGTCACCAATTGCTGCATTTTAGCAGGTGTGAGCTCTGTATTCTACACCCACTAGTTCAGATAGTGTTATGAACAGCCTGGCTACCAGGTTAGCTAGGCCGGGCCACGGAGTTAGCGAGTAGTGTGGCCAGAGCTTAGGTCTAGCACAGTAGATAGCCATGCAGCTATCGCGAAAGTTATTTCGTTTGAAACCAACTGGAAGAGAGCTCGAAGTCGTTCGAGCAACCTACCTAACTAGTTTCTCAGACTACCTATAGACGTATTTGATCCCAGATAGTGTTCTCACTCGTCTTGGCTTCCCCCCACCGACATTTTGATATTTGGTAACACTTTCTGGTAACTTACGGGAAGAACTTACTATTGTTCCAAATAAGTAAGGCCGGATCAGGTAATTTACATAATCAAGTGGTCCTGTGAACTATGACCAAAATTTGCCTAAGGTGAGTATACTTTTGATAACTTTTGATTCTGAACAACTGTAATATAATACTTGACTATCTCTAACTACTTTCGTCGAGTTTGATGTCACGTTTTCTTGCCGTATCGCCAGTCAGGTCCACCAAGTTGTTCACAGCTGCCAATTATTACTGAAATTTGTGGAATCCACTGTTATATATGAGATACTGATGATAAAATCAACGCCAATAAATTTGATACATATCGACGTAGGCAGCGTATACGTACAATTTATTGACTATTAATACCATTCAAAATTTAGCTGCAGGCGCACTATATTCAAAGAACTCTACACAAGTGATCGATTTGGTGGGTTATTTCATATAAATGAAATCACCAGGGTAAAAATTTTGCTAAGTTATGCTTTAACGACTGCACTGCTAGTAAATGCAAGTAATTCACCACATTAGGGAGTGTGTGGGCAGTATTAGGCTGCTAGCAGCAACAAGCGACAGGTACTTTCCGGTCCACGTGCAGTTAGAAGGTATTTTAAACCTCGAAGTAATCCATAAAAAGCGACCTTTTTCAAAAACTCAACTGTTAATATTTGAAAGTAAACAACCCGTTATTGCAGGCGAAAATTATGTACATAACTATTAAATGCTAGTAATTGTAATGGCAACTCTAGACTCAGAAGCAGAACAGAAAATGGCCTAAGTAAAGAAAATATAGAAAAGTGTATGAACGACTAAATAATTGTTTCATGCAATTAGCTTTTAGTTGAATAAATCAAAAGATGATGCGGCACATCAAAATTTTAGGTCATGGTATACTTGCTGCTTCTCAGTTTTACGTGGGAGTTTCGAAGGTTTGGGTTATTAGGAGTTGGGTGGCGGTCCGAGATAGCTGGTCCTATACATTCCAGAATTTACAAGCATTATTAGTTTATGAGGTATGAAGCACGCGTCACAGACTGATCCTGGATATGGTACTTGAAAAATCTGACAGTTCTGCAGTCACTGATATGTAAAACACTACTGTATTGTTGTCAGCATTGAATTTATCGACAGATCTCATGACGAAGGTTGCTCAAATCTTTGGCAGATGTACTAACAATATTCTAAATGTGTACAAAGTGTGGGTTCTGAGAATTTCAACACTGCACCAGAATAATACTAATTTAGAGGTTGGCATTACTTTCTCAACGCCGATATCCAGGGCATTAATTGTGAAAGAAAAGGAAGGCGGAATAAAACTGTAAGAGTTGTGAAGTATCTTACAAATGTTGATAGCTTAAAATAAGCGATGTTCTATAAATATAGGGTTAATTGTCCACCGAAAAGTTACAGCTGTGGCATTTTATAGCATTTCACATTAACGGTGAGTTAAAATGTTGTCAGCCAACTCCCAGAAACTGTCAATGTCCAGCTCTTACTACGCTGGACCTCACGCCGTCTCTATAAGACGCTTCCGGGAAAGACTTAGTTGTCAAAGAGTTGGAGAGATTTTTCTCAGAGCTTGATAGAGTTTCTGATTTTATTAATGCCTGCTTACACAACGTTGATGTCCATTCGGAATGTGCTCCTGCTTTCATGGAATCCCGTGTTAGGTTATTGTGCAACATTCCGGCACTTGTTTCCAACTTGAAACATGGAGGTTGTTCTTATTTTACCGACGATAGTAGTTTTGTTAAAAAAGTCTTGTCTGCTTTTGAACGTGTTCCTGAAATTTCAGAAAGAAGCTGTCAATTTATTGGTCTGGCAGTTAGTTGTCTCTGTATGACAGGATATACTGAACTCGTATCAGATTTCATCATTAAACAGAGTATTGGAAATACAATCCATCTGTGGTCAAAGTTTCTAAAATATGTCAACGCCAAAGCCTTGGAGATAACATTATCACCGTTGGCTAAGAAATGCCCTACTTCAAGCATGTATTATGCGTTGATATCTGAACTTCTAGAGACTTCCACTGGCTTTGATGCATATATGAGACTATGTTGTCGTCTCTTCTATATTCGCCAATTTCGAGCAGGTAATACCATCAGAAACATTTTCAGTTCCTTTTGTTTGGCGGTGAAAAAACGCGAGTCTCAGGAGAAGTCCATCCAACTGATTGAACAAGCCGATGAAAATTTAGGCTTACCTGCTCTTAGTGTGTGGTCAGATGTGAGTTCGATACAATCAGCTTCTTTAGAAAGACGTATATACATATCTCAGATTTTTATTTCGTGGTTCGTTGATTTCCGGAATGTGCTGAGTTCTCAATTTACGATAAGAGATGATGATCTGTTACCTGATGTTTTATCTGGCATTTCTAACCACCTTGCCAGTCCAAGAATCGAGATACGTACTCTTGGTATCGTTATAGGAGAGTGGATCGTAACACTTCTCAAATGGGATACAGGAAGTGAAGATCAAAAGCTAAAATTTGATTATGTGGAACTAGAGTTCCTAAAACAAATCCGGCCATATTTTGTTTCTCTGGATGAAAATCATGGAGTGGAATCTAACCTACAGGCTACCATTCCCACTGAGACAATATCGGGAAGCGATTCTCACGAAGATACTGTCGCTTCACGTGACCACGAGTCGAATGGCGAAGATAGCACTGTAAATCAAAATGTACATGAATTGGATAGTGATGATGATCCAGATTCAGATAATGATTCTTTGAAACCACTTCCCTCTACTCAATGTTCAAGTCACAGTGATAAAACTCCTCATTATCTTCGCGAATGCCTCGATGGAATGCTACTAACTAAAGTTGAAGATAGCAAGGTAAACGTTTCATGTACCCTATCTGCAGAGAAGCTCATTCGTGACCACCCGGAAGCAGCTCGAGAACTGGCTCCAGAATTCACTAATGCGCTTATTCAGGTTGAACCACCCGTAACTCCCGATCAAAAAGAAGTAGCCCATGCTAGACATAAAGCCTTAATAGCTATTGGAGTGGTTGCCCCCAAAAAATGTGCTCGATATCTGATATGTATCCACATATATATATTTATGTGTGTGTGTGCATGTTGGTCTCTCTTTCTGTTTGCTCGCTTAGTCTGTGACCATTTCACTTGTGTGAACTTGTCTCCTTTAATAATGTATATTCTTCCTATATTATATTATATATAATATGAGTGTTTGTTGACAGTCCGTTGCTTGGTGACATATATCCATATATGGTTGTTGACATGTCTGCTATATTCGCTATGTATATTTGGATCGACATTCCATTATAATTAGCCATTCATGTTAGGACTGTCTAATGATTTGTTCCCACGCTTTGTCTGGAACATTCATATATATTTCGCATTCACATTCTGTGTGAACTACCTTACTTACTTATCACTTTGGTGTGAGACCATTTATTTTCATCTCCTTGTGTTTGGACAATAGAAGTATCATCGCAAACCTAGTGGTCTTCTGATTTCCGCCTTCTCGCGTCAGGACTATTAGTTTCTCGACCAGACCATAATTACAATTTAACGACGAGTACATAACAATATCTGACTTCACAATTTTGTCAGCAAGAGAACTCTGTGGGCAGAAAAATGTATATTATATCATGCCTCACTGATATTGCTTGTGAACTGTACGGTGGCAAAGAGGCGCTGCTTTGTCAGAAACTTCCTGCAAAGCAGCACGTGATCGAAAATGATGCCATTCAAACCAGCGAAGTTCAGAAAGGGAAAACTCGACGGTTTTTTAAGAAACGTTCACCTCCTTCGGCTTTTGTCAACAAGTTTAGCCATGTTGCTGGCGAGTTTTTCTTCCCCTTGTTAAAAAGCATACCAAACTTATCGCTCTCTTCTGTTAAAGGGACCTTCGCTCATCAAGAAGCAGTTCTGTTGGCCAGTTTGCTAGCATCATTAGGAACTATGTACGCATGCTCCAGATTCTCTCCTGTTCAAAACCGGATGGCTGACGAGCTATTAGATCTAATTCCTCTGTTTTATCGTCATCCTGAATCTGCAGTACGACGTGCTCTACTTATAACTGTTGGGACTGTTATCACTACAACTCCGTTAGAAGTCCTATCATCTAGACCACGGTTGGTCTTCAGGGATTCATTATTACCATATGGTAATAATACAAACTCTGAAGACAATACTCTTTCAGGTTGGCTGAAATCTTGCTCAGTGTCCGATACTGATACAGAGTGCCAGCTCTTGGCTAGTAATGGTCTTTCTGCATTATGTGAAAGGTTTTTAGAATTGAATCGCAAGACTATCAGAAACAATTTGCAATAACCAACGCGAAAAACCAGAAAACAGATTGGCGACTCGAGAATCCTTTATTCTTACGCCAGTATGTATCCAACAATAAAGTTATTATACACATTGTCTAAGAATAAATGTTACAAAAATAAAACACGATAGCACTTCTGTCAATCTAGTTGCAGATTGAACGATCAATTCGTGGTTGTTTGCTCAAACACAATTTCCCTATATTTTCGCGGAGACATCGGTACGCCAGTCATCGTCTCATCGGTCGCTGTTCAGCAACAAGTCAGGAGACAACTGTCAGAAGTAATATTTTGATTCATTATTGTAATATTTGTTCATAGACCCCCGTTAAAGCTTAATTATAAAGTTGGATATATTGGTGATACAATAAAGAATTTTCCAGTAGCCGATCGGTGTTTTGGTTTTGCGTCCGTTATTACTAAGCGTTTCTGAGAAACTTCAAGGAACAGCGTGAGACTGAGTGCAGCAAGAGCTGGGCATTGACGGTTTATGAGACGTGGCTGACAGTTTCTGATGGTAGAAACAGATTTGGCGGATTCAAACAGTTGGTGAAAGTTTGGATAGTCGCCGTTCATTTTTCCTGGTGCCGGTCAAGTCCTCTTTGAACAAGCAATATCTGGAGCTGTTTTGGAATTGGGTCAAGTTCAACAATGCCTGGGTCAAAGAAGGGAAAGAGCGTCTTGGATGCAAACAGGAAAGTAAGTCATGGTGACTTGTCTGTTAATTGTAACGATGTGTCTGATGTTAAACACGACATGGCTGATGTTACTGTTTCGCCGTCCAGAGATGATAGGAACATCAAACCCCCTAAATTTGAACCACAGAGTTTTGATGGAAACCCCGCTGATTATTTACAATTTGTAAAGGAGTTTGAGATCATGTTGAGTAGTTTTCTATTAAGTGATGAGTTGAAATTGATGTATTTGATGAGGTATTGCACTGGAGATGCTTCAAGAGCTATACAGTGCTGTAAGTTTATGAAGCCGAAAGAGGGCTACTACGAGGCTATGAGCATATTACGTCAAAGGTTTGGAAGACCTTCGATGATTGTAGGGAAATTATTCGAGGCTGTTAAGAGTAACGGCAGTCAACTTCAAGATGACTCCCAGGCACTCACTGAGTTTTTAGATAATTTGCTAATTTACAAGAATGCAATGATTTCGATGAATCGAATGAGTGACCTCAACTCGAGTTTTATATTAGAAGTAATAGTAAGACGTCTCCCAACTCGACTGCAAAGGAAGTGGGTGAAGATGAGCTCCCGTATGGAGGATGAGGGTATCGAGCCAAAGTTCGATGATATCCTGAAACTGGTAAATACTAGTGTCAATCAATCTATGAGCAAGTTCGCCAGTCTATTACATCTCACCCCTAGAATAGAGCAGTCTGAGATCAAAATGCAATCATTGATGACGGGTAGGCCTCAGAGAGGTGGATATCGAGAAGACTCCATGATGTATAGTAATGCATATAGACCTAGTGAGTGTAACAGGTTTCGTAGTACATCCTCAACAGGTAAGTTACAAGATGCAAGACAAACACGGTTGTGTTTTACACGTTTGCAAGAGGTGCATACAGAAGTGAACTGTGAACCGGTGAGCAAGTTCAGTGATAAGCTAAATGTAAACTCCAGGTCTGACTCCAAATTGTGTGACGATAATGGTGTTGTGAAGAAGTCTGTAGTTGCAACTGGTAAGCCGTTGTTGAATAGAGTGTCACAGAATAGAGTTACTGCTTCAGAGTGGAGTTCTGACTCCAAAAGTTTACAAGGTATAACTAGCCAGAGTGAAGATATAAAACCTTTAATCATTTGTGAGGAGGAACCAAAATTGTCTACTTCTGTTATTAAAGAGTTTTAAAATGATGAAACTGACGGTAAAGTGAATATTCATGATAATGATCATGATAGTGCAGATTTGTCTTTGGTTGATCATGATGAAATGGGGGGAATGCTTACTACTGCTAAGTTGAACAAAGGTTCTGTACAACTACAACGTGAAGTAGAATTAAATGCAGATGCAGTTGCAGAAGGCATGCATACTTGTCAAACCGTCAGTGTAATTGATCAGAGTGAAGCCCACCTATCATCAGATGATAGTGCTAAACCCGAACTAGTAGTGAAAGACAGCAGTGGTGGTTATCTTGCAGTTAGACAACTTTCTGAAAGCCGAACAACAACAGCTTCTGATCCACCGCTAACTTCATCAACTGGTATCAATCAGTCGTCGTTGGTGTTGTCATCCACAATGAAACAGACGCCCATCAACTCAAGTATCTTGTGCAATGACTATGATAGTATTGGTGCATTTGAAAAGACCGAAGATATTGGTCAGTTTAGTGAGGATAAGCCAGGTGTTAACGAGAGAGTAATTGTTAAATTGACTTGCATGAATAAAGTCATTTCTAGTTTCAAGTCACTATTCGAATGCTATTATCATTGGTGTAAATTACTCTGTGCCTACGCTTGGTTGATCAGATACGTCGTGTGTTTGTTCGTCATCTATATTCTACGATAAAATGAGATGAGCGTGTTACCGTTCAGATTTGAGGATATAGCTGATAGAAGGAAGTCAGCAAATGAACTCTGCGACGATTTTCCAACCTAGGGCGTCGACATGATAAGGGTTGTAGGCGTACTGCTGTAAGTCCTACAGTTCTTCAAAGGGTAGCGCATCAATGAGCAATCCAATGTGCTTGGTGTGTGATTTTGTACATATGTTCACATTGTATATACTGAATTGATATCATCTGTCGTCTAGCTGTTGGTAGTTCTCTTTGTGTCCGGATGACTTCCACTTGGATCATCGACCTGAGAAGGAATGTAGGCGTACTGTTGTAAGTCCTACAGTTCTTCAAGGGTAGTTTGTCATGCCACAATCCACAACATTTGATGTCTTGATTGTACATATGTTTGTGTTAAATAATTGTGTGAGTCCTGCAATTCTTCAAAGGAACTACATCGAAACATGATCCGCGAGTTTGTGTGTACTGTTTGTATATGTGTGTGGTGTGTCATATCAATTGGTGGTTTTGGATTCATTGTGTTTACTCGTTGTTTTCGTATCTTGTTGTTATTGCGTAATTTTGTTAAAACTTTCGTCGTGATTACTTCTGAAGTTGTTTCGAGTCTTCTACATCCGTGAATGAATTGATTGATGTTAAGGACAGCAGATGGGGCGTATACGCCGGGGAGGCTAGGCTATTGCTGAGAATGAGGTGCACACGGAGTTAATGATTAGGTGTGTTCCGACACGCCGGGGAGAAAGAGTGTAGACGACTGAGGCTCGCATGCGTCACCGTTACTAGAACTGAGGCAGAATGAGTGGCAAGCGATTGCAGTGGTAATTGGTAATGAGTAGATAAGAGGATGTGCGTAGAGTATCGTGAGGTGGTGCTATGGTCACGTTTCATTCTGCAAGTCATTCTAGCAAGTGGCGATTGTGTTGCAAGAGGATGTGTCAAGAGGATGTCTTTAACTGGAAGGCGCAGGTCGTCATTGATGTGTGAGATTGTGCTGTGGGTATGCTTGTGGTGTGTTGGCTTTTCTGTTTGTTTTCCATTTCAGCTCTGTCCGTGTGACCCAGGTTCTCGCAATGGCATCCAAGTCAACGTCTATTGGTCCTGATGGAAAGGAGGGATGGATCCGTTTTTTCCCGGGGAGTGTCAATGTGGTTGAAGATTGAACGATCAATTCATGGTTGTTTGCTCAAAACCAACTTCCCCAATTTTCGCGGAGGCATCAATACGACAGTCATCGTCTCATCGGTCGCTGTTCATAAAGAACCTTTAAAAAACCGTTTGAATTTCTATCGTGATTTATTGTCGTAATATTTGTTCTTAGACCTTAGTTTATTATGCCGGTTATAGGTTGGTGTTAGAATAATGAATTCTCGAGTCGCCAATCTGTGTTCTGATTTTTGCGTCCGTTAGTACTAAGCGCTTCTGAAAGGCTTCAAGGGACAGTGAGAGGTCCGGCATAGCAAGAGCAAGGAAAGTAAATAATACACTAATTAATGTTTATCATATAGGTTTTAGTTTCGTTACACTATCACCATTTACGCAACCTCAAACTATTGTGCGCATTCTGGCTAAATTAAAACAACAACGATACTTGGCCCTATGTCGCGTACATTGCTTTACCCATGTAAAGTGACTCAATAGACTTTATTCCATTACCTTGTCTTATATATATAAATATATATATCTTGCGCTACCGAACAACTGTAAGTGTGCCTACTATATGTACACGTTATCAATTTTATGGATGGAGCCTGTGAACCTCTGCCCCTCATGTACAAAAAAATACAAACAATTATCGTATATATGTGTTTCAACGTACCACTTTTCAACCACTCCTCATACTTCTTTTTGATTTCCTACTACTAGCTTCCAATTTTCCTCATTTGGGTTTCTGGATAATGATGATAATGAGGAATGTAGTTATGTGCTGATTTGCTGAATTTATGGTATTGAATTTTCAAGATAATCATGAAAACAACACTGCCGTCAAATCCTGAAAATAATTCATAAGTGCCTAGACTTTCTTAGGAGATCCAACTTGCACGAAAATTGCAGATATTCAGCTTCGAACGAATAGCCTGACCGTACTACTGACTCCATAGCATCAGTAAGTTTGGGAAACTAATGAAAGAATGATAAGATGTAAAAGGGCACTTTTAGAATTCAGTTGTTTGGTACAATAGTTATATTTATCTTCTACTTGCCTCGTATCAAGTCTTAATGCATCAAGCTGAGTCAATAACACCAATGAACCTGAAAAACCAACCACGGGAAGAAGACATTAGGTATCGAACCCAGATAGCTTTACAATAAACGACGGAAAAAAGATGTAGTGTTTTGACATAGTACCTAGCTCTTATTTGTTGCGAAAAAATGTCCCAATTTCTCACCAGAATATAAAAGGGGGAATTAAATGCAATCCCACACATGTTTTTCTTCTAAGGCGCGCAATTCAAAGGCTTTGTTACTTTTTCGCGTGTTATTTCTCAATTCTTTTTTTAACTTTATAGGCGACTTTTTAATAGGTCTCTCGACGACAGTATTAAGTATTTAGTCTTATTCTTTCATAGAATATAACTTTTACGTTTAAAATTATCCGTTATAGATAGTGTCCATCTAAGTGCTACTTTTATAGCAACTTCGCATTTACAGTATTTGTATAGGGTATCTTAATATTCTATCTCGATATTTTTATTCGTATAAACTGTTAATTGCATACAGAACTAGACAGTTTAAATCCCCAACACTCTAAAACGGACCTTACAGACACATTGCTCATTCTCTTATAATTAAGAATTTTAACTTTGTACTAAATGCCAATGGTCCAAACTAGGCGTCTAACTCCACTGCCTGCTTCACATCTCAGTGAAAAATCAAACCAAACAGAATAGGTAAGCCTGTAGGAAGTGGAAGCACTACATCTGTTAATTTAACAACTAAATATAGGTCTGCTGTGGTAGACACGTCAAGTCCGGACATAAAACTCCCCTCACTTACTTGCGTAGTAAACAACATCATGGATGGTATACACAGTGATACTACATGTAATGATCCAGGCCTCGTAGACACCTGCACAGCGTCTTGCGATAAGAATTACACGGCAAACATTTTTACTCCTATCACTAATCCAGTTTTTTGTTCTACATCTAGTTGTGAAGATAAAATCAAAGAACTATTTTCTACAATTAGGGGGCTTGAAGTTAAGATCTTAAAACTGGTAGTGCCTAATGAAACCGGCAGTAGTAGTACTTCACCTAGAAAGTTACCACAAACCGCAAACCTGATAAACTACGTTGCAACTGAAGTATATCAACGTGTAGTGCGCGAAAAGAACATAATTGTGTAAAATATACCGGATGATGCAGAGATCAGTAAGGTCAAAAGCACTCTTTTGAATGCATGCTCTATGAATAACGTCCCATGCAGCTGCCATCGACTAAGGAAGTCTCAAAAAAAACAAATCTTGCCCACTTGTGTTGAAATTTGACTCGTCCACTAATGCTGACATCTTTTACAGTAGGCAAACACTACTAAAAAATACGCGTTACCACACGATTAAGTTAGCTCGTGACAAAACGCCTATCCAAAGAATGACTTATATGACCGATTCTAAAACCGTGAATCCCAGCTCCTCTACAACACCCCTGAACACCCACAATTTTGTTGAGGTAGAGCGAAGGGGTGTGAACCTTTCTGTACAAAGCACATCGTATTCGGAAACGAACTTGAGTGAAAGTATAAGGTCCGAAAATGGTTCGGTGTATAACCGTAGACTAAGAAGGAAATCCACCGTAGATCTAGACTCCTCTAATAACGATCCCTGTACCCCGGTGACAAACTGCAGTACATCACATCCAGTATTCCCAAACCCAAGCAGTCTTAATTCCAGGAAGTTGAAAAGTGGGGCTACCAGTTCGTCCACAAAGACAATTCATAATAAGAGACTATTGCCACACACTAATTCAGATGCTCACAGTTCGATAACCCACCTCTCTCCAGAAACAAATACTCACAAAGCCGAAAGGGATAAAAAACGTAAAACACAACCCGAACCTCGTAGCCACCTGTCCGAAAAAGTAAACCCTCGCACCACTATAAACCAAAAGATTGATACACCTAACTATAGGACATCGAATAGTAGTGACGTAAATCGCAACAATTCGAGTTACTTTAGCTTGCTTGGTAGACCACCTCCACCTATTTACATGCCCATACTCAACGGGACTGACCATCCAGCGATCAGCGCTTTTACTGAAACGACATTACCATTTTTTATTCAGGTTCACAACATGACCTCAAACATACTACAAATGCTCACCACTCTCCACAGGTTTCGTCCCCCAATATAGATATGACAGCTCATACAGCAATGCCTAATTACTGCCTAGAGATCACCTTACATGACTCAGACAATTCTCTTCTTCATCAAAAACCCTCTATATCCTTTTCTTCTGATAGCCAATCTTCTTTACATGCGAACTTACTTGAACTCGGATATATAACTGACCCCCTTCGCACCTCGAGCTTTTCTAGGGCATCTACAGACATAGACATTTCATTGTCATCTGAGGACACTATGACTGAATCTCATCACCAGCTAATTCAAGACGTGGCTAAAATCTTAAGATATGACTCAGCTAATCCTAACATAGTCCTTATTATTGCCAGGTCAGCTGTAAACAAAATGGCAAACATCAAATACCTACTGTGGATTTGCCAATCTACAGAACTAATGATCACTGAAGCTTGGTGCACAAGTGAAATAAATGATGATTTCTCTCACTGCGAAGGTTAATGTCAATCACGTCTCATAAACCGTTAATGCCCAGCTCTCGCTACGCTCGGGCCCACGCTGTTCTTTGAAGATTTCAGAAACGCTTAGTTATAACGGACGCATAAACCAAAACACCGATCTGCCGATTGATATTTCTGTATTGTTACACCAACATATAAAAGGAATAAACGAACTAAGCAAACTAAGGTCTGAAAACAAATATTACAATAAGAAATCATTGTATTCCTTCTGACGATGTCTCACTCTTCTTTCAGAACAGCGACCGATGAGACGATGACTGTCGTATTGATGGCTCCGCGAAAATTGGGGAAGTTGATTTTAAGCAAACAACCATGAATTGATCGTTCAATCTTCAACCACATTGACACTCCCCGGGAAAAATGGGACCCAAACATTTTTTCCATCAGGACCAATACACGTTGACTTGGATGCCATTGCGAGTACCTGGGTCACACGGACAGAGCTGAAATGGAAAACAAACAGAAAAGCCAACACACCACAAGCATACCCACAGCACAATCTCACACATCAATGACGACCTGTGCCTTCCAGTTAAAGACATCCTCTTGACACATCCTCTTGCAACACAATCGCCACTTGCTAGAATGACTTGCAGAATGAAACGTGACCATAGCACCACCTCACGATACTCTACGCACATCCTCTTATCTACTCATTACCAATTACCACTGCAATCGCTTGCCACTCATTCTGCCTCAGTTCTAGTAACGGTGACGCATGCGAGCCTCAGTCGTCTACACTCTTTCTCCCCGGCGTGTCGGAACACACCTAATCATTAACTCCGTGTGCACCTCATTCTCAGCAATAGCCTAGCCTCCCCGGCGTATACGCCCCATCTGCTGTCCTTAACATCAATCAATTCATTCACGGATGTAGAAGACTCGAAACAACTTCAGAAGTAATCACGACGAAAGTTTTAACAAAATTACGCAATAACAACAAGATACGAAAACAACGAGTAAACACAATGAATCCAAAACCACCAATTGATATGACACACCACACACATATACAAACAGTACACACAAACTCGCGGATCATGTTTCGATGTAGTTCCTTTGAAGAATTGCAGGACTCACACAATTATTTAACACAAACATATGTACAATCAAGACATCAAATGTTGTGGATTGTGGCATGACAAACTACCCTTGAAGAACTGTAGGACTTACAACAGTACGCCTACATTCC
This sequence comes from Trichobilharzia regenti, assembly GCA_944472135.2. Taxonomy (NCBI): domain Eukaryota; kingdom Metazoa; phylum Platyhelminthes; class Trematoda; order Strigeidida; family Schistosomatidae; genus Trichobilharzia; species Trichobilharzia regenti. Next base: position 98,278,638 of record OX235262.1, on the reverse strand, counting down.
TTCTCAGGTCGATGATCCAAGTGGAAGTCATCCGGACACAAAGAGAACTACCAACAGCTAGACGACAGATGATATCAATTCAGTATATACAATGTGAACATATGTACAAAATCACACACCAAGCACATTGGATTGCTCATTGATGCGCTACCCTTTGAAGAACTGTAGGACTTACAGCAGTACGCCTACAACCCTTATCATGTCGACGCCCTAGGTTGGAAAATCGTCGCAGAGTTCATTTGCTGACTTCCTTCTATCAGCTATATCCTCAAATCTGAACGGTAACACGCTCATCTCATTTTATCGTAGAATATAGATGACGAACAAACACACGACGTATCTGATCAACCAAGCGTAGGCACAGAGTAATTTACACCAATGATAATAGCATTCGAATAGTGACTTGAAACTAGAAATGACTTTATTCATGCAAGTCAATTTAACAATTACTCTCTCGTTAACACCTGGCTTATCCTCACTAAACTGACCAATATCTTCGGTCTTTTCAAATGCACCAATACTATCATAGTCATTGCACAAGATACTTGAGTTGATGGGCGTCTGTTTCATTGTGGATGACAACACCAACGACGACTGATTGATACCAGTTGATGAAGTTAGCGGTGGATCAGAAGCTGTTGTTGTTCGGCTTTCAGAAAGTTGTCTAACTGCAAGATAACCACCACTGCTGTCTTTCACTACTAGTTCGGGTTTAGCACTATCATCTGATGATAGGTGGGCTTCACTCTGATCAATTACACTGACGGTTTGACAAGTATGCATGCCTTCTGCAACTGCATCTGCATTTAATTCTACTTCACGTTGTAGTTGTACAGAACCTTTGTTCAACTTAGCAGTAGTAAGCATTCCCCCCATTTCATCATGATCAACCAAAGACAAATCTGCACTATCATGATCATTATCATGAATATTCACTTTACCGTCAGTTTCATCATTTTAAAACTCTTTAATAACAGAAGTAGACAATTTTGGTTCCTCCTCACAAATGATTAAAGGTTTTATATTTTCACTCTGACTTGTAACATCTTGTAAACTTTTGGAGTCAGAACTCCACTCTGAAGCAGTAACTCTATTCTGTGACACTCTATTCAACAACGGCTTACCAGTTGCAACTACAGACTTCTTCACAACACCATTATCGTCACACAATTTGGAGTCAGACCTGGAGTTTACATTTAGCTTATCACTGAACTTGCTCACCGGTTCACAGTTCACTTCTGTATGCACCTCTTGCAAACGTGTAAAACACAACCGTGTTTGTCTTGCATCTTGTAACTTACCTGTTGAGGATGTACTACGAAACCTGTTACACTCACTAGGTCTATATGCATTACTATACATCATGGAGTCTTCTCGATATCCACCTCTCTGAGGCCTACCCGTCATCAATGATTGCATTTTGATCTCAGACTGCTCTATTCTAGGGGTGAGATGTAATAGACTGGCGAACTTGCTCATAGATTGATTGACACTAGTATTTACCAGTTTCAGGATATCATCGAACTTTGGCTCGATACCCTCATCCTCCATACGGGAGCTCATCTTCACCCACTTCCTTTACAGTCGAGTTGGGAGACGTCTTACTATTACTTCTAATATAAAACTCGAGTTGAGGTCACTCATTCGATTCATCGAAATCATTGCATTCTTGTAAATTAGCAAATTATCTAAAAACTCAGTGAGTGCCTGGGAGTCATCTTGAAGTTGACTGCCGTTACTCTTAACAGCCTCGAATAATTTCCCTACAATCATCGAAGGTCTTCCAAACCTTTGACGTAATATGCTCATAGCCTCGTAGTAGCCCTCTTTCGGCTTCATAAACTTACAGCACTGTATAGCTCTTGAAGCATCTCCAGTGCAATACCTCATCAAATACATCAATTTCAATTCATCACTTAATGGAAAACTACTCAACATGATCTCAAACTCCTTTACAAATTGTAAATAATCAGCCGGGTTTCCATCAAAACATCGTGGTTCAAATCTGGGGAGTTTTATGTTCCTATTATCCCTGAACGGCGAAACAGTAACATCAACCATGTCATGCTTAACATCAGACACATCGTTACAATTAACAGACAAGTCACCATGACTTACTTTCCTGTTTGCATCCAAGACGCTCTTTCCCTTCTTTGACCCAGGCATTGTTGAACTTGACCCAATTCCAAAACAGCTCCAGATATTGCTTGTTCAAAGAGGACTTGACCGGCACCAGGAAAAATGAACGGCGACTATCCAAACTTTCACCAACTGTTTGAATCCGCCAGATCTGTATCCATCGTCAGAAACTGTCAATCAGGTCTCATAAACCGTTAATGCCCAGCTCTCGCTACGCTCGGGCCCACGCTGTTCTTCGAAGATTTCTCAGAAACGCTTAGTTATAACGGACGCAAAAACCAAAACACCGATCTGCCGCTTGATATTTCTGTATTGTTACACCAACATATAAAAGGAATAAGCGAACTAAGCAAACTAAGGTCTGAAAACAAATATTACAATAATAAATCATTGTATTACTTCTGACGATGTTTCACTCTTCTTTCTGAACAGCGACCGATGAGACGATGACTGTCGTATTGATGGCTCCGCGAAAATTGGGGAAGTTGATTTTGAGCAAACAACCATGAATTGATAGTTCAATCTTCAACTCCATTGACAGCTACTAATTTTTCGGGAAGAGCCGATCAGTCGGGTGGGGTTGAGGATGCAGTATCTGTGTTAAATCTGACTGGAGAGCTGCGCGCTATGATGACCCCAACCTGGATATATGTGATACATTATGGGTGACACTCTACATAAATAAACAGCAAACCCTACTATTAGGCTGCATCTATCGCCCACCCAACCACGACCGTGCTGCTAAGCCAGATAACTGCAGCCTTCCATTACACTTCGAAATTGAACTTTACTTATAAAGTGATTGGAGGTGATTTTAACATGCCAGAAGTTTCATGGGAGCCCATCAGTGCTCCCCCCCGCTACAGCAAATTCTTAGATGCAGTTGATTATGTGGGTGGACACAAAGTATTCTAAGGCCCACCCGAAACCAAAATATACTGGACTTGGTTTTCTTGAAAGACATCGCCTTATCTACCATAGACATCAGCCGACCATTCCCTGGTAGTGACCACAACACAGTAATCTGCGCCCTTGATACCAAGCTCACTCATCAAAACGCTCTACCCTGCGCAAGACATTCATGTGCTTCGGAAAAGCTAGGTGGGACGTATCTAACTCCTTCATTAGAAGCTTAGACTGGGATCTTTTCTTTTCTAATAGCAACCTAGACACTATCCTACTAGCCTTTTACCAGAATGTATCTATTTGCTTTGATAATCTTGTTCCTAAATGTAAAGAAAACCCAAGAGAAAACATAAAGAATTTCATTCCTATAAAAGTAAAGGCTAAGCTGCGAAAGCTGTACCGACAGTACCACAGAGAAAACGACTTCTCATGTCTTCTAAATATACAGAACATTTATCTAGCTTTGAAAGAAAATAACGACAAAGCCCTACTCAGACAAGAACATGCAGCTCTTAAAGATAGCTCTAAATACACTGCAATCTGTAGGCTTTATCGCAAAAGGCTAAACTCCCGTAAAACGGATATACAATTCATTTTAGAAAATGGCGAAACTGCTAGTGACCCTAAAATAATTTGTGAGCTTCTAAACTCCTATTTCTCACAGTCATATACCTATGATGATAATACGTTGCCACAACCTCTATTCCCTGTACGTTCACAAAAAACCTTAGAAATTATCAGCTTTTCTTTAGATAATATTAAGAAAGCAATCACTTCTCTTAAAAGTTCAAACAACCCAGGTCCTGATATGATTCCCTCAACTTTTTTAAAATACGGTGGTGAAGACATTCCTATTCTCCTTCTTAAATTGTTTTCTACCTCTCTATCAACTGGAACATATCCAGATGCATGGAAAACCACGCACATTACCCCTAGGTATAAGTCAGGCTCCCGTTCAAGTGTCATGAGTTACAGACCCATTAACCTAACTTCTGTTATTTCAAGGGTTCTGGAAAAGATCGTGAAAAGTGCCATTTTTGACTTCCTCTCTCAAGAGAAACTTATCACTCCTTATCAACACGGTTTCATGAAGTCACGTTCTTGTACGACATGCCACTTACAATTTTTCGACCACATCTCACAACTTAAAGATTCCAGTATGATCACAGTTATCGTATACTTAGATCTTAGTAAAGCCTTTGACACTGTAAGCCACCGACTGTTAATATCAAAAGTCCAGTCCTATGGGATCCAAGGTTCATTGTTAAGCTGGCTCAGTTCGTTTCTAAGCAACCGGATGCAAATGGTCAGGTTAGGTTCCCACACATCCAACCCCGTTCGGATAACAAGTGGAGTTATACAAGGTAGTGTCCTAGGTCCACTGCTATTCCTGTTATATTTCAATGACATTTGCGACGTTATTAAACATGGCAGACCTTTCCTATTCGCCGATGACATCAAAATAGTGTATCACTCACTCAGAAATGAAGTGTCATGTGTATTTAGTAGGATTCAAGATGATATTGAGAGCGTCCAATTATGGTGTAACACATGGAAAATGAAGTTTAACGTTGAAAAATGTGGTGTGCTATGCTCCAAAAGCATTTCATCTGAACTTTCCATCTCCCTACACAACAAACATATTCCTCGTCTGCCGCTTACAACAGACTTGGGTCTGAAATACACTCCAGAATTTAGCCTGACGGAATATGTTAAATTACAAGTATCAAAGGTCAAAAGGCTCTTTGGATTTTTATTCCGAAACTTTAAGACCAGTGAATCCAAAATTATGCTGTACAAGTTGTGCGTAAGGCCCTTACTTGAATTTTGTCCCCCTATCATGGACAGTGTCTCCGTAAAAGACAGATGCAAATTAGAAAGTCTACAAAGGGCGTTTACTAAACGTCTAGTAGGTGAAAATCTTTGCATTTCTTACTACGACAGATGTAATCTATTCGACTTGGAACCCTTATGGGTTAGACGACTGAAGTTCAACCTAAAAATTACATTTAGGATTGCTAAAGGGCTTATATATTTCCCCCAAAATGACTTTACTTTCAGTTCACCTAAGAAATATAACCTGAGAAATAAATCTTCTTCTTTTAAAGTTCCCCGCTGTCATACAAAATACAGATCAAACTCTTTCACTGTGAGATACCGTTGCATTTGGAACCGTCTTCCAACTGAAATTAGAGACAGTCCTACCCCAAAAACTTTCTCATCTTTGCTGAACAAATATTTCATTAACAACGGGTTAGAAGGGGTATGTGACAAACTAAAAATTAGAGATCTAATACGGCACTCCTCTGATCCTCACTGTTAGCTCCTGAAATCTGTAAACTCTATGTTTGACACTACTTTCACTATGATTGTTTTCACAACCATAGCCACCTATTTCTAATCAGCCTTAAATTAAAAAATTTTTTTCAAATATTTTTGCATATATCCCTGATAATATTGTATTATGAGTATTTCAGTATGCTAAGGTTCAATCTCAAGTTCCAGATGCAAATCAACTGAAGACGACTGGTATTAAAATATCTCTGGAGCCTGCCTAATGCTATACGCAAGCACTGTCTAGCTCTACGCAAATTAAGGCCCAAATGGTGCTTGTCTAAATAATCAAATAAACGAACAACATATCATAACTTTCTACTGCTTATTTGCTTAATGCTGCACGATTATTTCCTGATTTTCTAAACTACGTTTGTTTATATCTAAAATGAATCCTATCTTACTATTCTATAACTATAATCCTGTGTATTCAAATTTTTCAGAACAACATTTTATAACTTACCACCATTTATTTGCTCAATGCTGCACGATTATTTCCTGATTTTCTAAACTACGTTTGTTTATATCTAAAATGTAGACTCCGATAATCTATTTTCTTAACATTTTTCTTCTCAAAAATGCTGTAACAGACGAAACACACATGATGTTCTTCTGAAAGTAGTCATTCATACCATGACTTTGAGTGAGTCGACGAATACTTGACAAAAAATTGTGGCATATTGCAACAGAAATTAAAAAAAAATTAAATAGAAAAAATAATAAAAAAACGTTCCGCCAAAGCCTTGCGAAAAATGGTGGGGGGTGGTGAATGCTAGTCAGCGGATATGATGCTGAGGACATATGTCAGCCACGTCTCGTTAACCGTTAATGCACAGCTCTTGCTACGCTCGGGCTCACGCTGTCGCTTGAAGTTTCTCAGAAACGCTTAGTAATAACGGACAAGAAAACCAAAACACCAGTTGTTGACTCGAGGATTCTTTATTATAACACCAACATATAAACACTGTTACAACTAAGGTCTGTGAACAAATATTACAATAATAAATCACAATATTACTTCTGATGGTTTACTGCTGACTTCTTTCTGAACAGCGACCGATGAGACGATGACTGTCGTATTGATGCCTCCGCGAAAATTGGGGAAGTTGGTTTTGAGCAAACAACCATGAATTGATCGTTCAATCTTCAACCACATTGACACTCCCCGGGAAAAAACGGATCCATCCCTCCTTTCCATCACGACCAATACACGTTGACTTGGATGCCATTGCGAGTACCTGGGTCACACGGACAGAGCTGAAATGGAAAACAAACAGAAAAGCCAACACACCACAAGCATACCCACAGCACAATCTCACACATCAATGACGACCTGCGCCTTCCAGTTAAAGACATCCTCTTGACACATCCTCTTGCAACACAATCGCCACTTGCTAGAATGACTCTTGCAGAATGAAACGTGACCATAGCACCACCTCACGATACTCTACGCACATCCTCTTATCTACTCATTACCAATTACCACTGAAATCGCTTGTCACTCATTCTGCCTCAGTTCTAGTAGTGGTGACGCATGCGAGCCTCAGTCGTTTACACTATTTCTCCACGGCATGTCGGACCGCAGCTAACAATTATCTCCGTGTGCATTTCATTCTCAGCAATAGCCTAGCCTCCCCGGCGTATACGACCCATCTGCTGTCCTTAACATCAATCAATTCATTCACGGATGTAGAAGACTCGAAACAACTTCAGAAGTAATCACGACGAAAGTTTTAACAAAATTACGCAATAAAAACAAGATACAAAAACAACGAGTAAACACAATGAATCCAAAACCACCAACTGATATGACACACCACACACATATACAAACAGTACACACAAACTCGCGGATCATGTTTCGATGTAGTTCCTTTGAAGAATTGCAGGACTTAAACCAGTACGCCTGCAACCCTTCACAGGTTGACGATTGTAAGTTGTGGAATGTCCGGACACAAACAAGATTAACCAACAATTACATCAATTGGAACTCACACAATTATTTAACACAAACATATGTACAATCAAGACATCAAATGTTGTGGATTGTGGCATGACAAACTACCCTTGAAGAACTGTAGGACTTACAACAGTACGCCTACATTCCTTCTCAGGTCGATGATCCAAGTGGAAGTCATCCGGACACAAAGAGAACTACCAACAGCTAGACGACAGATGATATCAATTCAGTATATACAATGTGAACATATGTACAAAATCACACACCAAGCACATTGGATTGCTCATTGATGCGCTACTCTTTGAAGAATTGTAGGACTTACAGCAGTACGCCTACAACCCTTATCATGTCGACGCCCTAGGTTGGAAAATCGTCGCAGAGTTCATTTGCTGACTTCCTTCTATCAGCTATATCCTCAAATCTGAACGGTAACACGCTCATCTCATTTTATCGTAGAATATAGATGACGAACAAACACACGACGTATCTGATCAACCAAGCGTAGGCACAGAGTAATTTACACCAATGATAATAGCATTCGAATAGTGACTTGAAACTAGAAATGACTTTATTCATGCAAGTCAATTTAACAATTACTCTCTCGTTAACACCTGGCTTATCCTCACTAAACTGACCAATATCTTCGGTCTTTTCAAATGCACCAATACTATCATAGTCATTGCACAAGATACTTGAGTTGATGGGCGTCTGTTTCATTGTGGATGACAACACCAACGACGACTGATTGATACCAGTTGATGAAGTTAGCGGTGGATCAGAAGCTGTTGTTGTTCGGCTTTCAGAAAGTTGTCTAACTGCAAGATAACCACCACTGCTGTCTTTCACTACTAGTTCGGGTTTAGCACTATCATCTGATGATAGGTGGGCTTCACTCTGATCAATTACACTGACGGTTTGACAAGTATGCATGCCTTCTGCAACTGCATCTGCATTTAATTCTACTTCACGTTGTAGTTGTACAGAACCTTTGTTCAACTTAGCAGTAGTAAGCATTCCCCCCATTTCATCATGATCAACCAAAGACAAATCTGCACTATCATGATCATTATCATGAATATTCACTTTACCGTCAGTTTCATCATTTTAAAACTCTTTAATAACAGAAGTAGACAATTTTGGTTCCTCCTCACAAATGATTAAAGGTTTTATATTTTCACTCTGACTTGTAACATCTTGTAAACTTTTGGAGTCAGAACTCCACTCTGAAGCAGTAACTCTATTCTGTGACACTCTATTCAACAACGGCTTACCAGTTGCAACTACAGACTTCTTCACAACACCATTATCGTCACACAATTTGGAGTCAGACCTGGAGTTTACATTTAGCTTATCACTGAACTTGCTCACCGGTTCACAGTTCACTTCTGTATGCACCTCTTGCAAACGTGTAAAACACAACCGTGTTTGTCTTGCATCTTGTAACTTACCTGTTGAGGATGTACTACGAAACCTGTTACACTCACTAGGTCTATATGCATTACTATACATCATGGAGTCTTCTCGATATCCACCTCTCTGAGGCCTACCCGTCATCAATGATTGCATTTTGATCTCAGACTGCTGTATTCTAGAGGTAGGATGCAATATACTGGGAAACTTTTTCATAGATTGATTGACACTATATGTCAATGTAGTTGAAGATTGAACTATCAATTCATGGTTGTTTGCTCAAAATCAACTTCCCCAATTTTCGCGGAGCCATCAATACGACAGTCATCGTCTCATCGGTCGCTGTTCAGAAAGAAGAGTGAAACATCATCAGAAGTAGTACAATGATTTATTATTGTAATATTTGTTTTCAGACCTTAGTTTGCTTAGTTCGCTTATTCCTTTTATATGTTGGTGTAACAATACAGAAATATCAAGCGGCAGATCGGTGTTTTGGTTTTTGCGTCCGTTATAACTAAGCGTTTCTGAGAAATCTTCGAAGAACAGCATGGGCCCGAGCGTAGCGAGAGCTGGGCATTAACGATTTATGAGACGTGATTGACACTACATTTTAACATTTTCAGAATAGCATTGAACTTTGGCTCGATACCGTCATTTTCTATATTAGAGCTTATCTTCACCCACTTCCTTTGCAGTCGAATAGGTAGTTGTCTCCTTATTACCTTTAGGACGGAACTTGAGTTCAGATCACTCCTGCAATTCATCGAAATCAATGCATTCTTGTAAGTCATCAGATTATCCAAAAACTCAGAGTGTGCCTTGCAGTCATCTTTTAATTGACTACCATCACCCTTAACAGCCTCAAATAATTGCCTTACAGTCATCGAAGCTCTTCCTAATCTTTGACGCAGGATATGCACCGCCTTATTATATCCTTCGTTTGGGGCGTAAGGTTACAGCACTGTTTAGCTCTTGAAGCAACTGCAGTGCAGTATCTCATCAAATACACTAACTTCATTTCATCATTTATTTAAAAACTACTCAACATGATTTCGAACTCCTATACAAACTGTAAATATTCAGCTGGGTTTCCGTCGAAACACCGAGGTTCAAACCTAAGCCTATTATCCCTAGACTGCGAAACATGAGCAACAGAGTCATCATGCTGAGCATCAAACACATCGTTACATGTAACAGACAAGTCAACATGACTTACTTTCCTGTTTGCATCCAAGACGCTCTGTCCCTTCTTTCACCCAGGCATCATTGAACGTAACCAAAATTCCAGAAAGTTCCAGATAACGCTTGTTCAGAGAAGACTTAGCAGGCATAAGGAAAGACGGACGAAGATTATCCAAACGTCAGAAACTATCACCAACTGTCAGAATCTGTCAATCACGTCTCAAAAACCGTCAATGCCCAGCTCTTGCTATGCCGGACCTCTCACTGTCCCTTGAAGCCTTTCAGAAACTCTTAGTACTAACGGACGCAAAAACCAGAACACAGATTGGCGACTCGAGAATTCATTATTCTAACACCAACCTATAACCGGCATAATAAACTAAGGTCTAAGAACAAATATTACGACAATAAATCACGATAGAAATTCAAACGGTTTTTTAAAGGTTCTTTATGAACAGCGACCGATGAGACGATGACTGGCAGATTGATCACGCGCGAAAATTATGGGGAAGTTGAGTTTGGGCAAACAACCATGAATCGATCGTTCAATCTTCGACTACATTAACAATAGGGTTACTACGGCCTCCAGGGAGTCAGTGGTAAAATAGTCATCCCATTGACAGAGTCGAATAAGTTCTTGGACTAATCCCCAGTCTGTATATTTGTAACTATGACATATTATGCTTCCTTAATCTTGTCTGTTTCCTGTATTTAGTGGTGAGAAAGGCAGAGAGCAGAGTACCTTTCTATGGTCACTACTGGAAAATCGATTACCAACATGCGTGGGGACTGGGATTGTGTCATGACAAAAAACAAGGTCCAACATGTTGTCACCACGAGTAGGTGTCTGGACGTGTTGTTGCCATCCATAACAGTCGATGGTGGTAAGTAATTCGTCGAAGCGTTGGGGGCCGGAACTACTTAACCAATTGACTTCTGGAAGATTGAAGTCCTCTGCAATTATTTTGTAATTAGCACTAAACGAGGAGGCGTGTGCAAACGATTTTGCTAATAACGCATCAGTTTCTTTTGTTTAGCTTGGTGCTCGATAAACACAGCCTATGAGAAGTTTGTACTTATCTCCATGTAAGACAACCCAGAGTGAGTCAGGTACATTATTCATTGTTTCATCTTCCACCTTACTGACTACAAATGAGTTATGTATATATATGAGACATCCTCCACCACGCTTGCAATTTCTATTTGCACGGTGTACAGTGTAATCATCGATACCTATATGCACATCAAGTACAGAGGATGAGCACCATGACTCAGTAATCAGAGCTACAGTAGGCTTGGCGACTAATAATAATGTCCTTAGTTCAGATATCTTATTGATTAAGGAACGTGCATTAATCAGCAATATCGTGAATAAGTCACGGGATACTACAAACTGGCTTAAAATGTCACCATAACCTAAATCTATTTGTGCGTCAGCACCGCAAGAATTTATGAATGAAAGGGGGGTCGGACTGGGTGTCTGCACATTGGAGTTGGTGTGCAATGAGTTGGTCCTAGGTGCCATGGGTCGTACCAGTGATTCGGGACACCTGGAAAATTTACCATGTGTTCCTGGATATAAGGGTAGTACAGGTTGGGCCTAGGTTGACAGTTAAAAGGCATAGCATCAAAAGGTCTACCCATCCAACTGCTATTCGTCATACCGGTATACACCTTCGGGTTGTTTTTATAACTTAAAGGGAATTGTGAAGGAAGGTGCTTTGGCTGCAAGACTTTAGGAGTCTCCGAGCCTGACTTTCTATAAGGTGGAGCATACGGAAAATCTCCAGACATACTGGGGTTTCGAGAGAAGTTTTTCGTAACAAGTGATGGTTTGTTGACATTCTTACTCTCAGCAGGCTTATTGAATACAAAGTATTCTTCCCCATCATTAGTCTCAACCCTGCGAAATTTGTTCATCGTGGTGAGGTTACTACGTTTGGGGGAAATTTCTTAGAACAACTTGCAGAAGTTCTAGTCATTTTAACATCTTTCGATGAGGCTTTGTTTACAGGGGTACTGGTATCTAAATCAGTTCCTAGTTCCATTGGCAACCGTGATTGTTTTGTAGTTTGCTGAATGCTAGTTTCAGCACTAGTTGTCTGTTGCTGTGCACGATCCTTATTTGGTAAATCAAAGCTAGAGGAGGTGACCAGGTTATTACTACGCATTATTCTGCGCTGACACGGTGTTTTATCCTGAGCTACGGTTATAGACTTATAACTGCTATTCAGTTTTAAGTGATCCTGACATTTAGTAAGTTTACTAGCATCAAGGGAATTACTGAATTTAAAAATGATGGGACAATTAGCCTGGTTAGACTTTTTACGAAGTCGTTTGCATTCACATGGAACACTAGCCATGCCGCAACAAATCAGGATTTTGTGTCTTACAGTTTTCAGGGGCAGAGAATCTGGGATGTTGTAAACTATCGCTTGGTGAGAAGAGGTTATACGCTTCATCACCTCCGTAGCCAAGCAGTCAATCAGATTTTCAGCTTTATTTAGGTTGTCTGGAGATATTTTAGGATGTTGTTTTAACAGACGGGCTATTGTGTCTAAATCCGAAAGCTTGTTTTGAGTTACATCCAGTAAACACTTAACCTGGCCAATATCAGAAAGGCTCTCCATGGTATTTGAGATTGGCAGTGACATACTATCAAACTGAACTAATTTTTCCTGAATTTCACTTACTTGCCTCTGCATATCTTTAAAAATGAGGTTTCACTTACAGAACTCAGAGTTCTCTAACAGAACATCTTTCACCTGTATCACAGGAGTGAGATCTGCAATCAAACCATTCTGAGAGCTAGTAGTTGATACTGTATTACACGGCGTTAATGCAGTTATAACCGAATTTGAGCCACTATCTAAAACAATTGTGTTTCTACGAACACGCCTTTTAGAGATTTGAACCATAATTTCAAGGGTTATATGACAATAAATAGTAAATAAATTTCAGAGCAAACACGTGCAAAAATGTCACCGATTTCGAACGTACCGCCGTATATGGTAAACCTTTTATGCCTGCAGGCAGTCCGCACATTCCGTTGGGATGACCTATGCCACTTTAGGGTTGTTGTGCAGAATGAAATATTCGGAGTGGCTGTGTGATTACCTTGAAGGAATCTACAGTTCAGTCCGAGCAAGTGTGATTGAATCTGCTTCGGTGACCATCAGTCAACACAAATTGGCCTACCCAGATTTCTCAGTGCCGTTGATTTATGACCCAGGAACCCTAGTGACCTGTCATTTTCTGAGCAAGTGGCATCACAGACTTTTAAAGTCGATAATGCCTTGAGAATTTATGCAGAAAAATGATCATATCAATGATGCTGAAATTTCAATTTACAAAATAATTGTAAGACCACTATTAGAATGCCACTCATTAAGTCTTGGCGAACCTGTACAGGTGACCAGGTGAGAATTTTAAGTGTCCCACGACAATTTACGTTTAAACTATTTGGATATGACTATTAGAAAAGCTATATTTCAAGGTATACGTCACTAGATCTTGACCCGCTCGGGACGAGACGACTTACTACAAACTTGATATTCTTCTTCAAAGCCTTGCACAAAGTATCATTTTGAAGCAGTAAGGACATACAGTTTTCGTTGGAAAGCTTGTAGGGCCTCTACAAAACGGTATCATATGGCCACTCAGATGTTATAAGTGATTAAGGAACTTAGGAGGGAATGAGCAATCAAGTATGATCTATATCTTCTCTAAGATTTTTAAGGATTTCCTTACCTAAATAATGATGAACGCCCTTCTGTTTGTTGAAATTGGTAAACCCCACTTCGAATACCTTTTACAGTGCTTTCGAAAGTAAGTTGGTTTCTAAAGGGGCGAGGAAAAGACTATCACGAAGTATTTTCGCGCGTTTTATGGGTTATCATGTTCATGCCTAAAGAGGCTTACAAGCTTTCATTTGTGAAAATGGAGCATATTTAAACAGTTTTGGGCTTCTGGAGTCCAAAATAGCGATATATTTTGTGTTACATTCATAGTAATGCGTGAAAGAGTCTTGATATCAAAGAAGAATTATTACGAAGAAAGGCATGCACTTAAAGAAGTTATACATAGAAATGAATTTTATTTTTGTCTGGGAGACTTAAAATTTGATATTTGTTTGTAGTTTTTAGATTTTCAGGTTGTAAATTGGCTACAGGCAATGATCTGAGGGACAAAAATACTAGAGAGAAACATGCACTCTGGATAAAAGTTCCATAAAGTTGCCTCATCACAGTTCTTAGGTGGTGATATCTCAGGTCCACCGATTGTCCACTGGATGTGAAAGTAATATGTGAAAAAGGTCGACACTGTTAGCAGTTTGTGAGGGTCTCACTATTGAAAGTCCTCCAACGCGCTCCTAGCTTCCCAAATCTGTGATGCTTCCACCCGCACTAATCACCTGCGATGAACTTATATAAAAGACTTGCTTACCGAAGCGCGTCACCGCCACGGCTTGTCTCAGTCAATTCGCAAGGAACACAGAATATCGGCCCACGTGGTGGGGAAATACGGACGGAGAAAATATTGTAGGTATAATCGAAACTCAAAAGATGCATCGGGACCCACGGGATCATAGTCACTGATAACCATCATAAAGGTTAACGAGTCTCAAGAGAGTGTACAACGAAAAAACGATGTGTCTGCATAAAAACCGTAGAAACGACGTTAGAATAGTCAAATATTATATTCACATTCATCACAGTCGCTTGCAAACTACGCATAAGACAACCACAGAAAACCGTACACGACAGCACCTACCTAAGGCAAATCAAAAACCCAATTGACCGCTACTGTTTTAGTGTGAAGGACGAGAAAACCAGACGCGAGGTGAATTTAAAACCGAATAGCGCCTATCCACATCCTTCTAAGGACTCTAACGACCTGCGTAACCAGTCAAGCCCAACGACAGTAAAGGCCTCCAAATCTCCACCCGCGAAAACTTCCTCATATTCATATATTCTAAAATATGGGACAGTCTGACCCTAGAAATGAGAACTTGCACAGTCAATGGAGTTGAAGATTGAACGATCAATTCATGGTTGTTTGCTCAAAACCAACTTCCCCAATTTTCGCGGAGGCATCAATACGACAGTCATCGTCTCATCGGTCGCTGTTCAGAAAGAAGGCAGCAGTAAACCACCAGAAGTAATATTGTGATTTATTATTGTAATATTTGTTCACAGACCTTAGTTCAAATATTATTTTTATATGTTGGTGTAACAATAAAGAATTCTCAAGCAGCGAATCGGTGTTTTGGTTTTTTCGTCCGTTATTACTAAGCGTTTCTGAAACTTCAAGGAACAGCGTGGGCCCGAGCGTAGCAAGAGCTGGGCATTAACGGTTTATGAGACGTGGCTGACAGTTTCTGACGGTAGAAACAGATCTGGCGGATTCAAACAGTTGGTGAAAGTTTGGATAGTCGCCGTTCATTTTACCTGGTGCCGGTCAAGTCCTCTTTGAACAAGCAATATCTGGAACGTTTTTGGAATTGGGTCAAGTTCAACAATGCCTGGGTCAAAGAAGGGACAGAGTGTCTTGGATGCAAACAGGAAAGTAAGTCATGGTGACTTGTCTGTTAATTGTAACGATGTGTCTGATGTTAAGCATGACATGGTTGATGTTACTGTTTCGCCGTTCAGGGATAATAGGAACATCAAACTCCCTAAATTTGAACCACGGTGTTTTGATGGAAACCCGGCTGATTATTTACAATTTGTAAAGGAGTTTGAGATCATGCTGAGTAGTTTTTTATTAAGTGATGAATTGAAATTGATGTATTTGATGAGGTATTGCACTGGAGATGCTTCAAGAGCTATACAGTGCTGTAAGCTCATGCCCCCTAATGAGGGATACGCTGAGGCTATGAGCATATTACGTCAAAGGTTTGGAAGGCCTTCGATGATTGTAAGGAACGTATACGAAGCTGTCAAGGGTAATGGCAGTCAACTTCAAGATGACTCCAAGGCACTCACTGAGTTTTTAGATAATCTTATGACTTATAAGAATACCTTGATTTCTATGAATTGCATGAGTGACCTCAACTCCAGCTCAGTCCTAGAGGTAATTGCAAGACGCCTACCTACTCGGCTGCAAAGGAAATGGGTAAAAATAAGCTCTCGTATAGAGGAGGAGGGTATCGAGCCAAGGTTCGATGATATTCTTAGACTGGTGAAGGACAGTGTCAACCAGGCGATGGGCAAATTCGCCAGCATTTTGCATTCTAAGGTAGAACCTAAGGAACCAGTGAATATAAGGAAGGCATTTGTGGTGAAGTCTCAAGACACAACGAGAAAGGATGAGTGTATTGTCTGCCATAACATGCATCAATTGAGTGATTGTAATCGCTTTATCGCTATGTCACCCGTAGAAAGGTTAAAAATGGCAAAGCAGAAGCGGCTGTGTTTCAGTTGTTTAAAGATTGGGCATACAAAGTGGAATTGTAAGGCGACAAATAAAGGAAGTAGTGGTTTAACGGATATGCACCCACTTCTGAGAACAGTGAACGAACCTGGGAGTTCGGTTAATTGTAATAGTATCTCTAGACCCCTTGACATCCCACAAGTTTTCTTAGGGGTATTACCAGTTAAGGTGAAAGGACCGAAATCTTCAGTAGAGACTTATGCATTGTTGGATAATGGTTCAGACGTTACATTGATAGATGCTGAACTGGCTGGTTGCTTGGGTATTAAAGGCCCAAAGCAACCCTTGGTTGTAAATACTTTCAATTCTGCGAAAACAGTAGTATGTGAGCGAGTGTCATTTCAGTTAGAATCCTTGGCTACTGGGGAGACCGTGGAAGTGGATACTGCTTACACTACCTCCAGTATGAAACTTGGCGAAGCTATAGTACCTAGTCGTGAAACGGTTGTCGGTAAGCCGTACCTGTGTGACATACCTCTTCCAACATTGCAAGATGGAAGAGTGAGAGTACTCATTGGATGTAGTGTGCCAGAAGCTCACAAGGTATTAGAAGAGAGATTTGGAGGTAGAGATGATCTGTTTGCGACAAAAACACCACTGGGATGGACAGTGAGAGGACCTATACCCATAGTCCACATATCATCATTAGTTACAAACGATGGGGACAAACTAGAAACTATGATTAAAAATATGTATGACAAGGAGTTTTGTGACTGCGGTGTCCCAGGGAAGGGTCGTTCTGTAGAAGACTTAAAAGCAGTTAAAATAGCCGAGGACTCTTGTAAATACGAAAACGGGCGTTTCAGCGTTGGCCTACCATGGAGATTCAAAGATAGACAGTTGGTTTGTAATAGGAAAGTTGCTCTTAAGAGACTAATGGGTTTACAGAAGAAATTCCTGTCAGATGCAGAACTCTGGTCCAAATATAAGGAAGTCGTCGATAAACATATAATGAAGGGTTACGTTGAAAGACTAGTTGATCAAAGTGAGCCAGGGAAGTGGTATTTGCCCCATCATCCCGTCTTTAACCCGAGGAAGCCAGGTAAACTCCGTGTGGTGTTTGATTGTTCTGCGAAACACGAAGGAGTCTCTTTAAATGATAATCTGTATAGTGGCCCAGATTGCGTGAGCTCATTAGTGGGACTGCTATTGAGATTCAGAAAGTTTACAGTTGCTGTCGCGGCGGATATTGAGGAAATGTTCCTACAGGTGAAGGTGCCAGAGAGTGACAGAGATCACTTGAGGTTTTTGTGGTTTGATGACGGTCCTTGTGGTAAGGTGTCAGAATATAGGATGACAGTGCATCCATTTGGTGCCACGTCCTCCCCATTTTGTGCTAATTTTGCTCTACGAAAGGCAGTGTCCACATTTGGTTCTAATGATTTGCTGGACGTCATAGATTGTTGCTTCTACGTGGATGATTGTTTAGCCTCCTTCGATGATGATAAGTCTGCAGTTAGATTTGCAACAAGCATCACTGAAGTGTTAGCTAAGGCCGGCTTTCGTCTAACTAAGTGGGTCTCGAACAGCCTAGACGTTTTGAAGCATATAGATCCAGAAGACAGAGCACCTACCGTACGAGATTTGCCTGTTGATACTCTACCAGTTGAACGCACATTAGGTATGCGATGGGATGTGAACTCTGATACCTTTGGATTTAGTGTTGGTGATATTGATAAGCCAGTTACTCGGAGAGGTGTGCTCTCTGTGTTGTCGTCCGTGTTTGACCCACTTGGATTAGTAGCACCTTATCTACTTCCGGCTAGGAGGTTATTTCAAGAGACATGCAGGAAAGGGTTACAGTGGGATGAACCATTAAGTGAGAGGCAGAGAGAAGAGTGGAAGGGGTGGGTTAACAGTTTAAGAATGCTGAATCTACATTCCGTCTCACGTCCACTTAAGCCGTCGAGAAATCATGATATAATTGACTTCCATGTTTTTTCTGATGCCTCTGAGGTTGGATTTGGTGCAGCCGTATACATCAGAACCACCTTAATGAATGATATAGATGTTAGCCTGGTGATGGGTAAATCCAGAGTTGCACCTCTAAAGACGGTTTCGATTCCGAGATTAGAACTTAATGCCGCCTTACTAGCTGCGCAGTTATTCACAACAGTGTGTAAAGAGTTGGATTACCCCAAGCATCCCGTAACGTTTTGGACTGATTCGATGTCTGTGATATATTATATACGCAACGAGTCAGCAAGATATGCATGTTTTGTAGCTAACAGAGTATCTCAAATTCGTGAACTAACCACTGTTGAGCAGTGGAGGTACGTACCGTCTGGAAAAAACCCAGCTGATCTAGCCTCGCGAGGAGTTATTGATATGAATGTGGTTAAAAATAAGTGGTGGAAAGGTCCAGAGTTCTTGCTAAGGGCTGATAGTATGTGGCCTCGTAGAGAAGATGAACCACCGATAAACGAGTGTGCCTTGGAGTTGAAGACAAGTGTCAGTTTAACATCTACTCAAGAAAGACATTCAGGTTTACATCCACTTTTTAAATATTATTCTTCTTGGTACAAACTACTGAAAGCTGTTGCGTGGTTGACACGATATGTTACGTATTTAAAGGTCATGCATCTTGCGGGATACGAAAATATGAATGTGGGGCCTTTGAGAGTCGAAGATATTAGAAATGCAGAGTTAGCGATTTTGAGGGCTGCTCAGTGGGAAGCGTGGGGTGAGATTGCCAAGGAGGATAGTCCCGATTTCGCAGATTTCAAGGTGCGGTTAGATAGATTATCTCCGATAGTTTCCGAAGGGATCGCTAGAGTTGGTGGACGTCTACAAATGTTAGAATCGTCATATGAGACCCGTCATCCGGCTTTATTACCTTGCTACCATCCAGTCACTGATCTCATTATAAGACACTACCATGTTCTTGAAGGTCATTTGGGTACTTCGCAAGTACTATCAAGTATTCGATGTAAGTTCTGGATAGTGAAGGGAGGTACTGCTGTCCGTAAAATAATTGATAAGTGCATGGAATGTAAACTCCGAAATGCTCGTCCAGTACAGCAGATGATGGCACCACTGCCAGCGTGGCAAGCTTCTGAAGGGAATTATCCATTTGAGTACGTTGGGGTGGATTTGTTCGGACCTTTTGTAGTGAAGAGAGGCAGAACCCTATGTAAAAGATATGGCTGTTTATTCACCTGTTTGAAAATGAGAGCTGTGCATATTGAGATGGTTCATTCGCTAACTACTGATTCATTCGTGCTAGCATTACATAGATTTATAAATCGCCGGGGTGTACCGAAGATGATGTTCAGCGACAGAGGGACTAATTTTGTTGGCTGTCACGCCGAGCTTAAAGAATACTTCGAAGGTCCTCAAACGAGAGTTCAGGAAGAGTTACTGAAAAGGAACATCGAGTGGCACTTCAACCCACCACATGCCAGCCATAGAGGTGGGCTATGGGAAAGACTTATAGGAATTATCAAGCGTATTTTAAGCTCCATAATTAAAAACCAGAGTTTGAATGACGAAACGCTGGAGACATTTTTTTGTGAAGCTGAACGAATATTAAATGACCGGCCGTTATCACCTGTGAGGGACGACGTCAAGGATTTTGATGTGTTAACCCCAAATAAATTATTGTTATTGAGAGGCAACCCTGGCATAGAGGACGCAAGCGGGGAAGGAATACCTACGATTAAAAGATGGAAACAAGCCAGGCACATGAAAGATATATTTTGGAAAAGATGGTTTAAGGAGTATGTTCTAACATTGCAGACCAGGGACAAGTGGAAAAAGTTGTGCCGAAACTTAAAGGTTGGTGACATAGTATTAGTAGCAGATAAATGTGCCACAGGTAGGTGGCCTTTGGGAGTGGTAGTAAGGCTGATCTGTAGTGGTGATGGATTGGTGAGGACGGTTGAGGTGAGAACAAGTTGTGGCATGTTGGTGCGAGATATCAGAAAACTGTGTCTACTGGAAGGTGCTGAGAGTAGAGAGTCGGAGGATGAAACACTAGACGATTTTCCAACCTAGAGCGTCAACCTGAGAAGGGTTGTAGGCGTACTGCTGTAAGTCCTACAATTCTTCAAAGGGTAGCGCATCAATGAGCAGTCCAATGTGCTCGGTGTGTGATTTTGTACATATGTTCATATTGTATATACTGAATTGATATCATCTGTCATCTAGCTGTTGGTAATTCTGTTTGTGTCCGGACATTCCACAACTTACAATCGTCAACCTGTGAAGGGTTGCAGGCGTACTGGTGTAAGTCCTGCAATTCTTCAAAGGAACTACATCGAAACATGATCCGCGAGTTTGTGTGTACTGTTTGTATATGTGTGTGGTGTGTCATATCAATTGGTGGTTTTGGATTCATTGTGTTTACTCGTTGTTTTCGAATCTTGTTGTTATTGCGTAATTTTGTTAAAACTTTCGTCGTGATTACTTCTGAAGTTGTTTCGAGTCTTCTACATCCGTGAATGAATTGATTGATGTTAAAGACAGCTGTCAATGGAGTTGAAGATTGAACGATCGATTCTTGGTTGTTTGCTCAAAATCAACTTCCCCAATTTTCGCGGAGCCATCAATACGACAGTCATCGTCTCATCGGTCGCTGTTCAGAAAGAAGAGTGAAACATCGTCAGAAGTAATACAATGATTTATTATTGTAATATTAGTTTTCAGACCTTAGTTGCTTAGTTCGTTTATTCCTTTTATATGTTGGTGTAACAATAAAGAATTCTCAAGCAGCGAATCGGTCTTTTGGTTTTTTCGTCCGTTATTACTAAGCGTTTCTGAAAACTTCAATTAACAGCGTGGGCCCGAGCGTAGCAAGAGCTGGGCATTAACGGTTTATGAGACGAGAATGACAGTTTCTGACGATAGAAACAGATCTGGCGGATTCAAACAGTTGGTGAAAGTTTGGATAGTCGCCGTTCATTTTACCTGGTGCCGGTCAAGTCCTCTTTGAACAAGCAATATCTGGAACTTTTTGGAATTGGGTCAAGTTCAACAATGCCTGGGTCAAAGAAGGGACAGAGTGTCTTGGATGCAAACAGGAAAGTAAGTCATGGTGACTTGTCTGTTAATTGTAACGATGTGTCTGATGTTAAGCATGACATGGTTGATGTTACTGTTTCGCCGTTCAGGGATAATAGGAACATCAAACTCCCCAGATTTGAACCACGGTGTTTTGATGGAAACCCGGCTGATTATTTACAATTTGTAAAGGAGTTTGAGATCATGCTGAGTAGTTTTTCATTAAGTGATGAATTGAAATTGATGTATTTGATGAGGTATTGCACTGGAGATGCTTCAAGAGCTATACAGTGCTGTAAGCTCATGCCCCCTAATGAGGGATACGCTGAGGCTATGAGCATATTACGTCAAAGGTTTGGAAGGCCTTCGATGATTGTAAGGAACGTATACGAAGCTGTCAAGGGTAATGGCAGTCAACTTCAAGATGACTCCAAGGCACTCACTGAGTTTTTAGATAATCTTATGACTTACAAGAATACCTTGATTTCTATGAATTTCATGAGTGACCTCAACTCCAGCTCAGTCCTAGAGGTAATTGCAAGACGCCTACCTACGCGGCTGCAAAGGAAATGGGTAAAAATAAGCTCTCGTATAGAGGAGGAGGGTATCGAGCCAAGGTTCGATGATATTCTTAGACTGGTGAAGGACAGTGTCAACCAGGCGATGGGCAAATTCGCCAGCATTTTGCATTCTAAGGTAGAACCTAAGGAACCAGTGAATATAAGGAAGGCATTTGTGGTGAAGTCTCAAGACACAACGAGAAAGGATGAGTGTATTGTCTGCCATAACATGCATCAATTGAGTGATTGTAATCGCTTTATCGCTATGTCACCCGTAGAAAGGTTAAAAATGGCAAAGCAGAAGCGGCTGTGTTTCAGTTGTTTAAAGATTGGGCATACAAAGTGGAATTGTAAGGCGACAAATAAAGGAAGTAGTGGTTTAACGGATATGCACCCACTTCTGAGAACAGTGAACGAACCTGGGAGTTCGGTTAATTGTAATAGTATCTCTAGACCCCTTGACATCCCACAAGTTTTCTTAGGGGTATTACCAGTTAAGGTGAAAGGACCGAAATCTTCAGTAGAGACTTATGCATTGTTGGATAATGGTTCAGACGTTACATTGATAGATGCTGAACTGGCTGGTTGCTTGGGTATTAAAGGCCCAAAGCAACCCTTGGTTGTAAATACTTTCAATTCTGCGAAAACAGTAGTATGTGAGCGAGTGTCATTTCAGTTAGAATCCTTGGCTACTGGGGAGACCGTGGAAGTGGATACTGCTTACACTACCTCCAGTATGAAACTTGGCGAAGCTATAGTACCTAGTCGTGAAACGGTTGTCGGTAAGCCGTACCTGTGTGACATACCTCTTCCAACATTGCAAGATGGAAGAGTGAGAGTACTCATTGGATGTAGTGTGCCAGAAGCTCACAAGGTATTAGAAGAGAGATTTGGAGGTAGAGATGATCTGTTTGCGACAAAAACACCACTGGGATGGACAGTGAGAGGACCTATACCCATAGTCCACATATCATCATTAGTTACAAACGATGGGGACAAACTAGAAACTATGATTAAAAATATGTATGACAAGGAGTTTTGTGACTGCGGTGTCCCAGGGAAAGGTCGTTCTGTAGAAGACTTGAAAGCAGTTAAAATAGCCGAGGACTCTTGTAAATACGAAAACGGGCGTTTCAGCGTTGGCCTACCATGGAGATTCAAAGATAGACAGTTGGTTTGTAATAGGAAAGTTGCTCTTAAGAGACTAATGGGTTTACAGAAGAAATTCCTGTCAGATGCAGAACTCTGGTCCAAATATAAGGAAGTCGTCGATAAACATATAGTGAAGGGTTACGTTGAAAGACTAGTTGATCAAAGTGAGCCAGGGAAGTGGTATTTGCCCCATCATCCCGTCTTTAACCCGAGGAAGCCAGGTAAACTCCGTGTGGTGTTTGATTGTTCTGCGAAACACGAAGGAGTCTCTTTAAATGATAATCTGTATAGTGGCCCAGATTGCGTGAGCTCATTAGTGGGACTGCTATTGAGATTCAGAAAGTTTACAGTTGCTGTCGCGGCGGATATTGAGGAAATGTTCCTTCAGGTGAAGGTGCCAGAGAGTGACAGAGATCACTTGAGGTTTTTGTGGTTTGATGACGGTCCTTGTGGTAAGGTGTCAGAATATAGGATGACAGTGCATCCATTTGGTGCCACATCCTCCCCATTTTGTGCTAATTTTGCTCTACGAAAGGCAGTGTCCACATTTGGTTCTAATGATTTGCTGGACGTCATAGATTGTTGCTTCTACGTGGATGATTGTTTAGCCTCCTTCGATGATGATAAGTCTGCAGTTAGATTTGCAACAAGCATTACTGAAGTGTTAGCTAAGGCCGGCTTTCGTCTAACTAAGTGGGTCTCGAACAGCCTAGACGTTTTGAAGCATATAGATCCAGAAGACAGAGCACCTACCGTACGAGATTTGCCTGTTGATACTCTACCAGTTGAACGCACATTAGGTATGCGATGGGATGTGAACTCTGATACCTTTGGATTTAGTGTTGGTGATATTGATAAGCCAGTTACTCGGAGAGGTGTGCTCTCTGTGTTGTCGTCCGTGTTTGACCCACTTGGATTAGTAGCACCTTATCTACTTCCGGCTAGGAGGTTATTTCAAGAGACATGCAGGAAAGGGTTACAGTGGGATGAACCATTAAGTGAGAGGCAGAGAGAAGAGTGGAAGGGGTGGGTTAACAGTTTAAGAATGCTGAATCTACATTCCGTCTCACGTCCACTTAAGCCGTCGAGAAATCATGATATAATTGACTTCCATGTTTTTTCTGATGCCTCTGAGGTTGGATTTGGTGCAGCCGTATACATCAGAACCACCTTAATGAATGATATAGATGTTAGCCTGGTGATGGGTAAATCCAGAGTTGCACCTCTAAAGACGGTTTCGATTCCGAGATTAGAACTTAATGCCGCCTTACTAGCTGCGCAGTTATTCACAACAGTGTGTAAAGAGTTGGATTACCCCAAGCATCCCGTAACGTTTTGGACTGATTCGATGTCTGTGATATATTATATACGCAACGAGTCAGCAAGATATGCATGTTTTGTAGCTAACAGAGTATCTCAAATTCGTGAACTAACCACTGTTGAGCAGTGGAGGTACGTACCGTCTGGAAAAAACCCAGCTGATCTAGCATCGCGAGGAGTTATTGATATGAATGTGGTTAAAAATAAGTGGTGGAAAGGTCCAGAGTTCTTGCTAAGGGCTGATAGTATGTGGCCTCGTAGAGAAGATGAACCACCGATAAACGAGTGTGCCTTGGAGTTGAAGACAAGTGTCAGTTTAACATCTACTCAAGAAAGACATTCAGGTTTACATCCACTTTTTAAATATTATTCTTCTTGGTACAAACTACTGAAAGCGGTTGCGTGGTTGACACGATATGTTACGTATTTAAAGGTCATGCATCTTGCGGGATACGAAAATATGAATGTGGGGCCTTTGAGAGTCGAAGATATTAGAAATGCAGAGTTAGCGATTTTGAGGGCTGCTCAGTGGGAAGCGTGGGGTGAGATTGCCAAGGAGGATAGTCCCGATTTCGCAGATTTCAAGGTGCGGTTAGATAGATTATCTCCGATAGTTTCCGAAGGGATCGCTAGAGTTGGTGGACGTCTACAAATGTTAGAATCGTCATATGAGACCCGTCATCCGGCTTTATTACCTTGCTACCATCCAGTCACTGATCTCATTATAAGACACTACCATGTTCTTGAAGGTCATTTGGGTACTTCGCAAGTACTATCAAGTATTCGATGTAAGTTCTGGATAGTGAAGGGAGGTACTGCTGTCCGTAAAATAATTGATAAGTGCATGGAATGTAAACTCCGAAATGCTCGTCCAGTACAGCAGATAATGGCACCACTGCCAGCGTGGCAAGCTTCTGAAGGGAATTATCCATTTGAGTACGTTGGGGTGGATTTGTTCGGACCTTTTGTAGTGAAGAGAGGCAGAACCCTATGTAAAAGATATGGCTGTTTATTCACCTGTTTGAAAATGAGAGCTGTGCATATTGAGATGGTTCATTCGCTAACTACTGATTCATTCGTGCTAGCATTACATAGATTTATAAATCGCCGGGGTGTACCGAAGATGATGTTCAGCGACAGAGGGACTAATTTTGTTGGCTGTCACGCCGAGCTTAAAGAATACTTCGAAGGTCCTCAAACGAGAGTTCAGGAAGAGTTACTGAAAAGGAACATCGAGTGGCACTTCAACCCACCACATGCCAGCCATAGAGGTGGGCTATGGGAAAGACTTATAGGAATTATCAAGCGTATTTTAAGCTCCATAATTAAAAACCAGAGTTTGAATGACGAAACGCTAGAGACATTTTTTTGTGAAGCTGAACGAATATTAAATGACCGGCCGTTATCGCCTGTGAGGGACGACGTCAAGGATTTTGATGTGTTAACCCCAAATAAATTATTGTTATTGAGAGGCAACCCTGGCATAGAGGACGCAAGCGGGGAAGGAATACCTACGATTAAAAGATGGAAACAAGCCAGGCACATGAAAGATATATTTTGGAAAAGATGGTTTAAGGAGTATGTTCTAACATTGCAGACCAGGGACAAGTGGAAAAAGTTGTGCCGAAACTTAAAGGTTGGTGACATAGTATTAGTAGCAGATAAATGTGCCACAGGTAGGTGGCCTTTGGGAGTGGTAGTAAGGCTGATCTGTAGTGGTGATGGATTGGTGAGGACGGTTGAGGTGAGAACTAGTTGTGGCATGTTGGTGCGAGATATCAGAAAACTGTGTCTCCTGGAAGGTGCTGAGAGTAGAGAGTCGGAGGATGAAACAATAGATGATTTTCCAACCTAGAGCGTCAACCTGAGAAGGGTTGTAGGCGTACTGCTGTAAGTCCTACAATTCTTCAAAGGGTAGCGCATCAATGAGCAGTCCAATGTGCTCGGTGTGTGATTTTGTACATATGTTCATATTGTATATACTGAATTGATATCATCTGTCATCTAGCTGTTGGTAATTCTGTTTGTGTCCGGACATTCCACAACTTACAATCGTCAACCTGTGAAGGTTTGTAGGCGTACTGGTGTAAGTCCTGCAATTCTTCAAGGGTATTCCATCAAGACATGAAATGCGAGTTTGTGTGTACTGTTTGTATATGTGTGTGGTGTGTCATATCAATTGGTGTTTTTGGATTCATTGTGTTTACTCGTTGTTTTCGTATCTTGTTGTTATTGCATAATTTTGTTAAAATTTTCGTCGTGATTACTTCTGAAGTTGTTTCGAGTCTTCTACATCCGTGAATGAATTGATTGATGTTAAGGACAGCAGATGGGTCGTATACGCCGGGGAGGCTAGGCTATTGCTGAGAATGAAATGCACACGGAGATAATTGTTAGCTGCGGTCCGACACGCCGGGGAGAAAGAGTGTAAACGACTGAGGCTCGCATGCGTCACCGCTACTAGAACTGAGGCAGAATGAGTGACAAGCGATTTCAGTGGTAATTGGTAGTGAGTAGATAAGAGGATGTGCGTAGAGTATCGTGAGGTGGTGCTATGGTCACGTTGCATTCTGCAAGAGTCATTCTAGCAAGTGGCGATTGTGTTGCAAGATGTCAAGAGGAGGTCTTTAACTGGAGGCGCAGGTCGTCATTGATGTGTGAGATTGTGCTGTGGGTATGCTTGTGGTGTGTTGGCTTTTCTGTTTGTTTTCCATTTCAGCTCTGTCCGTGTGACCCAGGTTCTCGCAATGGCATCCAAGTCAACGTGTATTGGTCGTGATGGAAAGGAGGGTTGGATCCCTTTTTTCCCGGGGAGTGTCAATGTGGTTGAAGATTGAACGATCAATTCATGGTTGTTTGCTCAAAACCAACTTCCCCAATTTTCGCGGAGGCATCAATACGACAGTCATCGTCTCATCGGTCGCTGTTCAGAAAGAAGTCAGCAGTAAACCATCAGAAGTAATATTGTGATTTATTATTGTAATATTTGTTCACAGACCTTAGTTGTAACAGTGTTTATATGTTGGTGTTATAATAAAGAATCCTCGAGTCAACAACTGGTGTTTTGGTTTTCTTGTCCGTTATTACTAAGCGTTTCTGGGAAACTTCAAGCGACAGCGTGAGCCCGAGCGTAGCAAGAGCTGGGCATTAATGGTTTATCAGACGTGGCTGACATGCACCTTAGTTACAGGCTTCAGAGGCTGTCTACACAAACCGATTACATGAACAAACTCTTTATTTCTAGAAAGGGGTCAAATATTGGGACACTTCACCATCAACTTAATTGATTACTCTGCATAAACAATAAAGGGAGTAGTTGTATAGGTGTATGAAAAGACTAAGAGAATATCGATAGATATGTTTACTAGACAGCAACCTGCAGTAAATATAAACTTGTACATATACATACATTAAAGTGCTACCCATGTCCACATACTTGTTTCCTGGTGCTCTGCTGCTCGGCTTTCTCCTTATATATGCCTTGCAGTGGAAGCTGCAGAGACCCACAGAAGGAATAAAGCTGAAGAGGACACAGAGCCACTTAACTATATATACCATCACGTTCGAAGTCTGCGTCACTTTTCCAGATAATTTTCGTTTTTTATTATTTTCTTTCAATATTCTCACTTTTTAGGCAATATTTCTAGTATTTAATCGGTGGATAGCAAACAGCAGTGGAATCTGGGATGCGCATTTCGTCCTATTTGAGACTCGTTATCTAGATATACCTGCATTTCTCAGTGAGTGATCATGTTTCCACCGAGGCCAAGCACTTCGGTGCAATCAATCGACGGGAAAATCAAAAATTCAATTCAATAATAATACGACCCGTTGCACAAGAGGTGGCTCTCGTGGCCCAAGTGGTCAAGTGGATAACGCTTTGGCGTTTGAAACCATGGACACTGTGTTCGAGCCTCGGTGGGAACGTCATCACTCACTGAGAAATGCAGGTACATAAAGCTGACGAGTCCCGAATAAGATGAAATGCGCATCCTGGATTCCATTGCTGGTCACCATCCACCAATTAAATACTAATTAAATGCCCAGACATCGTTGAAGCATCTGCACAAGAAGCCGGAATGTCAAACTGAGACCAAGCACTTCGGTACAATCAATAGACGGGGAGACCGAAGATTCAATTAAATATTTCTAATGTTACTGACTACTATTATGTATAGAAATAGTTTTGCGTCTAAACTTGCCCCCTCAGCTCTTGGATATCATCCTTGCCATTTCCCCTGCTGCAAGTTGCTGATTGAGGTATTATCCCATCAAGTATCTGAATTTCGGTGCCCATATTACAGGTGTGTGTTTCGACATGGCAGCAAATAATCTAAGACTCATGCCTGCAGTCCGGCGGCTCAGCACTGACTACCCACAAAATGCTAATCAATTTATCAAAGCTTCATGCTTCATTATCGGCTGAAAACTTCAGCAAAAGATATAAATATAGTAGGACTAAACAGCACGGTAATATACCTTCCACCCACCTGACACAGTAACCAAATCAGCGCAGGTCGGATACTATTATCTCGTCACCGTCTTGTGTAATAAGTGATTTTATTAGGGTATTTATAATAGCACAGGCTTTGAGACTGGTATTATGGATACCCACCAAGCCACACTGGGTCTCAATAAAAGATCTGACATCAGCTGTTTTGACGTAGTTGAATCCACACTACTCAAATGCCATGCATGAGATCGTTATTTAGGCGTCCCGAACATACATATAGCCTCACTATCATCTGTACCTACGGTTATCAATTTTTTTACTGTCGAAAAAAATGATAACTCTTCTAAACGCTTTGTAACCACAGATGTTGTCCTAGATAATTCTTGCAATAAACAGGCACATTTTTTATCATCTATTTCTACTCAAGTGGATGATTTTAGGCTGGATACGCATGATTCAGTACATAAAGTAGATTGTTGCACCACCACTACTGTTGCCAATAAAGCTTACAATTTTAAAGATTTCCACCAGTCATCAACGACACGTGGACGTAAACTTAGTGCCAAGTTTGAAATAGTGAATAGCTCATTATGTACGCAACATACATCCACCCAAGCCAAAAACCTGGAAAGTACAAACGTTTTCCCATTAGTTCATGATCTCTTACCTCTTAAGTATCCCACTAGATCTGCTGACCACCCTGACTATGAGACAGTACAGTCTTGTGAGAAAATTACTGATCGTATTTCCGCGGAAGTGATAAAGCGTGCTCAGTGCATGTACAATTCAATCGTTTTCAATGTACCCAGCAGTGCCAACAGTGAAATATTGAAAAACACACTTTTAAGGGAATATGAAATGCCAAGTTCCTATTTCACCTGCAAACGGCTGAGTCAGTCGTCATCTAATACATCCTGTCCAATAATGTTTGAATTCAATAGCATTGTAGATAAAAGCCGCTTTGTAAACAACCAGCATCTTTTAAGAGAGTAATGAGTATTGAAAATATCCTTATCGTTCATGAAAGGACACTAATCCAACATCGAGATAAGCAAAGTATCCTAGCAGGTGAAATCAGTAACCAAAAGCACACTGCCAACCCTTTGATTTCAACACGAAACCCCACTTAACTTTAAAAGAGACCCCCCACCTAGTTAGTCGAAAATGACGCTTGACACGGTTACCACAACTAAATCCAGCATTTCTCCAGTTGTTTTACAATCTGAAAAGCACTCACCGGCTGCAAAAACAACCATTAAAAATCATACCTGCTATACTAGAAGTATCGGAAACCCTTGCAATATCCTCCTATCTAATCCTAAGATTGTGAGTAAAGATATAAGGAACAGAATTCCTGTGCCTGGCATACACTTTATCAAGTCTGGTTCAGCGTCCTTTATTTCTCATACGCTTAAACCTCCTAAAGGACGTCCAAGTCATCAGATGTGATTGAGATTAGTCAACCTTTCTCCCCCCCTAATCCTCACCATTTTGATACTACTGTTTGCAGTCACCCGACTTTTACTATGATTCGGCGTAACACATAATAATAATAATAGTATATTCTCATTTTGTACATGAGAGACGCCAGTTTACAGGCATCATCAATATGATAAATTACATATACGATTAGCAATCATAATTAATAATAATGTTTTAATAAAATACACATTTTTTCCTACTTGTGTAGGACACACCAAATATACAGGCATGGGTAAGCATTATTTAAATTTCATAAATTCGGTTTGTGGTTAAGTTACATGGTTGCTGGCGTTTTTATCTTAGGTCTGTGGGAACAATATGATAACCAGTCATTCAATGGAGCACATCATGAAATATAGGAATATTAACTTCGCATTAACAAAAAAACCCAAGTAAGTTTTGGATGGATTAAAAATACTTGGGAAAAAATAAAGCTTGAAGTAATTCCTCAATATAACTTGGGTGTGTACAAATCCGAATCTTATTTTTGATTTGATTTATATCCAAATTGGGTAATAAGGAAGCTATTTTACAGATACGATCAGTTATGTTATAAGCTACAATCGTGACGTTGTATTACAAATAGATACTTTTCCATTGGTATAAGAGTATATTCCACAAATGTAATCCAGGTTGCGTCGTGGAGAAAGTTAATTCGTTATTAACCAGGCAACTGAAAGATACGGGACCAATAATGTTTGCAGATCATTTGTCATTGTAAATGGTCAAATATCCACATTATTCATTCTCATTCAAAAAGTCAAATGGAAGCTGAAATGGTGAGAGAAAAAAGAAGACAAACAACAGCAACGCAAAAGAAAGCAACGGGAGTCCTTAAGGAGTGATTAATAAATATATACATATATATTCTGTTTAGTAACTATGCTTATTTTTTGTTCACTAACTAACTAGTCCCGTTATGCTAACTTTTATATTATGTGTGAACTAATATTACTGTCCTGTGTAGAAATGTTTATCATCTAGTTCCAATAATATTAAAATTTATAATTGTAGTTTGTTGTAACTACACGTTTAAAGAACTTAAAATATCTATGTAGGGTGAAAAAGAAGGTGTAAGAGTCAGGCGCAAAAGTGCATTGTCATCTTTGAGCAGTCTGGTGACTGAGGAGATGAACACTGGAAGTGTGTTTGCATCGCGCACATTAGCTGGTAGTCTATTCCAAATGACTGAAAACTTATTTAAGAAGAAGTTGTACCGCACGTAAGTCTGACAGTGCTCCATAGCAGCTAGGTTGTGATGATTTCTAAGATTGTAACTGATGACAGCGGTAGGTTTAGTTATTGGCTCGGAGGAATGCAAGAGAAGATTAGTTAGCTTGTAGTAAAAGATAAGGTTTAGCTTAAGGCGTCTTTTCCAGAGGGGTTCTAATCTTAGTCTTCGCATCGCTCATGGTATTCCAGACCACTTTCTAAACCAAGAGTTCTTGAGGTAAACTGCCGTTGCACTCCCTCTAATTTAAGCTTGTCATTTTGTCTGAGTCCGCTAAGAATAAACGGGCAGTATTCTAAGATAGGTCGGACACATACTTTGTATAATAAAACCCTAGTTTCACAACAAAAGAAATTGCGTGTTATGCATCCTATCAGCCTTCGCGTTTTACGTCTGGCATAATCAGTCTGTTCAGCGAACGTTAGGTTACTAGAGTATCTAATACCGAGATCTACGACTGAGTTGAGCTTAGCTAGTTTTCGCCCATTTATTTCAAGAGTTAGATCAAGGTTACTGTTGCCGATACAAATCCAGCCGCATTTGTCAATGTTAAAATTAAGACAGGATTCAGCACACCACGTTGCAAGGCTACTTAGTTCAAGATGTATTTTAGTAACCATATCGCTTAATTCATGAGTGTAGCAGGAGTAGACGACTTTGAGGTCGTCAGCATATAGGAATGGTTTACCTGAGGTGAAGCACTTGCAAATGCTGTTAATGTAGACTGTGAATAAAAGTGGACCTAGGACACTACCTTGCACGACCCCACTTGAGATCTGCCTAGGATGAGACAATACAGATCCAACTTTGGTTATTTGTACCCTGTTGCTTAGAAATGATTTTAACCAGTTCAGTAATGGGTTGCGAATTCCACAAGAGTACAGCTTCTCAAAGAGAATACTGTGAGATACCATGTCAAATGCCCTAGATATATCGAAGTAGAGAACAACGACTAGCTTACGTGCTTCGCGACTACTAGTGATGCAGTTGAAAAAGTCGAAGTGGCAAGTAACGCAGGATCTATTTTTGAGAAATCCGTGTTGAGACCTTGTAACAAGATCTTCCCTAATTAGGTAGTCTGACAATTGATCTTTTACAACTTTCTCCATGATTCGTGAGATAACTGGGGTTATATTTATGGGTCTGTAATTGCGGACGTTTGCCCTATCACCAGATTTGTAATGTGGAATTATGAAGCTAGTTTTCCACTCACTAGGGTAAGTGCCAGTGTCCATAGATATTGAGAAGAATTTAAGAAGTAACAGGGTATATCACACCCACTGTTTTTGAAAATTATCGAAGCGAGGCCATCCGGTCCCGTACTAGTGGAAGGTTTAAGGCTTTTAATTGCTTGTACTATTAACTGATTAGTGAACACAATGCTTTCAAGGGAAGAGATAGTAAGGGGGCGGTTTCACCAGGCATATGTGTTTCTAAACTAAAGTTTGCAAACCAATCACTGAAAGTTCACAGATAGTGGCAGGTTCATTGTAGATTACTTTGTCGTGAAGTAAGTATGGGATTTCCCTCGCCGACTGCATTCGTTTTTTAAGAAGTGCCGTTAAGTTATAAACTTTGGAGGTACTTTCAAGTGCCGTTAACTCTTCGTCGAGGTCCTTTTGAGAGCGTAGGCGCTTGAGAGATTCAAGAGACTCGTGGATTGAGAGCAATAGTGATATGTCCTTAGTGGAATAGTACTGTTTCTTCAGCTTCCTTAACTTATTACGGTGTGCCCTTGGAATATATTCAGTTCGGTGTCTACTTAATTTCACTATTTTCTTTGGAGCAACTGTATCTAGACAAAGGGTAACATTCCTGTAAAACAGGGTTACTAAGGCCTCCAGGGAGTCAGTGGTAAAATAGTCATCCCATTGACAGAGTCGAATAAGTTCTTGGACTAATCCCCAGTCTGTATATTTGTAACTACGACATATTGTGCTTCCTGAGTCTTGTTTGTTTCCTGTATTTAGTGGTGAGAAAGGCAGAGAGCAGAGTACCATTCTATGGTCACTACTGGAAAATCGATTACCAACATACGTGGATACTGGGATTGTGTCATGACAAAAAACAAGGTCCAACATGTTGTCACCACGAGTAGGTGTCTGGACGTGTTGTTGCCATCCATAACAGTCTATAGTGGCAAGTAATTCGTCGAAGCGTTGGGGGCCGGAACTAGTTAGCCAATTGACTTCTGGAAGATTGAAGTCCCCTGCAATTATTTTGTAATTAGCACTAAACGAGGATGCGTGTGCAAACGATTTAGCTAATAACGCATCAGTTTCTTTTGTTGAGCTTGGTGCTCGATAAACACAGCCTATGAGAAGTTTGTACTTATCTCCATGTAAGACAACCCAGAGTGAGTCAGGTACATTATTCATTGTTTCATCTTCCACCTTACTGACTACAAATGAGTTATGTATATATATGAGACATCCTCCACCACGCTTGCAATCTCTGTTTGCACGGTGTACAGTGTAATCATCGATACCTATATGCACATCAAGTACAGAGGATGAGCACCATGACTCAGTAATCAGAGCTACAGTAGGCTTGGCGACTAATAATAATGTCCTTAGTTCAGATATCTTATTGATTAAGGAACGTGCATTAATTAGCAATATCGTGAATAAGTCACGGGATACTACAAACTGGCTTAAAATGTCACCATAACCTAAATCTATTTGTGCGTCAGCACCGCAAGAATTTATGAATGAAAAGGAGGTCGGACTGGGTGTCTGCACATCGGAGTTGGTGTGCAATGAGGTGGTCCTAGGTGCCATGGGTCGTACCAGTGATTCGGGACACCTGGAAAATTTACCATGTGTTCCTGGATATAAGGGTAGTACAGGTTGGGCCTAGGTTGACGGTTAAAAGGCATAGCATCAAAGGTCTACCCATCCAACTGCTATTCGTCATACCGGTATACACCTTCGGGTTGTTTTTATAACTTAAAGGGAATTGTGAAGGAAGGTGCTTTGGCTGCAAGACTTTAGGAGTCTTGGAGCCTGACTTTCTATAAGGTGGAGCATGCGGAACACCTCCAGATATACTTATGTTTCGAGAGGAGTTTTTCGTAACAAGTGATGGTTTGTTGGCATTCTTACTCTCAGCAGGCTTATTGAATACAAAGTATTCTTCCCCATCATTAGTCTCAACCCTGCGAAATTTGTTCATCGTGGTGAGGTTACTACGTTTGGGGGGAAATTTCTTAGAACAACTTGCAGAAGTTCTAGTCATTTTAACATCTTTCGATGAGGCTTTATTTACAGGGGTACTGGTATCTAAATCAGTTCCTAGTTCCATTGGCAGGTGTGGTTGTTGTGTAGTTTGCTGAATGCTAGTTTCAGCACTAGGTGTCTGTTGCTGTGCACGATCCTTATTTGGTAAATCAAAGCTAGAGGAGGTGACCAGGTTATTACTACGCATTATTCTGCGCTGACACGGTGTTTTATCCTGAGCTACGGTTATAGACTTATAACTGCTATTCAGTCTTAAGTGATCCTGACATTTAGTAAACTTACTAGCATCAAGGGAATTACTGAATTTAAAAATGATTGGGCAATTAGCCTGGTTAGACTTTTTACGAAGTCGTTTGCATTCACATGGAACACTAGCCATGCCGCAACAAATCAGGATTTTGTGTCTTACAGTTTTCAGGGGCAGAGAATCTGGGACGTTGTAAACTATAGCTTGGTGAGAAGAGG
Organism: Trichobilharzia regenti; assembly: GCA_944472135.2. Taxonomy (NCBI): domain Eukaryota; kingdom Metazoa; phylum Platyhelminthes; class Trematoda; order Strigeidida; family Schistosomatidae; genus Trichobilharzia; species Trichobilharzia regenti. The sequence continues at coordinate 98,243,369 of OX235262.1, read as the reverse complement.
TTATACGCTTCATCACCTCCGTAGCCAAGCAGTCAATCAGATTTTCAGCTTTATTTAGGTTGTCTGGAGATATTTTAGGATGTTTTTTTAAAAGACAGGCTATTGGGTCTAAATTCAAAAGCTTATTTTGAGTTACATCCAGTAAACACTTAACCTGGCCAATATCAGAACGGCTCTCCGTGGTATTTGAGATTGGCAGTGACATACTATCAAACTGATCTAATTTTTTCTGAATTTCACTTACTTGCCTCTGCATATCTTTCAAAAGGAGGTTTAGTTTACAGAACTCAGAGTTCTCTAACAGAACATCTTTCACCTGTATCACAGGAGTGAGATCTGCACTCAAACCATTTTGAGAGCTAGTAGTTGATACTGTATTACAGGCGGTAATGCAGTTATAACCGAATTTAAGCCACTATCTAAAACAATTGTGTTTCTACGAACACGTTTTTTAGAGATTTGGACCATAATTTCAAGAATTATATGACAATAAGCAGTAAATAAATTTCAGAGCAAACACGTGCAAAAATGTCACCAATTTCGAACGTACCGCCAACAACATATTTTAACTATGTTCATATTCCAAGTACACAGTCACATGTACTCATTTGCCTAAACTTTCAGTATAGTCTGCTTGGAGGTCCAACCAATAGATACTGCTACTCCGCAAACACACTCCCTCAACTCCGAAACCGCCTTTACAACGCCACAACTAGTTAATATCCCCACCATTTTTCACTTTTCCGCGCCTAACAGTAGTTCCAGCAATCGATCTAATGTGAAACAATGTGTTTCCTTACCTCAAATCTGTCCTCTTCAGATACTTGCGGTACCACAGTTGCCGTATATCTATCTTCATCCGCTCATGAACTGAATGATCAGCCATGGATACCCTCTTCTTTTTCTCAGAACCTTGATGAAAATGATGAAGGGTTTACGCACCGAACACTCAGTGTACCTGTCAGTCTGTCATCTAATTTTCATTTAGCCCTAGCAGAATCACACCATTGTCCTCATTTCACGTCAGCTCTTATCACTGACCAAAGATCTCTCACTGTTACCCCTATAAAAGCTCGTTCTATCCGTAACAAAATTTCGTACCTTCACTCCTTGTCTTCACTTTGTATACCTTCAGCATTGTTAGTTACCGAAACCTAGTTGCCATCTGACTTCAATGACAGACTTTTCAAAACTCTAGGGTACACTTTAGACATAGCAGAGAAGAAGGTCGTCTGGCGGACGAGGATTTAGATCCCGGTTTGGATGATACTGTGAGCCTCATGAAAGACAGTGTCAACCAAGCTTTGAGCAAGTTTGACAGTATACTGCATCTGTCCTCTGAAACAGAGAAGCCAGAGGGCAAAACGCAATCATTTATGACGAAAGGGTTTCGGAGAAGTGGATATCGAGAAAAATGTACGGTGTCTAGTAATCCATACAAACTTATTGAGTGTGACAGCATCGTGGTACATCCCCAACTGATAGGTTACAAGCTGCAAAACAAACACGCTGGTGTTTCGTCCGTTAGCAAGAAGTGCATACAAAGGCGACCTGCCAAGCGGTGAGCAAGTTTAGTGGTAAGCTAAATGTGAAGTCAGCGTCATCAAGGTCTGACTATGAATTGTGTGACGATAATGGTGCAGTGAAGAAGCCTGTAGTAGCAACACTGAGCCATTGCTGAATAGAATGTCACAGACGACACCGCAGATTGTTCAGAAGAAGAGAGTTACAGTTTAAGAGTACAGTTCTCACTCCACAAGTTTACGGGGTATTACTAGTCAGAGTGAAGATACAGAATCTTTTAGGATTTGTGAGGCGGAACCAAAATTGTCTACTTCTGTTAATAAAGAGTTTGAAAATGATGAAGTTGACGGTAAAGTGAATATTCGTGATAATGATCATGATACTTCACAGTTGTCTTTGGTTGATCATGATGAGATGAGGGATATGCCTACTACTGCTAAGTTGAACAAAGTTTCTGTACAACTTGAACGTGAAGTAGAAATAAATGCAGGTGCAGTTGCAGAAGGCATGCATACTTGTCAAACCGTCAGTGTAATTGATCAGAGTGAAGCCCACCTATCATCAGATGATAGTGCTAAACCCGAACTAGTAGTGAAAGACAGCAGTGGTGGTTATATTGCAGTTAGACAACTTTCTGAAAGCCGAACAACAACAACTTCTGATCCACCGCTAGGTTCATCAACTGGTATCAATCAGTCGTCGTTGGTGTTTTCATCCACGATGAAAGGGATGTCCGTGAACTCACGTGTCTTATGCTATAACTATGCTAGTATCAGTCCGTTTGAAAGGGCGAAAGATATTGCTCACTTCAGTGAGGAAAGAGGACAATTGTTAAACTGACTTGCACCAATAAAGGCCTTTCATGTTTAAAGTTACTACTTGAATGCTATTATCAATGGTGTAAATTACTCTATGCCTTCGCTTGGATGGCTAGATATGTCGCGTGTTTGTCAGTCATATACAGTTCATGACAAAGTGTCATGGGCGTGTTACCAATCAGAGTTGAGGATATGGCTGATAGAAGGAAGTCAGGAAATGAACTATGCGACGGTTTTCCAACCTAGGGCGTCAACCTGAGAAGGGTTGTAAGCGTACTGCTCTACGTCCTACTGTCAGCCACGTCTCGTTAACCGTTAATGCCCAGCTCTTGCTACGCTCGGGCTCACGCTGTCGCTTGAAGTTTCCCAGAAACGCTTAGTAATAACGGACAAGAAAACCAAAACACCAGTTGTTGACTCGAGGATTCTTTATTATAACACCAACATATAAACACTGTTACAACTAAGGTCTGTGAACAAATATTACAATAATAAATCACAATATTACTTCTGATGGTTTACTGCTGACTTCTTTCTGAACAGCGACCGATGAGACGATGACTGTCGTATTGATGCCTCCGCGAAAATTGGGGAAGTTGGTTTTGAGCAAACAACCATGAATTGATCGTTCAATCTTCAACCACATTGACACTCCCCGGGAAAAAACGGATCCATCCCTCCTTTCCATCACGACCAATACACGTTGACTTGGATGCCATTGCGAGTACCTGGGTCACACGGACAGAGCTGAAATGGAAAACAAACAGAAAAGCCAACACACCACAAGCATACTCACAGCACAATCTCACACATGAATGACGACCTGTGCCTTCCAGTTAAAGACATCCTCTTGACACATCCTCTTGCAACACAATCGCCACTTGCTAGAATGACTCTTGCAGAATGCAACGTGACCATAGCACCACCTCACGATACTCTACGCACATCCTCTTATCTACTCACTACCAATTACCACTGAAATCGCTTGTCACTCATTCTGCCTCAGTTCTAGTAACGGTGACGTGTGCAAGCCTCAGTCGTCTACACTTTTCCCCCGGCGTGTGGGAACACAGCTAATCATTATCTCCGTGTGCACTTCATTCTCCGCAATAGCCTAGCCTCCCCGGCGTATACGACCCATCTGCTGTCCTTAACATCAATCAATTCATTCACGGATGTAGAAGACTCGAAACAACTTCAGAAGTAATCACGACGAAAGTTTTAACAAAATTACGCAATAACAACAAGATACGAAAACAACGAGTAAACACAATGAATCCAAAACCACCAATTGATATGACACACCACACACATATACAAACAGTACACACAAACTCGCGGATCATGTTTCGATGTAGTTCCTTTGAAGAATTGCAGGACTTACACCAGTACGCCTGCAACCCTTCACAGGTCGATGATCCAAGTGGAAGTCATCCGGACACAAACAGAATTACCAACAGATAGATGACAGATGATATCGATTCAGTATATACAATGTGAACATATGTACAAAATCACACACCAAGCACATTGGATTGCTCAATGATGCGCTACCCTTTGAAGAATTGTAGGACTTACACCAGTACGCCTACAACCCATCTCAGGTTGACGCCCTAGGTTGGAAAATCGTCGCAGAGTTCATTTGCTGATTTCCTTCTATCAGCTATATCCTCAAATCTCATGTCATTGTATCGCAGAACATAGATGACGAACAAACACACGAAGTATCTAGTCAACTAAGCGTAGGCACAGAGTAATTTACACCAAAGATAATAGCATTCGAATAGTAACTTGAAACTAGAAATGACTTTATTCGTGCAAGTCAATTTAACAATTACTCTCTCGTTTACACTTGGCTTATCCTCACTAAACTGATCATTGATATTCTTTCTTTCAAACGAACTGGCACTAGCATAGACATTGCACAAGATACTTGAGTTGATGGGTGTCTGTTTCATTGTGGATGACAGCACCAACGACGACTGATTGATACCAGTTGATGAACCTAGCGGTGGATCAGAAGTTGTTGTTGTTCGGCTTTCAGAAAGTTGTCTAACTGCAAGATTACCACCACTGATGTCTTTTACTATCAGCTCAGGTTTAGCACTATCATCTGATGATAAGTGGGCTTCACTCTGATCAATTACACTGACGGTTTGACAAGTATGCATGCCTTCTGCAACTGCACCTGCATTTATTTCTACTTCACGTTCAAGTTGTACAGAAACTTTGTTCAACTTAGCAGTAGTAGGCATATCCCTCATCTCATCATGATCAACCAAAGACAACTGTGAAGTATCATGATCATTATCACGAATATTCACTTTACCGTCAACTTCATCATTTTCAAACTCTTTATTAACAGAAGTAGACAATTTTGGTTCCGCCTCACAAATCCTAAAAGATTCTGTATCTTCACTCTGACTAGTAATACCTTGTAAACTTGTACGGTCAGAACTGGACTCTGAAGCGCAACTCTATTCTGTGACACTCTATTCAACAATGGCTTACCAGTTGCAACTACAGAGTTCTTGACCGCACCGTTAACGTCACACAATTTGGAGTCAGACCTGGAGTTTACATTTAGCTTATCACTGAACTTGCTTACTGGTTCACAGTTCACCCTAGAATAGAAAATGCTGGCGAATTTGCCCATCGCCTGGTTGACACTGTCCTCCACCAGTCTAAGAATATCATGAAACCTTGACTCGACACCCTCCTCTTCTATACAAGAGCTTATTTTTACCCACTTCCTTTGCAGCCGAGTAGGTAGGCGTTTCGCAATTACCTCTAGGACTGAGCTGGAGTTGAGGTCACTCATGCAATTCATAGAAATCAAGGTATTCTTATAAGTCATAAGATTATCTAAAAACTCAGTGAGTGCCTTGGAGTCATCTTGAAGTTGACCGGCGTTACCCTTGACAGCTTCGTATACGCTCCTTACAATCATTGAAGGTCTTCCGAACCTTTGACGTAATATGCTCATAGTCACAGCGTATCCCTCATTAGGGGGCATGAGCTTACAGCACTGTATAGCTCTTGAAGCATCTGCAGTGCAATACCTCATCAAATACATCAATTTCAATTCATCACTTAATGGAAAACTACTCAACATGATCTCAAACTCCTTTACAAATTGTAAATAATCAGCCGGGTTTCCATCAAAACATCGTGGTTCAAATCTGGGGAGTTTTATGTTCCTATTATCCCTGAACGGCGAAACAGTAACATCAACCATATCATGCTTAACATCAGACACATCGTTACAATTAACAGAAAAGTCACCATGACTTACTTTCCTGTTTGCATCCAAGACGCTCTGTCCCTTCTTTGACCCAGGCATTGTTGAACTTGACCCAATTCCAAAAACGTTCCAGATATTGCTTGTTCAAAGAGGACTTGGCCGGCACCAGGAAAAATGAACGGCGACTATCCAAACTTTCACCAACTGTTTGAATCCGCCAGATCTGTTTCTATCGTCAGAAACTGTCATTCTCGTCTCATAAACCGTTAATGCCCAGCTCTTGCTACGCTCGGGCCCACGCTGTTAATTGAAGTTTTTCAGAAACGCTTAGTAATAACGGACGAAAAAACCAAAAGACCGATTGGCCACTTGGGAATTCTTTATTGTTACACCAACATATAAAAATAATATTTGAACTAAGGTCTGTGAACAAATATTACAATAATAAATCACAATATTACTTCTGATGGTTTACTGCTGACTTCTTTCTGAACAGCGACCGATGAGACGATGACTGTCGTATTGATGCCTCCGCGGAAATTGGGGAAGTTGGTTTTGAGCAAACAACCATGAATTGATCGTTCAATCTTCATCTACATTGACACCTACAATTCTTCAAAGGGTAGCGAGTCAGTGAGCAGTCCATCGTACTTTGTGTGTGATTTTGTGGATATGTTCATATTATATATACTGAATTGTTATCATGTTTCATCTACCTGTTTGTATTTCTGTTTGTGTCCAGACGTCTTCCACTTGAATCATCAACCTGAGGAGGAATGTAGGCGTACTGCTTTAAGTCCTACAGTTCTTCACGGGTAGTTCGTCATGGCAGAGTCCAGAATATTTGATGTATTGATTGCACACTCGTTTGTGATAAATAATTCTGTGAGTTCCAATTCATCTAACTGTTGGTTAATTTCACAGTTGTCGCATTGTGTGAATCATCTTGTAAAGTTATTGTAAGTACCTCTGAAGTCCTTTCTGCTCTTCTAAACTTGTGAACGAATCGATTAGTGTTAGAGTCATTGTACGCGATTTGATACGCCGGGGAGGGGATTGTGCCAGAGTGATATGATGCAACCAACACTTCGTGAGCCAGGTCATGATAGTGCTGTATACAGAGAGCGTAGATTCCACGCGCCGGGGAGAGCGTGTCAGTGTGATGTGGTGTGCTTGTTGTGTGTTGGGCTTTTTTGTCTTGCTGTTACATTTCAGCCCAGGTTCCCGCGTTGGCAGTTCAAGGTTATCGGCGCAATGAGGAAACGGGATAGACCTTTTTTTGCCGGGAAGTGTCAATGGAAGTGAACATTGAACGTTGGTTTTTCGGCCTTATTCGTCATTGGCGGGCAACTCGAAAGCGCGAATGGTTCACCGTGAACAAGTTTGACGAAGAAGAACGAAAACGAATAAATGCTTTTATTATTCTCTGCTTTAGTTGCCAAACGATATAACTTCCTTCTTGCGATACTGGTCTTTTGGAGTTCTAGTTGAAGAAAGTACATAATATTCATCAGTTTGGAGCGTCTTTGCGGCAAAATGACCTAGGGTTAATTTCCTTGACAGGTCTTCCAAACCTTCGACGCAGGATACGCGTCGCCTCAGTATATCCCACGTTTGGGGGCATAACTTTTCAGCACCTTATAGCCCTTGCAGCAACACCAGTGCAATACCTCCACAAATACATTGACTTCATTATGTCATTTAGAATAAAACCACTCAACACGACTTCATACTCCTTGACAAACTTCGGGTAGTCAGCTGGGTTTCCGTCGAAACACCGAGGCTCGAATTTGGGAGTTTTTCAACCTCTACTATCACCAAACGGCGAAAGATGGATGCCAATATTATCATGCTTAGCATCATACACATTATCACATAATACAGGCACCCCATCATTACTTGCTTTCCTGTTTGCTTCCGAAACACTTTGTCCTTTCTTTGACCCAGGCATTATTTAACTTGACCAAACGATCCAGAAAATTTTCAAATAACACTTGTCCAAAGAAGACTTGCGGACGCTAGGAAAGACGAATAGACAACAAATACGACGAATAATTCCAGGAGTTTATCAGAAACTGTCAATGTCCAGGTCTAACTAAACTGGACTTCACAGTGTCTGTCAATGTAGTTGAAGATTGAACGATCAATTCATGGTTGTTTGCTCAAAACCAACTTCCCCAATTTTCGCGGAGGCATCAATACGACAGTCATCGTCTCATCGGTCGCTGTTCAGAAAGAAGTCAGCAGTAAACCATCAGAAGTAATATTGTGATTTATTATTGTAATATTTGTTCACAGACCTTAGTTGTAACAGTGTTTATATGTTGGTGTTATAATAAAGAATCCTCGAGTCAACAACTGGTGTTTTGGTTTTCTTGTCCGTTATTACTAAGCGTTTCTGGGAAACTTCAAGCGACAGCGTGAGCCCGAGCGTAGCAAGAGCTGGGCATTAACGGTTTAGGAGACGTGGTTGACACTGTCCTTAGAAGGCTTAAAGCAGCTATGTCGAATAACCAACGCGAAAAACTAGAAGACAGGTTGGTGACTTAAGAATCCTTTATTCTTGCACCAATATAGGACCAACCACAGGGTTATTGTATACAATGTCTAAGAACAAATGTCATAACAGGTAGTCACAATAATACCTCCGATAGCATTTCTCCTCCTTCTAACGAACAGCGAACGATGGATCGATGACTGCAGTATGGTTGACTCTCGCCAAAATATGGAGTTGGGTTTGAGCTAACAACCATGAAATGATCGTTCAATCTTCAACTAGATTGACACTTCTGATTTCTTTACGTTTTTATTGTACATATTTACTTACAGAATGCTTTTACAGACGAGACATACAAGGCGGCTGACTGAAAGCAGTCGTTCATTTCATGAATTTCGTTGAGTTACCTAGTGATTGCCAAAGGAGTCTGTGTGACAAATGGCAGTAACAATGTAAAAAGAAGTATTTCGCCTAGGTATAGCAGATTAAAAAGTTGGGGAGGGGGCAGGTGACTGCTATTCAGCGGATAAAATGGCGGGGATTTAAGAGATCCATCCTTATCTATGGGAAAGCTCTCTATTGCTAAGACCCCTGAGTTTGAATAACTTCAGCAAAGAGAAAGATAAAAACTTCCTGAATGCCGTAGCCTGGGGGTAGATTCTCTGAAAGCAAGTCCATGGTATGATTTCTGTAATTCAGTAGGACATCTCACATCTCGCTTCTATTCTACATATCTTATGTACTTTGGCCTTTGGATTTGACTTCTTCAATATCTATTCCCAACACTACCTTCCATAGGTGGAACGAATAACATCATCCGTTTCTCTCTTATTTTTCAAAATATTTTTTACTGCCATAAACTTGAACTAACCGCTAGTACCTAACATTATAAAACCCAGTGACTCTAGATTCGTAGTAATAAAAGAGGAAGTGGGCCCTTGGTTTATCGCCCAATGCTTGTTGAAATTAATGATATTTGATGGCTGTCTCTGCATCTCTTTTTCTGTCTTCTCATTTCGAAGGTACTGCGTTGGAACACTACAAATGTATAGTGATGTTGCCTGCAGCGTTTTGAAATCACTAGAACCTACATTTGTTAGATATTCAGAATATTTTTGGCAGGTATGATCAATAACGGAACAACCTCCAACATGAAGTCGGTCTATCATTGCATAGTTAGTCCCATACATCCGCTAATATCGAAACAATGCCGTACTAACCGTCTACTGTAGAATTTTCTAGATTTTCAAACCCTTTACACTTGATAAACTGATAATGACTGTGAGTTCTGCATCCTGTGCGTCTTACTCTAGCACCTGTTTATCATCTTTCTTCTTACTGTAACACACGGACCACAGCCACAACTGACGAAGGAAGAAGACAAAGAAGGCGAGGAAGAGGCGTTTATTCGAACCAAGCCATGCTTGAATTAACCAGGGTACAAGCTAATTATTATCGTTTATAATAAGGCTAGATAAACGGCCTTCCTCCTGTTCCAGTATGGTCACGTCAGCGTTTCTTTCTGAAAAGAAGAAAAGAAACTTATTTAGTGGCATTATGGTGGTTTTTATTCCGTCACATTACCTTCCAATAACGCAAACTTTTGTAAATCCCGCGCGAAATTGACTGACAATGAGGATATTAATTAGTAAAATTTATAATTAAACCAATATTTTATGACTTATTCAATGAAAAGTGAACGCTACAAACTTTTATAGTTTCCAGGATTTCTTTCATTTTTCAATATTTATGTCATAAAACAGTGTACAATCTAAAATTTTATTTGTCAAATGTGAGCATACCTTTACAAACGGTATACCAATCGTGTAAATGTAAAATTTATGTGAATAAAATACTATCATTATCTTTCGAGCCGTTGGTTCGTACCAGCTCAACAGCCTTAAAAGTTTCCTTGTCACCATATTAGGATGCTGGACAACATTCTGTGGGAGTGGTGTGCATAGCCTAAAATCAGGATGCGACTCGCTTGCGAATAACCTTCTGCATCTTATTCGGCTTGCACGTAAGTGATGCTATGAAGCTACAAATAGCGGTAGTGAGTGACTTTGGAGAACTGTCATCCTTCCAGTGCAATAAAACAAGTCTGCCTGGCTATGGCTAGTATTCGCCTGCATGAAGTAGTATTAGCTTGTGTTGTTACCCCACTATTGTTCTACTGAGGAAGTAATGCAAATATACTGCTCACCTTAAACTAATACCGTATGACTATAAATCAAGAATAAGATCCGATGCCATACATGGAAAAGTTACATAGAAGAACTGACTTCAAGCTTTATTTTCTTCATCCTACGCAGACTTGGGTCTTTTAGTTAGTACGGAGGAAATATTTCCATATTTCTTAATGCGTTACACTGACTGAATAGTTAGAAGAATACTCTCAAAAACTTGGGTCAAAAGGTACCGCAACCATGCAAATTCACCATGGACTAATTTTATGTAATTAAGACGATAATTGCCCGTGCCTGTGCACTTGGTAGGCTCCTTCATAGAGAGGTTTAAAAATATCATATAGAAAACCATGGTCCCCACCCCTCCAGACAACAAATTATAGAATTGTAGCAAAGACTATTTACAGTAACAGGTTTAACAAGTGTAATTTCAACCAGCTGCCGTTCCGAAGAAGTCAAGCCTGCGAGCCTTTATGCTGACATTTTTCTCTACCGCAAAAGGGATGTATTCTCAAGAGATTCGTATAGACGAGTTAAACAGAGGTTTGTTTCAAAATATGGAAATACACGATGGAAATACATCAGATCTATATCAACATGGTTATGGTCGGCGTCCGGAGCAAGAAGGTACCAGAGAAGCTTTTGGTGCGTCTTATTACTTTACAATTTTGGAAAGCTGCGCACGTACAAGCCCAATTCCCTACCTTGCTATTTAAGTGAGGCCAAAAACACTGACTGTTAGCTTGACGGTAATTCAGATTCTCAGGTAACGCGAGCTGATTGACATGTTGAACTTTACGTTATTAACTCTTAGATACATTAGGTATAGCTATACCTATGGAAATACCACAAACGACGATGCCCTTACCTGTGCACAAAATGTTTTCGGTTAGCCCCAGAGTTGTTTTCAATAACTCCTGTTGAAATATTGTATCCCCTTTCGGAAGAGGAGGAATTTCACAAGGGCTTTACCGTCTATTAGAATGAAGGAACAGAAGCACGACAAAGCAACTTCAACGGAGTTGTTAGTCCCAAATAAGCGGCAGTCATCCGAGATAAACTGTCGAACATGATCCAGTTAAAGAATATATATCTGATGTTGAACTGAGAGAGTGCGTAAGTGGTGTGTGGTCTGTGAAAGGGGTGAATTCACTACATTTCACGGAATATCGGAAGTAAATCTAGTAAAGTACACGGCCAAGAGTTTTCTGTGGAGGGTGTTATCTACAGCCACCTTGAGAAAAAGGCAAGTAGGTGCCACTAACTGTTTACCACCTGTTGTTAATCTGAGTCAATCGCAGCGTTGGAAGCGTCAGTTGGATGCCCATCTTCCATAACAACTGATCGCGGGCGGCAATTCGAAAGTGGCTTATTCTTTGCCCTGACTAAAATATTAGGTTGCATGCGATTTCGAACAACAGCCTACCATCCTCAAGCTAATGGTATGGTAGAACGTCTACACAGACAGCTGAAAGCTGGTCTGTCAGCTGCAAACACCACCCATTGGACTGAATCCCTGCCGTTAGTTCTCCTAGGGATACGAAACGCCTTGAAAACCGATGCTGGTTGTACTAGCGCCGAGCTAGTATATGGCACGACACTGCGACTGCCTGGTGAATTTGTTTCTCCCTCGAGCTTCCCACCAGTGGTAGATCACGCTTCATACGTCAGCAGGCTTACAAACGCAATGCGTTCAGTTAAACCTGCTCCCCTTCGCCCACAGTCCATTGATGTTTTCGTTCATCCGTGTTTGAAAACTTCTTCACATGTATTTGTTCGTCGCGACTCTGTGCGCAGACCCCTGGAACCCCCATATGACGGACCTTATAAGGTTATTAAACGTTCTGATAAATTCTTTGTCTTGGACAAAAACGGCCGCGAGGACACCGTCAGCATTGACCGTCTGAAACCGGCTTACTTGGAGGGTAATCCTATTAGCATAGAGCTGAACGTACCCCAAAATCCACAAGTAACAGAAGATCGTTTAGACATCGATGAAGTCGCTAGCACAGCGACAGCTACCGAACCTTCTATCGAGCCCCCCAAGAAAACCCGTTCTGGACGCACCGTAAGGTTCCCAGAATATCTGCACACTTATTTGACTTAACGAATTCGTGTGATTCACGCAACTCACTCGTTTGTGGTACTAACTATTTTTTTTTGACGTATCAATTTTTTTAAATACAGTACCACCGAACACAAAAAATTTTTTTCAACAGTTCATGTAACATACACAAAAAAATTAATTAGATGTATTTTTTTTCGATGTTCTGAACTTAACTGTATTTTACTGTATAGTAAATGCACATAATTTTTTTTAACCAAAAAGGTCATTTCGTACATTTTCCTCGACATGGTTCTTAGCGTTCTTGTTTTCTTTTCCAGGTGCGACGGGCACTGGACAGGAAACAAACGAAGCACGGAATCCAAAGACCAACACCAGGAAGCTATGTACAAACACCCCATTAGCATAGGCAGACAAACCAGTAGGCATAAGACCAAGCCGCTCGGAAGATTTTTTTCACCCGAAAGGGAACCATCGAGTTTTTTTACTTCCGGCTGGTTCTGTCTTAGGGTCCTCACGACCCCACTAGGGGGGGAGTGAGCTGTAGCGGTAAATAATTCCCCAAAATTATTGACCACAGCAATCACTCATTGGATGCTGACCACCACTGTTTAAGTCGACTTGTTTAGCTGAAGGCTTCCGGTCAAGCATCCCCGCCATTTGGTACCTCGTCGTGTCACGTGCACGATCACTAGCTAGCTAAGCGTTCGTCTAACGGCTTGTTTTGGCTTCTAAATATATCGCTTGGTTTGGATGATCAATTATTGGCTTTTGCTTTGTCTTTGGTACGCGAGAATAAATTAATTCGAAGTTGTTGAACGAGATATCACGTCAACCTTTAAAACACCTTTGAGTGCCTCTGGATACTGATACATGAGTAGGTTAGCATCCGCAGATAGCTATTTTTAGTCGAACCAAAGTTTTTTGGTGGACACACACAGTCTAAGCTTGTGTTCCTCACTTGAAGCAGTTCTATCAGCGCCTAGATTAAGGCTGCACAGTTAAGAATAAACAATGGTGATTGATTTATCAAGCCATTAAAAGTTCAAAAATGATTCAGCGTATTCGGCTCTAGGAAGTTCAGAACTGCCTCAACTTTACTGGCCAGTGAGCGCATACCCCTGAAGCCTATATTACGGGCAAGAAAGCCAGAGGATTTCATTTCTATCCAACATTTTCATATATTCATGATGACACCTTATTGGCGTAGTCTGTCGAAGGTCAGGTTCAAGTATACAAGATGAGTCTTTCCACTCCAAATTGCGATGAGACGGTCATTCAAGCATATGCATGTAATCTAAAGACCACGGAATACTTCTTTGGCGAGGCGTTGGAATGCTTGTGACGTACTTTGATGGGTGGGAATTCTGGCAGTCCTAAATGCGCAATGATAGACATTTTCTGAATGTCTTCAAGCGCCAACGGAATTCGGTTGTATGCTGGGATAATAATAATAATATCTTTTCTTATAATACAGTACGTCAGGAATGTCAATTTAAAGGTATCATTTGTTGGTAGAGTGTAGTGAATCATAGTTTGTAGGTGGAAGTCTGGATATACTTTACAAGCTGACAGGCATAATACACATACGCTACATAAATATTGTTCCAAATGGGAACAAACAACCTCTCCATGCGCCAGCAATTTTTTTCAAGCACACATGGTCGAATTTCGCCTCACGAACCAAAGCAGTAGTGTGTTAACGTTTAAACTAGTACGTATATCACATAATTATTGTGGTTTAACGATGTTTCTATCTCTTACAGTGTAAATACGTACCACTGGACCAAATGATGTGAGTGTAATAAACATGAATGATTAGACTTTGAATATTCGCTCTAAAGCATGCACTTCTTGCTGTAGTTATACACATTTGCCTAGTCCCTGGGCTTTTTGTTCTCCTTTGTGTGTCAGTGTTTTGTTTTGATATATTGGTCTAGGGGTATTCCTTACTATTGCACAGGTGAAGCTACTCTGATCGTCACAGCAGTGACAGCCAAAAGTAATTTGTGTTAAATACTGTGCCGCAATAGACAGGAATCTGTGGTAGTCTTCGCACTCAGTCTTAGGTAGTCATTGGTGAGTCGCCATTTATTGTTACCCTTTTTAATATCATATGAAATGAGGATGCTATTCGATAGAGGAATAGTGGGAGGACTTAGCTTATGGTCAAACTAACTTTTAGCTGATCCTGGCTTGCCTGGAGCCAGCCATTGTGGTCGGGAGATCTTCATTTGTGCTGTGGTTGTGATTTAGTGCATAACGTAGGCTCTTTTAGGCGAAAATCCTCTATGGTAGAGAGGACACTGACTTCAGCACCACTGTCATCCAGGTGCTGAATTTAACTGACGGCTTCTTGGACATTAAGCAAATGGCCACTGCCCCTAGCTTCGGTTGCCGCTAACGCCTGGTGGAGGTATAGTTTCCTGTCGTCTTTTCATAATGCCTAAAACTACCTGGTTTTCAGCAACGTTCAGCTTCCCAGCCAGTGACATTGTGATATCAACACTAATGTGAGTTCAAAATGTCACAAATCTACCATCCTTTGCTTGAACATTGTCCCACACATTGTCTCGACTCTGATGACATTAATAAATTATTGTCTGCGAAATCAAGTTTCTCCCGGGCTGTTTTCGCAAGTGACATCTGTTTAACTGACCATATTTCATGTCCACTACTTCAACCTTGTAGCAATTACAGATCCCAGCTCATTGAGGAAATTTGTTGACTGAATATATATTAGGCTTCAATGTAAGGAAATTATATTGACTACCATTATTTCGCTTCTAAGTTAACATATCTTGTGATTCCCTTTACTTTTTATTTCGTGTGTTCTGATTCATTTCAGTTTTCCCCAGCTACTTTCTAAGGACCTATAGGATGTGGATAAGTATGCAGAATACGCCATCATATTCCTTAAAGATGACAAATCTCTTTTAGAAGGTGAGAGCGTGTTGACGTCAATGGGGAGTACGACGCATACTAAGGCTAGGTCTTATACCACTGACTCCTACAGTATTTGTTTTTTGTAGACGAAAGGCAAATCAAAACACCAAATTGATCGTCAAAGGTACGAAATATATTTTACGATCAAAATTGTAGTGCCGGGTGATTGATTAACTAGCCATGGATCCCGCACGAACGAACGAACACTGCATAATGGCGTGACAAATAGTGTTGTAGTGAGAGCAGGCTGCTAGCCGAATTGGTAGACAATAATTTAAGTCAATTTTTATGTCCCAAGTTTGGTCGGGAGAAAATATGAACAAAGACTGATTCAACAACCGACCACAGCAGACTTCGCGTAGGCGGATACAGTTAACATATAGATGATCTGACATTCAAGAAACAGCCACAAAGACATGCAAGGTTAACTTTCTGTGAGAAACAACCAATCAAAAGGCTGTATATGTTTGCTTGAATAAGCTATAATAATGTGCATGCAAATATATAAATACGTGTTGATTTCCTTAATAAACGATCTGTTGCCTAGCCCTTGTCTTCTGTTGTTATAGGTGTGGATTCTTGACTGTGAGCCTTTAACTAAATGAGTCGACTTAAACAGCGAAGGTCAGCACCCAGTGTTGAGTAATGAATGCTGTTGGTTAATAACTTTGGGGAATCATTTACTTCTACAAGGTCATCGTAACAAGTATAATTCTATGTGATTTAACAATGCTTTCGTTACGTGATAAATTATGATGATCTTTAGTGCACTTCTGTTCACCTCTAAGTCTTCTGCAGTTAGAGAGAGAGACAGAAACTATGAAGTTTCTGTAGTTGGACAAACTTAAGTCCACTTTTATTTAAAACATATAGGGAAACGAACCTGCTTGACCTCACTGTCCTCTACAATCAAGCAAACAAAATCAGAATGAAATTCAAGGTGATACAAAGAGTGGAGCCTAAATATCATCAAAGACTCTGTATATGATAACCATGAGAAACTAGAAATGCAAACAAATGGTTGAAACTATTATTGTTGTAAAAAACCTGCTTTTGCTACTGAAGATGGCTAGTTTAGGGTTCACTTTTCAGTGAGAGCAATGTCAGGCAATACTATATGGCTAAATCTAGTTGATAAGTCACAAAGATCATGAAATGTGTACCATCATTCATTCCCCTGGCATCATCAAATGTGGCTTTGAAACTCAGAGTGCTTTGTCAATTCTACTTATATTGTAAAATATTAATAATTTTTTGTAAGTGTAATGACCATGGAAAAAGCTAATGTAAACATTTATTTTCCAAAATATTTTATTGTTTTCAATGTTTGGCAGACATCTTTAAATAGATTAGAGGAAAAAATGACAAACAAACATCAAAACAAATATTTTAAAAGATCTTGGGAAACAAACATAGAACTAGAATTAGGGGGATACAATTTCCCAAATACCTTGAATAATCAACATTTCGAGGTGTTGCATAAACTGCATGAAATAATACTAAACAGGGTATTATTTTAAACACATATAATTTTACGAGTATGAAAATTTTCTGGAAGCAAGAGTATGACACATACTAGAAGTTTTGTGGAAAGAAAGGAGTCAAAGTGGAAGTGAGATAAAGTCACAGTTGATGGAGATTTATAAAGATTTAAACATTTTGAACCTTTTGAGATACGCATATAAATCTCAAGTTGTGCAGTAAAAGCTAAACCTTTAAGGTTTTATCGAGAATACTTCTGGTAACATTTCTAATTCCTAATTTCGTTCTGAAATTCATCAAGTAAAATGAAATGGTAGGGCAAGAGGTTTCTATTTCGAACTAACAGAATCCACTGTATGATAAAAATTGCTCAAAATTCATGGCACATCTTCCTGTCGCAAATATGGCATACTTTTCATTTCATAGAAGACATTTTAGCTACAAGTATAGTAAATTTTGTGAGTGATAGTGCTTGCCTAGGGAGATGACATTGATATGGTGTTCTTTTCACTATTTATTCGATCATGAGATGACAAGAACTATTAATTCGTATAGAAAGAGTACCATGGAGCTATCAAACAATGTTACGACAATGGATAAATCGAGAAAAATGATTGCTATATAGTTGCTTCTAAATTTGGTGACCGTATGAAGTCTTCTAATGGATTTCAACTGTAGAAACTCCCCACTACACTATATTGAAACTCCAGTCACCAGGTAGCCTAAAGAAAACAAACGGCAGTTAAAAGATATGATGTCTCTTCCTTAGTCTCCAGGAATATTGTCATCTGACAAATTGCCGGCTCGAATGCGATAGGCGTATTTCAAGAAGCACAATATTTAAGCGAAGCCAAAATCAATAGAGATGTGAGTACACACCCAGCCTACAGTCTACCTAATAATAAAAGTCAACAAAGTTGATCAATTCTGAAACAGTTAACAGGTATTTATATGTATTTTCATGTAACCCAACAGAACCCAGACATAAAGAGTTATTTGGCTAAAATAATTTCTGTCGGTTATAATCGGACAAGGTTCAAACAAAAGGAAAAGTGAGGACTAAATATTTATGAAACTTGTAATAATATATGATCTTCTAGTGAAGTTACTGCTAAAATGTCCCCGAATAGGATAATGAAGCGTCTACGGTCAAATATGAAGTCTTAGAGGAAACGATTCCATCCTCAGCTGAAGTGACTTTTCATTATTTCTATAAATGTAGAAGATAAAACTATGACTGAGGCTGGAATAAAACCTAAGATAAGAAACCCTCTGGATTAGGACAAAGACAGATAGATAGACTACTAGACTATTCAAAATAACTCTCTTTTGGTTGACTGATTTTTGAATTGTGATTTAGTCTTCTATTTTAATTTCTTTTTAATTCATTACTTTAAGATTACTCTGACAGACAAAAGTTATCTCAAGTTATCGACTAGGAGATGATTTATTTTGATAAGTAAATAAGAATCAGTATATGATGCTACTAATTTAAAAGATGCTGTCACAAGACAGTTGAGAAAGAAGAAAAGTCTTCGCATAGAAAATGCACTTAAGGCAAAAATTTCCCATCTCCCAGATGACTACTTTACAAGGTGGATGAAAATGATATTATCAATTTTGGCAATTCTGTACTTTTTCTTCTTCCACTTGATTATCTGTTTCACTCAGAACAAGTTGTAATAAAATAATCTTACTTAAATCAAATTCTACCCATTTCCACTTTAGTTTTATTTTAAATAAAGTGAAAGAGAGTTACATATAGAAATCCAAAAAAAAAACAACCAAAAAATCACTTATTTTCTCCTGGGAATAAAAGAACAAAGATAATAACTATTATGATCGCAGGAATCTATGTATTGTAAAAATTATCTACCGAATTATTTATGCACATAGATAATCTATTATTGTATTAGATTATTCCGTTTCATATTTCTTTTCCTTCAATTGTGCAAATGTAATAAAGGGCGACAGATGTATTGTACGACTATTAAAACATGAATTGATTAGTATGCAAGTGAATGTCGAGATTTAGATTAAGTGAAAGATGAGACAGGAAAGCATAGCACAAAGGCTCCACTTATACTTAGAAGTCACTGTTTAATCAATTAAGTAATATTTCACAGTTTATATTTCATAGTCAATCATACGTAATAAAAGCGAAAACACCATAAAGTGTATTGTAGAATATTCAATAATTGGAAAGGGTAAAGTAGGGATGAAAGGAAAGATTAATTTCGGAATTATTACTATTATCACCATTGTACCTAAGAAGACTGGTTTGCTTAAGAATACAGTGTTTTCCTTAAACAAAAAGAATCATTTAGTGTCTGTTGTGAAAGAATATTCTGTCAGTGACAAATTGCATACTATAACAGCTAGTTAATTGGTTAATAGCTCCGTTAATAAAGCATTCTGACACAGCTTTCATCCCTTATGGTTTTGTCCTGATTGTTGAGCTTGAACTGTGGCTTGCCTCCAGCTTCTATGAATGAATTCAGCTTGAATTTAAAGGCTTATTGAACTAGATGATGGTCTCAGCCTACATCTGTTTCCCTTCTCAAATTTGTGTCAAGCAGGCCTCGTCTCTACTTCCTTGATCATTATCCAGATCAAATTTTTCTGGCTTTCGGTGTGTTTGTCAGGTGAAATCCATGTTGCCTTGTGTATATCATTGTGTTTATACACACTGTCTCTGACCACGAAATCATTGAAGGTGCAGAGGTCTGCAAAGAGTTCTCTATTGTCATTCATTTCTCCAAGAGCCTTTTGACTCATGATGAGTTCTCTTTTCGTATTATCCGTTACCAGTTTGGCTGGCATTCATATTACCCCTAAAGATATTGTATGGCTATGATTCGATCAAGCAATCTGGTCCTTTAAGAAAGTGTGATGCTGTCAATGCATAAAGAGGCGTTTGAAAAATATTAGGACTTCCTTTCTTAATCATGTTTTGAAAACCATTTTCTCACTCACAAGTAATTTTATACATATTTGAAACATATTCCTTTATTTTTACATTGAATATCTGAAGTGTACTAGCATGAACTCTTCACGAACTGAAAGTCGCTTGCAAGTATTATGATCACAAATATTTTATCGCGCTTCACATTATTATTATAGGTGTTCCCACCGTTTTTGTTTAATTTCCCTCATGGAGTATAATTTGATAAATTAGTTGAAAACAGTCTTTTCGCTAAATATCGATTTTCTAATCTTACAATGCGAATCATTAAATTTATTTATTGTTTGCTAGAATTCTGGCATTCTCTTAAATTCTATACTGTATGTTTTATCAAATTATCAGACAAAATTGATAATAATAATAATAGCAACAATTAAATCTGATTAATTTGTTGGTAGACAAAATAAAAGTGGCTTGCGCATTCACTGCTTTATGTCCTCGCTTTCGAAATGACACACGTTTGTTTTTTTGATATAATTATGCATGTGTTTAATTCAGTCCTTGTACTTTTGAAATTTGACTTGAAAATCTGCTGATAATGTACTAGATCAAACATAGACAACATTCAGTGATGCTATTTATGGGAAATAAAATGAGAGGAAGTAATATTGGCACGAATAAATGTAAATGGGACTCGATCCAGTGGCGAGCCCATGAACTCCAACTTCTGCCAATTCATGACATAGTCACTGGCTTAATGCTTTACGAGTTCTTTTTGTAATCAAAAGGTTCTGAGTTCGAGTCCCAGTGGGTGCGTACTGATGAAGAGTCCTAAACTAGGACGAAACAGTTACCCAGTACTCCTAGCTGGTTTTCCAATGGTTCTCTAACCAATGGCAACTCATGATGAAATCCTGTAACTAAAAGTATTCTACTTTCATAGATGCATGGCAAAAAGTTTCGTCTGAAAATATCTTTCTTCTTTTCTATAGATGTATAATAATCATAATGATAATAAAATGTTTATTCAATACATACTATGCCATTCATGGAACAATATTTTCAAGGAAACAGTCAGTTAAGTAAGGTGGAAAATTGTTCAAAACCGAAAACTGAAGTGTACTTTTACATGAATGAATTATTTCGATAAAATTCATTGTATATTACTAACAAAATTCTCTTTGCGCTAATAAATTGACTGAATAAAGATAGATTTGAACAAAATAAAACAGAAAATGTTTCCAAGAATATATGAGTGATTATTATTTTTTCAGCTGTTTTAATCACCTGAGACTGTATAAACCCGGTGAAATTTAGGAATTATAAACTGCAAATTAATGAAGTAGTTAAGTGTCTGAAACTAAAGTGTGAAGTCAGAGTGTTAAATACATCGGTGAATCATGTGAGTATAAAAACAAATGTCAAAAATGAATCATAGCTAACAAACTAGTAAAATTATACACAAATATCATTATTTTTGTGTTTGTTGACATAATCCTTTAGTATAAACTATCCAAACTACTTAATTCTTCTGTGTGGATCACATCTATTCCTTTTATACATTGAAAAGTTTTTGATAGTATGATGTACGAGAAATCTTCCAATTGTTATTTTGTTCTATGTTACATTTGAATAATCAGTGAATTTACTGCATATATTGGATTCAGTTTTTTTTGTAAAAGGTTTAGTTATTGTTTTATTTTTTCACTTATGTCTATACAGTATATTTCAATGTTTATTTTCTATAGTTTGGTTTGTAAGGGTTAGTTTTGTTTTTACGAGTTGACCACGGATTGATATCAGCTAAAGAAACATTGAAAACCAGGTGCCAAATACGTCCGCTGCACGTTTCTCGACTTCACTTCTGCTTTCGACTCTGTACCTAGATGTCTCTTGCTAAATTAACTCTCTATAACACAAACTGAGTCCTGGGTCACTAAATGGTTGCATTCCTACTTTTCAAACAGAATGCAGTACACCGTATACAAAGGCGAATCCTCCTCTGGTGTGCTTACTGAAACTGGTGTCCCCCCAAGGTGCTGTATTTTCCCCACTTCTCTTTTCTTTCTTTCTACATGACCTATCATCTTCAAATGACATTAATTTTGTCGAATATGCTGACGACCTGACTGTATCTTTGCCTGTTAAATGTCAAAATGACTGCTCTAAACTAAATGGCTTTTTATCAGAAGTCAGCCAATGGTCCAAGGAAGACGGTCTCACCTTAAACCCTTCCAAATGCCAAACAGTTAATTTCACCTTTAGGCACAAATCTGACCTAAACAAACTGGTTAGCACTCACGAGGTGTGCAACATAGATGGCACTGAAATAGAAACCAAGCCAGAAATTAAATACCTAGGCGTCATTCTATCTGCTGATCTTTCCTGGTCGTCTCATATCTTGATGATTTCTAAGAAAGTATTCCGTCTCACCTTCTACATTAAGAAGTTAAGACATTCTGGTATAACCCAACCCTTACTCCTACAATTCGTTAACTCCCGGATTCTGGCTATTATTCTCCATTGTTCCCCTTAGTTTTTCCTAGGCTACTGAAGAAAGACTATACCTTATCACGCAGGATGTTTAAGGTTGTCAGCAAGGTAAGCTACGTGCCACTTAACCAGCTTGTTACTATTCTGGTTGACAGGCACATGGACTCATGCGAAAAATGGGCTCAATCCATTTTATCTAACTCACAACACCCTCTTCATTCACAACTCTCCCCTTGTATCTCATCAGGGAAAACCAGAAGCCTACATAGAAAACTATATTCTCGCACTAGTAAGTACAAAAACTCAACCATACCCTACTTAGCTCCTGTTCTGTGCGATAAAGAAAGCATTAGGCGTGATACCTATAACTTATTAAACAGTCAGTAGATATCGTCCTCCCAACTCATATAATTTATAGGTACAATGTTTTCTTTCTTTCTTTTCCTTTCCTCTCTCTCCTTTTTTCTGTTTTTCTTCCGCTAGCGCCAGTAAATATGCAAGCATCTACTTTTTTAACACCTTCAAACACTTTTCAATTTTGGATTTGCCGACATACTAATGAATTGTTGTCATAATGAACTAATATATCCCTTATCTATGTAGAATTTTCTTTATTGATAATGTACTAACTGAATGCAATACTGTAGTAAAATGCTGAGAATTCCATTCTGTATTCGCGAATACTGTTTTGGAATAAAGCTTATTATTATTACTGGACAGCTGCTGTTCCATCCTAGTTTGGGAATCATCGGCAGTAGGCGCCCACTGGGGTTCGAACCAAGGACCTTCCAGTTACAAGGCAAGCTTGTATAGCATTCAGGTGCTGAAACTCGATTCAAGTGATGTCCATCCAGTCAAGTGTGAGGATGGATGTTCCACCTACGACAATGGTTGAGGTCGCGCTAAATCATGAATTGGTGGGAGTTAGAATTCATGAGTCACTGAATCGGGTCCCAGTGACTGAATGGTATACGAGCTTGCCTTGTAACCCGAAGGTCCTGGGTTCGAACCCCAGTGAGTGCGTATTTCCAATGATTCCCAAATTAGGATGAAACAGCAGCTGTCCAGGACTTCCTGGTTTTTAATGGTTCTCTAGCTGATATCAGTATTTTAATGTCTCGATTATACAGTGATCACAGCTTATGGGATGCCATGAAGTGAAATGAATTCATTCTGCTCTGATGAAAGCGTTTACCTTATTCTTTAGTGAAAATGACAGAAAACAAAGATGACAGAATTCATTAAGTTTTTAGGTAGTCAGTCAAATTTACATTGGAGTTATTAAGCTGGCTAATTATTCGATTTCATACGCAGGTATTGTTTTGCAAAATATACAGGCTCACTAAGTTTCACATACAATATATGTTAAAGCGGCTGGTTTTCATGCAGTTACGGAGGTCTATAGAATAAGAATGTTTGCTCCTATCTCATATTTATGTGCAATCGAATATATCACCCTGCTTATAATTATTATAATCAATCAGTGCTTAAACTGATTTCATCAACTTGTTGGTGATTTAAATAGTGGGGGGACATACTGACAGATGACTTATTTAGCTTAAAAATTGGTGTAGATAAGTCAGCGGGATATAAATTCCGTTTCTCTACCACATTTATCTTAAGAAGGTGACAAGTACAACTGGCCATCAATGAGCTAATAGAAATACCAAGATTTCTGCATGTAGTTCAGTATTGTATTTCAAATGATCCCTAGTTATCATGAATAAATACATTGTGCTTTATCTAGAAGGCTTAATCAAGACAGCTATTGTTTTATAGTAGAATATTACACTCGTGTGTATTTATAGGCAACCACCTATGATGGAATATTTTTTAGTGTTCCATATCATTTTACTGACACACTTCATTAAGTGAAGCCAAGTTAGTCGGCAGAAGAAAATGAAGGTGGACTGGATATACGTCTAGAAGATCGCTGAGTGCCATTGCGCGTCAAGCCATGGAGTGGAAACCAAATTGGAAACGACGAGTTAGATGTGCGAGGGTGGAATGAAGATCATGCGAAAAGGAAGTAAAAGTTTATCGGTAATCATTGAGCCATCCAGAAGAAGACTGCAGAGAACTGGGTGAAATAGGAGTGTTCTGATGAAGCTCAATGTTGTGCTGTGAACCCGAGGGAATTATAATAGTAGTAGTAATAATAATAATAAACTAAAGTGGCATGCGGTTGTAAATTCTATCCCCGAATGTTGCAAGTATTTGAAATTAATTCTTTCATAAATGAAATGATATCATGTTTATACTTTAAAAGATGCACTGTTGCTTTGGTCAACGCGATGTATAAAATCTTTAGAAGCTTATTATAAGTGATGAACTGATCAGAAAATGGTTGATTTTAAGACATCGTTTTAGAATTAATTTTAATAATGTATCATAAGGATGCTATCACTTGGATCCTAAAAGCACTAAGTGATATCTGAAATATCTGTTCGAAGTTTGCTTACTTCTCATCATATAGCCTAATCAGAATTTCGTCTCATTTATAAGCCTTTTTAGGTATACAACGTAAAAACTTGCTTGAAACGACTTCAGTCTTTTAGCGGTTGTCGGTTAATTGGTAGTTATTGTACTGCAGCGTAGGTCTGAATTTAGATTACAGAAGAGAATGGCAACATATAATGTAAGACAGGAAAATAATTATGTAGTATTTAAGACAATTTTAATGAAGTCAACTGCTATCGGGATTTGCATATAAACAAATTTAAATAGTAGTTTTTATAACTGAAGAAGAAAATATATGAAGTGAATGAGCAAAAAGCCACTAAGGAACCGAACAGGACTAGATACATGGAAGATATAAATGATGCACATCACTTCGGCTTCTCGATGAATATGACAAGGGTTTCCGTGGTACAAAAAAGTTGGAAACGCGCTGTCTTTGACAGATTTCTTTCTACTCCGTAAATGACTCTGATAAGTGGACCTTTTGAGATGTTGTAATAGGTCCTGTTCAGTTTTAGCGCTTCCCACTGAACCAGTGTTACCTCTTTGGAACCATACTGGGTAGTGTTCTATAACAAGTTTTGAAAGAACTCTCATAAAACGACTTATGTAGCTGGCTCCACAACAGCAGGATAAATGATATATGCATATTGGGATGGTCATATGCAAGAGTTTCTCATTCAAACTGCTTAAAAACAGTGGGCGGTTAGGTAATATCACTCTTGACGTAACTTCATGCTATTTTGCAGTCATCAGCTGAATGCATCCTAATTTCACGATATCGATGTTTGTATTGAGACAGAAAAGTAGCAATCACTGGCTTGAACAATTTATTATCTTTTTGCTTTTTTATAACATTCATTGTTTATTTGATGGGCATTTGTTAATTGTGAAGCAATTTCGTGTTACACCTCGATGGTCCATAAGAATTTATTGTTCAATACTATCTGAATTGCTTAAATTGACATCTCACTATTGTCTACATAAAGATTTTCGCTTTAAAAAAGACCTGGGAAACCAGAACATCCTATTCTATTAAGCGAAGCCTAGATAGAATTGTTTAGCACAAAGCATTCCCTTTTTTTTTACATTTTTAGAAAGGAAGTTAAGCCGTCAGGAATTTGAGTTAATTTTTATTTTACCAAAATGTTTAGGTTTGTTGAGTGAAGGATTTTCTTCTGCAAAATAGTAGTGAAGTTATAATTCTCATTACCAAATCATTAGAAGCCAAGTAGACGATAAAATGTTTGATCTGTGAAAAATGAATTTTCAAGTATTGGTTTTGTAGGGATTTTGTTTGATTGCATGGAGGATTTAATCATGAGCTGACATCAGTTAGAGAACCACTGGAAAACCTGGGAGTACTGAACAGCCGTTTCGTCCTGGTTTGGGACTCCTCAGCAGTACGCATCCACCGGGATTCGAACCCAGGACCTTCTGGTTACAAGGCGAGCTCGTAGACCATTGAGCCACTGGGACCCGATCCAATGGTCCTTGAATTCTAACTTCTGCCAGTTCAATCGCGCTATGTCGTGAACTGGCAGAAGTTAAAAATGAATTTCACGGAGGATTTCATCATGAGCTGACAGTAGTTAGAGAATCACTATGAAACCTGGGAGTACTGGACAGCTCTTTCGTCCCAGTTTGGGACTCTTCATCAAACTAGGACGGAGGAAACAGCTGTCCAATACTCCCAGGTTTTCCAGTGGTTCTCTAACTACTGTCAGCTCATGATGAAATCCTCCATGCAATCAAACAAAAATCCCTACAAAACCAATACCTGAAAAATGAATTTAGCGCAATACGTAAAGTATGGTGGATAGGTTGAATACGTTCAGAAAGAAGTGTACCTAATAATTAATTAAGTAAACCAATAGCCTTATTTTAGGAAAGTATTTATCTGGATTATTTCCACGTATAAAATATTATAAAAGACATTCTCTAATCTGAAGTAGAGATCACATGTTTTATTCCTTGTTTTGAGGTTGTGAATAGCATTCCTTTCGTTTGAATACTCTTTGAATTCATTGAAACACAGAGAATGAAAAAGGAGCAGTAACTCAAAGTCTGATATTTTTGGAAATAATATGACAGAATATTTCAATCAAAAGTCGATTTGAACTCTTCAGAAAAATATTTTTGTAAAGAAGAAACAACCGATTTATGTAGTATGAAGAAAATCTAACTACTTGTGTTGTTGGTTCATTCATCAAAATTAACAAAACTTGAATTCTGTTCTCACCAAAGTTTGAATCACTGGAATAGTTTCACCACTTTATTCCTCTTTTCGCTTTAGGTGTATGACGTTTTTGTAATACTGTTGTCTTATTTTGCTTTCTGTTCTGAATTTTATTCCTGCTTAATGTGGCAGAAACGTAAAAGCAATGAAACAGAGAATTACACTGGAAAATCGAAGTCTAGGTGGAAAAAAACCATTATAAGAAGGTATATTTATATGCGTAAATTGCTTATTTCTATTTACATATATGTACATATATTATGCTTTATGAAAAAAGAGAGTATGAGGACTTTAGGAATGAGAATGGAAATTTAAAAAAAATTAGAGTAGATATTTGTCTGAAACAGAATTTTACAGTTGACAATTACTATTATCTTTTTTTCCTGAGAGACAGTTGAAGTTGAAAGAAATTTCTTAATTTACCGCTTCAAGAATCGCCTACATAATCATTTTCCGTGTGAAATGAGTAGAAAGAAGTTATTTTTTCATTCTGTTTGATTTTTTTTGTAAAAATATATTAAATTGTAAGCGTGATTACATCCATGATTATGATAACTTGGTAGAAAATTATCTTATCAGGCGTTTATTGTGTTCGCATGAAATACCCACTATTATATGTATTCTATGATACTTACTACTCGTGTATTCGCGTTAGTTTTCACAATCACTTATTGTCATTTACTCCTTAACGTGGATAACTATTTACCATTGGAATTTATATCTTTTATGTGCTTTTGAAGCCATCGTCTATCTGTCTGTCTGTTTTCGACATAGAACTTTGTACATATGTGCTCTAGTTCAAGTCGCCACACTCCATGTAGCACACAAAGCAAAAGAAGAAGATAGAAGAAATGCATTATAGAGATAGTAAACAGAGGGGTGAGACAAAGGAATAATAGTAACGAAGAACAAAACAGTTTCATTGGAAATCATAAGTCACGAGGAGTGAATGCATCTGCGCCAGCCATTGAGAACGATTTTGAGCCATGTCACCAATGGTTTCCAGCCATTGGTTTTTACCGTCCCGAGGACCCCTACCAGTTAGGAAGTCTACACGTTCCTACGTGGCTGGCTTAGACTAACTGTTGTAGATTTCATTGACTAGTGCCATGTTTTGGTTTGACCTCCGCTAGCTCTTTTCCAGCCTGATTCTATATCCGCTAACATTGCTCGTCGAGGAAGGCGATGACCAGGCATACGTAACACATGTCCTAACCATCTCAGTCTATGTAACTTCATAACCTCGTCGATTGATTTCCCCTGTTTACCTAGAACTCGACGCCTAACCTCAATATTGCTCGCCTTATTATACCACTTCACACGGGAAATATAACGCAGGCACCTACGGTCAAAGATAGCTAATCTTTTCATGTCTTCCACTCTCAATGGCCAGGTCTCACAGCCAAAAAGGAGGACGGAGCGAACTGATGAGCAGTACACCCGCCCTTTGGTCGACAGCCAGTCGGATATCACGTCTACGCCAGGGACGGCGTAAACTGGCATATGCGGAACTAGCCCTCTGTATCCGTGGTGAGATTTCGTCAGAGATCAGCCCGTTGGCGTTGGCTGATGGTACTTCCCAAATAAGTGAAGCGGTCAACGTGCTCTACCACTTCAATCCCTAATTCTAAACTAGGCGTCGATGTAGTCCAGTCCTGTAACATCATCTTGCATTTGGCTGGAGCGAATCGCATGCCAAACATTCGTAGATTGCTGCTCAAGGTGTTTAGAAGACTCTGCTGTATTTTGTCAGCGTCCTTGCCTAGAAGGACTATATCGTCTGCATATTCTAAGTCAACGAGATTATTCCCTGTGAAGCCGTCGTACATCTTAATTTGCAGTGCTTTTCCAAAGTTCTTTTTAACAATATCAGTGCCTTCAAAGTCTCGTTTAATTTCTTCTCCTTCAGTTGATAAGTAAGCATTTCAGGTTAATAAAGCTTGACTTTCTAAACCTATCATATATTTAATAACAATAAAGCAAACTATTCCTTTTCTCTTTGTGTTCCGAGTGGAACATGGGGTTTCAAGCTTCACTGTTGGAGTTTCAGTAGCAGGGGTTTTATTTTTATGGAGTCGGGATAATAGCCATAAGACCAAGCTTTCCTCTTTTACCAGCTTACTAATGACTAATCAAGATTTCGGAGTACGTCATCCTCGAATAGAACCTCGGACCGAATGCGTGGTTGCCAAGTGTTCTAACACTAAACAACTGAGGCAATAATGTAATGTGTTACATAACGCTGAAGCATTTTATCGAAGTGATTTGAAAATAGTCTTGTAGTATCGAACAAGACAACTGGCGTTAGACGTAATCTGTAGAAACGTGAGTAATTTTAAAAGTAACTAAAGGACATAATGATTGTAAAGTACCAGCTGATGTCTGTGACCGAATAGTTTTACAAACAAGTAATTGCTTTGTATAGATTTGTCGCTGCCTAGTGGTTAACACGTTTAATCCCGGGAAAATTAATGAATGTTTGTCAAAGTATTATTAATACAAACTGTATTGTATAGCAGTTTGAAAGAAAACGAAGACCGTCTGTGGAAAGCCTAGAGTCCATGAATTTTTATCCAACCCTATGCTCTGTATCTCTTTTACCGTTTAGCAAAATAGCTGACAGTTAAAATCACTGAGGTTTACAAAGTGCAATGCATTTTTGAATCCTAGACTCAGCTTAAACACAGCATCTAAACCTTATTGATGCATATTTAAAAAATTACTAAATTCAGTTATATCATGCTTTTCTGGGGACTAGTTATTACTAACACAGAATTATTATTTTTCATCTGACAGGAAGAAGTATGTTTTAGGTTGTTCCTGAAAGGATGTTAAAATAATTGAGAAACATTATGTACAGCGAAACAATATTAACTATTCAACTTGTGGTACATTAAAAAAAACAACTAAAGACCAAATTTAAATAAATTACTTTTTATAATTGAAAATATATTCATATGTAATTATTGTTTTGCTATCTTGGGAACATCAGCGTGTTATTTTTTTATCTGATATTTTTCAATGATATTATGAATCCAGTTCCCACATCTAGACTACATGAAAATGTGCATATGGTGCTGTGACTCTTTTTTTATCAACTCGCCCAATCATTATGATATAGCAGTTTCAGGAATACAAATATCAGGCTTTCATTTTTGTGTAATAGCTTTATGGATTTATTTTAAATCTCTTACACAAGATTATTTTTGACGTTATAATTTATCTAACACGGACAGATCTTCAGTAGATACCATTCTGAAATCTAATTTTCCCAGATATTGGTACACTGTAAAAAAGTGTATAGCTTCATCTTAATTCAGTAAGATCAAAGTAGGAATACTAAAGAATTGTTGTGATACTTGAAAACTCAAAATGCAGTATATTTCTGTCTTTGGAGCAATCAAACACTTTAACTTTATACTCCATCAAGGAGAAGTCATCCCCTGGCAGAATCATTTCAATCACATGTGACACAAGTGGAGATATCATTGGCAGGACTGGACACGAAGATAGATCATCGTTACTCTGAAATCTGCGTGGAAGTCTACTAAATTCAGTATAAGGAATGAGTTTTGGATTTTTAACACTGTCGTTTAGATTTTCAATACAAACAGCGTCAAGTCAGTCAGTTCTTCTATACGGATGAGAAACTTGGCGGGTGGGTCACAAAGAATATTTCCAACAGCCTGTTGCAGACCTTTATCAACAACAACTGTCTCCACTCTATACTAAAGATTAGATGGCCCACCAGAAAAAATGAGGAAAAAGAAATTATGTTAACGAATCAACCATGAGCTTTTTCTCACCATATTTACAGGAGAGAATGGAAATACATTGGATAGAGTCTAAGAGGGTGGTTGGATGGCATCACACGCCACTTCCTTGAGTAGAACACAAATGGAAAAGACGAGTTGGATGTCTGATGGTAACATGAAGAATATATCGCGAGGTGGGAATGGAGGCTTATGTAGAGTCGTGAAGCCACCTAAAACGATCTGTAGAGAAGACAGTGAATTGGTGGTGGGCTGCTAAAGCCCTATATTCCACTCAGACCCAAATAGATAATATTTCAAGGATCATATCTTGTGAAGAATACACTTATATTGACTTCTTTTCTCTGAGTTTCAAGTGAAAGTACATATACAAGAACAGAATAAAACATTCTTTCATCCACTTTAGTGTCCTAAATCCAGAGGGAGGCTTTTCACATATTCTAGTTTGTAGACGCTGAAGTATTTTAGCACAGAATTTTTATAATAACTGTTATTCAAAGGATGACTTTATA
Organism: Trichobilharzia regenti; assembly: GCA_944472135.2. NCBI lineage: Eukaryota > Metazoa > Platyhelminthes > Trematoda > Strigeidida > Schistosomatidae > Trichobilharzia > Trichobilharzia regenti. The sequence continues at coordinate 98,212,222 of OX235262.1, read as the reverse complement.
AAAGTGCGCTAATTTTCCCTACTCTATTAAAACTGAAATACCATTTAATATTACTTGCTTGTTTTCGTGAGACATTTTTTGATGTGAACAAATATCACTGATATCTGAGTACAGCGACTCTAGAATTCTTGTTCTTGATGCTAACCGTTTACTCTGTGAATATTAGAAGTCATCAATGAGACAGAGAAAAGAGTTTCATATTATGATGTCTACATTTTTTATTTGACACTAAGTTCTTTTGATTGATACATATAGATAATTATTTCCTAATTTGTGAAATTCACACAACAAAAAATTAACAATTTGCTGTTTTTGAAAATATTCGCTTATTAAAACGTATCAGAAATATGTGCATTTATCACTTCATTTTGAAGAAACCTGTTTAGAGGAATTAACAGCGAGCTCGGTAACAGTACAAAGTATCTGCGTAAAAATTCGAGGTAATGAAAGAGAATTGTAACAGTGAGTTGTAGAAATTAATGGTTACTTTGTGATACAGATAAAGTCCGCTACTACAAATTATTATTATAATCCACAGAAGCTTTCACTTCTGCAGTCGTGTCTACTAGTAAAAGCTGTGCACCGGTAGTAGAGTAGTATTCAGGTGTGAATGAGAGGTTCCTGAATAATCCAAAGGATAAAACACAGTTATTCATAATGAAAGTAGACGGTATGGACCAGTGAGAAGATGAAGAGTTGAGTAACACACTATATTTTAAATTGTAGCTCAAAGTTAAGTATAGTTTACAATGAATCGTTTTAAACAAAAGTTGCGAATAATATTTTCATTTTTAACATCTAAGAAAAAGTCTACAACCACACTGTTCCAGACTCCATACCTGCTTACAGGTTATAACTGTGTTATGTGTTTAATTCTGACTTGGACTTATGATGTTTAGTCAAGACTGATTTCTAATCGTTTCGTTGTAAGCATAGGTATACAATTCCAGAAAAAGCTGGAGACGCCATCGTTAATTTTCCTTGTTGGTAATTGTTGTAAAATGATACCGTGAGCAGTTTAGTTTTAATATGTAGGAATGTATGTATCAATGAAAAATTTACATTTCAGATAATTGATTTCTGTTGACATAATGAATACTTATCCATTTGATATGTTAAAACTTCCATTTAATTTCACTCTGAATACCTGTCTTATCAAATTTTCTTGTGTGAATTCCTATATTTAAGATCAAAATTGCTATTGACGTTTTATTTACCATATTTTGTGGGTACAAAGAAGTACGTGTTTAAGGAATTTGACGGATTATTAGGAATGAGTGTATTTATTTGCACAAAATGTTTCTTATTACTTGAATCTATTTCTTACAGACTCACTGAAACTGTGCAGATGTCGCTTATTCGTCCAAGAGTCCAATTTGCACCAAATGACTCACTTCTTCCAATCCTGTTCTATCAATGTCAGCCTAGGCAACTGGGTTGAATCACCAACTCTCACACGATAACTGTGGTTGTTAGTCTGGTACGCAAATAATCAGTTCCGTGTAACTTAATTAAAAAAAACAAGCTATGACAGCTTAACATGTTCTATGTAAATGGGTTTCTAAAACAACAAAATGAAGTTATAAAAGAAGAATCTCTTTGTTTGGATAATTAGGTGTCGAGTTTTGATTGATTATCATTCTTCTATTACACTAAAAAGTGTTTCAGAACCAGATTCAGCATTCATTTTTTTAAAGCCATATATTGTAAGCGAGAAAAGTGATTTAGTAAAAGGTACTTTCTATCTCAAAAGATTTGTGTACTTCTGTTATAGTTATTATTCAGTGTTCAATCCAAGTGACATGGACTGCAGATATTCTATCTTCTCTAATCCTGGAAGTGTTAATTACTAGACGACCAGACAGCTCAATCCAAAGATTAATATGTCAAAAACTAACAAGGACTAGATAGTTTATTAATTTCTCAAACTATGTGCAGCAACTTCAAAAAGAAATCTAGTAAGTTCTTTACGCTCAAGGATTCAAAAATTTTGTTCGGAAGGTACAATGGAAATTGAATTGAAATCTTAAAGTGATATCCTAATAGAGGAAAAATATCTGTATAGATTTATTGAAAGTAACATGAGAGAAGAACCGATATCACTGAAGACTACAAATGTTCCTAAAAAACCATTTCTCGTGAACTTGGATTTCGGAGGTGACATTAAAGCAGTAATTCATAAAACCCTCCTTTACAGTGTCTAAAATGGGTGTTTCAGCTATCTTCTGAATCATATTATCTACCGAAGAGTTAATCATACCGGATTCTGCTTCTGGCCATTTCAAAATGTATCTATCAGTTTACTTGTTCCAGTGGAGTTCATCGGCCGTACTTAGCATCATGAGCAAAAACGTATTTTGGAAATATGTCTAGAAGAGAAAAGAACACCAGTAGTTCTATCTTCTAACATCTTGTCAACTCTGAAAGTTTTGCACCCTTACCTGATTGGTTTGCAGTGAAACACTGAGTTCCCGGAAATATCTGACGAAATGGCTTCAAATCTGTTACTTGTGCAAAGCCTAATCAGTAATTGTCCCATACCTGATAACTGACCCGTGGTTACACATACTCACTCATCTTTCCATGGTTAGAGTAACATTCTTAGCATTATTTTGTTTAATTTTATTGTCTTATTGTTTGTCAGTGATTATGATTATTTTATTACTGTTCACTGTTCATGATATTACATTTCGTATACAAATTTTATACAAACAATGTCGTGTTTTGACCACCTTAGATATATTTTATGCATTCAGACTGGTCAACTCATTTGTCATACTTGTTACGCAATGCCAACTTCCATTTCCTTACCTCCATCTGTTCATTCCCTCCTAGATTATCCTTCATATTATGTAAAACATTTTTTGGAACATAATTACCAGTATTTAGTCTTTTCGATGAATCTTCCATTGAGTCTGAGTACAATTTATTGTACAGTATTTGCATGGTATAGTATTGTCGAGAATAAAATTTACTTTGTTGTTATGCCCAGTTTTTTATAACTCATTTTAGTAATTCTCCACTGAATATTCGTTTTCCTTGTCAACACCTTTCTCTTTAGCATCATAACTGTTCTTTACATAAATATCGTATCTTACTTATTACAGTAGTATAGTATTTTCATTGGACACTAGTAACTAGTGTGACGTGTCTAGTCCTTTCTTTGGTGCAAACTGAATTCTATTAGTCAGGTTTGGAATGTGACCACCATTCTAGGTAGCTCACCATCACGGTACACATTGATCTGATGATATTAGATAGTTGGAGGCATTCGGCAGGAAGTCTTGGACCTAGGTTTTGTGCTAGTTGGCACTCAACAGTCAGCAAGGCGTATCTGCAACCTTGAAGGAGCTCCTGTCCCTTTTGAGATTCGAACCCCCGTCATCCAGTGCTGAGGTCAGAGACGTTACAACTGAGCTATTCAGGCTCGCGATTGATCTCCTGTAGGGTATTTTCATTGGACACTAGTAACTAGTGTGACGTGTCTAGTCCTTTTTTTGGTGACTGCAGCACTGGGTGGCCAAAAAAGAAACACAGATTTAACAAAACAACAAAAGAAAAAATTGCAAAAAATACCAAGTAGAAAGGAAGATAAACACAAATAATGAAAAAATATTTCAGTATTGGTTAGTGGAAACTATGATATGTGTATGCGTGGTGGACAGTAACAGCTATAATCATACAAGAAATTATGAGATGTTCTTAAGAATGTTTATAGCCAAGATGATCAGTTAATTTGATTGAACAACACTAAACAATCATAAAATAAACATTTCAGGTTGTGTTTTTTTATTGTCAGCACTAATGCGGTGTTTGTAGTGGTAGTGTGAGGAATCATGCATAATACAAAATTTTTAAGATGGTGATAGTGGCGTTCACAAACAAGATTGTCAGTTAAATAGTGCCAAACAAAGAACAACCACAAAAATTAATATTACATGATGGTTAATGACAGGACAGTTTTGTAATAATCATAGTGATAATATAGTCGGACCCAGTAAATATACAAAAGAAGGAATAGAGTAAAGTACAAAAAAGTAAGCCAATGATAATAATATTAAGTAGCTAAGTATGTATAAGAAGGTTGTTCACGATAGAGTACAAATAAGAGAGTATAAGGGGGAAATAACAAGGGCCAAAACTATGTTATTAACAACAAAACAAGTCATAAGTTTCACGCCTTACATTGTCTCTGTCACTTAGATCACGGGCCAAATATGGTATCGTTGAGTTCCTATACTTGGTTGTACGAGCATATATTATTTTGTACTGATTTCTGGTTCTACCTGATGAGATGCAAGGAGAGAGTTGGGAATAGAAGGGATGTTGGGGGTCAGAGAGTATAGTTTTAGTCCATTTCTCGAATGTATTCAGATGCTTATCCATCAATGTAGTGACGAGCTGACTGAGTTTTACACCGCTAGTCCTACTAACTACCTTCAATATCCTTCTCAGGATGGTATAGTCCTTTTTTCAGTAACCCAGGAAAGACTAACGGGGAGCAGTAAAGTAGAATAGGTAGGATACGAGAGTTGACAAATTGTGAAAGCAGAGGTTGAGTGACTCCAGTTAGTCTGAGTTTCTTAATGTAAGTTAGACGAAACACTTTCTTGGAAATCATTTGGATATGAGATGACCAGGTAAGGTCGGAAGATATAACTAATCCGAGGTATTTTGCACTAGACTTTGTTTCAATTATAGTCCCCTCAATGCTACAGGCTTCATGAGTGCTTACTAGTGTTTGTAGATCTCATTTATCCCTAAAGGAGAAGTCCATAGTCTGGCATTTTGAGGGATTCAGCATGAGGTCATTTAGTTTAGACCACTGACTGATCTCAGACAGGAAGCTATTTAATTTGAAGCAGTCTGACTGAGACTTAACGGGAAGCGAAACAGTCAGGTCATCTGCATATTTGACGAAGTTGATTTCGTCTGAGAGAGGTAAGTCATGTAAGAAGAAGGAAAAGAGAAACGGCGAGAGGACAGCACCCTGAGGAACTCCAGCTTCAGTAAGCAAAGGAGAGGAAGCTACACCATTATATACCGTGTACTGCATCCTATTGGAGAAGTAAGAGTGCAGCCAGTTGATAGCCCAGGACTCAGTTTGTGTAAGGCTAAGCTTGTTTAACAAAAGGCCTCTAGGTACAGAGTCAAAAGCAGATGTGTAATCAAGGAAAGTACAACGGACATACTTGGCCCCTTTGTCTAAGGAGGATACAATGTTGTGATGAAACACAGCAGCAGCATCCAAAGTACTTCTACCCTGTTTGTAAGCAAACTGCTTTGGATCGTTTGAGAAGCTTAAGGAGGGAATGAGTTTTTGTAACAGTAATTTCTCCATTAGTTCCAAAAAGGAGAGGTAATGGCAATTGGTCTAAACTTGACACTATCTCCAGAACCAGACTTGGGTCTAGGGATGATTTTAATATCTTTCCACAGAGAAGGCACAACATAATTAGAAAAAGAAGTATTGAAAATGCTTGTAAGTGGGTTACTTAAAATATCAGCACATTTCTTTAGAACAATGGCAGGTATACCATCAGGGCCTAGACTCCGGGAAGGTTTAAGAAATTTCAAACATTTAAGAACATCAGAAGTATTGAAACTATGAAAGTCACTGGTCGTCTTATTAGTTAAATTGAAGGCAGAAGGGACATTTGGAGGGCGGATAAAAGATCTATTGAGAGCATTAACATCAGTAGAAGAAGCAAAATTATTATGCTTACCACAACCTGTAATTTCTCTGAAAAGCTTCCATATGTTTTCTGAGGTTTTACAAGACAGTACTGTTTGATTATAAATGTTGTTTAGTCTCTTGATTTCAGATTTAATTTGGATGTTTATCTTCTTAAGATCAGATTTATTCTTTGTCTTGTACAGCTTCTCTTTTTCTCTACGAAGTTTTTTGAGATGAGGGGAAGAAAAACGATTCATTCTTTTGAAAATTATCTGTTTTGGACAGCATATATCAAGGTAGAATTTAAGATAGTCACTCAAATTGGAAATAGTATCATTCAGTTTGTGTTCGTTGAAAAGTTCCCAGTTAGTGTCATTTAGCATGCATCTTAGTTTCAGCATATTTTCTTGTGAGTAACACCTTTCCTGTGTCTTCTTGGACAAATTTGAGAAGATATTAAAGTGAGATCTGCTGTATATCTTAGGTAATATCCGAATAATACAATGATCCGTGTTCATGATAGGAGCACGTCTGCGTACTTCATATATTTCCTCATCATTAAAAAACACTAGATCCAGAGTTTTATCAAGTCAAGTAGGGAATTTAACAATATTGGCATGACCTAATGATACGAGGAAAGAACAATCACAGCAGTTAAAATCTCCTGTGACAACTGATAAAGAGTTTTCAAGATGTGTAACGGCGAATTCAGTGAATTGGTCAGTAAAATCAGATAGATCTTTAAAGGTTGACGGATATTAAAGGTTTGACGTGATATCTCGTTCAACAACTTCTAATTAATTTATTCTCGCGTACCAAAGACAAAGCAAAAGCCAATAATTGGTCGTCCAAACGAAGAAATGTATTTAGGAACCAAAACCAGCCGTTAGACGAACGCTTAGCTAGCTAGTGATCGTGCACGTTACACGACGGGGTACCAAATGGCGGGGATGCTTGACCGGAAGCCTTCAGCTAAACAAGTCGACTTAAACAGTGGTGGTCAGCATCCAATGAGTGATTGCTGTGGTCAATAATTTTGGGGAATTATTTACCGCTACAGCTCACTCCCCCCCTAGTGGGGTCGTGAGGACCCTAAGACAGAACCAGCCGGAAGTAAAAAAACTCGATGGTTCCCTTTCGGGTGAAAAAAATCTTCCGAGCGGCTTGGTCTTATGCCTACTGGTTTGTCTGCCTATGCTAATGGGGTGTTTGTACATAGCTTCCTGGTGTTGTTCGTTGGATTCCGTGCTTCGTTTGTTTCCCGTCCAGTGCCCGTCGCACCTGGAAAAGAAAACAAGAACGCTAAGAACCATGTCGAGGAAAATGTACGAAATGACCTTTTTGGTTAAAAAAAATTATGTGCATTTACTATACAGTAAAATAATGCTAAGTTCAGAACATCGAAAAAAAATACATCTAATTAATTTTTTTGTGTATGTTACATGAACTGTTGAAAAAAAATTTTTTGTGTTCGGTGGTACTGTATATAAAAAAAATTTATACGTCAAAAAAAATAGTTAGTACCACAAACGAGTGAGTTGCGTGAATCACACGAATTCGTTAAGTCAAATAAGTGTGCAGATATTCTGGGAACCTTACGGTGCGTCCAGAACGGGTTTTCTTGGGGGCTCGATAGAAGGTTCGGTAGCTGTCGCTGTGCTAGCGACTTCATCGATGTCTACACGATCTTCTGTTACTTGTGGATTTTGGGGTACGTTCAGCTCTATGCTAATAGGATTACCCTCCAAGTAAGCCGGTTTCAGACGGTCAATGCTGACGGTGTCCTCGCGGCCGTTTTTGTCCAAGACAAAGAATTTATCAGAACGTTTAATAACCTTATAAGGTCCGTCATATGGGGGTTCCAGGGGTCTGCGCACAGAGTCGCGACGAACAAATACATGTGAAGAAGTTTTCAAACACGGATGAACGAAAACATCAATGGACTGTGGACGAAGGGGAGCAGGTTTAACTGAACGCATTGCGTTTGTAAGCCTGCTGACGTATGAAGCGTGATCTACCACTGGTGGGAAGCTCGAGGGAGAAACAAATTCACCAGGCAGTCGCAGTGTCGTGCCATATACTAGCTCGGCGCTAGTACAACCAGCATCGGTTTTCAAGGCGTTTCGTATCCCTAGGAGAACTAACGGCAGGGATTCAGTCCAATGGGTGGTGTTTGCAGCTGACAGACCAGCTTTCAGCTGTCTGTGTAGACGTTCTACCATACCATTAGCTTGAGGATGGTAGGCTGTTGTTCGAAATCGCATGCAACCTAATATTTTAGTCAGGGCAAAGAATAAGCCACTTTCGAATTGCCGCCCGCGATCAGTTGTTATGGAAGATGGGCATCCAAAGTTAGCAATCCATCTTTCTACGAAGACGCGTGCGACTGTTTCAGCAGATACGTCCTTGATGGGTACTGCTTCCGGCCATCGTGTGAAGCGATCTATGCAAGTTAAAATATAAGTATATCCATGTGATTCAGGAAGGGGACCAACCAAATCTATATGGACGTGTTCGAAACGAGCGTCAGGGAGAAGAAAGGTGCCAAGTGGGCTTTTGGTGTGTCTTATCACCTTGCACTTTTGACAAGCTAAGCACGTTTGTGCCCATTCCCTTACTTCTTTATTAATGCCAGGCCAACAAAACCGACTAGTTACGAGCTTGACAGTAGTGCGAATACCTGGGTGAGATAAGCCATGCAACGTATTGAAGACGTTACGGCGATAACTTTTAGGCACGATGGGGCGAGGAGTACTCGTGGAAATGTCACATAGAATAGTATCTCTTCCCATACCTAAGGGTTTCTCAGCTAATTGTAGAGTTGTTTTCGACAACTCATGTTGAAGCTCGGTGTCTTCTTTTTGAAGACGAGCCAGTTTTACTAGGTCTATGCCGTCGATTTGGGTGAAAGAACAAACGCGCGACAAGGCATCTGCCACAGTGTTGTTTACTCCGGATACATGGCGAATATCTGATGTAAACTGTGAGACGTAATCCAGTTGTCGTGATTCCCTGGGTGAATACTTATCTGAAGGTGAGTTCAGAGAGTACGTCAGAGGTTTGTGATCCGTAAAAATTATAAATTCACGACCCTCTACCGAATGTCTAAAATGTCGTATAGCACAGTACATAGCCAGAAGTTCTCTGCCGAATGTGCTGTACTTCGTTTCAGCTAATTGAAGGCGCCGGGAGAAAAAGGCAAGTGGTTGCCACTCATTGTCAACTAGCTGTTGTAGAACTGCGCCGATTGCAGTGTTTGATGCATCAACCGAGATACTTAACGGTGCCGTTGGATCCTGATACATCAGAAGTGTGGCATTCGCAATAGCTTTTTTAATCTGGGTAAAAGCATTTCGAGCAGACGCGTCAAGTTCTATGGACTTGTTATTCCCTCGAAGGAGGTCTGTCAATGGCTGAATCAAAGAGGCACAGTTGGGAATAAAGCGTCGATAATAACTTACTAAGCCGTTAAAAGTGCGGAGACTTTTCACCGTCTGTGGCTCTGGAAAGTTCAGTATAGCCTCGACCTTAGTAGCCAGTGGGCGAATGCCCTTGCAGTCAATAGTGTGACCCAGAAAGTCGAGTGAGTCAACACCGATTTGACACTTTTGAATATTAATGGTAACACCATGTTGGCGTAACCTGTCAAATGCCAAGTCCAAGTGCCTAAGGTGAGTTTCCTTGTCTGGACTGGCAATGAGGCAGTCGTCTAAGTATGCGTATACAAAGTCGAGACCGCGAAATACTTCGTCAATGAAGCGTTGGAATGTTTGGGCTGCATTCCGAAGACCGAATGGCATACGTAGAAATTCAAAAAGTCCGAAAGGCGTAATGATAGCCGTTTTCGGGATGTCTTCTGTTGCCATCGGGATTTGGTTATACGCTTTAACCAAGTCGATTTTGGAGAATATAGTCGCGCCGGATAAGGTTGCCGTCAAGTCGTGTATATGAGGCAACGGGTAGCAATCAGGGGTTGTTTTGGCATTCACTCGCCGGTAATCACCGGTGGGTCGCCAATCGTTGCTATCCTTTTTCGGAACCATATGAAGTGGGGATGCCCATGGGCTATTCGAAGGTCGAATGATGCCAAGGCTAAGCATATGGTCAAATTCATTCCTGGCGATTCTCAGTTTGTCAGGAGCTAATCGTCGTGCTTTAGATGTCACAGGTTGTCCTGTGGTAATGATGTGGTGCATAACATTGCTGGTTATGCACGGTAGGTCGTTCGACGGGCAGTTAAGTTCCGGATACTTGTCAACGATAGGTTGAAAAGTTGGATCAAGAATTGCCTTTATCTTAACGGGTGACAAGCTAGGGCCTATGTAGGTGATGCCTTTGATAGACAGACTAGTAGTATTGTCAATCAGTCGTTTTCGGCGGACGTCTACGAGTAAATCATGATGATTAAGTAGGTCCGTGCCAATGATGGGCATTGTAACGTCAGCGAGAAGGAAAATCCACCGAATAGGTTTGCGTAAACCTACGTTCAGATAGACGTATTTCCTACCAAAGGTTGCGATTGGTTTTCCATTTGCAGCCTGTAAGTTGAAGGTAGGTTCCTTCTGTCGATCTGCTGCTGTAGCAGGAAGGACGCTGACTTCGGCGCCTGTGTCGACTAAGTATCGAGTCTGGCTTATCACATCATGGATGTAAAGTAGGCGGCTAGTGCCACCGGCGACGGTTGCCGCTAACGCGTGCCGGCGGGATAGTTTCCCACAGACTTTGAGACATTTCCGAAGTTACAAGGCTTACGGCAACACTTCGCTTCTTGGCCATAGGTGTTGTGGTACCAGCACCAGTCAGGGTTTTTCAGTGAACGTGGTTTGGACTTAGATCGACCACGCGAGTTCCTGCGTTGAGGAGATTTAGGACGACGGTCGGAGGATTTAGAATGCATGTTTGACCTAAACATCTGCTGAAGGGAGTTGCATAACTCTATCATTGCAGGATCCTTACTCGAAGTCTGCTTAGTCATTGAGCATATTTCGGGAACAGACCGTTTAGTTATTTCTAGAATCTTATCTGCAGTAATAGCTAAGTTCTCTATTACAGTACCCTCAAGTGTCACAAGTACGGTCTGTACAGATTGTGGCAACTTGGTTAAGAAGAGTTCTCTAAACAGTCCTTCGTCGAACTGACTTTGGCCGACGACTTGTTTCATTCTTGTCAGCATGCTCACGGCTGACTGATCTCCTAACTCGATGTTGCGAAATAATTCATCTAGACGTTGTCTGTCCGTGAGAGCGTTTCTCCTGAGGAGGGATGCTTTCAGCAACTCGTACGAGTTACTTACCTCGGGACTCAACATCTGTGATGTTACGTACTTGCTGAATTCCCGCGGTAGGGCGTGAATAACTGCAAGTAACTGTGAACGTTGATCAGTTATCCCATGCTCACAAAAATCTGCTTCAGCTAGCAGAAACCACGTTTCAGCATTATCTGGCCAGTATGGTACGAGCTGAATGGTTTTAGGAGTTGAGCGGATACGGATGACCTTGGGACTAAGATCACTCATGACGAAAATTATGTCGAATAATATATGGTACAAGAACAAATACAAAATGGAACGAACTCACCGGGGTTATCTGCGGATTTTTCGTGGATAAAGTTCGCGGTTGGGCTCACCAGTTTAGAGGTTGACGGATATTAAAGGTTTGACGTGATATCTCGTTCAACAACTTCTAATTAATTTATTCTCGCGTACCAAAGACAAAGCAAAAGCCAATAATTGGTCGTCCAAACGAAGAAATGTATTTAGGAACCAAAACCAGCCGTTAGACGAACGCTTAGCTAGCTAGTGATCGTGCACGTTACACGACGGGGTACCAAATGGCGGGGATGCTTGACCGGAAGCCTTCAGCTAAACAAGTCGACTTAAACAGTGGTGGTCAGCATCCAATGAGTGATTGCTGTGGTCAATAATTTTGGGGAATTATTTACCGCTACAGATCCGAGGCAGAACAGCCAGGAGTAACATAAATGTTTGAGATGAAGACGTATTTAAACTTGGATAAGTGTTTCGGGCGGCATTTGACTGTTATACAATCAATAAAGTCATTAAAGTAAGAAAAACATACATTATTTGAAGTTGACCATTGAGAATGAATGAAAGTTGCAACGCCACCTCTTTTCTTTCTGGAGCATAGTCGATCTTGTCTAAACAATGTAAAACCATTTAGGGAAACCATATTGTCATCATAGAGTTCATGAAGCCATGTTTCTTGTAATGCAACAATCGCCGTATTGTGATAAGTATCAGATAATAAGAGAGACTGGAGATGCATAATTTTGTTGAGAAGTGAACGGCAGTTTGAAGTGACAATAACAGGAATAGTTGTACGATATAAAGGTGTCTGTTTAAGTGCACGCTGCCAGCCAGCGTGATGTTTTCTCTTAGATTTATTAGATGCATGAAAGTCATATGGTTTGAAACGTTTAATGAATGAATTACTGTATTTTATGCGATTTGTAATCATATTTTATTAAAATTAGGAATGGAAACATGACTATTAAATGCAATATGTAGATGCAGGAAAAGGTAGCTCACTTGTCAAACAGGCCGCCAAGGTCAAAGATAAAGATTTGGGCACTGCACACCATGGTGTTGAAGTAGTATCCCAATTGCTCCCCAGTGAACCCTATCAAAGACATTTTCAAAGTTGATGAAGTTAATGTAGAGAGTTAACTGCCATTTCTGTTAAGCGCATGGAAAGTATTAATATGTTGCTGTTGCTCCCTTGGGTTCCTAGTGGAACATAGGGCTTCAACTGCACGTCTCCATTTGCTTCTGTCTTCTGCTGTACTTTTCGCCTGCTTCCATGTTAGTCCATACTCTTTCAACTCCTCTTCACACGGTCTCCTCCATGTCACCCAACCTTGGACGTCCCACACGCTGCCTCCCTTTCGGGTTCCACTCGAGCAATGGCTAGACGCGCGATGTCACCTAGCGGTCTCCTCAGTGAGTGTCCGATCCATCTCCACTTTCTCCTGCATATTTGTTGGGCGATTGGTCCTTGCTTTGTTTGTTCCCGTAATTCCTTGTTGGTGATTCTTTCCGGCCCGGCCATCTGATCTTCAGTATGGAGCGAAGACAGTTGCTGGTTCATAAAGGTCTGCAACAGGCTGTTAGAAATATTCTTTGTGACCCACCCGCCAAGTTTCTCATCCGTATAAAAGAACTGACTTGATGTTTGTATTCAAAATCCGAATTTTGTTGTTGATGCTGAGTGACGAAGATTTCCAGATTGATTTCAGGTTGATGAATGTGTTTCTCGCCTTCCCGATTCCCGCTCGATTTGACATCCTCGTCCGCTCCTCCTGTAGTTGAGACAATGCTCCCTAGATAAGTGAATGAAGTAACCTCTTTCAAATCCCTCCCGTTGATGGTGATTGGCACTGGATGCTGCTGCTGCTCTTGTTGTTGTTGGTTGGTTATTTTCATATCCTCCGTCTTGTCTATGTTCACCTGGAGTCCTGTCTTCGCCAGCTGCTTCTTCGACCAGTTTGTCAATTTTCGCTTGTAGGTCTTCGATTTTGTGTGACATCAAACATAAATCATCCACGCGTGAAATCCAGGTCTTCTAGGTCCTTCACGTCGGTCCAGGATATTCCTGTCTTCTCGTTTCCCTGCCACTGTCTGACGCATAATCCAGTCCACCACAATTAGGAATATCATTGGTGATAATAAGCAGCACCCTTGTCTGACTCCTGTGTTTACTCCAAACGCCTCGCTGAGTCTTCCGTTGTGGATCACTTGGCAGGTGCCGTTGTCGTACAGCTGTTGAATAGGGTTGATGAATATTTGGGGTACGCCGCAGTACTCGAGTAGTTTCCAAATTACTTCACGGTCAACGCTGTCGAAGACCTTCTCAAAGTCTATAAAGTTGAGGTAGAGGTTTGATTGCCATTCCATGCTTTGTTCTGTGATGATGATGCGTAGAGTTGTGATTTGGTCAGTACATGATTTGCCTACTTTCCTGAATCCAGCTTGTTCTGGTCGGAGTTCTGTCTCCAGTGCGTCCTTTAATCTCTCCAGGATGATACGACTCAGGATTTTACTTGGCGTCGATAGGAGCATGATTCCTCACTAGTTCTTGCAGAGTGAGGCGTAAGTCGCCCTTCTTTGATAGTTTCACGAGATAACCTTTCCTCCAGTCAGTAGGCACCTTTCCCTCCTTCCAGACCTTTTGTAATAATGGAGTCAGCATGTCTGCTGTAGTCTCTGGGTCCGCTTTTAGTGCTTCAGGGGGTATTCCATCTGGTCCGGCTGCTTTTCCAGCTTTCAGAAGCTTGATTGCGTTCAAGACTTCAGCTCTCCTTGGAGGATTGGTGTCAACTTGCAGTTGTGTGCACGCTGTTGTTGGTATTTCTGGACGGGTTGCAGGTGATGGTCGGCTCAAGAGTCCTTTGAAGTGATCCACCCATTGTTTAATTTGTTTTTCTTCCTTGGTAATGGGCTTCCCTTGGCTGTCTTTTATAGGTTTCGCTTGTGTTGATCTCTTCCGGGATAGACGCTTGGTTATCTGATATAATGTCCTCAGGTCCCTTTTGCCTGCTGCCTTCTCAGCCTCAGTGGCTAGGTTGTCGTAGAATTGTCTTTTGTCCTTTCTAGCACTCTTCTTCACTTCTTTGTCCAGTGCTGTGTACGTTGAGCTCAGCGTCTTTTTCTCTTGCCCGTCCTTGCATTGAATCATTTTCTCTTTCACCATTATCCTCTCTTCTATTAATTTCCAAGTGTCCGTTGAGAGCCATTCCTTGTCTTGTCTCTTCTTTCTTCCTAGAACCGTTGAACACGTTTCGTTGAGAATCGCCTTCAGAGACTTCCAATGTTCTTCCACGCATGATTCTTCAGTGACGTCGCGTAGTGTTTCCTGTTTTGCTCTGACAGTTGCAGTGAAGTGTCTTTTGTGGTTGTGTCCTTCAGTTTCTGAGTGTTGAACTTGCATTGTGGCCTATCCCCAACTATCTTCGTGGCTTTTAGTTTCACCTTGAAAGTCCCTTCTACTAGATAGTGGTCTAAACCCACATCTGCTCCTCTCCTTGACCTTGTGTCCAGTAGGCTCCGTCTCCACTTTCTTGAAATTGAGATGAAGTCTATTTGGATTTTGGTGTTTCCATCTGGTGAAATCCATGTCGTCTTGTGTATATCCTTATGTTTGAATACACTACCGCCAATCACCAAATCATTGAAGGCGTAGAAGTCTGAGAAGAGTTCACCATTGTCGTTCATTTCACCGACGGCCTCACGACCTATGGTGAGTTCTCTTCCTGTGTTGTCTCGTCCCAGCTTCGCATTCATGTCACCCATCAGGATTTTGATATCGCCATTTGGGACGTTGTCCATTATTGCTTGTAATTGTCTGTAGAACGCCTCCTTCTTTTCTTGTTCTGAGACGTTTGTAGGCGCATAGCATTGAATTATTGTAAGCTTCCTTCCTTGTGAGTTGAACCTGGCTGTCATTATCCTGGAGGAGATTGGTTCCCACTGCATGAGAGCTTTGGCTGCTGTTGGTGACATCATGATGACCACTCCCTCGGTGTGCTCATGGTTGTCCTCTGGGTGGCCGGAATAGATTATTGTCTCTCCAGTAGGTAGTTGGCACCTTCCAGTTCCGTTCCATCTGCCCTCGCAGATTCCCAACACTTCTATTCTGTACCTTCTCATTTCAGCGGCTATTTGGGCAGCCTTTCCAGTTTCGTACATTGTGCGAACATTCCGGGTACCCATCCTTACTTTTGCTTTCATCAAAAGAAGGCGCATCAGCTGACTGGCTTCCCGAAGGCTTTCACCAGCCTGCGTCATTTCACTTCCCCGATTCCAGTGAAAAGTAAGGCTATTGCTTATGTTTTTAGAATTTTTAATATATTTATTCGTTGAAGTTTCTATAGCGATTTGGTTGTTTTACAGGGGTGGAGTTGCTAGCACCACGCCCCAACCCTCCCTCTTTACCCGGGCTTGGGACCAGCTAGAAAACTAGTAACATAATTTTTCCTTCACGTTCCCAGTGGAACATAGAGCTTCAAGCTAGTGGCTTGAAGTTTCTGTAGCAGTGAGAATTATTTTTACAGGATGGGGTTGTTAGCCTCATGCCTAAGCTTCCCTCTTTACCAGCATTTTTCTGGCTTAGCGAGGTAAAGGAGTGCGTCGGCCGGGGATCAAACCCCGGACCATGTGCATGGTCGGCGAGCGTCCTAACCGCTGTGCCACCGAATAATCTTAGGCAATAGAAATTACTTGAAAGATTGATCACAATGCTGAATTTGTGTAAATCCTGCACACTTGGTTATAACTTTGGCCACCCAAAACTGATATGCATCAGATGACCGCATCACATTGTATGGACCTTTATTCATACCGGAGACTTGAAGGGAAGAGTTGAAATATCACTGAAATTTTAAAAAGATGTATCAGGCATTAAGTGATAATATGTCCGAATTAGTCTTTTTGGATTTCCATCAGAAGTAGTATTCCTGTCATCAGAAAATAATTGGTACATTGAATGCATTACTTTACATTGTATCCATTATCAGTAAATTGCTCTACATTAAGTGACAAGTTGTGTGAAGCTTGAATTTGTGAACAGTTGGTTGTTACAGAGTTTTTCGCATCATCATATATTTCCTGTGAGTGATTATGAATAATAAGTACGACTGATTAGGTGAACTTATCATCTTAGGTAGTAGCGAGTACAGTTAGAAGAAAAATTTGAGTTGCTGTATTATTCAAAACAAGTCATAGTTGCATTATCGACCATGCGTTTTGATTCAAATCCTACATAATTATCTAACATTAGACTGTTTCTACTTAATAATCGAACAGTCCAACTAGAATTATATTCATTTTATTTAGTTGCATTCATGCATTTAGTATTTATGGAACTGTTAGCAATATCAGGTGAATTAAAGTTTTATGGCGGATGGGACTGAATACAATGCGGCAAAGGTCATTTTCTGTAATTTCATCTAGAAATAATTATCACAACATAGAGAAAACCATAATTACGTCATTTCAGTAGAAGGGAAGGGTTACTTAAGTCCCAATGAATACAGCCGTGATCATAATGTAAACAAGATGCAGATCAATGAGGTTTCTAAACAGTTTTCCATGCTATGAAAGGTAGATAAAAATTAATATAGATCCTCCCAGTTATTAACTGACACCAGCTTTGAATATTTAAAAATAATTATTGAGCGGAAACAGATGCTAAATTGACATAACACGCATGATTAATTATAGTCTGCGGTGAAAAAATGTCATTTCGTCAAACAAAAACGGAAGATACACCACGAAAACTAGACACGCAGAAATATATCATATATATATGTATTAATAAGAAGAATATTTCACTTTGAAATAATGAAAATTGACAAAGTAAATTAGTGATGCAACATAATGAGGGTTGAGACCGTCAATGTGAAAGGAACTGCTTTTCGTGAATAATTGAGCTGAATTTGAAAAAAAAATGTAAACAACTATTACTTATCAGTATAATTTTGAAATATTTTTTCTTTCTCAATGAGATTCTTACTGATTATGCCATTAAGACAGACAATGAAACATCTCCTTTCAGGTATCTATACAATTCATAATTTCCATTCTCTTACTAAACCAGAAATTTCCGGTTAAAACATCAGACAGAAATATAACAAAACAGAGAAAGATGTCTCCCAATCTCTGTATTCAAAATGCAAGAATTAAATAGGTTATTTTATTTTGTTATGTGTCTTTAATAGGTGTTTACGAACACTGATAATTTGCGTTTCTGATAATATTTAAATTATACCATTTGTCGCAGTTTTGTTCCATTCCTATGATAAATGAATTTATTTCACATTGCGAAAAATTCTCTTAAACATTATCATATCCACTGATTTATGTGTTCTAATAAGAAGGCCTAGCTGTCTTATTCAACGTGTGGTTATTCTTGTGATAAGATCGATAACGGTAGAACTGTTTATTGTCTGCGTTCTGTTTGTGGATTTGTGATTAAAAACATTTTCTGTATAACTGTAAGGCATAAAATAGTCAAAAATAGCTGCATCTGTATGATTTCCAAATTATATGAGATGGCTGCACACAATATAAATATTGTTTGTGCACCAGATAAAGAAATGTTCATAGGTCAAGAAGAAAATATTATGGCGAAGTAATGAGACTACAGATTTTGTTGAGATGTATTATATGTATGCGCCAATTTGTATGACAGAGAGAAATAAGTGTAAGCGTGATTGAAAACTAGGTGAAATCGGAAAATTATTTTGTTGTATTTACAACTATTTAGCAGTGGGGAAACAAAGTTTTCTGTACTGTTAAACAGTCAACCAACAGATCTTGAAATATACATACCTCATAAACTTGGCTTCCTAATCCAAAGATATATATTTTCCAGCTCCTATCAAATTGAAACTTAGTAATTATTCCACTCGGGACAGAAATGCAGCCTCATATATATCGGTAAGATTTCATTAGCTGCCTAATGACATTTTTAGTTACGAAATGTTGTTTTGCACCGATTTAGTTGATTTGAAGTTAGATCACGAACAGACATTAGTTAGAGGACCAATACAAACTAGAAAATACTTTATTTTGTGCATCTTTAGAAAGCTTGTGATATTTGTGGTTAGTTCTACATCGAAAAGTGACATAAGACGTACAAGTATAGCACTTCAGATACCTTTAGTTCCATTTAGTAGCACTGTTTAAAGGTAAAATATAATATTTATCCTTATAACTACTATGGATTAATTCTCATAGTAATCTGCCTACAGTCATATGTTCCAAACAAGAAAATATCTTACCGTTTTTAATTCGGTTTTCGTGTACGCAGAACTATCGTGGTTTAGAGAATTGCTGATTTCAGTAATAGTAAATTTATTTCTGTATGAGATACTGGTGAATTAAGAGAATTTATTGATTTACTTCTAATTAGGTTCATTAGCTTCATGAATGTTTCGTGCAGTGATTACTCTTAAGCGTGGTTTTAAGCATATCTTTTCTCATTCCGTTTTAAGTTTAGTCACATCATAGTAGGATTCATTACCACTGATCAATCATAACTAAAAGTTTTTGAAATAGTGAATGTATACACATATTTATATACAGTAAAGATTTTATTTCTCTCAATAAATTCATCAAAAATGAAGAAAATATCATCCATATATTGCTGAAAGAATTTAAATTAATTTACGACTTGTTTTTAGAGTACTCGCTTCTGGGTGTGACAAGAAACAGTCGGCGTAAAATTGCTGATCCAGAAATCTCCTTCTTACAAAACTTTAGAGATTCTTTTTTTTACTTGCGTAAAACTAGCCAAAAACAAGTTTACTCTCTTAGTTTTCCGACATCAGATTCTTAGGGTAATTACAAATTTGTCAGATGTATTTTAGATTCTTATATAGAATTCATTTATCGATCCCTCAGTGTAATATAATGGATTAGATCTGCAATCAAGTAAATTATTTGTAATTATGTTCTGCCTCTAAATAATAGTGGCCTTATTGTGAACAAAAAAATGTACACAGCGAACAGATTACTCAGCGCGGTGTATGTTATAATATTTTCTTCTCATCCTGGGTCTTTAAGTAAAATAGAATTCTATAGTATTTCATATGATGCAGCGCTGTAAAATATGAAGTATAGACTAATCCTCTATGATATTTCCCTTTCATCTCTGTGAAATGGTCGCGGGTATTTCAAAAGCCAACAGAAAATATTTGTTGAGTTCATTTTGTGACTCATAGACATAATTGGGTGGTCAGGACAATAAGAATTAGAGAAAATATGCGGTGTTTTGAGTGGAGATTCAGGTAGTCCAGTGATTTAGGCAGGCCACTAAAAACACTTGTTTGATTCATTCCTCACTAAAATACATTTATAGGATACTGAAATCAAAATACTGCAAAATGTTATTTGTGTTTGATAAGTTTCTCTGTGCGTCGGTGGCACAGCGGTTAGGACTCTCGCCGACCATGCATATGGTCCGAGGTTCGAGCCCACGCCGACGCACACCTGATATCTATGTTCGGCCTGAGAAATTTGGGCTACCGATATCCACGCTGAAAATTTCATACTTCTACTAAAAATACGGTGTGGAATCAAGCTGTAATCAAAAATAAATAAATAAAATAAATAAAAAATTTTGATACTTCGTCTATTCCATCATTAGTGTTTAACTTCTATTTTAGTTTCTAAGATTGAAACAACGGTTTGAATTTGTTCACTTCGAAAATGTATTATCAACCATTTGCGTTTGAATATAAACTTCATGTAAATCAATGATGTTATAGTATAGAGTTTACACATTTTCGACGTAATCAACTAAGAGTCTGTTGCACAGATGCTAAAATGTAAGTAAAAATAACGTGCATAGCAATCGCTTTTATAAAGTCTAAACAATAAAGCTTTAGTAATTATTAGTATCGTTTCTTTTGACATTCTTGATGGAATTGAAATTAATTCAGATTGCATTTAGGAATATTTCTGCTTCCTAGTATTTATTCATTTGTGTATGTTTATGCGGTATTCTGATTGGTTTCAGTTTAATATCAGATTTTGACCTTTTGTATGACGTCTGAATATTATTTTGAATGAACAGTAGGTTAATATAGGCAGGTGTTGTGTCGAATCTGGATATATTCTGACGTGTACTTAAATTGCTACATTTCAGTGTTTAATTCTTTTACATTGAGCAATTATTTACCCCAGGAAAAACAGTTGCAGTAAAAATCTTTATCAGTTTTCGGTGCCTATTTTATTTTTTAATTCATGCAGTATAGGCCACGTTGAATTAGTTGTCTTGTTCTACATTCATAGAAATAGCAGCTGAAGAATCGTATGACAGCCTTCCGTTAATCATGTTAAAGCGAATAGTAGAAGTTTATTTGTGAGGCGTAAACTATATCAAGTTCTCTAATAAATTACTGGAAAATTTAGTCAGTTGCGTTTTGAACAATAAAATTATTGATGTCTGCTAAAGTAAGTCGTAATTCTCATACACTTGATCTGATTATCATACGTGCTGTATAAATAGAAAACATTTGGTTACAGGATTTCATCATGAGCTGACATTGGTTAGAGAACCATTAGAAAACCTGCTAGTACTAGACTGCTGTTTCGTCCTAGTTTAGGACTCTTCATCAGTACGAACCCACCGGGATTCGAACCCAGGACCTTCTGGTTACAGGGCGAGCTCGTAGACCATTAAGCCACTGGGACCTCATTCAATGGCTAGCCCGTGAATTCTAACTTCTGCCACTTCACGATATAGCGCAACCGCTAGCCAATGTCTTCGGTGAGTATTTGTCTTTACACCCAACCTGCTGCATTCTACTGGTCACGAATTCTCACATTTGTTTGGTTCTTTCTGACTGTTGATGCTTCATACACAATTTCATCAGCTATATTCCCTTATCATCCCTAATTCTGTTATCAGACATAACTACTATTTACATCATAGAAATTGCTGCGAGCTCCATTAATTCCCTAGGATAATTATTCAATCACCAACACGTCGAATACATTTAAGTTCTATAGGTCACAACTTCTTTCATTCTTTTGGATTTCAAATGGAACATGGGGTAAGGCTACTAGTCTCAAATCCAGCCTTCTCTCTTTTCCAAGCTTACCATGAACTATTAAACTTGGCGAGGTTTAGATAAGCATCAACAAGGAGTCGAACTCCGGACTACAAGAGTGTTTGGCAAGCATTCTTTCACTGAACCACCGACGCATAGCAATCATATAACCATGAAAATTAGCAGTTAAATACACTGAAATGTTTTCAAAATATATCCTATAATAATCAGTGACACTAGTTTTAAGGAAGTTCTACCTTAAATAAATAAATAAATTGTGATGTAAGATGACCAAGTTTTGATAAATTAATTAGTTACAGTGTTAATGAAATAAAAAACACCATTCTGGTGGATTTCATACAAAATAAAAACAAGGATAATAAATTAGTGTTCATAAAAAAGTATTTTCATCTGATTGAATAGCCATTTTTATCATCTGTAAGTTATCATCAACAATTTTAATGAATACTGTTTAATCAAATCTGTTCCAACAAGAAGGAGTTTAATTAAAATTATTTTCTGGTTTTTACTTATCAAAAAGAAACACTTAGAAAGCTAGATTAAGTTTTAAGAAAAAAAACCTAAAAACAAAATGAATAGTTTTTCTGATGAATGTAAACAGAAAACAAGACAG
Organism: Trichobilharzia regenti; assembly: GCA_944472135.2. Taxonomy (NCBI): domain Eukaryota; kingdom Metazoa; phylum Platyhelminthes; class Trematoda; order Strigeidida; family Schistosomatidae; genus Trichobilharzia; species Trichobilharzia regenti. The sequence goes on along the minus strand of OX235262.1, from coordinate 98,190,338 downwards.
TCTTGCAGGGTATAGGTACAAATACATAAGTATTAAAAAGTTTATTTTGAGTATAGATTTGTCAATAGCCTTGTCTTATTGACAACGATGCTAGTTTCAGATGTAGATTAAGAGAATGTTTCAGAAATTAAGAGACACAAAGTCTTGTTTTTAATTAGAATTGTCTGATTTCAGCTTCACGCAACAAAATCTAAAAACATTGACAATACGCAAAAGATTATCCCAGGATAAAAATATTTCGGAACTTTCGGTAAGGTTGGGAAGAGTGAAAAAATTAATGATGAAGAGAATAAAACAAATCACTAGACTGCATCAAAACTGAGACTTTTATTTCTGTCAGCAGTATGGATTGGAAAAAGAAGCTCTGCACTTATTGAATTGTGAATTCATTGAATTCAACCACTGTGATACTTGGCGTCTTTTAATCTTGACAAAATTCCTTTTTACATACATGATTGGTATAATATTTTAAAAATTATGGAGTAAGAAGGCGGAACTGGATCATTAAACACTAACTAACTATAATTATTAATTCAGGTGTCATTTTTTGAACACTTCATATAATTTTGACCAGGTTTTTTGATTATAGCTTGATTCCATACCGTATTCTTGGTACAAGTATGGAATTCTCAGCGTGTAATATCGGTAGCCCAAGTTTTGCAGGCCGACCATCGATATCAGGTGTGTGTCGATAGGAGATCGAACCCCGGACCATATGCATGGTTGGCGAGGGTCCTAACGGCTGGGCTACTGACGTATTGACAAGCGAACAGCCGCTTTTACTCTTTTATGTCACAGTCTAGGCATTAAAGTTAGTTAGTTTCAAAACTTTATCCCCTTTCGAGTAACCGAATGCTTGCTGTTTTTATCCTTTTGTGTTTACAATGGAATACAGTGCTTCGGGTTTTAGCTTTGAAGTCCCAGTAGCAGTTATTTTTTACGGGATAGGTTAGCCTGCCTCCTGCCCAACTTTCCCTTTTTTATTCAGATTGCTGCCAGCTAAGCGAGGTTTAGGAGTTTATCAGCAGGAGATAGAACCCCGGATCACGTGAGTGGTTAGCTGCCTGCTACATAAACATACTTGTGATATCAGTTTAGTTTGTCTGATCATGATTGAATGAAATGAACTAACTCCTTTTTGCCATTAATTTTTAATGCTGTGACTATTGATTCTACAACCTTTTATTTTTAGACTTTCTGGCTCAAAAGCCTTCGTTTTTAGCTTTGGAATATGCTTCTCTTTTCTGTAGTTAAAAGTAACCAAGCAAATAAAAGGACTTATCGTAGAAGTCATTTTCATGTGCTTTATATAAAATAATGAAAGGAGACATTTGGCTTTTCACAAGAATTAAGATATATTTAACAGATAATGCTTAACACAACCAGTTAGTATGTATACGAGCATGGATATAACTGGTGTAAACAAGCAGAGTTCAAGCAAATATAGTTATCAGTGAATTGAAACCAGATGCCTTTGACTTTGTCATCTGCCTTCTACTTTGGATAAATAACGAAATGAATTAGATTAAAAGTTATGCAACACTGACAAAAGCAGTAATTTTTTTCTTTTTCAATTTTATCAAGATATTTCAACTACAAGTGATGCGAAACTGAATCAAATCTTGCTTAGTTCAAAGTAGTGTTCCTAATTTATTGGTGAAGGATACTATCTAATAAATTTTTTTTTATTACTCTGGTGTTAATCAACTTTTTACACATATGATCACTTTGCATTATGTGTATTTCTGAAAAATAGAAGCAACAGTATAGGATGTGTTTTTTTGAGTTTATCTTATTGCTTTAACAAATGAAGAATGTTCGTTGGTTAGTGAAAGCTATAAATGGCTCATGGTATTGCAGTTCAGTTAATTTCGTACACACATATAATATTATTTTAATATAAGAGGATAATTTGTATCTTACACTCTTTGGTAGAAGATAATTCCATCATGGGATAATGTTGTTCCATAAAATACACAGTGATACCGTAATACTTACTAAGGAAGTATCCAGAACAATTTGTTACTCATAATCACATGAAGGTACTCATATAACATCCCAATTTTTTTATATAGGTCTATAATTTTTTATTCGTTGATTTTATTGCCAACAATATTTTCCATGCCTTTGGAGTAAATACTGCGTCATTTCCATTGCAAGTTTCTGATGTTGATCTGATGAACCGAGATCTGGTGATCAATCTCGAATTACCCCTAACTATATTACTATTTAAGTCTACAGCTCTGTCACACTATATTGTATGATTGTGTGTTCATGCATGAATTACGGTTGCTGAGCTAACTTCTAAGTTGTTCATCTTCGTAGGGTTGGTCTTTTTATACTTAGCTGAATTCCTAAATACTGATGACTCCATTGTGATAACCTAACTGACTCTGCTTTCCTGAAATGACTGTGGAGTTGGTCACTAAATCTCTGTTCATCAAATTAACACCAAACACTTTCAACAGAAATGAAGCAATAGCCATGCCACAAATGTGGAAAGTACTATTACTGATAAAATTGAGGGATAAGAAAAAACTGAGGTATATTAATAAAGTTTGTAAGCTATGTGAGTGCCTTGATATAATTATGAGCAGAAAACTGTTCCCGAAATATTATTAGTAAGTTATACTGGATCACTGAGTTCTACCGAACAGAACTACTCTATTGTGGAAGCAATATTATTTTGCCTATTTTATTTCTAGGCACTTTTTCTATAACTTTTATCAGTGTATGTAAATTTACCTGCGTAACTATCAGTCAGTACAAATGATTAATTAAAAAGAGCTATGTGTTCTAAAGAAATCGGTTCTACCTCTACACTCACCATGGATGTAGTTCTCTTTGTCTCCTTAGATCTCATTTCTTCATCCCCTTCATTATCCCTTTTCCTTTATCCCTTTTTAGTTTAAAAAAATTATTTTTTCATTTTGTTTCCGTGCTCATTCCACTTTTAGTCGTTAAAATCTTTTTTTCTAATCCTGTATAACTTTGTTTCTCAGCCCCTCGTAATTTGTATTCACACCCTTGAACTTTCATATCAAGTTAAAATTAAAATTATTTTTCCAATTATCAAAATATTAATTAAAAACAACCTACTTTTTATATATATTATAACTATTTTCTAATCCCACGTAATCTCGTCTCTAAGCCCCTTGTAATCTTTTTTCATACCTTCAAACTTTCATGTCAAGTTGAAAACTATTATCACCTTTAATCTCCTTCGTTACCATGTAGAAGTGAACAAATAAAAATTGTATCTAAGTGTTGGTTTGTAGGGATTTGATTGGTTTCAGGATTTCATCATGAGCTGACATTAGTTAGAGAACCATTAGAAAACCTGGGAGTAATGGACAACTGTTTCGTCCTAGTTTGGGACTCTTCATTAGCACGCACCCACCGGGATTGTATCTATGTAAACTTATGTATACAAATACGACTGTATAGCTTTTGAGAATTAAATCGCCGGGAAGATATCTTTGCTACACTTTTTGTTCTTTTCTCTCTAAAAAGAGGTGAATTTGAGGAATAACGCATTACACTTTTATATTAACTAAGAATATGAAAAAGTAGCAAGTTGCACGATTCTCTACTAGGTTTAGATGATAAAATATCATAACAACTTAATTTTATTTAGATGACTGCTGGAACATGAAAAACTCTTAGAGTGTTACTACACCGACAACAAAACGACAAAGTAGTGAGAGAACCTGTATATGTAAATATATTTATCTTAATGAGGATTCTGGTATTTCTAAACAGATTCCTTTTAAGTTCACCGTTGACAGGCTCTTCAAGAAATAAGCAGGAGGGCTTATTTGTTTAGTATCATTTTGCATTTCCCATTGATTGATTATATTTCAACGGAATGTTTGGTCTGTAGTGATATGTTTGACTCCTAGATCGGATACTCAGACGATCTCTGAGGATTAACATTTTGTTATTTGATAGAGACACGGCCAGTGACCATCCACCACCATTAAATAACGAAGTGACGAGACTGTTTTAAATGTCAGCAATATCAATTTTTCTACCTAACATTTTTCGGTTAATATTAGAGATTTACAGTTATTTAGTTTAATCAGAATTCATAATCAAAAGGAATTTGTTAAGTGAGTGATAGATTCGTATTAAGAAGAAAAGAACAATGTTGGCATTAGTAATAATAGAACCAGTGTATGGTATGTATTAATAAATCCTTTCCGCAGCAGAAAAGATGTACTAAAATAACATTTAAAATTGTTTAGACTCCATGAGTGTTGCTTCATTATTACAAACTACTTTGTGTAGCTATATGTTTAAGTCACCGATTTATGAATTATTCTTCCGAAACAGTACAATCTTGCTAAGAAAGATGATCAGTTGATTAATTTTCGTTTTTTTTTAATGTTTCTTCTTAGACGAAAGTAGTTTGGTTTCACTCGATTCCAGTGTGTAACTTTGTATTGGTGTTGTTGGTATTCGTTTAATGTGAAGAGTGTGACTAAATTTACCACATTCTGCAATTTTTGGTTAAAAAAGTAGGTAGGACTGACGTGCGTGAGAATTCATTCGGCTTTTAGATTAATGGAGTCAAAAGTGAAGTGGATTTAAAATAACCTTGGATTCCATCTAACAGTATCCCCTCACAGTTATTATTATTATTATTACCATTAGATTTCTAATATGTCTAGATGTTATACAACGCCTTAAAATGTCCAATGCTATTTGAAATTGTTTGTTTTTCATATGGTTAAATGTTTTGCATATTTGTCTTGTTAAGTGAAATAAAACCATTGATATGATGTACAATTAAGTTAGGCCGTATTCTAAATTCAATTGTGTGTACACAGAATCAATGGATGTTGATAGTGAACTCCTACTGGCGCTTTTAGTGTCACTGTTCTTGACCATATTTTGATGTCTAAGTCCTTCAAAATCGCTAATTTCCAGTTTCAGACTGTTTCTTTATTAAATAGTGTTTTGGGTCATAACAGCTTGTAGTTTTTTTTTATACTTGAGGTGGTTGAATCAAACTATGCCTAATGTTTACTTTGATCTCATTTTGTGACCAAATAAAACCTCATTTACTGTCAATGAATTTCTGTATATCCTGGATGAATCAATATTCCTCCTTTCTGGGTCATTTTAACTTTGATCTAGTTAATGAAGTGGCCTATTAATCACCGCAGCGACGATGTAAAAATTTTATTGATAAATGGCATTTTACCGAATAAAAGAGTTAGTGAAATGACAGTATTCTTCGTCTTAAATACAGAAAAACATTTTTGTCTAAAAAGCTCCATCAGGATCGAATTTTAGTTTGAACTAAACTGCTCAACTGTGACTGATTTTGACCACTAGGAGATTTACGTAAGCACTTAGTTTTCACTAGAAAAAGACATTTCAATCGTTGGATGTACGCATGACTTAATCGAATAGCCAGCATGTGGCTAAAAAGAGGATTGAAATATGTGAATGCACAATTTTATTTATTGTAAATGATTGATTTACTCGTAATATGTAATATTAACTGGAAATTAATTGTAATATCATCTTTAGAGAGGTATGGTGATTACTTATCGCCTTCCGAATGTCTCACCAATAGTGATAAGTGTTTCAAATGATTGGTTCTTAAACTTAAATGAAAATTTAGGCCGCAGAAATCTCGCGGCTTTCATTCATCACGCAATACTTCACCTATTTTCTACCTATTCAAAGCTACCTTAGATAGTTCCATCAGTAACTATTTCACTTATCGTTCTTGATGACTGATTACTTTCACTCACTTAATTTCTCTAATGAGCTGAAACACTAGGTGGACTTAAGACTGTTAAGACAATTAAGTTTTATTATTATCTGTTTGCTGGTTATCTTCTGGTAAAAAAAGGAGATCTAATTGAAAACAATATTGTTCGCTTAAATGTGTTGTTCTAAAAAGGAAACTGACTGCTATTACTTCTATATACTCTGCACAAATACTTATATTATTACTCTCACTAAACAAGGTTTCATTCTACTTATGCGTTCTTATAAAAGAAACGATTTCTGACGATACGAGGGTTGTACTTCTTATTGAGTTCATTATTACCAGTTCAATTCTGAGCTCTAAATGATTAAAGTCTTGCTTAATTAAATTAACATTTCAGTAGTGAATTGAAGAAGACTAGTTTACTTAATGGGGTTCTGCGTTTTATATTAAAGTAACACTTAAATGTAACATACTTGATTCATTAAAAGCATTTTTTTCTACTTTACCATCAACAAACGTAGTTTGTGATTTCTAAGCGTCTTTCAAGTTCTCTGCATGAATGCAAAGGACTTCAAAGTCATTTCGCTTTTATTATTTTCTGAAATTTTTCTAATTAATTATTCTGAATCTGAAAAAACTTCTGAGTTTATTAAGCAGAAGAAACTGTGAAGAAAATTAGAGAGAATAAAGTTTATCGTGAAAAGGCATTTCAGCTTTTGTAAGAGTTTTCTGTCACTCCACTATTTTTAAGTATCACTCGACACGAATAAATAAAGGTCAAAAATACTTCAAAATATCTTATGTATTACCAGTCATTCACGTACTTCTTATTGAGCTAGATTAAAAGAGACCTAAATTTTTATTGAATGAAAGTAATTTGCCTTATTGAAACATTCGTCAACTACTAATCAGTTGAATACCCACATTAGACAACGGATTGCTATCATTTAGAGAACCATTCACCACCGAAGAGTACTGGGTAACTGTTACATCCCAGTTTGAGACTCACCGGCAGTACGCAGACACTGAGTTTTGAACCCAGTATCTCCACGTCACAAGAAAAGCTCGTATACCATTCAACCACTGGGATCCGATTCAGTGACCCGTGAACTCTAACTTTTACCAATTCGTGATTATAAGAATGACTACCAACCAATGTCATTGGCGAGAACTTCATTCTCACTCCTGACTTGAGAGACCCCACGAATTGGTTGAATTCGGAATTCATGGACTGACCATTGAATCAAGTCCCAGTGGCTGGATAGTATATGACCTAGCCTTGTAAATGAAAGCTTCTGGGTTTTAACCTTGGCGGTGGGTGCGAACTGCCGATCAGTTCCAAACTAGGACGAGACAGTTGTCCAGTCCTTCCTGGCTGTCAACGGTTCTCTAATTGATATCAATCCTTGGTCTAACCTAAAACAAATAGAATCCCTACGAACGAATTCTTGAAAATAAGTAATGTTACTTAATTATTCATTTAATATCCAAGGGTTTGGAGTTAAAAATTAATTAATAAATGAAGTTTAGAGCGAAACTGTCAAAAAAGTGACGTTTACGTTAAATAAATTTTGTCTGTTTAAGATAACTTTTTAATGAATGTGAAAACTTTTCAAAATGAAATGAATGCAACTTTTATTCTCATTAAGTTAAGAATCTATCAAAATGTATATTAAAGTAGAATACATAGCTAGTTTTAAGACACTTTAGAGATTCGGTGAATATCGAAAAGCGTTCCCAACAGGCTTAGACACTCATTAAAAGTTTCCAACAGATGAAAGGCCGTTAGTGATGGGGAAGCAATAAGGAGTTGTAACCGCCGGTAAATCAGCCAATAACTTATCAAGAAACTAATCTGCAGAGAGAAAAAGAGATGGAGATGCATACGCTGAGGAGATGGCGTTAGGAGAAAAGAAAGCCTTCAGAAAATTGTGGAGCCAGCTGTAAATGACAGGATGAAATAGTGATCTGTTGCAGAAGTCTTATATTCCTCTGGGAACCTAAAAAGATATTAATTGTAATATAATCTTGTTATGCATTGCCTATTAATTTGATGTGCAAAGTTTACTGACACGGAAATTCCTAGTTTGTCTATATACAGATTGATTGGAAAATACAATTTCCTATTCTTGGATGCCTTAATAACTCAATGACTACTTACGAATTCGCCAAAAGCGCAGCATATTTTTCTAAAATCTTTTATTGATTGTGATTTCCTCCAGATAAAGAATACTCATTCTGTGTTTTTATCTTATTCTACAGTGAGTTGGCAACATCGATAACAACAGATTCACCGTTATTCCCTAAAGGAATATATAACATTACATTACTCAAAGTGTGAAAAGTGTTTACGCCAATTATGAGATTCAGTCAATAATATTTGCTTAATCGTTCGTTAAGTTATGAATGAATCTAACAAGCGGTTAATGTTTGTTTTGTTTGTTTTGTTTGTTTTTTTGGTCCAACGTATAACTTACTGTTTTGAATACTTCAAAGTATAAGCTAGTTCAATACAGAAAACTATGAATTCACATGCTTAAGTCATATATTTATGCGTACATTTAGGGAATAGAATTTGTTGGAAATGACTGACAGAAAACTAAATAAACAAAATGACTCCTTATTTTCCACACATCAGCTATATATATATATATATATATATATATATATTACAGTCTAAAGAATAATGAACAAATGAATGAACCATGGGGACAAAGAAAAAATCAAAACACAAATCTGTTATGTTGAAATATCTCGCTCTCTCTCTCTCTCCTTCAGAAAGAAAACAAACAAACATAATCTGTTTACAAAATAATCATGATTTGACATAAATGTCATATATGTGAAGGTGGAAAGGGAGTGTATGCTTTCTTTCAAAAAGAAAAGAAAAGCAGTGGATATATAATACTATTGAACAGTTGTTTAACACTCTATATATGCTTTCTTCCAAATTGTTTTATATATTACAGACAAAATGAACACACAAATATTTCACTTGTGTATTTATCGATCAAAAGAAAGAAAAAGCGTTAGTCAGCTTAGATTTTTATCACTATAATAAACACTGAATACTTGAGTATGATTGTGATAAATGCACAAGTAATAAATATAACTGAATAATCAAATCATTTTGATGCTATCTTTAAGTGTCAGTGAATGTTAGTTACGTAGTGTTATTCATTTTTTTTAACGTTGAAGATAGTCATACTTATTGGTTGATATGTGCATTAATTTCGTTTTCATATATATTTTTTAGATTGATGAAATTGATTTAGAGAGAGTCATCCAGATTTTCACTTCTTGAATCATTACCCAGTAGTTTAATTATAGTATGACAAGAATTTCTGATGTATGTTCAAGACAGATATTTATTGAAGGAGTGCAGGATTCGTATTTTTACAGTTTTCACCTGGGTATTACTTATTTGTTATCTATAAACTGTAAAAATGAAATCACCTGTCCTCCGTATATTAGCTTCGACAGCAGATGTGTACACATAAATGGGCTTTACAGGATGAAGTTACTTTCAATTCTAGTGGGAATTAGTGTATAGTAGGGTTTACGAAGTTAGGTATGCGGACAGATGTTGACCGATGTCATTGGTTGGCGATCAGCATGTAAATCGCGAATAAATGGAAGTTAGAATTCTTATGCCATTGGGTCCCTTCCTAGTGACCAAACGGTATACTAGATTACTTCGTAAACTCATGGTTCTGGTTCTGGTCCTTAATGAGGTCTTGGGAGAATACTCCTGAAAAGTAAAAAACAAGGAGAAAAAGAAGCCCAGTACTACCTGGGATTCAATGGTTCTCACACTGAAGTCATTGTGTGATTAAAATTTATATATATATACATATATATATATATATATATATTAACATTTGAGCAAGTTACTTTGCTCACCTCTAAGACCACCTGCTCCCCTATGCGAACCATCTTTTCAAGGTCAATTTGAAAGTAAGTATGTAATTTTATGAATATGAATTTACGAAAATTAAGGTTGGTATCCGTTATCATATCGAATTTCACTTTTGAACAATGCAAAGTTTATGTCCCAATGAATATCACCTGATAATAATTTGCATAAAGGAAGAAGTTAACCAAAGGACTCCGATTTGCGGTTGTAAGCTGAAATATCTGTATCAGTGATCCCTAGAAATATATATATATATATATATATATATATATATATATATATATATATATATATATATATATATATATATATATATATATATATATATATATTCAAATTAGACTATGGATTGATATCAGTTAGAGAACCATTGAGAGCCAGGAGGGACTGGACAACTATTTCGTTCTGGTTTGCGACTCATAGGCAGTACGTGCCCATTTCAGTTTGAACCCAGAAGCTTTGATTTACAAGGCAAGGTCATATACTATTCAGCTACTGGGACTTGATTCAATGGCCCATGAATCCTAAATTCAACCAATTCGTGGGGTCTCTCAAGTAGGGAGTGAGAATGAAGTTCTTGCTAAAGACGTTGGTTGGTAGTTGCGCTAAAATCACGAATTGATAGAAGTTAGAATTCATGGGTCACTGAATCGGGTCCCAGTGGCTGAGTAGCCCACGAGCTTGCTTTGTAACGGGGAGATACTCGGTTCAAAATGCAGCGTCTGCATATTTCCGATGAGTTATAAACTGGGATGTAACAGTTGTCCAATATTCCTTGGTTCTCAGCGTATCTGTAATTTATATTTTAGAGGCTGGTGGTATTGACGTTCACGGATAGTACGAAGTATACTAACACATGATCTAATATCCAAAACTTCTTTAGTATCCGTTCCGCCTGGATCAAAGGCAAAGCAAACACCAGAATTGACCGTCCAAATTACGAGTCATATTTCGAGACCAAATTGGAGTGCGAGATGACTGCTTAACTAAGTAGGGATCGAACGTGACACGACGGTGTACCGAATGGCATGGATGCTTGACTGGAAGCCTTCAGATAAACAAGTTGACTTAAACAGTGAGGGTCAGCATGCACTGTTTAGTGATAAATGCTGTGGCCAATAATTCTAGGGAATTACTTACCGCTGCAATATCAAACCGTGATCTTAGACGAAACAAACAGAATCCCTACAAGCCAATTATCAAACAGATACTTCGTTGTATTTGTCTAAATGTATGAAAATCAACTTAACTTAAATCTTGTAACTATTAAACAAACAAAAGATGAAAAGCGTTTTAATAGGAATGTAGATCATATAAGCACTTGAAAATGACTGTCACTGTTGTTTGGAATAGTTTCGAAGTAAAATTATTGTGACTGACTTTAAAGGTATTTGAAAAGTTATACATAGATTTCTACTATTCAGATTAGTTACTCCTTGATTTATTTAACTGATTATTTGTTTCTGTTTTAAAATATTTCATCAAATTCTACCATTTTCAATGAGAGGCTCAAGCCTAGCAAACCAATGCGTTATCGAGTTTAGTGTTGAAAGACTGAAAATAAAATGAGGCTTTGAATTTTGCTTTAAGGCTGCAGGTTTCTAACAACCTTGTTTGAAGTAGATATTTAAACGCAGATATACTCATATTCTAATTTTATGTCTCCATTTGTGCTAGGTGGTTTCAATCTATGTTATATGTGTTTAATAATATGTAAAAATATTTTCTCGATCACTGAAAATCCAGGATTGTGAAAACGAGACACGAATTTACTACTCTGAATTTGAAATTGAGCTTGATATATGGAACAAGATCCCACTTTTAATAGTGATATCAAGTTGTTCGGTGCTTTTATAAAGCTTAGAAACTAGATGATTCACCACACACACTTCCAGCAGCCTGTTGCAGGCACCCATCGACAGCTATTTTTGCTTTTTACTGAAGATAAGATTGCCGATCGGAAAGCATAATCACTAAGAAACTCCGGTAGTGCGAATCTGTTGCTTAACGAACATTCAGAAGGGATCAGAGATTTACCAGATGTACACTTGGGAGACATTCAGGTGACATGTGATTTTAAAGTGCAACACGACTAAGAAGCGGTGAGTCGGAAGTGTTAGGGTGATATAGGGGAGGTCATGTAAAGAAGAACTATGAATTATTTATTAAATACAATTACGATTGTACAGCTTATGAAATGGATCGTCGAAAGGAAACTTTTCTGTGCTGTCTACGTCCTTTTCTTATAAAGAATAAATTAAAGCGATTGCGCCGAAGTATAGCCAGTAGAAAGCGACGAGGGAGAATCGACTGAAATGAGGAGACGCCGCTTTATCCCTCCGTTTCACCTCCAAAGCAGCGAATGTTTAAGAATAAGAATAACAATTAAAAATAAATATTTTCAATAATTAAAGTACGCTTTTCCATTTGGCAGAATCTAACAGACGGATAAAGAGTGGATAATTTCACTAAATGAAATATGTGGAAATAAATTAAGAGACTGTAAAAGCATAAGCGAATGGTTTTGACAGATTGATAAAATATCAGAAGTTGGACGAATATTATTTTATCATAATAAGTAAGCGTTTTAATTTAAGCAGATGAAATGTATTTTAACACATGCTATTTAGTTTCTTGGCTGAAAATCGTACCTTAGCGTTACTTTACGCCATATCATACATTGGATTCATAAAACAATGTCAACTGTATATGGTATGGAACAAGTCGTGGATTATGGTTTAACCAAACAAAAATGATAAGAATTAGTCATTTATCATGAGAATAAGTGTAGTCTACCCCTGGATAAGAATTCGCCAAACATGAAAAAAATGTCTGCAAAAGTCTGAATGTCCTTTATGAAGTTTTAAGCCAGCAATCGAAAGACAATATATCGAAAGTATGTTTTTTTAGTGTAGTTTTCTCCATCTTTTGAAAAACTTAGGAAATAAAAACGCTTTGCGTGCATAACTCAATCGATTAACTTTAAAGATAAGACTAAATTATGTAAAGGTTTTTGGCAAACTTTTTGTGTTTTCAATTTTCATTTGTTGAATCTACCATTTAGTGAAGAAAAAAAATGATTGTAAATGTAACTAACTTTAAAAATAACGTTTATTGTTTTGACGAATTATCATCTTTTCATATCGAACATGAGGTAGGAGACTAACAATTCTAGTCTCTAATATAATTTTTTCTGTCTCTAGATGACAGCATTCTTAGGTATTTCAAATGTTCGTGTTTTGTATAAACAATAAAGTGTAATAACTCATTCAAAGTGTAAATAAACGGCAGACTAATGTTTCTCAATAAAAATGATCCAGTGACTTTAAGACTGTTTTGAAATTTCAATAGATTTACATATGTCCAAACTGTATTAAGTTCCAAGGAGAAGTAGTGATGGAAGTGTTAGACAAACAACACTAATTTGAGAATTATTTAATGTTCGAAGAAGACATAAGCGAAAAATATTGTTAAATGTTCCCACAGTAAAATTTAGAACAACACATTTAAGCGAACAATATTGTTTTCAATTAGATCTCATCAGGCTTAACTCTAATATATATAAGTTTACAAATAAAAATTCAAATATAAACCAATCATGGTGTTTTGTCTATAGGATAATACGATGGTGATTATAAATTGTGCAGTTAGTCATAATAGTGGTAATGATAATATTAATAATAATAATAATAGTAATAATAATGGTCTTATCAATAATAAGGATGAAAAAATGAGGCAATCTGTGATAACGCGAATAATAAAAAAAACACCAAAAGTTCACAAACCGGGTCTTCCTCTTCGCCCTGTTTTAGATATGTATAACTCTCCATTTCACGGAACAGCGAAGTGGTTAGTTAAGATCCTGGGTCCTTTGCACAGAGAAATTGTGCAACATAGAATTAGTGATGTTTTCGACTTTATTTCTAAAATATCCGAGACTAATGTGAGGTGTAAACGCATGTTATCCATGGATGTATCATCACTATTCACTAACGTACCGCTTTTGGAAACAGTGGATTATATTTGTCAAGAAATCACCGATAGGCAATTAGACTTAGGAATCCCCTTGTGTAGCCTCAAAGAATTACTTCTTAAATGCACAATGAATGTTCACTTCGTCTTCAATAATTCATACTATCGACAAGTAGATGGAATAGCTATGGGTTCACCATTAGGCCCAATATTAGCTGACTTCTTTCTCGCAAAACTTGAAAACGGGAAATTGAAGGATACCATCAAGGAGTTGGATATGTATTACCGATATGTCGATGATACATTTATCTTAGCTGATGAGAAGGTTAACACAGACGAATTGTTAATTAAATTCAACAACATCCACCCTTCGCTTACCTTTACTTGTGAAGAGGAGCAGGAGAATAAACTACATTTCCTGGATGTCTTGCTAAGTAGGAGAGAAGATGGGTCACTTGGGAGAAGTGTGTACAGAAAAAGCACATTCACAGGGCAGTACACACACTTCCTTAGTTACGTGCCCATTAAATATAAAAGGAATCTTGTAAAATGTCTCGCGAGCAGAGCAAGGAAGATATGTACGGAGGACCTCTTACAAAAGGAATTTGAATATATTCACGATTCCTTGACGGAGATGGGTTATCCGAGTAGTTTCATAAAGAAACATATGAAACCATCAGAGAAGAAACCTGTGACTCTGACTGCACATAAGAAACCTCTATTTATTAAGTTACAATTTAATGGGGACTTATCTAGTGAGATTCTATTCCAAAGACTTTCAAGGAGCATACGTAGAACATTTTACGCAGCACACCTATGTTTGTCATTCTCTAGCCGACGAATGATTGGGACGCAAACGAAGGATAAGCTTGATAGTTTTGCCACATCTATGTGTATTTATCAATTCAACTGCACCTGCGGTGACAGTTATATTGGGCGTACTACTAGACAGCTTAGCCAACGTGTTAGTGAACATCTCCCATCGTGGTTTGGCAAAGGACAGACAAAAACAATCCGAAGCTCAATTCTGTCACATCTAATTGATAGTGGTCATGTAGTCGATAAAACGAAAGCCTTCAAAGTAATTCATCGTATCCCTCCGAATCTTTCTAATAGACTTCGTATTCGTCTACTGCACACAGCTGAGGCGATAGGCATTCGAACTATTAAACCTAAACTATGCATTCAAAAGAAGTTCGTGCAGCCATTATCCCTCCCGTGGCCTAATAAGACATAACCAACGAAAGACTTCTACACCACCCTTTATTTATATTTCCAACCCCTTTCTTATCATCCCTTAATCTTATCTTATATTCATTATAAACGTGTTTCATTTCCTTCCCCTACAATCTAACATTACGTAATCGGTTCATTTGTTTTTACTAGCCTTTATCGACTACTTCCACCTGAACAATTGTTTGTTTAATCATACTGTTTTTCATTATTTTTTTATTTTTATTTTTTATTTTTGATTACAGCTTGATTCCACACCGTATTTTTGGTACAAGTATGGAATTTTCAGCATGGATATCGGTAGCCCAAATTTTGCAGGCCGACCATAGATATCAGGTGCCCGTCGGCAGGGGATCAAACCTTGGACCATGTGCATGGTTGGCGAGAGTCCTAACCACTGGGCCACCGACGGACACAAAATTATTCGTGTTATCACAGATTGCCTCATTT
Source organism: Trichobilharzia regenti (assembly GCA_944472135.2). Classification (NCBI taxonomy): domain Eukaryota; kingdom Metazoa; phylum Platyhelminthes; class Trematoda; order Strigeidida; family Schistosomatidae; genus Trichobilharzia; species Trichobilharzia regenti. Next base: position 98,175,036 of record OX235262.1, on the reverse strand, counting down.
TTTCATCCTTATTATTGATAAGACCATTATTATTACTATTATTATTATTATTAATATTATCATTACCACTATTATGACTAACTGCACAATTTATAATCACCATCGTATTATCCTATAGACAAAACACCATGGTTGGTTTATATTTGAATTTTTATTTGTAAACTTATATATATTAGAGTTAAGCCTGATGAGATCTAATTGAAAACAATATTGTTCGCTTAAATGTGTTGTTCTAAAAATATTGTTTTCAATTAGATCTTCATCAGGCTTTACTCTAACTTACATAGATTTATATATAAAATTTTTAACCAATGACGGTGATTTTGTGGATCAAATAATAATAATGTGGTAAATATTTTGAACTTAGTTAATAACGATGATTATAATGATAACAAAATATTGATAATAAGGTTTATGCGGGTGGCGGTGAAAATAACAAAGGTGGTGATATATGTATATGTAGACAATTCAATAAATATTAGAAAGAAGAGAATACGAAGTTCAGCAAAGATATCTTTTCAGCGATTTCATTCTCAGAAGCTGTACAAACGCATTTATATAGGTTATCTTACATAGATACAGTTCTTACTTCTTTAATTCCACATAGTAACGAAGGTGATAATAATTTTTAGCTTGATATGAAAGTTTGAAGGTACGAATATAGATTACAAGCGGCTTAGAGACGAGATTGCATACGATTAGAAAACAGTTATAACGTATGCAAAATTAATATTTGATAACTGGAGAAATAATTTTAAAGTCGAATAAAAGGTGATAATTGTTTTCAACTTGATATGAATTACAAGAGGCTTAGAAACGCAGGAATAGAACGAATTACAGGTGTGAACAAAATGAGCATGAAAACAAATTGAAATCAAAATTTTCAACTTGAAATGTTATTTAGGAGGTGTGAATATAGATTACAAGAGGCATAGCAACAAAAATTACACAGGATTCTAAACGGATTACAAGAGTGATCAGGAGGAGCATGGAAACAAACTTAAAATAAATAGTTTTATAACCGAAAGTTTGAAATAATAATTTGACCTTGAAATGAAAGTTAGGAGGTGCGAATATAGGTTACAAGAGCCTTAGAAACACAAAAATTGCACAGGATTAAGGATTCAGTAAATAAATTGGGTCAAATCTTAAAAGTTACGTGATACTAAAGGTGAAGTAGACAGATAATCAGAATTTGTAAAAATATCATTAGAGTACGAAGAAAATGGAAAATAAGAAAGAGTGGGAGGATTTTAATTAGAATTTACCCATGCCAAGGGAGAGACAAAGATAGAACAAACTTCTTTTGTATACAAAGACTAGGATTATTCTCTCGAATTCCCATAGCTTCGGCTATGTGTAAAAGACAGATTCGAATTCTGTTCGAAAGGCTCGGTGGAATGCAATAGATAATTTTGAAGGCTCCACTTGGTGTCCGTCATCAATCAAATGAGCCGAAACAGAACTTCTCATAGATTTTAACTTTTTCCGAACTATGAAGGAAGATGCTCATTAATGCGTGCATGTAATGATCATGAGTAAGGAGGAGAAAATGGTAGTAATTTTTTGAAGAGACATTCGAACATTTCTAATAGAAAGTGTACCTCTTATCATTCTAAAGGTTATTATTCATTTTCTATTTATTTTATTCCTTTACGTTTTCAGTGGAACATAGGGCTTCAAGCTAGAGCTGTGAAGTTTCGGTAGCAGTGGACTTTAATTTTATGGGATGGGGTTGCTAGCCTCTTGCCCAACCTTCCCTGTTTACCATTTTGATTACTGGCTTAGTGGGATGAAGGACTACATCCGCCGAAGAATCGAACGCCGAACCAAATGCGTGGTTGGTGAGCATCCTAACTTTGTGCCACGGACGCTGTTTAAAGATATCCTTCTTAATATTAAAATGGCATGTACTCAGGATACTTGATCTGAGAGACCACATGTGTATGTCCATTTCTGTTTATGATAAGTTGAAAGGCCTTCATTTTAAACTTGGAACGATAGGATTAATTGTTGGTAAGATCAATTAGAATGTGATTAAATGTTTAAGGAAGTCATCTAGTTGCTTGAATTTGGCTTTCGAGAAGAAATCAAAGACAGAATATACTTAACTGAGCTAATTAATTTTACTTTAACTGATCGATGCTTTGTGAGAAATAATGTTTAGTAGTATAATTTTGGCCTCTTCATGTTTTGAAGGGGAATCTGTTTGATAAAAGAAGAGGAATTTACATTTGAATCACAGTGATTCAAATTGTTATCTAAAGCTTTTTATTGGTAGATTATTTAGGACTTGAACATCCCTCATCTCTTGAACAGATATCTTTTGAAATAATGGGGAATATTTATTCGCTTACAGAATTTTGATCATGACTACTTGTTTTTGAAGTTATGACATTTCGCTTTTTCTAATTCAACAGTTGAAATAGTGCTTGAGAAACAGCTGATAATTTACTAATGTAATAAGTATTATTTAAAATCCATCCGTTCAGATTAGTTTCTGACATAACGCACTACTTTCAAAATATTTTATAAAAAGAGCGAAATTAGCGACTTGAAAATGTATTCAAGATTTGCAATTTTCACAGTTTCAAGTACAATTTCACTAAACTTTCCAATGGAAACCGTGACTGTTTAGATCACAGTATGTGTCATAAACTGCAACCAAGAAAGTGAGTGTTTAGTGACCAGGTCGAGGTGATGTAAAGACCGGACAGGATCATTTCAGACCACCTGAATTCCTAGATGTCAAACAAATCTCAGCCACAAGTGCTCCTTTAACCAATTTTCCTAAAGCTAGAAGAACAAGATTTGTCGTTAAAAACAAGGTGAACAGACAATAATGATGTGAAACAGAATACAGTTATGTTGTTCACTGTATGGTTGTTATTAGGGTGGGGTGACATTATTCACTATTTCCTCTGTTCACTTGTAGTCATTTTATAGCAAGTGATTCAGCAATGTGAAATGAAGTGAGATATCTGAGTCAGCTGTAGTTTTCTGTGTCATCATTTGACTCTTTATTTTCTACAAAACTACGGTAACTAATTTTATTTCTGACTAACAAGTAAAACTGTGTAGTCTTATTCTGATTATTTCGAAGACTTACAAGCGAAAACCGACAAACTGGTCGAAGAAGCAGGTAGTGAAGACAGGACTCCAGGTGAACATAGACAAGACGGAGGTTTTGAAAATAACCAACCAACAACAACAACAGCAGCAATATCCAGCGCCAATCACCATCAACGAGAGGGATTTGAAGGAGGTTACTTCATTCTCTTATCTACGGAGCATTGTCTCAACTAGAGGAGGAACGGACAAAGATGTCAAATCGAGCGAGAATCGAGAAGGCGAGAAACACATTCATCAATCTGAAACCAATCTGGAAATCTTCGTCACTCAGCCAGCATCAACAACAAAATTCGGTCGGATTTTCAGTACAAACGTCAAGTCAGTCAGTCTTTCTATACGGATCAGAAACTTGGCGGGTGGGTCACAAAGAATATTTCTAACCGCCTGTTGCAGACCTTTATCAACCCCCAACTGTCTTCGCTCTATACTGAAGATCAAATGGCCGGTCTGGAGAGAATCACCAACAAGAAACTAAGGCTGGGAACAAACAAAACAAGAACCAATTGCCAACCAACAAATATGGAGGGGAAAGTGGAGATGGATTGGACATTCGCTAAGGAGGCCGCTGGATGACGTCGCACAAGCTTCAGGCCATTGCTCGAGTGGAACCCGAAAGGGAAGCGGCGAGTAAGTCGTCAGTGGAAGGGTGACATGGAGGAGGTGGTGTGAAGAGGAGTTGAAAGAGTATGGACTAAGATGGATGCAGGTGAAAAGTACAGTAAAAGGAAGACAGAAGCAAGTGGAGGCGTGCAGTAGAAGCCTTATGTCCCACTGGGAACCCAAAGGAACCATAATAGTATGATAACAATATTCTGATCATTATATGTTTACTTTAGACTGTTTGTCACTGGGGAGACGCCTTTAAACGAAACGTCAACATATCGTGCTGGGAACCTTATTCACCTTGCTTTGTGAAAGCCCTTGGAGTTTATTTACTCAAAATTCCAAACACAATCAACAATAGAATGTTGAACAATCTTTAGAAACCAACCACCTTTTCCCCGGATTCAGTTGAAATAAATTACCTAACACTCTGATCAATTAAGTTAATTCATTAGCGTGTTAAACAGTGATTACAATATTTTAAAACGGTATTTAATTCAAGATTTCTTTGTGTTTAGTTTTTTTAAAAGAAATAATTTTCTTCTCCCGTTTTACTGCTTTGTCACCTTGTTATCATATTTTTGTCGCATTCATGTGATTTATCAGAGGATAGATTTCTTAATTTCCGTTGATAAAAGCGTATTTCTAAAAACATAAGATGCTGTAGTTATATTGCATTCTTTTATCTAATTTGGTGTGTTATCACGTAGACATTTATGCATAGATTTGTAAATTTATGTTTTATTAGTTGTTTAAGACTTCAGTAGTACATAGTACAGCTACCAATGCTTTAGTTAGGCATATAGGCTGTTTGTATAAATAATGTAAATATTATTTTCTTGATGAGGCAAGCTTTAGTAAATTGGTCAATAACAGTTACTGTAGTAATCTTATGTTGTCTTAAAACCATTAGGGATGTATTCAGTAATTAAGAGGGGAAACAAATGAAAAGATATGCACTAGAGTTAGGATAAAGTTTTAAATGTCCTTCAGCATAAAAATCACAGAATATTAGTGTTTTACCGTTACCAGTCGTATGCTCTGTAGTCACCAGTATCGTGACAGTGCACAAGACACTTGTAAGTTAAAGATAAAGCTACTTTTTTTTTACAATTTGTAAACAATTTACCTGAGATAGATCACCAATACAATACACTTTGCATTAACATTTATAAATTTTGTTAAATTTAGATACCCTTCTAGTAATAATAATCTACTTGATTCCAAAAACAGTACTTATAATACAGAATGGACTCCTCAGCTTTTGTAAAAGTAGTGAGAATTCCATTCTGTATTATAAGAAATGTTTTCCTGGAGAAAATAAACTGTGTATCTCTCAAAATCCAGTTCACTTCAGAAGCAGAATCAGACGTCGGTGAACTACCATTTCTAGACTGCCTAGTTAAGAGAAGGGAAAACGGACATTTTAGTATATCCATATTCAGGGAGAAAACCCACTCCAATAAATATTTAGACTTCAAACCATCACACCCCATCAGCGCAAAGATTTCAGTTGTTTCAAGTCTTCTTAGACGAGCGCACTCTTTAATAAAGGATGAGAAAGAAAAAGAAGCATAAATATCAAACACTACTGAAACTCTCAAGGAAAACAATTACCCAAAAAACTTCGTCAACAAAATCAACACAGACATTAAGTATGGCCGAAAACGCATTCCGAGAACATGGACATCAACAGTCGTCATTCCATATAGAGCAGAGACGTCAGACGATATCAGAAGATTACTTATCTCGACATTAGAGTTTTCTTCAAAACATCAGACACATTCCGAAACAACCTTGTCCATATGAAAGACCAAACCCCGAAAGATTCTCTATCTAATTGTGTCTATAAAGTAAAATAAGTGGAATGTGATGCAGTCTACATCGGACAAACATCTCGAGAAATCAAAATCAAAAGAAGTGAACGCTGTAGAGCATCTCTTCAACCTTCGAGAAATCTGGTTAAACTACGAAAGCTTGAAAAATCATCAACCATAGGTCTACACGCTATAGAATCAGACCACGAAATTGATTTTGACAATTTTGAAATAATTGAGAAAACTTCAGAAACCACAAAAAAGTCTAATATCAGAAGAACTTCATATCAAGTGGAATCCAAATTGTCTGAATAGAAATGATGGACTACAACAGAATCTGACATGGTTAAAACACCTCTCTCCCCTCCCCAACCGAGTGACAAAATCAACACGAATGTGATAAGCAAGTTCACTATGTAAACATACACTACTTTTATAATGTTACACACTGATCAAATCCAACAATCTATACTTGGTTTTGTTATCTCTACCAGTTGACCACTTTGACAACGAAAAACGACTCCAGAGAGACGAACAATGATTAAGTTAGTAAATTTTGTTTTAATATCATAACAGATATACTGTTACCTTTGATATTTAGTTTAATGATCTTCATTGTTATTCTGACTTTCAATATGTCTTTTTAAGTTGACCTAAGTCTATTTTCTCACCCCTTAACTCTTTGCTATATATATGTTGAGATTTTATAAATTCCGATTAAATAATAATACTTAGATAAAGCTATTAGCATTAAATAGCGAAATGTCAGTAAAAACAATATCGTTTTGTTTTTTTTGTTTGTTTTTGAAAACCTTTCAGCTTATTCCATTCAATCTAAGCCTTTATAGACGAAAAGTGAAAACTAACTCAATCTGTATGATTCATAAAAGACAGATGTTTCGAATATTCATCAAAAACTAATTCAGGAAAATCTTATCGTAGTTGTCCAGCAGTAGCCAAATCCAAAACTCTATGGATCATGATACCTCACTGTTACCAAAATGATTGCCTTTATGAATCTGAGCTTTGTTTTTGTTGTTGCCGAGGAAACTCACAGGTTGCAAACATTTTTACTCATAAGCTGTTATATATATATATATATATATATATATATATATATAAATTTAGGCTACTGCAGTGTACATTTATTAATTCAGTCTGCTTTATTAAAGTTCTTCACCTATTTATAGTTATTGAAAACGTGCTTTCTTAAAATTTTGAGTCTTTTGAGAATTTCGACCAGCAGTTATTTGGGGGCGAAAGAGAACCAATCAGTTTCTCAATTTTTAACTCTAAATCTGTTCTGGTTACCATGGTACATGAGATTCATTAATTAAAATGAAATTAAAAAAGATAGAAAAGAACATGAATTCAAAGTATGCGCAAATTAAAGATGAAGACCTGAATTTTTTACTTGTTCCTTGGATTTTTCATTTCTCTTTATTATTAATTCCACTGTTACTTTTATTTTCACTGTGTTCCTTTATTAATTCAGTTTTATGCTTTGTTAATTTGATATCATAGTTTTAGACTGTATGTTGGAAAAGGATTTTAGTCTCATAAAACTATATAAAATTAGATTCCTTATATAACATCTCGATTGAGATTTTTGTTTCGTCTTTAATTGTGTACCACAATATATATATATATATATATATATATATATATATATATATATATATATATAACACAATAAGTCATTTGGCAGTTTACTGATGAGTTGCTACTTGACTGCATATACCATGGTACAGCTTTAGTTGGTAAATTTATGTTGAGGATGCAAAAAATCCTACTGCGTTCTGAAATGTCTTCTTTCCTCATGACCTAATGAAGCAGAATCACTAATTATCATTTTGAAGGTAAGAGAATTTGGGAATTTCGGAGAGAATAGGATCCACATTTGCCAAACAACTAATGTGAAAGATTGTGTTAGAAACACTTTACGGATAGAAAGAAAATATTAGATGATTACAGACTAAAAGGAATCCGAAAAGTAATTTGAAGTATATTTATTCCACTGTTATATTGAAAGAAGTTAACCAGTTTCAAGATGTCTTTCGTTCAGTATAAAATCAATAATTAGTTTCTTATTGTCTCTGAGTTACTAAATATAGTTTGAAGCTGAATTTTTCAGTCTTTTTAGAGTCTCATAATTATATTAGACGGAATACAGTCCGCATTGTCGGAGATAATATCTGGTTGAATAAATGCTTCTGACTGTCCTACATTTTTTCTTAAGAATGATTTTTCTGACAACCTTTTTCTAACAATTAAAGGTGGATGTTAACCAACTCACAGTTTCTTTTACAGTTGATTGATTTGAAAAGTGCGGAACTAGACAGAAGAAAATTTACTGGAAAAACATCTTTCAAACTACGGGCTGTATCACTAATTAGTGAAATCAATACATTGGGAAAGGAAGTTTTCAATGTTTAAGTTAACGAAAATGTTAACTGCTCGTGTATATTCAATGGTGATAACAACTTTTCAGTTACCATTCTGTTCTTTTTATCACTGTCTTTCCTTTCTTCTTGTTCTTTGCCTAAGGCGTAATGTCTACAAGCTCCAAATACAAAGATTCAAAAAGCATATTTTGGTCATATAAGCTATCTGGATTCTTCACAATCCAGTGCGTCATGACTGATAAATAAATTGGTTTTACAGGCTTAATATGAAGGAGTTCAGAAGCAGGTAATTTGGACAGACTGGAAGATAGTGACGGATAGCTCTTTTCATTCATTTATTATTTGAGTTAGACCACGGACTGATACCAGTTAGAGAACCATTGAAAAGTAGGGAGTACTGGACATCTGATTCATCCGAGTATGGGACACTCTGGTGTGCAGTGAGTCTATAACTGATATCACTCCGTGATCTAACTCAAAAAATCAATCAAATCCTTACAAATTAACTCTTGAAAATTCATTCACTAACCTTATATTCTTTCTGTCATAGACTTATTGCACACGATACCTTGAATATGATATAGGATAAAGATAAATTTTTTCCAGCTTTTATTAGTTAGTATAAGCTTTAAAAGATTGAAAGTAAAGGTTGAATTTATCAGTTATTTTGGAGAAGTGAATTTCAATAGATGAAATATTTAATTGGTGGATGGTTACTAGCAGTGGAATCCAGGATGCGCAATTCGTCCTATTTGAGACTAGTCACCATCCACCAATTAAATACCAACTAAATGCCCAGACATCGTTGAAGCATCTGCATAAGAAGCCGACATGTCAACCTGAGACCAAGCACTTCGGTCCAATCAGTCGACGGGAAAATCTCAAATTCAATAAAAGATGAAATATTTATTGTTTTTCTAATGAGTCTACTAGAACAGTCAAACAAAATGCTCATAATTTAGTGTCCATCTTTAAAGAATTGATATATTATTATGTATAAGGGAACAGTAAGTACAGATTATGTTTTGTTTACCTAAGGCAAAATAAGTGCCTTGTTCTATCGTGCAATATTCGGAACTCATATATACATATTAAACACGTGTAATCTTTCTTTCTACAGATCTTGAAAATGCACGCTAACTAAGAAAGCGTGCTATGGTGAAGTATCTAGAACGAACATTATTTCAAAATCTGGCGAAAATTTCTATTCAGACATTTAGAAGACAAAAAGAATTTTGAGCATAGAATATTCTTTTCAGTAACTTCTTCGTATGACTGCGATTTTACATATATGTATATGTATAGTATTAAAGAACAATTGTTACTGACAAGGATGGAGTCATTAAAATCAGTGGAATTACAGTTCAAAAGCAAATATAAGTGATAATGAGTACGAAAAGTGTAATACCAAATTGAAAACCAGATAAACCTAATGAAATTTATGCTACAACTGAAAGTAGTTAAAAAATAGTGGCTAGTGTGGGAAAAGCATTTGAGCAAACGTCTTCTAAACACAAAGTAGGCTTACAAGGGTGGATTCCATTGACTTTAGTAATACGTATAAGACGAAACTTTTAAGTGAAACTGAGATTAGTCAGAAGAGAGTTGATAACTTTCAAAGCATCGTTAACATCGACTTTGTATTCAGTGTATATAAGATGACTTAAAACAGCCTGGGACGATGTTCCGAAGTCCAGTGATAACTATGCCTAATTGTACGCCCAGTGTAAATGACCCCACAGAAGAAGCTAAACTGATAGATATACATACAGAAGGCGAAATTAAGTAGTTTATTCCTAACTTTCGAGCTTAAAATAGTAGTTTTGACAAAATGGGATGTGTGCAGCACTGGATGCTCTTTTCGCTTCATTCCTCCAACCTTGTGTTAGTATTTCACTGATTTTATCATCCAAAACCTGAAGTTTTAGGAGCAAGGTCTTCTTCGGGACTGTTGATACGTTAGCCTGACTTAGCTTTAAATTTGCATTTTTCTAATGAACGTATCTGGAAAACCATTTTCACTTAATAATTGTTTCATAATACTGAGTTCTTCAATAAGGAATTCATGGGGACAGATTGTCGTTATTCTGTGTACTAAACGTACTATTAAATTGTGTTTAAATTTTAAAGGTAAAAAGCTCAAAAATGGCTACACTCACCAGTCCATTCGGGTATTCTATATATGCACCTTTGACAGCGTCGATAGAGAGGTGATTTGGCAACTACTTCACTACTACAGGATGCCACCGACAGTTATACATCTCATCCAACAGGTGTACGACAATTCTGCATGACAAGTAATCCACAACGGGAAATTTACTGAATTCTTCGAAGTAAAGACGGGAGTATGACAAGGCTGCCTACTATCTCCAATTATTTTCTTGAATGCAGTAGACCGGATAATGCGACAGACAGCTGGTAGCGAGGAAACAGGCATAAAATGGACCCACACAAAAAACTTGGAGGATCTGGACTTCACCGATGATATATATGTCTGATTTCCCACAAACTGGAAGATATGCAAGTGAAAAGCAACAAGTTGGCAGAAGAAGCATCAAAGATAGGACTTCAGGTGAACATAGATAAAACAGAGGTGATAAAGATTTCTGGCCATCACCAACAGCAATAACAACAGAGAACAGTCAGCATAAGTGGGAGGAACCTGAAAGTAACAACCCCCTTTACCTACCTACCTACCTAGGAAGCATCATTTCAACTACAGGCGGAACAGACGAGAATATCAAAGCCAGAATCGGAAAAGCAAGACAAGCTTTCATTACTCTCAAGTCTGTGTGGAGGTCAACATCACTCACCATCAAAAACAAGATCCGGATTTTCAACTCCAATGTGAAGTCAGTACTACTTACTACACGGATCAGAGCCTTGGCCAGCTCGTCATAAAGAGCACCTCAAACAATCTACAGACCTTCATTAACAGTTGTCTTCGCTCAACACTAGTCAAGATGAGATGGCCGGCCAGAAAAGATCAGCAACAGGGATCTCCGGCAATGAGCGAACCAACTCAACAGGAACCGATTGTGAAACAAATAGACAGGAAGAAATGGAGATGGATTGGCCACACTCTGAGGAAACCATCAAGTGAGTGACATCACTAGACAAGCCATTGCTTGAGTGGAACCCGACAGAATGTGAAGCAGCGAGTTGGTCGTTAGTGGGAAGGTGACTTGGAGGAGGTCATGTGAAGAGGAGATGAAAGCATGTGGGCAGACTTGTAGCGGGTTGAAAAAGTTGGCAGAAAACCGAAGGCGATGGAGATGAGAAGCTGAAGCCCAATGTTCCTCTAGGAATTAAAGGAAATAATAATTTAATAATACTGCAATGCCCTCTTGTCTATTCATATAGACAGTCTAGAAATGAAATGCCAGCGTTTCTTTCTTTCTGGATGGTAAGACATACTGCGGATAAGGAAGATATTTGGAAAAATCTTCTTTGCTCAAACTTTTTTTCATTTTGAAATCTATCTGAGAGCATCGATTAGTTAGAGGATGTTTGAAAACTAGGACGAACGGTACATATACCGGATGTCCTAATAACAAGAGTTAACTGTCAACATTTCAGATTTACTTAATTCTATTGATAGGTTTTATGAGATTATTTTTCTTTTTTGTGTGGACCACAAATAAGTGTTGTTTACTAAAATGCTGTTTCCTATGCCTCTTCACGCAGAAGTATGCTTCACTTGAAAAGTTCTACTATTTAAAAAAATAACCCAACATACCGACCCACTGGAACTGAACTAAATGATACTTTTCAATTGTGTTACACAAATAAACTGGATAAAAGATAAATTGATTTCGTTTTTCTTCATTTTCATCATAAAATGTGTTACAAAAGGTATTAATCTACAGATATTTCTTTATGAAACCGTCGTTCTGGGACTGAAATATACTCTTGAAGAAAAGATACATGTATTACGGCTATACTTTTGTCGGACAAATGGATGCTGTAAATTGCAAAGCGTTAATTGATTTAGAAATTTTGAACTTGAATAGAGACTATGGATATGAAAAAAGCCTTACATGTACCAAAAGATATCTAAGACTAAACATGTTATCAATTTAGCCAGCTAGCTATATCATCAGAAATTTGAATGAAAATGCCTTGATGCAAAAAGAAATTATTTCTGAACAGATAGAAATAGAAAACATTATTGTTTTCTAGGTGTTTGTCTGCATATTTCCTCTTATGTACATAACTGCATATGTAAAAGATAGATATACATCTGTCATGGCGATTTATCAGTAGGAAGATTATAAGTATGCGAATAGTGAATTAATTCATAATTACAGTGCTAATAATAGAACTGTTGATAATATGCGTTGATGAGAATAACGAAAACAAAGTGTCTGCACTAACATATGTTCAGAAGATAGCGATACTATCTTATCTTATTATCTTGTTAGTTTACCAAGTGTTGATCTAAAACAGGGAAGTGATAGAATAAGCAGATTTTCAATGAATGTATGATTAGAATATCAAAGCAGTAAGAGAACATATCAAGATAGAACGCCATTTAACTAATTAGATCATTTTCAGCAAAAGTTGAGACAGTAGTCAGACAAATCTTTTTGGGACTTGCAGTTGAGAACTTTTGGTTTAAAGATTGATCATGAACTGATCACGAACTGATAACTGAACAGCTGCCTCATCTTTGTTTAGGACTATAACAATATGCACCCATGACGCCACCGGGAATCGAGCTCGAAACCTCTACATTACAAGGTGAGCTCGCAGACGCTCTAGCAATCGAGACGAAAACCAGTGACACGTCAGTTTTTACCTACACCGATTTGCGGGAAAAAGCACAACCACCAGCTAATGTAATGGGTAAATATTTGCCTTCACGCCTAAATTGGTTGACAAAGCTGGTCATGACATCCCACTATCGCCTCAGGCGACTTCCTCCAAAAGCAAGTCACAAGTGAGTATTGGACTGATTTTCAAGCGCTTGTTTTCCGTGTAAACCAGGTGAGATTAAAATGAACTTCAAACGGATTCTGACCTTGTTTCAAGGAAATGATAGAAGATGTGTTTTTGTAAACACAACGATTTAGTTGTCTAGTTTTATCTTGAATGTAATTTTTTCACAATCACAGGTGAACTAATAATTACAGAAAGTTAGATCGAATTTTATCAGTTAGATGTAATCTTTTTTAATCTAATTGTTTTCTTACCGCTTTTACAGGAATAACACTGTTCATAGAATAAAACTGCTTGAATTCACAAGACTGTATAGTTATTCTACATTAAAAATTACTTACTTTGGAATAAGTGCATTGTCTTCAACATGAGCTATGAATCGTATAAATGTATCAGTATTCTCTGAGATGGGTGGTTTGAGTATGAAGCTTTCATTCTTTCATTCCTGACATCTTCAGCCTTGACATCGATATCACTTCACACTGAAGCTCTGTAATTAAAGCATATAGCTGTGAGAACACAACTACACCAAAATGATCCACTTGACCTACCAACATTCTCTGTCTCCATGACTCTTTTCAATGAATTCAACAGTTGATAGTAGCTAACAAATGAACAAATCTCTTCCAATTTGAGTTTTTATTGAATTTATTTTCTAAGTAAGTTACATAAAAGCATGTTACTTAGTAAATTCAAAGTTCAGCCGAACGTTTTACAGATGTGAAGTGACTAAATTTCTGTAAAAAAGGAGTGGAAAAGACATTGAATAAAATTAGAGTATCAATCTGGTTGCTTACAGAACAAAATTTATCAAAGACATTGATTAACACTGTTCAACTCGTAGGTCGTAATGACCTTCTGTACTTAATTACTGATTATGAAAAATACATTTCAGTCGGATTGATGGTCTCATCGCTTAATTCAGTGTGTCGTATGAGTTTAAACATGTGCCGTGACTGAAAATCTATGACTGTTTGTCAGAAAGCCAAATAATACGGAATGTATACTGATGATTGCCCTAAACAAATGAAGTCAAACAGAATAACAATATTTGTGAACTAAAATTTTCACTAAAGCACGTGGGTCAATGGTTTTTGCCCGCCAATTTCAAATAATGGAAAATCCAGAGATATAACTTAAAACAGAATACCTTCACAACCGGTTTCTACAGTTAACGAATAAAATCGAGGCGTCAGTTCAACGGTGAGATGCACACATAAATTCGAAAAAGTCCGTTGTCAGGTATATTGTTCGTTTGCTGACTCTCAGAGTTAAAGACCCCATGATTAGATTTTAAATACCCTAGGTTATTCTTCTATAAGTGCGTCGGTGGTACAGTGGTTTGGACTCTCGCTGACCATGCACACGTTCCGAGGTTCGATCCCCTGCCGACGCACACCTGATGTCTACGGTCGGCCTGCGAAATTCGGGTTATCGATATCCATGCTGAAAATTCCATACTTGTTCCAAAAATACAGTGTGGAATCAAGTTGTAATAAAAAATAAAAAAAAATAAAAATAAGTTTATGCAGCAAAACTGCAATCAATGTTATTATTGTTTTCATTGTTTTACCCAGGTTGTTGAAAATGCTAAACTTTCTATGTTGTTTTAACTGAATCTGTTTTTTGAAGCACAAGATCTATAAATTTAACTTTTAAGTAAATTAACTTGTCTTTCAAAATTTTAATTGCAATGAATTTAGATAACCGGAAATCAAAACAGAAAGTGCTATTAATTGAACAATGTTCAGAAAATCAACTTTTTTTAATGTAAAAGCAGTTGTACACTTGATTTCCAGAATTAGCAAGCACTTCATTTTTAAGTTATGTTCACTTTCAGTTTGTTTCACTACTGTTTTTAGGGGAAGGTTAATAATCTCTGCGCATATCGTGAAGTGATTGAATAACTTAATATTAGCATTGTTGCTAAGTTACGTCTAAATTTAAACCAGATTCAGTGGAATGATGATTAAGTTTCAAATGTCACAAAGAACGAGAAGTATTCTAAAGTCCATATAGTTAAGCAGCATTTAAAATCAAACATTGCGGTGATTGATTTAATCTCTACAGTTGACATAATTGCAACTCTTGGGTATCTCTGAGATCTTTAAATTCTATCTGAAAATGTACATAATGCCATATGGCGTTGATAACACGAAGTTCATTTTCATTTTCAGCATGAAATACACTTACACAATCAATTTTCAAGAATGAACAGAATACAAGCTGCTCAATTTTGTTTACATCTTTGTTGAACATACCAGTCACAAATGTTTTATTGGTAGATAAACATATTTTTATTGGCTTAGTAATTGTTGTTTTGTAACTGGTAATTTGATTTTCGAACACTTCTTTTATTTGCTGTGCACTTGTGGTAAGTGGATAATTTCTGAAGTACATAAGTAAATTTACATAGAAGGAATAAAATTCCTGTTAAATGCAGGTAAGGGAAAAATCTAGATGCAAAGTTATTCTTGAAATTCTATCTGAAATGCTGTTACACAGAAAAAAGCACTTACTGTTAAGAACATATCAGTACAATTGGAAGAAAATGGGATGAATAAGTTTTCTCTCGATGTTTTGATTATATGAGTAAAATCAAAATATCAGAATTTGTACTCCTGGATTTCTTTTCATTTCACTTGCTTACATTAGTTAAGCATTCAGATTCATTTTTAGGTGGATCAAAGAATCGCTATCAGAGAAAATTTGATCTCTTAATTTCCAAAATCCCGGGAGGAAATACCAGGGCGTCGGTGGCATGGCGGTTAGGACGCTAGTCGACCATACAAATGGTACGGGTTTCAACCCCCGTCCGACGCACGCCTTTACGTCGCTAAGCCAGAAATAATGCTGGTAAAGACGAAAGGCTGGGCATGAGGCTAGCAAACTCAAAGCCACTAGCTTGAAGCCCTATGTTCCAGCGGGAAACGTGAAGGAAAGAAAAAAAATAAACAGTACAAAACTCAAGGAAAATTAATTGTCCAGTAAACGTGTCACTAAATAGCACAAAAATGTTCTACAAGTTGTACTTACTGCCTGAGTTAATATTTTGAAAGATATGTTAATAATGATAGTGGGAGGCTCTCCTATAAGCCTAATTTTAGTTTAATTTCTGATAAGACCACTTATAGCATAACAGAATCTATATGAATTGCTAAGAATGCATATTGTTTCATGATTGCTTTCCATATGGTGGAACTTGAAGGTTTAATTGAAGTGAAATCTTTTTCATTTTCATTCTCCTAACACTTCCAAGAGTCTGATGGATGAATAGTTTATATGTCTATATTAGAAAGTTTTATACTGTTTTTTAGTCAGAGTCACTCTACTTCACACAGATGAACGTTCTTCGACATTTATATGCTCTGTCGTTCGTTTCTAAAACTTTCTTCATTTTGTTTGTTAAGAAAACTATGATCGACTCTAGACTAAATTCTTCAGTAAATAATACTAATTAGATGCGACGAAATTGGTGCATGAAGATGAAACTGTTCAGGATTGTACATAAAGAATGATAAAATCTCTAACTGCAGCATTGGGTGACGCGTGTGTGAATCTCAGGAGGGACATGGGTTCCTTCAAGGTTGCAGATTCGCCTTGCTGACGAGCGCCAACTAACACGAAACCTAGGTCCTGGGCTTCCGGCCAATCGCCTCCAACTGCCTAATATCATCAAATCAATGTGCACCATGTTGGTAAGCCACCTAAAATGGTGGCGAAATTGCAAACGTGACTGATAGAATTCAGTCTGCACCAAAGAGAGGACTAGACGCGTCACATTAGTTACTAGTGTCCAATCAAATCGTAAAGTCTAACAATTCACTTTGTTTTCGATAGCTCTCAAAATCACCTTACTGTCTTATGAACTTTATTTCTATTATACGTTTGTTTGGAATGCCTTTCTTTGTATTGGTGGCACAGCGGCAGAGTGCTCCCCCACCACACAGGTGGTTCGGAGTCCAATCCTCGTCCAGCGACGCACACATTTACCTCGCTAAGGCAGTAATAAGACTTGTTAAGAGGGAAGGTTAGAGATGGGGCGAGCAACCGAGCCTCTAGCTCGGAACCCTTCGTTCCACTGTGTCCGTAAAGAAATAAAATTAAAAAAGAATAATGTATCTATGTAAAGCAGGTTTTTGAACATAGGGAATAAAAGCGATCAAAATTTGATTAGCCTACGTGATCATTAGAAAATAAAGCAAACTGCAGCAATAAAAGTGCACATTCAAATTTATGAATCAGAAATTCTAAGAATTAAGTTAGGTAAAAATAGCTTTTCCCTTAAATGAATGAAATAAAAGAAAGCATTCCATACTAATGTACATGAAATTGTAACGTCATACGATAATTTTAAATTTTAATTATGAAAAAATGTGTTTGTCTATGCGATTAAAAACAATAATTAGTTTGCTTAAATAAACATCATTTCTTCAATAGATCAAGAAGACAGATGGTGTGAAACGTTTAGTCCAGTTCGTAATTGAATGTACGACAAATATTATTTTCACTGTCATCTGGTTTATATTTATGTCCTGTTATGTGTTTGGAAATAGGAACAGGAAGAATATTTCGTCCTTAACTACTTACACAAGGAATTTTTAACGAAAACTACAGGAGCTTGATATTCGACGTTTGCTTGTACTTTCTGTTCATTACATTAACCGTCTACTTCATTGTTATCTATAAGTTCAAATCGAAAGGTTATACATATATAAGTGGAAAACCGATTTTTGCCAGGACCGATTTATAAACATAGTGTGTGTAGACTCAATGAACTAGGATTCAGTAATCAATCTCTCTCTCCACCTACATAGATTACTTCTTAGAACCTTAACCCTTTCCCACCCTATTGTGTGGTTGTGTGTTAATGCATTTAGTACAATTGCTGAGCTTTTTTCTAAATTACTTATCTTCTCGGGGTCAACCATTCTTATCTTAGCTAAATTCTTATGTTCTGACAATCTGACTACCCCTGACCTACTAGTTTGACCAATATAGTTGACCCCACAGTCATTGCATGGAATGGTTTTGTTTTTACGAGTTGATCACGGATTGATATCAGTTCGAGAATCATTGAAAACTATGGAGTACTGGTTATCTGTTTCATTCTAGTTTGAGAATCATCGACAGTGCGCACCAACCCATTAATTCTACTGAACTCTAACATAGACTAAAGAAATAAAAGATAGTGAAGAGAAAATGATTAGTTTTGACATCATCAGTTTAAATACAAAAATACATTTAAGTACGGATATAGAAGCTGTCAGGAACTAACCCATTTCCAACCAATATTTGGACTAAGAATTACATTATAGGTAGAAAGCATCATACTAGGAGTATTTAACTTCCAAAGAAAAATATAAAAACACACTGAAAGAGTTCCTCGGGGGTCACTCATATTCCCAAAAGTGAGAGATGTATTTGTCAATGGTTGTGAGGAGTTGGAGGATGAAACGTTTAGCCCGGCTTCCAAGGTATGGTAACAAGTTTAAGGAGTTAAAAAGACGGGATATAAGTAGGTTCTTCGAAAACGTTAACTCAGCGGTAGATGTGGTTCGAATAACTGATGAATTGGAAAGTCACAAACAGGATCTTCCGATACTAGATTGCACCATACAAAGAAACAAGATGGAAGGTTAACCACCAGTGTTTAAGGAGAACTCACACATTCACACTGATATTTAGATTTCGGTTCATACAACCTCACGTCACCGAAAATAAGGTTAGCAAAGTTTTTAACTAGAAAAGAAAACCAATTAGTACCGAATGAAATCTACTGCTAGCAATTATACATTTAAGAGAAGCTACGACACCTAATATATCACCCCAACAGATTAGTCAGAATGAATGTAGGGAGGGGTAAGGATAAAATTACCGATAATAATGGTGACATGAATTATCAACATTCAAAGAAGGATGGTAGCACCGAAAGTAAGAAATGCGAAGAATCAGTGGTACCAGCACGCAAAGAAAGGACTTCTGAAATCATACGTAGAATTTTTTACAAATGGCATCGAAACCCACAAAACTGTTTAGAAAAAGATTATGTCAATTAGAGGATCCAATGGGCTCAGCTGAAATAAAACAGTATAAATCATGTAATATCTTTTAATAATTGCAAAGCTAAAGCAGTAGGCTTGGATCAGTAATATTAGTAAAGTGCGAAAACGGAGAAATCTAGATTAGTTTGCCCTAATAAGATAAGAAACCTGGAAAAAGCTCAATTATAGAACTGCATGCATTTATACACAAACATACAGTGTGATGAGGTAACAGCCTTAAAATTTAATGTAACAAGATGGAGGGAAAGATCGATAACTGAAACTTTGTCCGTCAAATTAACTTATAATTGGTGCAGTAGGAGTGATTCAGCAGAGGTTTCGGACATCTGGAAAATTTTGATATCATTATGACGAATAGGAAGGAAGAAAGAGAACTATAATGGTCAATTTTCGAAGTTGTGTAGTGGCAGCTGATATTTGTCCTAAACGTCATGCACTAGATAATGGTTTCACCGAATGATACATTCAGTAATATAGAATTACAGGTAATTCAGTTAATTCTCACAGAATCACAGGAATAAATTCGCAGTCAATCCTGTCAAAGCTGACAACACTATATACTTTTACCTGTAGTTGATGAACTAATCTAATATTTAGTTGGAATAGCAGGATATTGACTAGTGACTGATACGAGTAGCTGGGATCTGCTAACATTCATTAGTATGATTTGCTAGTCACATTGAAGTAGTCTAACAATCTCCCTGTCACTCAACTCATTCATTGTTTAGGTCATCCTTCTTGTACTTAGACTGACTCAGCTGAAGGAGCTAAACTGTTTCAAGTTTCTTTGAATATTTTGAATTTCCGAAAACACTTTTGTGGATTTTTAATCCTATATGTATCATTTTCAAGTGAAGAATTCTCTTCTTAGTATAATTAGAACTCCTTAAATCGTTTGGTGAACCTCGCGTCAGTTGACAGCTCAAATTAAAAAGGAATTTTGCAATAGCGATCATTATGTACTATGCTGACACTATTTTGAAAACAGGTATCCTAATATACAAATACTAAGTTTAATTACTGCATTGTGTCACTGGTTGTGTTCTGTGTATTCGCCTTTCCTATTCCAGAAATCAGTTTCGTTAGAGTGACGATTATTCACTTATTTAGTTTTACATTTTCACTTTTAAACCTTTTACTATGTATGATTGAAATTTATCCGTGGCAGGCTTCTGACAAGTGCAATTTATTGAATGCCTCAGAAATAAGTGTAACTGGAGAAGGAGAAATTTAGTTGCCTTCTTCTGCAATCGCCTCTTCGATTCAATAGCAGAATGCTCATCAACCACGCTGGCGCAATGGGTTAGTTTCCTGGACCCGTCAATTTACTAGCCCACAGTATTATCTCAAAGGATGAGAGGTTGAGTGTGATGCTAGCAACCCCAACCCGTACAAACTACACCAGTACAAATGGCAGCTAAAAAGAATGGAACCTTATGTCCCACTCGTAATGAAAGATATAAAGAAAACTTTGCTCGCGATAAAATTATATTACTGTGTGTAAATACGGAAAAAGAGCTTTTAAAAATAGAGTGGTCATTTGAAGAACTTTTGAAACATCTTTAAAAATTCAGTACTGAGAGTACTGTAGTATTTTATCACGAATAAGCTTTATCGTTCACAAGAATTAACTCATATATCTATTATTATTATATCCTTTAATTCCTAGAGGAACATTGGGCTTCAGCTTCGCATCTCCATCGCCTTCGGTTTTCTGCCAACTTTTTCAACCCGCTACAAGTCTGCCCACATGCTTTCATCTCCTCTTCACATGACCTCCTCCAAGTCACCTTCCCACTAACGACCAACTCGCCGCTTCACATTCTGTCGGGTTCCACTCGAGCGATGGCTTGTCTAGTGATGTCACTCACTTGATGGTTTCCTCAGAGTGTGGCCAATCCATCTCCATTTCTTCCTGTCTATTTGTTTCACAATCGGTTCCTGTTGAGTTGGTTCGCTCATTGCCGGAGATCCCTGTTGCTGATCTTTTCTGGCCGGCCATCTCATCTTGACTAGTGTTGAGCGAAGACAACTGTTAATGAAGGTCTGTAGATTGTTTGAGGTGCTCTTTATGACGAGCTGGCCAAGGCTCTGATCCGTGTAGTAAGTAGTACTGACTTCACATTGGAGTTGAAAATCCGGATCTTATTTTTGATGGTGAGTGATGTTGACCTCCACACAGACTTGAGAGTAATGAAAGCTTGTCTTGCTTTTCCGATTCTGGCTTTGATATCCTCGTCTGTTCCGCCTGTAGTTGAAATGATGCTTCCTAGGTAGGTAGGTAGGTAAAGGGGGTTGTTACTTTCAGGTTCTTTCCATTTATGCTGATTGTCGTATGTTGTTGTTGTTGATCAGGAATCTTTATCACCTCTGTTTTATGTATGTTCACGTGAAGTCCTATCTTTGATGCTTCTTCTGCCAACTTGTTGCCTTTTACTTGCATATCTTCCAGTTTGTGGGAAATCAGACATATATATCATCGGCGAAGTCCAGATCCTCCAAGTTTTTTGTGTGAGTCCATTTTATTCCTGTTTCCTCATTGGCCGTTGTCTGTCGCATTATCCGGTCTACTGCATTCAGGAAAATAATTGGAGATAGTAGGCAGCCTTGTCTCACTCCCGTCGTATAACTGTTGGATGAGATGTATAATTGTCGATGGGACCCCGTAGTAGCGAAGTAGTCGCGAAATGACCTCTCGATCGACGCTGTCGAAAGCCTTTTCAAAGTCGATGAAGTTGAGATAGAGAGGTGACTGCCATTCTAAGCTTTCTTCAATGATGATCCGTAGAATTATGAAAAATACGAATTTATGAGTGAAATTCTTGTAAAAATGAACTTAGTAAGTCTTCAGGGAAGTTCATTATACATGCTTAGAAAGTCATAATTGCTTATCAGAAGTTGATTTCTGACTGTAAGAAAGAAAATTAATTTACATATCAATAAATTTAGTCGATTTGATTTGATTTTTGATTGATTTGATTTACAGCTTGATTCCACACTGTATTTTCGGTACAAGTATGGAATTTTCAGCATGGATATCGGTAGCCCAAATTTTGCAGGCCGACCATAGGTATCAGGTGTGCGTCGGTGCGGGCTCGGGCCCCGGACCATGTGCATGGTCGCCGAGAGTCCTAACCACTGTGCCACGGACGCACAGTAGTGATTTCTTTCTTATCACCTAGAATTATTGCAAAATTGTTCCTAACTCAAAAGCATAAAATAAAGAGGGGAGAACTTTTTCTAAAATTATCATTCACGCTCAAGTCAATCGTAACGGTGACGTAAATTTGCTTTAAACTGGGGCAGATAAGATGTATGGAAAGTAGTCTGGATGCGGAAAATTGACCAATTTTGAAAAATGATTTCAAATTATTCTTGCTGTTGTACCAAGGTACTTAAAACACAAATTGGGACATTATATTTACACAGTACAGAATTCTCAGCTTATTTTCTTGCGAGATATTAGTTGTCTGTGTACAGACTTGAAGTAAGGTATTTATGGACACTATATAGTATGAGAAAAGTTCGTCCTGAGTCTCCTACGACTTTTTCTTTATTTCTTCTTGAAGTACATATTTGTAGGCTAGAAGTCAGCTGAAAACTTGTGTGACTTGAAGTCTTGATCTAAGGACATAATTGGGTAATTAAAGCAACAAGAACGAGGAAAATTAACTACAATTCTTCCACTTTCATTAACTTGTCCACAATAGTCAAAGTGAATTATAGTCATATAAACCTTATTCTGAAGTGATCCCGCTTTATAATAAACTTTCATAAGACCTCAAATACAGTTCATATTGCAACAAACACTTGACCATCTGCTTAAATCTTTAGACTACTCATATTTTAATCCGGTCTCATAGATTTACTTTCCTGTGTTTCTTGTTGCTTTAATTACCCAATTATGTCCTTAGATCAAGACTTCAAGTCACACAAGTTTTCGGCTGACTTCTACTTCCACTCGAGCGATGGCTTGACGCGCGATGTCACCCAGTGGTCTCCTCAGCGAGTGTCCATTCCGTCTCCACTTTCTCCTGCATATTTGTTGAGCGATTAGTTCTTGTTTTGTTTTTTCCTAGCCATAGTTTCTTGTTGGTGATTCTTTCCAGCCCGGCCCGGCCATCTGATCTTCAGTATAGATCCAGCGAAGACAGTTGTTGGTAAATGTCTGCAACAGGCTGTTGGAAATATTCTTTGTGACCCGTCCGCCAACTTTCTGATCCGTATAGAAGAACTGACTGACTCTACGTTTGTATTGAAAATTCGACTGGATTTTGTTGTTGATGCTGAGTGACGAAGATTTCCAGATTGGTTTCAGGTTGATTAATGTGTTTCTGACCTTCCCACATTGATGATGGCAACGCATATATATACACATACATTTATGTTATCCTCTATGACCATTCAGTTGTGTCCACATATATCATTATTTAGTCATTTTTATCTACAAAAGTTTGTGCTAATTTCTTTGCCTTTATTACGTTAAATAAGAAATATCACACTAGACAGAAGATAGCTGCGAATCCAAAAGGTCTGAATTGAATAACATGGTTCTAATCTCAATCTTTAATTTATATGTTCCAGTAGAATGGTAAAATTTCATTAAGATCAAAAACAGATTGGTCTACCTACAGTGACTCATCAGGCTCCATTAGGGTTCAGGACGTTTCACTGTGAAATCTACTGAAGCAGCGGATACTTACTGAAAAATGTTCGTTTAACCTTTTATACTAATAATGCTGATTGTGATTCAGATTGTAGGATCCAAATAAATGCGACAACAACGGATAGATTACAGGTGAGCATTAAGACAATAAAGAATGTGAAAACCTTTCGGATTGATCAAAAGGAAAAAAACCGTGGTTTTGGTGGATTTATCATATGTAAATCACTCTGCACCTACTTGAATCTATTACATGAGGTTTTGTGCTGATACAATCAGGTGATTTGATTGTTAGATTTTCGTCATGGTCCAACATTAATTAGAGAAATCATTGAAAACCAGGGAGTACTGGATAGCTGTTTTGTTGCCTGAAGGTTTCGGGTTTTCAACGATCTCTTTAAATGATGTTGGTTCATGACACAAATCTAATAGATGAAATGCTGATTATATTAGTATAAAACGTCATGTGAAGGAATCAAATAAGTACACAGTCGTTTGCAAATAAAATATCCACGGAAGACATGGTTTTACTTTTATTTTGATTTATTCAGAAGGTTTTCAGATTCTTTAATGTTTGAATATTCGTCTATAATCCGTTCGTTTTTTTCGCATTTATACATGGTGATTCCATTTCAACCAAAATTAGAAACAAATGCCTTCATTTAGTAACATTTACTATTTGCCTTTTGTTTAGTCAAAAAAAAATATCAGCAGCACTATGGAAAATCAGTTAAATAATAGCAGTAAAAATAATAATTACCTTTACCTTGAAGGAATTTTATAAAGGTGAATACTGAGTTATTTTTGAAAGGACAATCTAAATGATGCTATCGCTAACGTCACATGTTACCTGGGAGTTTATGGACATTTTCTGATTAGATCAAATACTGATATTTGTTTGATTTTTCTCTTCTGACCGTGAAGAAGAAAAAGAAAGATAATGATTGTACAAAATGACTGATTAGGATGGAGTTTGACAGATCTATTGAATAAGAGATTATAAGTGACCTTATTAACTCCATTGTTTTCAACTAACTTGACTTTTTTAAGTGTCAGTTTGCAAGGGTGTGATCGATTTCAAGATTGATCATAACTTGATTTCACTCAGAGTACTATTGAAAACCAAGAAGTACTGGACTTCTTTTTCATCCTTGTTTGGGAATCTTTGTCTATGCACAAGCATAACTGCATGTGGGAGATAATTCGCTATTGTCTACTCTGGATACATAAGGTTCTATTTATTTAGACAGAGAAATTCGAGCTCTGCATATAAAGGATGATTTTTCAGCCTTTTTTTTGGTAACAACACTGTAGTTTCGAAGTGATTTTCCTTTGTTTTTCAACGCTTTCTAAAGATCACATTAAATCCAGCTTTTATGTAGTATCTCATTTCCTTGATTAAAACTCCCTTATTAAGTTGTTTATCTCGTTGCGTAACTTTATTGTTGTTTTCTGAATTTTGTCATGTATTGATCAATATTAGCAACCATGCTGATGACAGTCTAACTCTTTTGTTGAGAAATAAAGAGGCATGTAAATGCCACTGTACGGTTAAATAAAATGAATTAATCGAAAATAGCCTATTCACTGAACTATTCGTTTTGTTTTAATAATGCTTGGATTGATTAGAAGTAGAAATGCTGGGTATGCAATCAAAATATTTTACATCATGCATATTTATTTTGTGAACAGTATTATAAGATATTTATGTTTGAAGAAGTGTTAATGCAGTAGCTCAAAACTACATCTAAACACTGGCCTTATCTTGACTACGTTGACCAATTTGTGAACGTTTACATAATTTAACTCAACAGAAACGTATCTCATGAAACCGACTAAGTATGATTTGTTCAAATGTCTTAAAATCATTTTGGTCACCTCATAGATCAAAACAATTCGTTAAGCAACTAATGTGATATTTATATTTATTCATTTATAAATATCCAGTTTATATGGATTTCCTCGTAGACACCTGAGAAGAAACAAAAGCAGTACTGACATACAATAATGTTCACTTTCTAGAAGATGTAAAGTTCAGGTCAGTTGCTTTTGCTTTAATTTACTCTTATAGAGGGTCGTAATGAATTGAATCAGGTTTTTTTATAAACTTTAATCATTTATTTCATTGCATTATTGTCTTCATCTCTTTACACATAACTTTTGTTTTTAGGCTGATACCAACTAAAGTTCCTGGGTTGTCGTTTTATGGAAGTAAAAGTTCATTATAAACGAGATGGGTTATTCACTAATCAATGATCATCCCACTTATTTATACTATTACTTAATTACATTATTGTCATCGTTGTTTGAAATCGTCGTAGAATACCACATGCTGATAATACACATTTTACGCCAAATTTGGCTTACTTCAGAACTATATTTTTGAAATATTTTCATTTGTATTCTGTGGTTTTTCGAGCTGCTGTTAACAATTAAGCCAAACTCAGAGAGTTGGTGCTACTTAGCTTAGCATGTGATAGATGTTCTCTTTTACACTTCACTCTAATATTTAAGCCTATAAAAACTACACCAGGTAATTATGATTATATGTTTGAAGAATGACCATAAAAATACTGTCCATTAGTGTGATTATTGATGTGGAAGGCTTGTATCGACATAACAGTGCAGAAATAAAAGATGGTGTCATCTGTGTCTCCTTTCTTTTGAGATGAAATGTAGTTAGCGAAGCATCTGGAAGATGTCAGGTGTATGTCACTTTCATGTAATTATTTATTTTTTATTTTTATTTTTGATTACAGCTTGATTCCACATTGTATTTTTGGTACAAGTATGGAATTTTCAGCATGGATATCGGTAGCCCAAATTTTGCAGGCCGACCATAGATATCAGGTGTGCGCTGGCGTGGGCTCGGGCCCCGGACCATGTGCATGGTCTGCGAGAGTCCTAACCACTGTGCATTTAGCTAAATATCTCATTCTTACACTCATCGCTAAATACCACTGCACCATCGAATTTATTGATATTCTTCAACAAATCAAAATTATAGATAACTCCAGTTTTCATTATTTTCTCTAAGGGAATATTTTTTAAAGAAAAATGTAAAATTAAAGAAAATGTTTTCATTGAAAACACTAGATTTAGTTTGTTTTTATGCATTGAAGTGCGAATTAATTATCTCTTTGTAGACTGACTGACAAACAAAAACGAGACGTAACAGTGAGGAAAATTTTTTTCCTGCGAATCATTTTCAAAAACTGTACAACTATATTTAAATTCAGCACAGAATTTATAAGGCATCAAATAATTTTATGTCGTAGAAAACGTCTTACGTAATGTGAGGGATAATCCAGAAAGGAATGCATAGATAGGGATTAAAAACAGAAAATATTATTTGAGTAATAGGTATGAAAAATGACCTATTCAATATGGATGTTCCATATGTAAAAATGCTGGTGGAAGTATGATGACGTGTAGATATAAAATCCATATAAGAAATGCGACGTTACTAATAAACAGCAATAATGATAAAGTAAAATAATCACCGATCCATCGAGGGTGAGGGCTCTCGATTGGTAACTCCCCAGGATGATTCTGCATGTGGGATTCATCTCGCATGTGTCAGGGATAAATGCGTACGGTTATCCTGAAAACCAATATTCAGTCAGTGGGTGTACCATTATGTGGATCTTAGTGATTGAATGGTACACGAGCCTGCCTTGTAACCGGATGATTCCCAAACTGGAATGGAACAGCTGCTCATTATTTCATGTCGGTGGAACAGCAGTAGGATGCTAGCCAACCACGCCGGGGTTCGATCCCCGGCCGATGTACTCCTTTACTTCAATAAACCAGTAAAAGCACTGGTAAAGAGGGAAGTTTGGGCATGAGTCTGCCAATCCCATCCTCTAAAAGTAAACAACGCTGCTGCCAAAACTTCAGAATTGAAGCCTGAAGCCTAATGTTCCACTGGGAACGTAAAGGAATAAAACTGAAAAAATGTAATCATAATAATAATACTGAAAGAAAAACTATAAAACTAGACGAAATTACTGTGGTCATAGTAGGATGAGTGTTTGTAATGATTTTGAAAGAAGAGGTCCCGTCTCAGATTAGACTGCCGTTCCAAACTGAGTTTCTTTGAGGTACAGTCTGAGTCTAAAGTGCTCAACAGCCAGTATAGGTTGAATTCTTCATCAAAATCTATAAAAAACTAACAGATCTTTTGTAAAGGTACGGTTAACCAAGCAGAGTATCTATAATATTATTTTCAGGGCTTGTCATGATGAGATTAACTGAGAGTGAACCAAATGGAGACAACGTGGCCTCGTCATTTCCAAAGTTTATCACTAATACATTTAAAGAAGACAAAGATATTTAATGTCATTCACAGAACAGAGTCAAAACGTTGTATTGGATTAGTTACTGTTAATGTAACAAAGAGGCACGTACAGCACGTGTGCCGGTTTTGCTTCTGTTGCTGACATTTATTTCCCACAGTAACTGAGGAAGAATAATTAAAATTATAAATAAAAATTCAGCGGTTACTTACTTACAGTTAACATGACAGCTCAAAAATGTTACTTCAAAAGTCATGCTTCAAATATTATTTCACAGGGAGATTGGCTTGTTCACCTAAGTCGACATACCTAGTCATCATACAATTTGCGTGGAATCCAAAGATATCTTCTCACTTAGCAGTTCAGTCTGACGGTGATACTGAAAAAATAAGATGTGCTTAAAATTTCATCATGAGGTTGAGTAGTCTAAAATGTTTGATACATATAATTTAACGACGTTTGAACTTAAAAAATAGCTACATATTAGGGAAAGTTAATCTTCCATGAAAATACATCATATAATCAGAAACATAACCTCAACGCTCCTTGGTCATGATAAATAATTTCCACGCGATGTTCTAGGCTCATAAGACTCTATGGATTTCAGAAGAAATGAGAGGGCAAGGCATATAAGTGAAACCAGATGAAATGGGAATGGACCCTTCAAACTGTTAAGTGGAGCATCAGAAATCTACCTTTCGTAGATTTCTGCAACATTCAATCAGTTGGTAATAGAACGAAACATGTACAAACACGAATATTTGGATAGGGAAACGTGAAATTCACTAGATACACAAGTCGCATTAAAGTCGAAACTCAGCATATTGAGAACAAAACCTAGAAGTGAAGCAGATGTAAGTTCTTACCACTGACTGGTGCAAATAACCTTCAAGATCAAGTTGAAGGCCTTTAAAGAAGCCGGATATAGACCAAAATTCAAGTTCAGCACTCAGAAACTCAAGGCTGAAGTTACAGAGGACAGTCTCATGGCAGTTACCAGGAAAAAGGTTAAGACATGAAGGAAAGTCACCGATAACAGCTGCTTGGTAAAACTATGAAACTTTATGAAGGTGACTTGGAAGGAAACATTTGCACATATCTTGGTTAAGAAGAAGAGGCGAGACAAAGTAAGGCTTCTTACGGACAAGTGAATTTCAATGGATGATAGAAGCATAGCGAAGTAGAAGATAGACGAAAAAAGAGAAGCTTATAGCAATCTACTGCAAATCGAACCACGAAGTATAGATGGATACTAGGAGGGAAAAAAGACGCTTTTACAACTCACCGGCGACAAAACGTCACTGGTAGCAGGTAAGAGAGACTTCAGAACACTATGTCGAATAATCATGTCACCTAGTTTACTAGCTGGCTAGTTTTCCAGCTGATTTGAAGCCTGAGAAAACAGAAATGGTTAGGCGTGGGCCCAACGACCCTACCCCAGAACATCAATTAAATTACTAGGGGCAATTCAATGCACAACATATATATTAAAAATACAAACAAATAAAAGAACAAGCTTATTCTTCACTGCAATCTTAAAGGCAAAATGACACAGCGGGCTGGTGAAAGCTTTCAGGAAGCCTGTTAGCTATCCGATATGTCTTCTTTCCATGAAAGCGAGAATAAGAAAGGGAACGTGGAAAATTCACGCAATTTATGGGGCTGGAGAGACTGACCAGGTAGCCAAAGAAATAAGAAGATACCGTAAAATTCTCGGAATCTGCGAGAGCTGATGGAATGCATATGGATTATCAGAATTGTCAGCTGTAGAGTCAGTAATCTACTTCTGTCTGGTCACTATGAAACAATCACGAGCACACTGAGACAATGATTGGATATTATGATGCAACCAACAGCAGTCAGAGCCCTAATATAGTAGGAAACGATTTCTCCCATGATTATGACTAAACTCAAAAAGAAGGAGGGTTACAATTATCCAGTGTTACGCACAGTGCTAGAAACAAAGAGGAAGAAGAGAAGAAGGAAGCCTTTTACAGACAACTACAAACAGTAATGGACAACATCCCAAATGGTGGCATCAAAATCCCTATGGGCGATATGAATGCCAAAGTGGAACCTGATAATACAGGAAGAGAACTCATCAAGAGTCAGCAGCCTCTCGGTGAAATGAGTGAGAATAACGAATTATTCTCAGACTTCTGCTCTTTCAACGATTTGGTGTTCAAAGGGAGCGTGTCCAAACACAAGGATATACACAAAGTAACATGGATCTTGCCTGACGAACATAACATAAACCACATTGATTTCATATCAGCGCTTCTTAAGGAAGTCGAGATGCAGCTAATCTCCTACAAAGTCTAGAAAAGGAGCAGATGTGGGCTCAGACCACCATCTAATTTAAGTAACCTTCAAGATGGAGCTGAAATCCTCGAAAAAACTGGAGACAGACCACTGTTATTCAAGTTCAGCATTCAGAAACTGGAGGACAAAACTATGAGGGATGCCTTCACTACAGATCAGATCAAAGTTGGGTACACTACGCGATATCGCTGAGGAAGCCTGCGCTAAACAATATCGGTACTAACTCTCTGAAGTTGATGTTCAAGGACACGTCTAAAACTGTTCTAGGAAGAAAGAGGGGACAAGAAAAAGAATGGCTCTTAATGGACAGCTATCTGAAAGTTAATAGAAGAGAGTAGGATGATGAAAAAGGAGGTAACTCAAAGATGCAAAGATGCACAATAGAGGAAGAAGCTAAGTTCAATGTACAATGCAATGAATGGAGAAGTGACGAAGAGTGCTAGGAAGGACAAAAGTCGATTCTACGACACATTGGCTACTGAAGCAAAATAAGTCGTAGGAAAAAGATACCTCAGGAAATTATATTAGATAACCAGGTCCCTATCTAAGAAGAGATCAAGACAGGTGAAACCTATAAAAAGTGGTCAAGGGAACCTGATTTCTAAGGAGGAGAAACAAATGAAACAATAGGATTATCACTTTAAGAGAGTCTTGAATCGACCACCACCTGCACCTCGCCCAAAAACACCACTAACATCACACACAGAACTGCCGGTTGACACCACTCCTCCAACGAAAGTAGAAATCCTTAATGTGATCAAGCTACTGAAGTCCTTGAGGGTAGCAAGGGCAGACGGAATGTCCCTCAAAGAAGTGAAAACAAACCCAGAGAGACCAGCAAATATGCCCACACCACTGTTGCAAAAGAGTTAGAAGGAAGGTAAGGTACTTACCGATTGGAAGAAACGTCACCTTGCAAAACTGTTAAAGAAGGGCGACTTAAACCTCTGCAAGAAATGGCATGGAATAATGGTCTTATCCAGGTCAAGTAAAGTACCAAGTTGCATCATCCTGGAGAGAATAAAATTTGACCTGGATGCGGAAATTCACCAGACCTGAATGAGCTGGATTCAGAAAAGGCGAATCCTATGCTGATCAAGTTAAAATTCTACGCACCATCGTCATCCCATAAAGCATAGGATGAAAGTCGACCTCTCTCTATCTCAACTTCATCGACTTCGAAAAGGCCTTCGACAGACTGTGTTGACCTAGAAGTAGTTTGGAAATTACTTCAACACCACTGTGTGAAATGCCAAAATCTTTATCAACCTCATTCAACAGCTGGCTATATGACATTGCCACGTGTCGGGTGGTCCACAACAGAGAATTCAACGGGGCGTTCGAAGTGAATACAGGAGTAAGACAAGCTGGCTGCCTATTATCACCAACAAAATATTTTTTTAATTGTGGTGTACTGGATTGTGAGTCAAACTGTGGTTATTGAGAAGAGAGGAGTACGCTGCGACGACCGAAAAGAAGACTCTAGAAGATCTGGATTTCGTAGTTGATTTATGTTTCATGTCACACAAACTAAAAGAATTACAGGCGGAAACCAAGAAAATGGCTGAAGAAGAAGTGCAGTGAACATGGGACTCCAGGAAAACAACACAGAGAAGACGGAGGTAATGAAGATAACCGACCAATATCAACGAGAGGGATTTGACGGAGATTACCTCCTTCACTCATGTAGGAAGCACCGTTTCAACTACAGGCACTCGGAAGAGATGTAAAAGCCAGTTAGAATCAGAAAGGCATGACACTCCTTCATCAATCTGAAATTGGTTTGTAAATCTGCACTCAGCAGCATAAAGAAGAATCGGATTTTCAACACAAATGTGAAGTCAGTCAGGTCTTCTATATGGGTCAAAACTTGGCCAGGGCATCATGGAAAGGATTTCTAACAGGTTCCAGAATTTTATCAACAGCTGTCTTGACTCTGTATTAAAGATCAAATGCCAGCTAGCCAGAAAAAATTGGTAGTAGTAGAATCAGAAACATTAAACTAACCAAGACCCGATTGCTCAAGAAATATGTAGGAGAAAATGGAGATGAATTGGATATATGCCGGGAAGACCGTCGAATGACATCGTGGAACTTATATTGTAAAAGACTAGTTGGTCTCTCTAGGGTGATGTAGAAAAGATCATGCGAGGACGAGATGAGAGACTGTGGGAAATCTGGGACCCAACTGAAGAAGACAGCACCAAATAGAACAAACAAAGGATGTGTTGTTGAAGCCCTATATTCAACTCGAAACACAAGGGAAAATATTAATTATTTCTAGGGAGCGATCAGCATAGATGGGTTCGGTGAAATATACTGTGTGGCGGATGTGGTGATTGACTATTTCTTTCAATAATAATAATAATCACTTCTATCTCTGTATTGTTTAAATACTTACTGTTGATTGCTAATATTTCTTATATGAATTGCATTATAATTCCGCTAAATACAAATTCCTGAATTCCGCCCTCTCTGTGTTTTGTTTGGATTCTTGTAATTCGGTCATCTCGAAATACTAATACTACGATTACAATAGATTACAACAAATTGGCGTCGCGATGGAACTAAATAACCTGGGAAAATTTCCTATAAATGGTTCTCCGCTGGAGATTGCTGATTACCTTGAATGCTTCGATGCGTGGTGCATTTCAAAGAATGTTCGGGATGACAAAATACCAGCACATTTCATTACTGCTATTGGGCTAGATGCGTATAGCCTAGTGAAGACTCTGTCGTTTCCAGATAAACCAATTTCTCTGCCATATGGTAAGCTCCGTGAACTTCTGATAGATCACTTCCATATAACTACTTCTGAGACACGAGAGAGGGCTCAATTCAACAAACTGGTTCGTGCTCCCAATCAGAAGATAAGAGACTTTATTCTTCAACTCCAAATACAAGCTTCAAAGTGTAACTTTGGAGATCAGCTGCATACTCAACTACGTGATCGTCTAATTGCTGGAATCAATATTCCTAAGTTAGAGAAAGAGTTAATTCAGATTCCTTCTTGTACCTTTCAAACTGCTAAAGATTTATGTATTACATATGAAGATGTCAACGGTGAATACTCTGCTCCCACTACGTCAGTATCTGATGTCATATTGTCCAAAGTCGAAAATACAAGTGGTCATGGAAAGCAATCCAAACTGTCGTCCACAGGTAATAGAATGCAGCGAGAGATCAAAAACATTAAACCGTGTTTTTCCTGTGGAAAGTTACATCTACGAAGCACTTGCCGTTTTCGGGGTGCTAAGTGTCACAAATGTGGTAAAGTTGGACACATCAAGACTGTTTGCAGAAGTTCGAATACTTATGTTACTCAGAATCCTGATAATTCTTCCAATCTGTCCAGTAAAATGCAGTCGATGTCTCTTTCAACTTTTCCCAATACTCAATCTCATCTAATGAGAACCTTCACTACAAGTTCAGGCAAGTCCCATTGTTTTATAATTGATACTGGGAGTACTGAATCTATAATTTCTAAGAAAGATTTACAATCGATTTGTAAGAATGTCCAGATAGACCCTACTACTAGTTCAATTACAGGCATAACTGGTCATAAATTACCTCTTATCGGTGCTACTAACATTTCTTTGAAATCAGACAGTGGTAATTTTGTAAATATTCCCTTTCTTGTTAGTGAATATGGTCCATCTTTATTGGGATTAAAAGCCCTTAGATTGTTAAATGTCGAAATCTCACTTTGTACTGAGTTGTTTGATGAATCTTTGTTCAGAGAATTACTTCTCCAATGTTCAAAGAGTGTAGGTGGTATGAAGATTCAGCCCATCCATCTTGAAATAGAGGGTGATCCTATCTTCCTGAAACGCCGATTAATTCCATATGGATTGCGAGATGCAGTTAAGAAAGAGTTAGACAAGTTGGTTGAGCAAGGCATACTTATGCCAGTTGAGTCTTCAAATTGGGCTACTCCTATTGTTACGCCACTAAAGGCTGATGGAAAAACACCTAGAATTTGTGGTGACTACCGCCTTACACTCAATAGTCGTCTACTACAGCAAAGTTGCACTACTCTAGAAACTGAAGACATTCTCTACAAGCTACATGGCTCAAGATACTTTTCCAAAATAGATCTAAAAGATGCCTATTTGCAAATTCCTCTTGATGAGGCGTCTAGTGCATTAACAACCATTAATACTCCATTTGGATTGTTCAAGTATAAGTTCTTGCCTTTTGGTTTAAAGGTTTCACCTGCAATATTTCAAAATGTAATAAATCAGATGATAGATGGATTAGATGGTGTTGAGTCATACCAAGACGACATTATAGTTCATGGTCCTAATATCGAATTGCATAATGAACGTCTTTTAAAACTGTTCAGGCGTTTATGTGAGAATAATGTTCTTGTTAATCCATCTAAATGTCATTTCACTTTGTCGTCTGTATCATGCTTGGGATACACAGTAGACTCCGAAGGTTTCAGACCTGATGCTAGTCGTTTGGCACCTCTAATTCAAGCACCGTCACCTAATAATATGTCATCGTTGAGATCATGGATAGGTACTCTTCAGTTTTACTCCAGATTCATTCCCAACTTCACTCAACGGTTATCTCCACTTTTTGAGATTGTCTCCAGTAAACAGTTTAAGTGGGAACAACAACATGAGAATATCTTGCGAAAAACTTTGGAGTTTCTTAATAAACAAGCTTTCCTAAGACCTTTTTTATCGAAAGAAGGAATTCCAGATGCCTTAGTTACTGACAATGGTACTCATTTTACGGAGAAGAACTTCAATGATTGGCTCAAACATATAGGTTGTCGTCATTTGTACACAGCACCACGTCATCCTCAGTCAAACGGGTTGGCAGAAAATTTTGTACGAACATTAAAGAGTGCTATAGCATCAATGAGTCCTCAAAATTTTGATGAGCTAGAGAGATGTGTGGATAACTTCCTACTTCAATATCGCATTGCGGAGCATACAAGTACTCATGAAAGTCCTGCAAAACTATTCAAATCTCGAATTCTCAGAAAGCATCTGATGTCCACGACTTCGGATGTACATTATTACAGAGGGAATGATTATAGACCTTCTATCGGTATCATACTACAAAGAACGGGAAATCGAATGGTGAAGATATTAGACATCGAAGATAATTCAGTTCATAACAGACACTTGGATCAAGTGAGAATAAATGAGGTAGGTCGTTCCGATTATGATTATAATGACTCCACTACTAATCCTGACTTTTTAGATAATTCAGAAATAAGTCTAGATGGAAATAATATCACAGAATCAGTTAGAAGATCGCAGAGACTGGCAAGCAAACCGCGATATCATTATAAATACGCAAAGAGACATTCGACGTGTGGCGGGTGTGGTGATTTACTATTTCTATCTCTGTATTCTTTAAATACTTACTGTTGATTGCTAATATTTCTTATATGGATTGCATTATAATTCCGCTAAATACAAATTCCTGAATTCCGCCCTCTCTGTGTTTTGTTTGGATTCTTGTAATTCGGTCATCTCGAAATACTAATACTACGATTGCAATTATTTACAACAGGAATCCAGTCACCACGGAGGGGTGCAGTGTGAAGGCTGGGGTGATCACCCGAAGGATTCTTCGATCGATCGCCACCTTCAATGCATCCAGTAATACCACTGAAAGTCACATAAGTGACAGATTGACAAAACTGGAAGTCTTGAAGCCTACGGAAGGGGAAATAATTCCCTCAGAAGCGATGGAAACGAACTCAGGGACCTTGATAACATATTTACGCCACTGCTGCCATTGTATTTTAAAATTGGAGAGGAGATGTGCTGGACGGAGCTTGAAGAGCCCAAAGGAAGTTCTGAGTAAAAGACTTAACGCTCAACAGGCTGGATTCAAGAGAAATGCTTCATGAACGGATCGAATTGCGAAATTTCGTATTGTCAATAAAAAAACCCAAAAATATCAGTCAACTCACCACCTTATCTTCATTGACTTGAGAAAGCATTCGTCGGCATAGACAGTGGAGTAACGTGTAGCTGCTTCAAAATTGTGTAGTGCAGCGTCTTAAATATTTATGAACCTAGTTCGACCAAAGCTACATAATCGCTCCATATACCAAATGATTTACAAAGCGAATTCCAAGGAAGCCTTTGAGTGTGAGACAATTTTTGTAATGTAAGGGGATAGTAACAAAAGTAATGAGTTAGCATAATCCTCTTCCGTGAAAAAAATTATGTATAAATGCGATTGTACAGCTGAAGAAAGTGAATTCGCAGAAAGCAGCCTTTTCGCTGAATTACTTGTCTTGTTCTTTTCAAACTAAAGATGTTGCGAATTTCTCTCGCAATAATTTGTAACGATAAAACCAACTCCTGTTTTGCTTAAACGAAACATGAGTGACATCTATTTGGAACTAATTAAACTTGCAGCTATAAAAGTATCAGGATGTATGTTAAGAAATTCTAACAGCAAATTTATGAAGTTAGTACCTTTTACATGCAATCCTAATTAATAAAAATATTTTAAAAGTATTTGATAGCGTAAGGTGAGTGTTTAAATTGAACATACTTCACTACTACCTTTAATTTACTCATACTGACTTGGAGTGTTCTCACTTTACATATGACACGGTTGATAAAATGACAAAGTCACTTCTATTTCCAAAAATATTTCCGGCTACTATGATTATTATTTGTTCTCGATGCTCCAAGTGGATACATCGTCATTCTACTATGTCTTCTAAAATCTTTTTATCTGGGTCCACAATCACCCGCAAACTTTATTTCCTCCTTCCATGATGATCCCCTTGCCAATCGCAAACGCCAACTTGTAGCTTCCCATCTGAGTTCCACTCGATTTTCTGACACGTAATGACATTCAGTTACCTTTCCAACGTAAATCTAATTCCTCTCCATTTTTTTCATCATATCTGTTGTGCATTAGTTTCTTGACTGGCCTGCACACAAAGTTCCTTGACGCCTAACTTTTCCAGATGGCCATCTGATCTACAGCATAGAAAGAAGCTAGATTTTTATGGAATTATTCAGCAGTCTGTTGAAAAGGCTTTAGTGACGCACGCATTAAGTCTCTTAGCTACACAGAAGCATTGACATAACATCGGTGTTGAAAATTCAAAACTTTTTCGTTGTGTTGAGTGTTGTTAATATAAACCCTGATTTCAGAGTATTAGATGCCACTTTTGCTTTCACAATCTCATCCACGAAGCTGCTTGCAGTAGAAATGATTTTCTATAGTTTACCTGTTTGTAATCTTGTTAATGAATGAATGTCTAAGTGTATTGGAAGAACGTTCATGTTTCTATTCATGAATCAACTAATTTTGACCTGAATATATCAGTAATATGGTGCATGTTTAAGGAGAAAAATAAAGTGGCCTGATATAAATTTTATGGTGTGATTCAGGCTATAGTTTAAGAATAGATGATAATACATAGCATTACATTTTGACAAAAACTAGGAAATAACACTAACAAATACGCATGTACCTTGTGTTATTCCACAGTAAGTGTTCTGCTCTCTCCTATTATTATCATTTATTTTTATTTATTTTGATTACAGCTTGATTCCTAACCGTATTTTTGGTACAAGTATGAAATTTTCAGCATGTGATATCAGTAGCCCGAATTTCGCATGCCGACCATTGATATCAGGTATGCGTCTGCAGGGGATCGAACCCCAGACCATGTGCATGGTCGGCGAGAGTCCTAACCGCTGTGCCACCGACGCACATGGTCATCATTATTAGCCGTCATTTGAAAGTGTCAGGCTAATAATTACTATTTCTTCTGTTTTTTATTGGTGAAGTGATGAAACCAGATATTGTTTCTTATTCGAACTACCTATATTTGATATACAAGAAACTTGAGGGACAGCACTAGTAGAAAGACGAATAAGTGATGTTCTTTACAAGATTAGCATTTTAGCATTCTGGTGGAATATGACTCCATATTAGATAAATTAATCTGCCATAAGACAATAATTCATTGTAAATAGAACTTATAATGAATTTCAACAAAACAGATTCAGTTTATCTGAGACCTTTAACGTATTTACGTAACTCACCTTGGCATTCTGATTACACACGTAGCTATCGTACATATTTATGTGGAAAAATGAAGCCCAACTGTATAATTCGTCCCAGATAAATTTACGTCTTCATATTGTTTTGTCACAACGGAATTTATTGCTCAGAGTTATATGGCTTGATGACTTCTATTATATAGTCCTACCACCTGCTACTTTTTATTGCAATTTACCATATATCCGGTATAGCGGATGGGTCATTTTGATTGAGCTGTTTGTTGTTGATTCAGTAAACGAAAGTTTGGTGATTTGTTCCTCTCTCGACCCAGATGTATTACCTTGTTATATTACTATTGTTCCTATGGGTTCTGAGTCGAACGTAAAATTTCAGCAACACATCTCCACTGAGTTATATTTTCTTCTCTCCTCTTTTTCTGGGCCAACGATTGCCCATAATCTCTCATCTCCTTCTTACATGATCCCCCCAATATTACCTTCGGACGACTCGGTCATTGCTGCATTACTTTTTATTATTTTCACCCTATCTCATACTGTTGCGTTATTAGATACAAGTTTAGGGATAACAATAGCTGATTTTTTTGAAAATTTATTCAAATTTTTATGTTCGCATATCGTCACTGATCTCAATCAGTTAGTCTAAACTATGTACTTGACCTCACAGGCAATAAACAGCATTTTGTAAATTTTGTTATTTTTACAACTAGGTATATTTGGTCTATAATTCAACAAAAGTTTATATCAGAATGAGTTGGTTCTTTTTGAATACCGCCTCAATTCAGATTAACTGAGAATCTTATGTAGGGCATTTGACTTTCATTTTTAATAGGACGTTGCTATCGAGGGATTAAATCACTTATTGTTCAAATTACTTTCATTATATGCGTCACTACTCTAAGTTTTAGTATGGGCCTAATTACGCTTTCGAAAAATATCTCGTGGGTAATCGTTCGCTAATAATCTACCACGATTTTCTTTTGTGGTATGTTGTATAGGTGCAGAACAATAAGTTCAATCACTATCACCTAGGCTTATTCATTAATTTTGACGCTTTAATTAATTATATCTGCATCGGTGACACAAAGATTAGGACTCTCGCCGACCATGCACATGGTCTGGGGTTCGATTTTCTGCCGACGCACACTTGATATCCATGGTCGGTCTGCAAAATTTGGGCTACTGATATCACATGCTGAAAATTCCATACTTGTACCGAAAATACTGTGTGGTTTCAAGCTGTAATCAAAATCAAAAAATCAAATGAAAAAAGAAGGTAGCAGAAGTTTGATGGCTTGAAATTTTGATCATTATTGTGAACTTAATTTACACCTAAACGTCGAGGCTGAAAACAACGAACCAATACGAAATAAATAAATATGCCAAAGTAAAATCTCAAAAATCTCACCA
This sequence comes from Trichobilharzia regenti, assembly GCA_944472135.2. Lineage (NCBI taxonomy): Eukaryota > Metazoa > Platyhelminthes > Trematoda > Strigeidida > Schistosomatidae > Trichobilharzia > Trichobilharzia regenti. Next base: position 98,135,356 of record OX235262.1, on the reverse strand, counting down.
AAAGTAAGTGTATAGGTTTAATAACAAAAAATATGACGAATACAGCTTATCTGCGGACAAATGAACAAATAGTTTTATTAGAAAGAATTGTGTAGACTGACTAAATGACAATAATATCTGCACATATTTCACTTAATTCCTGCATACTTCGGTGTAACACATCATAGTGCTTAGTGTGTTAAAACACCTACCATTCGTATTTAAGTACTTATCCTAGCAAGAAAATTTACGATATTTGCCGGCGATTGATCCCTTATTCTCACTATTTTCTTTGATTATTTTTGACAGCTATATCATAATGACTGCGATTGTGTCAAATTTCCAGGCTAAACTTCACTCCCACTTTCTGAATGGAGACAAATATTCAATATTTTGATCATTTCATATATGTACAGTCTAATGCATGTGTACACCTCTCTAAGTTGACAACGACTGAAGTAGAAGGCATAGTTTTGATAAACAACATTTTTCAGGGTAAATATTGTTCTACTCAACCCTAAAAGATTTCAGTGATTAACAATAAATGTCTTTAAGAATTAAAAAAAATGTTTCTTTGAATCTTAGAAGTGAGAAATTATTTACATATTTACTAGGTTCACAAAGCCTTTCTTTTCAAGCTTAAGGCTGAAATCACTGCAGCAATCTCAGTGTAGATTTGATGGAGCTTTGTTACAATGGTACACCTTGTTTTTATTCAAAATTTTTAAAAACCAATCCAGAAGAATTTATTAACAGTTGAGCAGTTAAAACAAATTTAACGTGTACCATGGATAGAAGATTTACTGCTATCTATTTATTATTTTTGTTTTGATAATTCTGGTTATGCTCTAAAGTCATTAAGTGGACTGAAGAAGCCGTGAAATTATAGTAGAAAAGCCACTGATAATAGGAAATTAATAAATAATATCAGTGCGGGACAAAACAAATAGATTGTCTGAACGAAATTCACATTTAAATTCTGAAGTGTTATTGCACTTATTGCTTTTAAACTTCATTCTTTCAATCTCTTCTCGCTATTTATTTTATTGTCGAAACTAATTTAAGGGGATCCCTATATATATGCGTCGGTGGCACAGTGGTTAGGACTCTCGCCAGCCATGCATATGGTCCGGGGTTCGAGACCACGCCGACGCACACCTGATATCTATGGTCGGCCTGCGAAATTTAGGCTACCGATATCCATGCTGAAAATTCCATACTTGTACCAAAAATACGGTTAGGAATTAAGCTGTAATCAAAAATAAAAAAATAAAATAATATATATATATATATATATATATATATATGTATATTGACGATCTGTGTATGTTGTAACGGCTCTCTATTTGACACTTATAAAACGAAACATACAGTAACTTTTTCAGTTAGGTTTTAGTCTTTATGGAACAAGATTGTTGGTTCGTTCTCTTGAAAGAAAGTCCCATCCCATTTTTTGGAGAATTCTTTCGAAGTTGAATGCGATGAGGAGTTTTATTTGTTTAAATCTTGAATGTCTATTATATAGTAAAAGACGCATAGTTAGTGCATTCACTTATCTTACAATGTTTCGTCCTTTATATTAGTGAAAAAGTGGTCAAAAGGCAGCAAAGTTTAAGCATCACGTCTCTTGGGTTGCGAACGCATGAGTGACCTTGAGCCGACCAATCGTAAGAAATGACTGTTGCACAAAAGTGACGTTTGTTAACAAGGAAATGCTTGGAAAGACACTAAACAGGATATTTTTCTCTGACATGATCTAAAAGTAGCTTGCACTTTTAATGGGGAATACCAGTTTTAAGATAGACCAGTTTCTGTTCACGCATTAACCAAGGTGACTTAAGGTGAGGGTTTTTTGTCACCTGTTTATCGCTCTGATTATGGTTTGCAGTCTTCCTCAAAAGCTCTCAACTGAATTACTATGGTTTTTAGTAAGAGGATTGACAACCGCTTACTTGGAAAATATGGATAATAAAACTAATTAAAAAAATGATACCAGCCCCAAACCTAACACTAATCATAACCCTAACCTTTATTATTTATTATTGTTCCGTAGGGTTCCTAGTGAAACATAGGGCTTCAAATGCACGCCTCCACTTGCTTATGTCTTGCTTCTGCTGTAATTTTCACCTGCATCTACCTTACTCCATACTCTTTCAACTCCTCTTCACACCATCTCCTCCATGTCACCCTTGCACTGACGTCCCACTCGCCGCTTCCCTTTCGGGTTCCACTCGGGCAATGGCCTGACGCGCGCGCAATGTCACCCAGCGACCTCTTCAGCGAGTGTTCAATCCATCTCCACTTTCTCCTGCATATTTGTTGGTTGGCGATTGGCTCTTGTTTTGTTTGTTCCCAGCCATAATTTCTTGTTGGTGATTCTTTCCGGCCCGGCCATCTGATCTTCAGTATAGAGCGAAGACAGTTATTTGTTGATGAAGGTGTGCAACAAGCTGTTGGAAATATTCTTTGTGACCCGCCCGCTAAGTTTCTGATCCGTAAAGAAGAAGTGACTGACTTGACGTTTGTATTGAAAATCCGACCGAATTTTGTTGTTGATGCTGAGTTGAGTGACGAAAATTTTTTAGATTGGTTTCAGGGTGGTTGATGAATGTGTTTCTCGCTCGCCTTCCTGATTCTCGCTCGATTTGACATCCTCATCCGTTCCGACTTTCTGTAGTTGAGACAATGCTCCCCAGATAAGTGAATGAACTTTCAAATCCCTCGCGTTATGGTGATTGGTGCTGGATGTTGTTACCATTGTTGTTTTCGTTGTTGGTTGGTTATTTTCATAACCTCCGTCTTGTCTATGTTCACCTGGAGTCCTGTCTTCACCGGCTGCTTCTTCGACCAGTTTGTCGGTTTTTGCTTGTAGGTCTTCGATTTTGTGACAGTGACATCAAACATAAATCATCCACACGTGAAATCCTGGTCTTCTAGGTTCTTCACGTCGGTCCAGGATATCCCTGTCTTCCCGTTTCCCACTGTCTGACGCATAATCCAATCCACCACAATTAGGAGTATCATTAGTGATAATAGGGAGGCAGCCTTGTCTGACGCCTGTGTTTACTCCAAACGCCTCGCTGAGTTTTCCGTTGTGGATGACTTGACATGTGCCGTTTTCGTACAGCTGTTGAATAAAGTTGATGAATATTTGGGGTACGCCGTAGTAGTAGTACTCGAGTAGTTTCCAAATTACTTCGGGGTCAACGCTGCCGAAGGCCTTCTTGAAGTCTATAAAGTCGAGGTAGAGGTTAAATTGCCATTCCATGCTTTGTTCTGTGATGATGATGCGTAGAGTTGCAATTTGGTCAGTACATGATTTGCCTGCCTTTCCTGAATCCAGCTTGTTCTGGTCGGAGTTCTGTCTCCAGTGCGTCCTTTAATCTCTCCAGGATGATGCGACTCAGGATTTTACTAGGCGTCGATAGGAGCATGATCCCTCGCCAGTTCTTGCAGAGTGAGGCGTAAGTCGCCCTTCTTTGGTAGTTTCACGAGGTAACCTTTCCTCCAGTCAGTAGGCACCTTTCCCTCCTTCCAGACCTTTTGCAATAATGGAGTCAGCATATCTGCTGTAGTCTCTGGATCCACTTTCAGTGCTTTAGGGGGTATTCCATCCGGTCCAGCTACTTTTCCAGCTTTCAGAAGCTTGACTGCTGGAAACCTAACCTTTATAACTTAACCTTTATCCTTACGCTAATAACAGTCCTGATCCTAAACATAACCCTAATACCTTACTTGACCCTAATACGCATTGTCCAAACAGTACTTAAAACGTGATCGGGGTGAAATTTACACCTCGATTTGTGAATGGCGTTCACGTTGATGTTATAATAATAGTCCCGTTATCCAACAACTATCATGCGTTCAAGGCAACTGGAGTGTTCTTAACCCTGTGAGCTTATACTTTAACTTCGCTGTGAAAGGAATTACTAGGAAATATTTTATTTCAAGTTATAGCAGCCTAAAAGGCTATGTCAGCCGTAATGAGAGAGGCACGTTTCGGTTGGTATTTTATGGGAAGTTGTAGAGAGATATTACATTTGTAGACTAGTGTATATTTTAGATATCACTTTTTCGTACTGTAGAATATATAAATGCTTCAAAATACTGACTCACAGAATCAAATTTTTCTGATGATACCATTTCAGAAGAATAATAACCATGTGTATGTTGCATACAACCTAAAAGCGAATCCATGTGATGCAACTTTGAAGACTTAAGTCGAGGGTGTGAATAATGTAACTGTAATTAATCCTTTTTCACTCATCAAAAAATGTTATAAATATTTGTATTGAGCTGAAATTAAAGTTATTTTGAGTATGCTTAAACTCCTAGAATTTCCTCAACAGATCTAAACAAATGATGTACAGTGAGTGGTTTTAATCATTTTCATAGAAGCAGTTATGAACCGTGCAGCGTTTTATTTGTCCTCTTTGTCACTGACGTAGTGATCGAGAAATCGATTACTACTATCTAATCCCACATTGTTTTCTTTCCTGTGGAATGTGTGACAAAAGTTTGTATATTCGCTTATACGTAGCACTCAGAATCGTTAATGTGAGCAGGGATGACTGAGACAAACATCATTATTGACAATGAAATGGAATGTTAGAAAAGTCATTGAGCTTTACAAATTAAATTGACTGTTTAAGTCTTAAACGATGCACACTGTTGCAGTTGAATATGAGTATTGTAGATATATGGTAATATATTTGCAGGTTGGATAAATTCGGATGGTTAAGTGATTTGTAATTTGTTCTGTGAAAATTTATAAAACATTTAATAGAATGCTTTGAGTCTTTTTGGTTATCAAGTTTTGATGAATTCAAAACTAATAACACAGTGCAAGTTTTATGAGATGAAGACTGGGGAGAGGAAGTACGACAGCGGCGAAATAAATATCGAGTGACGAATAACGCAATATTATTTGAAGTACTTCAAAAAGATTATTCTTTTCTTACTTTTATTACGCAACTCTTTTGCCAATGTATCCAAACTTTTATTTTTGCTTAAACTTGAACTTTCTGGGCACAAACTATATAAGTGTGACTTCTCAACACTGTTTATCAGGTCTTAAAGTCTTCTGTTAACTGGCATTGTGTAACATTTGCAGGTATGTAAAAAATTCTGTTCACATAAGCTTAATAGCTTCTTTAGACTATTTACAGCTGATGTGAAACCGAGAGAGAAAAATAATGATACCGTCTAATTCTACACAAACTTTTGTTCTGGCTTTAATGAAATTCGTAAAGGGGAATAATTGTAAGAAGAAAAATTATTTAATGAGTTACATTCAGTGCTTATTACATTTTAAAACTGATTATTATAAGTCATCATATTCGTTTGCACCTTCAGTTTTCACCTTCTGAGTTTCTATTTCCCTAACCTGATTGCCTCTTCTTGATGGTGTAATATTCAACAGTCAATAGTTTGTTTGCTTTGAATGTGCAACCGGATTAGAGATCCTCTACGACACCAATTTATTTTGAGATATTTATTTATATCAGTTAGATAATTTAATTTCCCATAACGTAGCGCATCAGCATTTAGTAAGCGAATAACATAATGCGAAAGACATTGAATATAATAGCCCTGAAAACCAGTGAAAACTATCTATCTTGGAAGAACCTTATACATGAATGATGGGTGGAAAGATAAGTATTATAAGCTTTCTAAAAGTTGTAATGCAGTGGTTGTTTAGTGGTATAATGCCTAGCAGTTACGTGAGAGGTCTTGGCTCGATTCCAGACCGATGCACTAATGAGCCTTGTCCATTTTGCTAGCCGGAAGAAAGCCTAGAAGCGGTTGAAAGTTGGGTGTAGAGTTGGCAAGCATACTACACACTACTGCTATTGAAACATAGGAAGTTTTAATGCATATGTTCCACTTGGAATGCAATAAATTAAAAATGTATTAACAAGGGGTTAGTACTACAGTGTTTTTCGAAAGACACGATTTTAGAAAAAAAGGAATGTTGTTGTTTTGTGTGCTAGAAATACAAAGAAATCAAAACCATTTCTTATAAAACGCTGGCACGCTGTTACTATTATACTGAATTAACCAGAAAGATCAGAAAATGAGAAATAATTTGCGCAGTTAATCAGTGCGTAACAGTTATTAAATGACAAGCCACCCTTTTCTCTTTGAGCACTTAAGTTAAATGTTTTTGAGACTAATGAATCAAAAAGCTTTTCATCACATTTACTACGGAAAATAAACCGATTTTTAAAATATCAGCCACACTGTGTGATTCACATAAATCACTTCGTGGTGACGAGTGATCACGTGTATACTGACTACCCTTCACATAATTACCAGATCATAAATAGTCGTTAATGTTGTTTCCGTGGAAATTCAAGTGATATAATACGTCTTTAATTTTTTGATTATTCATAAGCATTGAAATAGGACAGAATTAAAGATAATATTTTCAGCTTACAATATGAATGAAAAATTAATCGATGATATGTAGTCGAATCGTAAGAACACATGAACTTAGCCAAATATCCAATTCTTTAAGTCCTTTGAAGGACGAATACAAGTTTCTCTACTACCTAAAATTTATTAATTTGTCTGCAAATATTAGAAAATAGACTTGAGACATTTGTGAGGATCGTTTCTACAAGCAACGTTTGATAATAATGAAACAATCTGTTCATATTCGTATCCGTAACAAGTTTTGTATGCACAACACCTTAATAGTGATAAGTTGTAAAAGTTTCTTATTCATTATTATTATATCCTTTAATTTCTAGAGGAATATAGGGCTTCAGCTGCGCGTCTCCATTGCCTTCGGTTTTCTGCCAACTTTTTAGCCCCGCTACAAGTCTGCCCACATGCTTTCATCTCCTCTTCACATCACCTCCTCCAAGTCACGCTTGCACTGACGACCAACTTTCTGCTTCCCTTTTGGGTTCCTCTCGAGCGATGGCTTGTCTAGTCATGTCACTCACTTGATGGTTTCCTCAGAGTGTGGCCAATCCATATCCATTTCTTCCTGTCTATTTGTTTCAAAATCGGTTCCTGTTGAGTTGGTTCGCTCACTGCCAGAGATCCCCGTTGCTGATCTTTTCTGGCCGCTCATCTGATCTTGAGCGAAGACAACTGTTAAAGAAGGTCTGAAGTTTGTTTGAGGTGCATTTTATGACACGCCAAGTCTCTGATCCGTATAGTAGCACTGACTTCACATTGGGGTTGATAATTCGGATCTTATTTTTGATGGTGAGTGCTGTTGACCACCATGGCAACATCATTTTCCAAAACTTTTCTTTTAGCCTAGTTCACACCATTCACAAGTTCTAAAAGAAGTAAAAATGAACATCCATTTTATGTACAATTAAGTTACAGTTTGCATTTTTCCATAGTATCAACTTAAATTGTTTCTGAAATTTAGTTTTCTGTTCTAGATATAAATTTGAACCAATTATGATTGTCATTCCAACTAAAATAATTATAACATCGCAGGGGAATTTTCGGTTAGTTGTTTGTGTTTATCAATTCACTTATGATATGGCAGTGTAATCTGCCGTTAAATTTCACATGTTTTTTGATATTCATTCTTTTCATGAAGCTTTGTGATAATTATTCATTATTTCTTAAAGATTCTTCAGAGTTGGCTACCATTTCATCAATAAGCATACTTTGCATGTATTTCTCGTGAGAGGAAATTAAATTTACATTAAAATTCCTACTACCATCAAGTACGTATACTATACTATTTCTCCCAAATGCGTAATAGTAAAGTGCACGTGAAAGTGTACAAATTAAAAAAATCCATATGTGGGTCTTAAACGTAATGTGACATCTGTTATTTCGTATATGTTCAAAGTACACTACTTCAGAAGAAAGTATTAATGTGAAAGAAAATCACTTTTTTTCAATCCTAGAAAATGTTTCAGACAATGAAAATTTCTGCAATTTTTTATTATAAATTCAACTGATTCTCCAAAATTAAATCGTTGTCTAAAGGAATGTATTTGTTTGTTGGTTACTCTGTATAACAATCATAAAAGTAAAGCTGATTATCCTACAGATTCCTAGTCTTATTGGTTTTATTCACGTATATAAGTTTATAAGTTGTCTTATTTGCATTCTTTATCTGGTGTAGTATAGGATTAGTTTTGACTATACATCTGAACAGGTGTAATATGTAACGTAACGAACTCATAAAATTCAATTGAACTTATGAATGATAAAGATAAGTAAAACCTTTTTGGTTACAGGATTTCATCATGAGCTGACATCTGTTACAGAACCGTTGGAAAACCTGGTCCAACGACTTAACGGTCTACGAGCTCGCCTTGTAACCAGAATGTCCTGAGTTTGAGCCCCATTGGGTGCGTACTTATGAAGAGTCCCGAACTAGGACAAAACGGCTGTCCAGTACTGCCATGTTTTCCAATGGTCCTCTAAACGACGTCAACTCATGATGAAATCCTGTGATCAATCAATTAAAACAAATACTTTAAACCTTTTTTGTCACTTTTCTTAGTATCAAACAAATTTTCGATTGATTTACGGTCACTTATTAAAAAGCAGCTATGGGGAATTAACACTTCTTCATATTAACGAACCAAAGGAACATAAGATACTTGTACTGTTATACAGTGAATGTGGAAAGAGACATTTGCACCTGGGATATGAATAAGGTGCACTCTTTATGCAAACTAAACACCTGTTTCATTGAAACACAGTTTCATGACTGATATTCACGCTCTTCTTATTGTTTTGTGAAATAAAACGATATAATCTCTTTAAAAATCATGACGGGAAATCATTGGAAAGACGTCATTACAACTTATGCACAATACTGCCAGAATAAATATATATCAAAATAAAAAACGTAAACGCTTTTAAAGGAATTGTTTCGGCTGGTCATTAAATGATTTATTCCTTAGTAATTCAAATTGAACACTTTTAAGGACACATAATTGTTAGTGAGGTCATACTCGTGTTTGCAATATGATGAATATATGTATATATATTCTATTACCTAGATTTTCAAAGCCTTAGGCAAGTGGTCTCTAGACTTGATTGTTCCCATCTTTATAGTGTTCATTATATTCTCTAACTAAATTTTCTTTATCTACTCTTCACTTTTCTCTGATGACTGTGTAGGCCAATATTTTCAATATTATGAAGTCAAAATATAAGTTTTTTTATGATGTGATCGTTAGTCAGGCATGTGTGAAAAGGAATTTGATTTACGAAATATATAACAAATATAATAACTTTATGAAGTTTACAATACCTAATAAACATTTCTACTCTATCTGATATATTCACGTTTTTCCACTAATTTCCAAACGGAACAATAAATTTCTCCCGTACGTTGCACTTTACTCTGTTCTATTAAATATTTTTATCTACGATTGCTCATCAGCTATCGTTGCCTATAAATATGATCTCTATTTCACATCTGGACGACAACTAGTTGCTTCCTACTCGAATTTTACTAGAGTGTAAGACGAGTATCTTCATGCAATGGTCTTCTCAGAGCAAGTTCAATTCATTTCAGTTTCATTCTGCATATTTGTTGGGTAATAGGTTCTTAATTGCTTTGAAGTAGACACTTTGACCTATGCGTTCCACATTTTAAAGACACTTTAAGCACTAAGTTTTTTCCATGGAATGATTGATTCAGAGGTGTAAAATGTTTCTTAGTACATCTTAGTTGTTCTATGATTGTGTCGTCCAGAGCATAGCCAGGTATTTATCTACCAACTATTGTTTCATATCCTGAATCAGTGTATCAAACGAAAGTGCTTGTACTGTAGAATTTCTCAGCTGTTTGTTAAATGTTAGACATTTGATCAAAGTTGTGCGGCTCGCAGACCAGTGATCTAGCCCACCAAAAATTTCGCTACACAGGGCCGCTACATTATGAATTCGTGCTGTTATCACCAAATCATGCTGCTGCACATAAATTAGTATTCACTTCCAAACTACTTTTAAAATAGCGACATGCATCTCAGGTTTGCTGGTTAGCAGTGAGTTACAAGTTGTATGTCATCCACTTTTAAGGTAGTCCACGACTGCGCCTTCATAATCTTTGGAATCTGATATAAGGCAGATAAGGTGAATATAGTGTGTAGCCTGCCAGTCTCCAGTGTCTTGCCTGGATTCGCTTTCCGTATCAGCCTGGGCACTGCTGCCGCATATTGTAGTAGAGGGCATTTGTATGATGGTAGCAATACCACTGAGTTCCTGAGTGGTATTAAGTGAAACATTTTCCCTTTATCTAGGGCCCATATCACGCCATATATGACTAAGAGGATAGACACCTGAAAATAATGATATAACTGTAGCAGCATATAAAGCCTGTAATGATGAAGCCCCCATGATGCCCTTTTCCTTGTATCTAGTATTTCGGGAACCCTTTCTCCCTACATGCACATTAAAACAGTAAAGACCAGGACTATGTAAGATAACACCTTTGTAACTTGGTTGCCAGACATGCATATCAACTGGCGTACTGGATGCAAACTCAGCTTACGTATCTTACACATTGGTTCAACATAACTCCCTCTACGTTTGAGGAAAAAAGGAGCCTAGGGTTGAAAACATGTGCTCACATACGTTCATTTACAGCAATAGGAATTCCTTGGCATTGTGTTTATCTACTATTTATTGGTACTTTGTTAGTTTAGTTAACGGATGTTGATCCAAATAAACTTAAGCAGCAGGGTCAGTCATTGGACAGAGGTGTAGAAGCCACTGGGACAATTCTTAGCATATCCAACCCAGTGCCTCAAGTTAATACCTTTTCAGAGTCTGCATCTCATCCATACATGTACTCATAAATATCAAGATAGCTAAGGGATGTCAGCACCAGATAAAAGGGATCGAACATGGTTACCTGACATTTTTAACTTGAAGTTTCCAAGCTTCTTAGCACAGCAAAAGTGTTATGCGATGAGGGATTGTAAATCCCAAATATTATCGAGCTAACACTGTTGGCATTGACAGTGTAAAGGCTATGCGTGGTAACTAAATGTATGAAAACTCGAATGCAGTACATAATGTGCTTCTACTTGTGCGTCGGTGGCACAGCGGTTAGGACTCTCGCCGACCATGCATATGGTCCGGGGTTCGAGCCCACGCCGACGCACACCTGATATCTATGGTCGGCCTGCAAAATTTGGGCTACCGATATCACATGCTGAAAATTCTATATCTGTACCGAAAAATACGGTATGGAATCAAGCTGTAATAAAAATAAATAATTGTTTCACTGACATAGTTCCTTGTTGTCTATCCTCTCTAGCTAGCCATTTGACCTCCTATTTCAAGCGAAGGCAGTTGTTGATTAAAGTCTGTCGGATTCAATAGACCAACCTCATCCACATTCATCAAATTATAAGGCAAAATAGTTATAAAATCTTTCATATGCTTCTTTATGAGTTTCATATTTCTTAATATTTGTTTAAATTTGCAGAATACACCGAAATGAGCAAAACAGTAATTTAAGAACAAGTGACTTTTACGGTGAAGTGATTCAACGGATACTGCACTAAGTTCATCTAAATATTTTGATTATGATGTAGCACATCTGATTAACTGTATGATGAGAAAACTCTATAATTAAGTTTTCGTTTCTTTCTGGTGCAGAAATTTTAAATAAAATGCACCCAAAACTTCATTAGGTGTAAAAATGCATTAGATGCTTTTGTTTTCATCATGAAACTTCACACATGACAAAAATTTGAATTAAGAAAAAACAGTTGTTGATATACTACTGAAGTTGACAAATTTTTAAACTTCGAATAGCTTATATGAAATAAAAGCCTTCAAGTATTTGAAAAGGACTACTGAAGGTGTTGAAATGAATTTCTTTCACAAATAACCGTCAATAATTACTGTTTCTCTCCTTGGTAGAACTAATGTATAAATTATGATCATTATGAATGTGAGATTGTTCAAATTCTTCTTCATATGCTAACTAAGGATAATAACCTTATTTAATAACATTTATAGCACAGAATGCTGATTTATGCATTTCCCCCTACTTTTGGTTGGTGGGTAATTTAAAATTCTATGAAAACTTAAAGAAGATATTATTATTTGCTATTATTTACAGAGCCATTTCATGAATTATGTTACGCAAAATTTACAGCCTACAAAATTCTTAATATTTAAATGAAGAAACTTTACTATTATACAATCTATATACATGTATATATATATATATATATATATATATATATATATATATATATATATATATATATATATATATATATATATATATACTTATCTGTAGTGCAATACAAACATTGCAATATCTTTGCCGTGATTATATGGCTTTTGTGATTACTTCTGTTCTTTGTGTTCGTTTGGATATTCGATAATCTTTTGTATTTGTTCTGAATATTATCAATATAAATTAAATACGTATAAAACTCTACTGTATATCCTGAGGAGTGATATTATTCTATATCGTTACAACCAAATCACTTTACCACATGACGTTACAGAAGTCTTTTGTAAACCATATACTTTCTTTTTTTTTCGAATGGGTATCAAGTAGTGATTATTACGTTAAAATTGTAATAGGTTCAGTCGTTTGTATTCTGGGGAGAACATGGGACCCCAGCCTTCAGTTTTGAGGTTTCAGTAGATAAAGAAATGATTTACGGGGTAAGGTTGCTGGCCTTACACCAAGCCTACCATTTTTACCAAGCTTACTACCAACTAAGAAAGGGTTCGGAATTCATTGACTGAGAATTCAATAAAGATCACGTATGTGGATGTCCAGAAATCTAACATTAAGCCATCAACGTACTTCGCTTGAGTAGGTGATACATTTGATGCAGAACTAGCAGCTCATTTTATTTAGCATTACAAGAGCATGTTTTATTCTGTAAAGCTGTGATGTATACTTTATGCAGAAACCTAGTATATCTGACTTCAAAGTAGATACTTTCTGGGAACTCGTCTACTACAAAACTCTATGATTGTGTTAAGTTTATAACCGTGTTTCCCAATCAAATTTTCCCAAATTATGGATGGCAAAAATGGTCCAGAATATTTTATTGAATTGTTAACCAAAAGATACACTGATCATCTGCTTTTGAAACCCCGTACTAGCAGTATAAATTGAAATTCATGTGAACAATTTCTTTGTCTATTGTTTATTCATTGAACATATATTAACAAGTAAGGGTTATTTCATAAAGTATTCAACATGGAAATGAACCTTTGGTACGGTCAAATCTTATTTCTCTCCACCAGAGTTCATTGATCATTGAAACGTCAGTGATATAATGTTAATGAAGCTTCATTAATTGCTAAATATAATTAAGTAATAAAGTTCTGACGTTTTATTTACGAATGCAGGATAATTGTTTTGTTGCCTGAGTCTCCAGTATTAGGCATATTGGTTTCGTCGTCACTTCAAAGATAGGCTAAATACCACTGATTTAAAGTGAACTACGTTTTATGAAATCAGATAAATTTATTTATTTTTTTGATTACAGCTTGATTCCAAACCGTATTTTTGGTACAAATATGGAATTTTCAGCATGGATATCGGTAGCCTAAATTTCGCAGGCCGACCATTGATACCAGGTGTGCGTCGGCAGATGATCGAACCTCGGATCATGTGCATGGTCGGCGAGATTCCTAGCCACTTTGCCACCGACGCACAGAACGTTTATTTGTGTCCATAATTAGTAATAACGAACAATGAGTGGACTGTACGAAAGTGCTTATAAACCTAGTATGCGTGGACTGCTGATGCGAACTTTTATCTTTCGGCTTTTTGACCAAAGGAAAGTAATTTAAATACTATTTCCAGCTATCGTTGTGTTTATTTCCACGACACAAACGTTGTTCTTTATGATGTGTACATAAACCTTGAGTGGAACTGTTATATTTATCAGGAGATTATCATGTAGGGTGAAAATCACTTATCTGTAAGTATCTGAGGAATTAAGTACTATTTCAATGATTTACCATATTTGGGCGATGTGTCTTGCAATCACTCGAAAGGGATAAATTTATTTTTCACTGTAGTTAAACTGATGAAAGAGGAACGATTTCATTTCCGCAATAATAACATATATTGCATTACCATTTGAGGTCGACAAAAAGTTCCGAGTTTCATCATGAGCTGACAACAGTTAGAGAACCACTGGAGAACCTGGGTGTACTGGACAACCATTTCATTCCAATTTGGGACTGTTAAGCAGAACGCACCTGTCAGGGTACAAACTCAAGGCCTTCCGGTCACAAGGCTACCTCGCAGACCATTAGGCCGATGGAAACCGATCCAGTCGTCAGCCCACGAATCCTAACTTCTGTCAATTCACGACAAAGAGAGACCACTTGTCAATATCATAGGCAAGTATTTTTCCTCACATCCGACCTACTCTTCTCAACTGGTTACGACTTCCCACTAGAACCCAAAGTAACTACTTACCTGAATAGGGCCAGTCACTAGTCAGCATCAGATTAGTATTAGAGTGTTGTTTTGCAGGGATTTCATAGATTGGTTTCTGAATTTTATCATGAGCTGACATCTGCCCAACAGAAGTTGGTATACGTTAGCCATTGGATCAAGTCAAAATGGCTTTGTGTCCTGGACGCCCTAGGTGTGAACCTAGTTGGGTGCTTCTTGTGAATAGTCCCAAACTAGGATTAAACGGCTGTCTATTACTGCCAGGTTTTCTACTGGTTCTCTAGCTGTTGTCAACTCATGATGAAATTTTGTCACCGGTCACATCCCTGCAAACCAACACTTCAAAATGTTCAGATTATTTAAGGTTATGTCTAGAAAATGTCATAGTTCACATATTATTTGGTCGATGATAGCTGGGATTTGAATCACGGAGGTGCGTTTAATTCCGTGTGGGGTTATTTAAGTGAGAACACTTACCACTTATCAAGACATGGTGTTTTTACTGAAAACCACACTCAAAATTCAATCTTTCAAGTTCCAGAGCGTTACTAGGTAGGCTATTGAGAGAAAAAAAGCCACTATTTGTGTCTTGGTTATGAGTTTTATTTTCTAAAAAATTTTGTAAATAAAATTTAGGTTTGCTTAACCTTTTTCAACGGAAGTAAATATTTTCTGACCTTACCTCCTACAGGCAAATAACGAAATTTGCTGTTAAAGAAAATATATCAAGTGAAGTATGTAATTATGTTAATTGTGTCCGGTAAAATAATCAAAATGTGTTATTACACGCACCTTGTGGTAACAGGAGAGGTGATGGGAAAAAAATAATTTATCATATTTTAATCCCTTTATTCAGATATATCCATCATTTGCAGAGAGAATGTTCACTCAGGTGTATTTAATAATTTGTCTGATGCCAGCAGGGGATAGTTATTTAATTTGGAAAGAAAAAACCAACTGAAAGTCGCCTGATAAGAAGCCAACTTACTGATTCTTGAAACAAAAGATCAAAGAGGCAAAAAGGTTTATTTTTTTATATGATCTCATACTATGTCCTAAAAATTTGTCTCTAAAAAAAGAAGATTCTAGAAAAATTGCATTTCGCATATTCCAAAACTCCCAATCAACCATTAAATTTACTTTCTAAGTGTATATGTGGCAAATTCCAAGTCTTAATTCCTACACGACCGATGGCGATTCCTCAATTGAAAGAATAAGTACCTAGACTAGTCATTTCTAATTGTATCTGCCAATTCAACTGCGCTTGTGGAGTGAGTTATGCTGGCCGTTGCTCTAGGAACTTGCTTTTTCGTGCTCGAGAACATCTCCCGCTATGGCTAAGCAAGGGTGTAGTTAAAGCCATCAACAGATCGACATTAGACCACCTGGTCCAAACTGGTCACAAAGCCAGCATTGAAGAATCCTTCTCTATCATCTACCGTGTACCAAATAAATTGACAAAAAAATCCAGGCCCCGCATACTCCGAATATCTGAGGCTATCGCAAACCAGTGCTCTGTGTGTGAAACAAGCAAGCCCAGCCACTAATACTGCCCTGGCCTTCAGTGGAGATTATATATTCTTGAATTTGTATTATTATCTTTCTTATTTTGCCTGTCTGATATTCAGTGTATTGTTATGTTGATACTATCAAAGTGTATTCCATTGAAATTATCATTAGTTCGATGTTATTTAAACGACATTACTGCTGTCAATAACGATGATTTATTCACTATTATGCATATACAGAGCTGTAGAGCTTCATGAGGAAGTAATGGAAAAAGGATATTCTTTGTTCAGTAAACATTCTTTTGGAAATTATTATTTTGTCAGAATTTCGACTTCTGAGTAGCTAGCAAAAATATCGTAAAAGTGCGTGAAGAGTACTTTTATAATACCTCTAGTGGTTCTGTTTAATGTATTTTATATTGTCAGTCTGTAATTGTGCTTACCATGTTGTGATTAAAATGCTTTCAACATGAAGTTACAATTTCTCTGGAACACTAGGCACCTTTCAGAAAAGGTTTTTCATAGTATCAGTAGGATTTACGTATTTCTAGATTATATCATGATTAATAAAGCTATATTGTAAGTTATCTACTTGTCTGTTGTCAGGGTCATAACAGTCGTAGCCTCTGTATAGGTGAGTGTGAATTCTACAAGTAAAAATTATTGGTTTAAGAACTTGTGCGTTTAGCAACCAAGCTGAAAAAGAACCAGTCAGATGACAAGAAAAAAATTGAAATAAAAGTGTTTTATTTTCACCTAGGATTTCCACTTCAAATCAGTCTAACTGAAGAACATTAACTGTTCATTTTAGTCATTCAGTCTATCACATGCTGAACTGTTTCTTAGATTTTAAGGTTAATAATAGATAAGAGGATAGCAATATTGACAGGTGATAATCAACAGGATAGTGAAGTTTACGTTTAATCATGATAGTAGTATGCCAAAAAATGTTACTTTGTTTGAATAATGTTTTATCATAATGTCAGATAACAGATAAAGTAAAGCACCTTGTCTACGTGAAGAAAACCTTTAAAAAATGAAGAAAAAATGATCAAATATCAGTAAAACATCATATTTCACGCAAATTAATTTTCCTTAAGGCTGTAGTTATTTTAAAAATGGTTAGACTAATATTTTTACAAGCAATGGATAGGGAATTCAGGATAATGGGAGACACTCATATGTTTGCTTAGTATTAACAATGCATGTAGAAATTTTATGATTATTAATCAAGTACATTTCGCCTTACAAGTAAACTTAATTATTTTAGAGTCATTCAATAGAAATCGTTTTACTGAACTCTATCCATTTCCTTCACGTTCCCAGTGAAACATAGGGCTTAAACCTGGAGGCTTCAAATTTCTGTAGCAGTGTTTATTTTTACAGGGTGTGGTTGCTAGCCTCATGTCCAACAATCCCTCTTTACCAGTTTTATTACTGGCTAAGTGAGGTAAAGGAGTGAGTCAGTGGCCTGGGATCGAACCCCGGACCATGTGCATGGTCGGCGAGCATGCTAACCGCTTTGCCACCGATGCACTTTACTGTACTTACTATACGTTTATTCACAGGCAGAATTAAGATGTTAGTGTAATGCAGCTGTCAAGAAATATTGTGAACACTTGTACTCTTCCTTATATCAATCATAGTATGGTGATATAACGAATGGCGTTACTAAAGAATGGTGCCTGGGTATAAATTCTTGGTAGACATTATACACATAATGATATAAGTTCACAAACACCGTTATCCACTTATTTATCTTTTCCTACTTCAAATATAAGAAACCTATTTGGTGAAAATATTGCTTCTTCCTGTCCTGATTTAAATGACTGAACTAAGTGTGGGGGTCGGTGTTACATTTCCTGACAGTCAAACAGCTGATGTCATTAGCTTTGGTAGATGTTTTTATTGGGAACTATTTTAAATAATGAGACTGTGTAACTTCTTAGTTAAAAATCGCTTCTTGTCTAACCTTCAAACTTTGTCAAATATGATGATAAACGTTTTAAAAATGGTAAAATGTAATGATCAGTTCGTTTAAATACATAATGAAAAATAAAAGACGTCATTAGTTTATAAATATCGAGCTGTTTTCCAGGTTTCATGAATACTGACAACAGAAAAATGTATTTTTGAGAGTTGAGTCACATTACTTCGGTTCACACTACATTCTTCTGGGATGTAAAAAGCACTTTAAAAAGAACTAGTGCATGCAAAATATGCTTCGTTCTAGTGTCTTATTTCAGCAACTATGTATTCATTTATATCTTATATTGGTTAGTCTTGCACTGTGAGCTAGAACAATGCATGTTTACCTTACACCAGATTAATGCTGAAATTAGTTTACCAAATAAGGAGTTTTTAAATAACATACTATACTACACTGCTATTAGAAAAAGCTTGACAGCATGAAATTACTTATGTAGAAACTTTAAATTGCATCCCAACTGTTAAATGAGTTATAGCAGAATAATCCATGCCTTTTAATAAACTCAAAAATAAAAAGCAAACTAATGTTGCAGAAAGTACACTGAATCGCATCAAGAACTTTATGTTATTTGTGTACTTTAGTTTAGACCTTGATATATCAATATCTTTTTAAACAGTTGTGAATACATCGTTTACAGATAGTTTTGTTTGCGTAGCTAGATACAATAAAGTATTCATCATTCTTAATTGTAAATTCAAAACAGACACTTAAATTATTTCTAATAGTTTGGAAATTTTAAATAGCTTTATCTATCTTACGTTGTGTCTCATTACCGTTTGATGATAAACAGTAGGAATATTTCATAGGATATAGCTGGCACAAGTTTGACATTTATAAATGTTTTTGTATTTGGTAATAAATAGTGTATTAAATTATGATTTGGGAAAATACGTTAGTTGACTTTATTTAATTTCAAAAAAAATTATAAGTACCATGATGATTTTGCATGTTTCTGAATAGAAGTTGGTAGATATCATATCGTTTGAAATTTAAAAGTAACTTTTTTGTTGGATTTAAGCAGATTGAAAGTGTTTAAACCACTGGATAGAACTTCAGGATTTGGAAAAAATAAATTGCCAGTAAAGTAATATGATGTTGAAACAATTATTCGAGATAATGTGCTACAACAAGAGGTTTTTGAGTAAATAATCGACTTTAACCTGACATCAAGCGTCGGTATCAACATCCAAGGGATGACAAATATAGGTTATGGAGAGAAAATGAGTGACAGCATTGCAGATGAAGTAACATTGCAATTGCTAATTATTATCCATCATTAAAAGCAAACTGCTCTAGAATAGGAAGCTGTAATAATCCTTAAATTTTCTCAAGTAACAGAATCAACTGATAATCATACAAGAAGCATGAATGAATAGAAAATGTGCAATGTCATCATTTCAAAACATAATGGACGTAATTCAGAGTTTCGGTCTTTTTAAATGTGTTTGTTAAAGTGACATCAAATGTAATTCTTTGATTTTCAAAATGTTATTTAGTCGGATTAAATTCTGTTAGTTAGTCATTAAAATAATTAAAGAGCTCTTGAGTAGAACATTTCAAAAGATTTCATAAATACAAGGCTTAGAAAATTACTTCGATAGAACATATGCAAAAAACTTTGTTTCCAGTTATCTGTCATGTGAACACTCAGGACTGAACCGGGACCATTATTTTATGAGTTGAACATATTTGAAATTAAGACACCAACAATTAACTGCCAGGAAAGTCCACTAAATTGCGTATGAAGACAAATGTTTACGTATGAAGTTGACTTGATGTTGTATAATATTACAGACTGACGGAAGTTTGAAATCACTAGTCGCTGAAGTCTAGCCAAGTGGTTGAATGGAAAGTTACTTGACTAATTTCCTGACGATTTAGTTATAAATACTTGACAGCGTCATCAGGATCGCAAGTTAGAATGGAATGCCTGTTCAGTACTCTCCTGTTTTTAATAATCATTTAACTAATGCTGATTTTCGGCAAAATCCACACTATATATCTCTTTTGATTTTATCATTTCTGATTAAATACTTAAAGGAATGAGAGTGAATGTATAGCACATTCTAATTCACGGTATGCTATGAATGTAGACAATTTTAAAATATATTCATCTCATTTAAACTCTTGTAAAAGTGTCTGCTTTGTCTCCATAATTAGTTTGGGAAACTTATAGTCTAAACAAAGACTTCTGCCTTAAGTTTTATTGTTGATTCAGCAATATATGGTTAATATCACAACACAGAATCCATCACTATAGGATTTGAAATAACCACTCAATGACTTGATGCGTCAGTCTTTATTTGAAGAGAGGAATATAACGACCATCAAAAATCTAATTGTAAACAATCACACTTGAGAATAAGAAATAAAGTGAATAGAATCACATAGTACTACGTCAACAAAGCACTACGGTTTGTTTTCAACTGTACTTCGTGAATGGATTCAGGTGTACTGACTTCTGTGGGAAAGCGCATGCATCTGCTTTGAATGTGAAAACTGATGCATCAATAATGGATAAACTTTCGGTGAACTTGTCTCCAAAAAAACAAAATCTAGCGTTGGGAATATTTATTTTATATTTAATTCAAACTACTTATCCAAACTTAAGCCGATTTCGTAAATTAATTTTAAACTGGGCGACTTATTAAAGATGACTGATGGCTATGATCGGCACCGTCAAGGATTGTAAGAATTCCTCATTAAATAAATTTTTCTAACTTACGAGTCTAACTGCCATTCATTTAGAATTATATAATGCTTCCTTTATGTATACTGAAGTACAACTGATTATCTTTGTCTACTTGATAAATGAATAGTTGTACCGCAAAGCCGATAAGACCAGGACATGTGACTAAATGAATGTTTGCAAAACACCTGACTTTTCACAAAAACGTGAAGAAGTTTCTGGTATGAATGAGAAAAACTCTTCCTTTTAACTTATACAGCATATCTTATGATGACAGAATATCTTTTTTTTCTTGTTAAACAAAAGTTGAAGGATGTTACTATTCAGATATTTCAAAGCACAAGCAGGTGAACGTCTCAGAACAATCACATGAGATATTTTCCCTCCGACAAATGTTTGTCTTTATTTTCTGCTCATAATGTTTTGAGTTTGTAAACAAAGCAGTTGCGGTTATTTGATATAACCTTATATCTTTGAACTGTCGAAAATATTTAGTGTGTTACACTTCAGTGCACATTGAATAAATATTTTTAGTAGCTTTGTTTCGATGCATTATCATGTGCTCCTGTTTTTGTTATTATTTAAGGAGGGGAGCTATTGAAAAGGAGAATAACTAGCTAGACTAAGTGTAATTCATCGTAAAACAAATTATTTCAAGCCTGTCCAAATGAAATGTAGTAACAAGCAACGGAGATTTTTTTCTGCAAATACCTGACGAATCGTTCATCACATAACCTATCTTAAGTGATCATGCAATGTGATTACCTTATTAACAAGTACATCCTCAAATAAATCTCTTATGGACGAATTATATGTAACGAGAATCATGTAACTTCAGTTGTTTTAATGTCCTTGAAGAACAAGTTTAAGGTTTTATAAAATATGTAGGAATGCGAAAATAGTTCACATGGTGTCTGAGTGTCTTGTAAGTCTGATACATGAAGATTGAAGTCGATATTTTGCTGGAGGCTGTTTACTGTTTCGCATTACATGCACACTGAAGCGTCAGCTCACTAGTGTTGTGATAAAATACAGCTCTAGATTTCTGGTTTCTTGAATGTATCTTCAAATAAAGTGGTATTATTATATTGGTAATCACTATGTGATATAGTGTCTTTTTGATGTAAGAACCATAAATAACATTGCTCAAAAAGTAGTTCAGTAAGTAATACTGGTCCCTTTTTGTGACTAATAAACTGGCATTCTATACGTGATAATAGCCCTGTGTTACTTTTAGTCTTTCTATTTAGTATTCCTACTTTTGAGAGATTTATGCCCTCAGATGGACTCAATAATGTAAACTGGATCTTTCAGGCACAGTCTTCCGCACAGCAGAATACTTTGACAAAAATGTAAAATATAACAGTTTATAAATCAAGTTCACACAATACAGCTGTATAGTTTTGTTAACCTTACTAACTATTATTCGGCCTGTTGCAGTATGCAGTATCTTTCTGAAAATGTTTCACGCATGAAGTAATAGCCTACAAGAATTCTCTTACTGAGGTTTCTAATTTACTGTTATTAGCTTCCGAACGAGTACCAGCTGACAGATTCCACTGTTTACACAACTTAATTTATTTCTCCACCAAGCTTATTAGTGAAGACGACATCCTCTAGCAAGTTAGACGTATATTAAGATAGAAAACCCGAAAATATTTTCGATCAATGAGAATAATAAATATAGCAAGTGAAAGTGGTAATAAATTGTCAACATTTAGGTCAAAAGGGGTATGTTGGGTTTCAGGTTATCCAGTCTACCTATTGTTTTTCAACTAGAATTAAGTGTCCATACCTAAAAGTTATGCATTTTATTTTCAGTGTTTTCGGATTCCAGTGATTGAGGCGCCTTCAGCATTTAAATGACCCTTTTTTGTTCTCAGCAGTTTAAACTGTGTGTCACTTCATGATAATCTTTATGCATAAGTTTTAGGTTAATAGTAACAGCTTTTATTGATGGTTTTTCATGTACTTGGAATAAATTAGGTTTTATGAATGACATGTTTCAAAGCGACTCTAAAATTTTATCGCAGGATAGTAGAAACCATCCTCAAAATTATAGCTGCGCTAGAGTGTCGGAGCACATAGATAGTTATCTTACTTTATCCGAATTATCCTATGCCCACAACATTCACAATGCTTGCCTAATTATGAAGTGTTAAACTGTAAATAGTCTGAAAACCTGTCTGCTTTAATGGAACTCACTGTTGCGCACTTCTAAAGAAGAAGTCTTTCACCTAGATAATATATACTTCAGTTTAATAATAAAATTTAATTATTCCTTTGGACAGTATGTCTCTTCAGGTTATTCGATTAGGCGCAATATTATGAGAATAGGGACGAATTTCGGTGTTTTGTTTGACTCAGTATTTCTCAAATTCAGTTTTATGTCACTGTTATGTTATACATATTACTAGGTGATTTATAATAAGGGTGAAAAAAAGGGAAACAGTATTCCACTATTTTGAATTCGATAATTTAATACAGAATGGAATATACATGACAAAAACAAGATACTGGTATCCGACATTTTTACGCTCAGGCTATGTGTTTGTTATAGTTCTGATTGTAGTCGAAATCTTCTCAGGAAAAAATTGTAAATGACTCTTTCGTATGTGTCTAAAAGAAGCCTCAAAATATGAAAGTTATTTTTCAAGCGTATTTTGGTCATACGATAGAAAAGCCGCAATGTCTAGTTACTTGAGCTGTATTTTATATAACCTCAACATTATAAGTTAATAACCAAAAAGTGGGCTGCTTCCCAAATGGTGAGATGAAGAAAATGGACATCAAAAGTTCAATAATCTCCGGATGTCGTTTATTAATCTAGCTCACTGTAATGTTATAAAGCAAAATTACAGATTCCCAATACTGTTATCCACTCCAGTACTCTTAAAAAATATGTTTAAATATATAGATAATGTAATACTTCATTCTGATTTCCCACAAAACTGGGAGATATGCAAGTGAAAAGCAACAAGTTGGCAGAAGAAGCATCCAGAGAAGATAGGACTTCAGGTGAACATAGAGAAAACAGAGGTGATGAAGATTCCTGGCCAACACCAACAACAACAGACAACAATCAGCATAAATGGGAGGAACCTGAAAGAAACAACCTCCTTTACCTACCGACCTGGAAAGCATCGTTTCAAATACAAGCGGGAGCAACTGACGAGAATATCAAAGCAAGGATCGGGGAAGCAAGACAAGCTTTCATTACTCTCAAGTCTGTGTTCAGGTCAACAGCACTCACCATCAAAAGTAGGATCCGGATTTTCAACTCCAATGTGAAGTTAGTGCTACCATACGGATCAGAGACTTGGCGCGTCATAAAATGCACCTCAAACAAACTACAGACCTTTATCAACAGCTTCCTTCGCTCAATACTCAAGATCAGATGGCCGGCCAGAAAAGATCAGCAACAAAGATCTCTGGCGATGAGCAAACCAATCCAGAAGGAACCGATTGTGAAACAAATAGGCAGGAAGAAATGGAAATGGATTAGCCATACTCTGAGAAAACAGACGATCAAGTGACATCACTAAACAAGCCATTGCTCGAGGGGAACCCGAAAGGGAAGCGGCGATTTGGTCGTCAGTGCGAGGGTGACTTGGAGAAGGTCTTGTGAAGAGGAGATGAAAGCATGTGGGCAGACTTGTAGCGGGGTGAAAAAGTTGGCAGAAAACCGAAGGCAATGGAGACGCGCAGCTGAAGCCCTATGTTCCTCTAGAAATTAAAGGATATAATAATAATAATACTTCATTCGAATAGCTTACATGAATTTTAGTCAACTTTCCTTAGTTCGAATGTAGTACATCTTGAGCAGATCAACTTGTAAATTTAAGTTCCTATTTCTTACAATTACAACAAATGGGATAGTGACTTCTCAAATGTTTTTAGAATATAACTAATTATACAAACTAACAGAATTCCAACACATCTCTTGAAAATAACAAAAAAGTAAAAAATTGATTAAATCTAATTTACTTTATTACTTTTCAAGAAAAATAAAAGAAGAGTTTTTTATTGTCTTGTGTATTGTATGTACGTACTACTTCAAGTGAAAATTTTTATTTATCTGAAAATAAAAGAAGCGAAGTTAATTGTTTCAAGTAGATATTTTTCTCAAACAAGTAATCAACTTATTCAATGAGCAATTCGATTAGTAGTTAACTATGACTGAACAAGTTCACATTCCGTTCGGTTGAACAACGTTATCATCAGAAGAGAATGGACATAAACATTGCGAAGTAGTTTCCCAGGATTGATGCATGCATTAGTCTTTTATTAAATTCAAACTATTTCTATATTAGAATATAGCAAAAAGAGCAATTTTTACAGAATAAGATGATATCATTTTATGTCATTGGTATCTCATCAGCTGGATGCAGAGAAAGTTCCTAAATATGCCTTTAAAGGTAACATGATGTCAGATAACAGGAGAATCAAAAAATTGTTAGAGTGCTAATAAGTTACACTTGTGTAACTTATTCATAGTAGACTCACATTTAAACAAAGAGAGGTTGAATATATTAGAAAATGAGTTACGCAATAAAGGAGAGATTGGAAAGTTGGTGACAACTCGAATGAACTGAGATATATTCATTGGTATGTTAATGTAACATTTTTATAGTCAAACGATAATGATTTCATTAGTTCCTAGCACAATTTCAGATTAAAAACTATTCCATTGGTAATATTTAGATCAGTGGGGAACGAACAGACAGGGATATCCAGGACCGACGTGAAGAACCTAGAAGACGTGGATTTCGCCTGTGGATGATTTATGCTTGATGTCACACAAAATCGAACACTTACTAGCGAAAACCGACAAACTGGTTGAAGAAGCAGCCGGCGAGGACAGGACTCCAGGTAAACATAGACAAGATGGAGGTTTTGAAAATAACCAATCGACAACAACAACAGCAACATCCAGTGCTAATCACCATCAACGGGAGGGATTTGAAAGATATCACTTCACTCAATTATCTAGGGAGCATTGTCTCAACTACAGGCAGTCGGAAAGGACGAGGATGTCAAATGGAGAATCCGGAAGGCGAGAAACACATTATTCATCAACCTGAAACCGATCTGGAAATCCTCGTCACTCAGCCAGCATCAACAACAAAATTCGGTCGGATTTTCAATACAAACAGCGTCAAGTCAGTCAGTTCTTGTATACGGATCAGAAACTTGGCGGGCGGGTCACAAAGAATATTTCCACCAGCCGGTTGCAGACCTTAACCAACAAAAAACTGTCTTCGCTCTATACTGAAGACAAATAATACAATCAGAGAAAAGAGATAGTGGCTTAAAAACATTGATATATATATATTGTCATGCTGATTCTCTTGTATGTAGACAGATAGGCAGCGGCTTACAAAAACAATAGTAAATGTTTTTTATTTCTGAAGTAGAACACACCACACAGACTATTGTCTTTTGTATAAGTCCCCTACTGAGTCAAAAATACTTCGATAAGTTGTATTTTACCCGTTTCCTTTAGATAAGACTTGAAATTTTGGAAATAAATTTACATGTATTTTTGTTTAAATTTCCTTTCAACATTCTACCTGGTTGAGTAAATAATCCGTTCATGCATTCTATGAGACTTTGTGATGATGCATATGGACTGGAAATGATTTCTATCATTTCATTTGTGTAGACAAAGAAGAATTATCAGTGAATAGTTTCTAGAATCTTAATACATGTCTGATGACAAAATTTCAATGCTTATAATCTGTGTGTTTTACTAGATACTTGTATAACAACTATTAGGGTGCGGTTAACTAAGTAGCTTGGCATCTAGAAATTTAGTGAGTAGTCTTATCCAATTATAGAAAAAAAGATGTTCAGTGCATGAATGGGTAATGAGAGAAATAAGGAATATGTGTGAAACGTTAGAAGGTGAAATTATGTGATAAATAAAGCAACAGTTGAAAAACGAGAAGGTAATGAAAATTATAAAGTGACGAGAAGCAGGTTAAGGTGATTATAGTGAATCAATCGTTGATAATGAAATATACAGTTCTTATCTAAAATGACCAGTGAAATAAGCGTTTTTATGCATATATTCGGGGTGATTTCAGAATTGCTAATATTTTTAGTAATCGCAATTTAAAAAATTCCAGTCTTCTTTATACTTTCAGGTGTAACTGTCTAAATATTTATAAATCAAGATTATCTGATTGGACATAATTTACTAACCACTATTACGCATCTAGTCCTTCATGTGGTACAGGCTGAATTCTCTCAGTCAATTTTGTAATGTGATCACCATGCTACGTGGCTCGTCAGAACAGTGCTCTCTAAAATGTCTTCAGATGGTTGAAGTTAGTTGGCAGGAAGCCTAGAACCTAGATTTTGTGTCTGTTGGAAAGACCTGTCTTCAACACTGGATATCCCAGGTTTGAATCTCAGAAGAAATTAGGGTACCTTCGAGACAGCAAATACGTCTTGTTGGCGAGAGCCAACAAATAAAAAAATATGCTTAAGGCTTCCTATCGATTGCTCCCGACCATCTATATCAGGATTTTGTTGGATCAACCTGGGTCACATTTCGACTTTTTATTACTATCATCTGGCTTTAAGGATTTGTGAATTGTAAATTCCACATATTATCAGTGTAGACTAAATAATAATAATCTGCCTTATTTCTAAACAGTACTTGTGATACAGAATGAAATTCTTAGCATTTTACTACAGTATTGCATCCAGTTTGTACATTAACAATAAGTAAAATTCTACATAGATTAAGGGTAATCTCAGTTCGTTTTGACAACAACATATTGGCATGTCGGTAGCAAAGCCAAAATTGAGCAGAACGTTTGAATGTGTTAGAAAAAATAGATGCTAGCATATTTACTGACGTAAGCGGTAACAGAGGGTCGAGATATACAAAGTGTAAGAAAACAAAGAAGAATGATTTAATAGAGTTTGTAAGGAAGAAAGAAACAAAGCACCACATAACAGAAAGCAAAAAGAGAAAAGGAAAAGAAAGAAAGAAAACGTTGTACCTTTAAATGATATGAGTTGGAAAGACGAGTTCCAGTTGTTCTACTGACAATAACTATTTTATCATTTTTTTGATAAAAATTTTAACACGCCTACGGTTTCTAAGCATTTTCTTTCCTCTTAGTTAGTGTGGAAACAAAAGTCGGTTGAACCTTAAGTCCGATTTTCGTGCCTTGTAACGTAGTATCGTTTTGATTTACATGATGTTCAACAATGGATGAAATTTAAACGCTTGTAGAGTATGTACAGTGCAGTTACTGTATAACTGCAATAACTCTACTACTTCATTTTATTATTTATACACAGTTTAAGGAACTTTCTCTTTAATTAGGATTATTTGATTTACTTCCTCTAAATGTATACACGAACATCAATTTAATAGAGCGAAAGGAGGTTTCAGTGAGCTGAAGAAATTAAACTCAACACGTATGCGTATAAGCACAAGCTAGTATCATATGGTTCAACATGCTAGCATAAAATATTGGAGAATGAATGACCTTAAATATTCACATTAACATTTAAAGGCAAAAGATGTGATAAAAAGGCCAAGAAGCGTAAAAGGTGGCGATTTAGGTGTAGATATAACCTAATTTCAATTTCAGTCACGGACTGGTGTCAGCTGGAGAAAACATCTACTTCATTTTTAAATACTATCGATCAAATACACTACAAATGGTAATTACAACTGATCAACCATTTGAAGTCTGATCACGATACCAGTATTAAAACCATTGAAACGAGGAAGTACTAGATAGCTGTTCCGCATAGTTTGAGACTCTTCAACAGTACGCACCTACAACCCCATCAACGATAGAACCCAGAACCTTCACGTTCAGAGAGCAAGCTCTTTGAGCATTGAATGGCTCTCGGACTGTATATCAAGAACTGGTAGAAATCAGATTTCATGTGACATTGAATTCTGTCTCAAATGGCTGCATAATTAACGTACCTGGTATCTCAACCTGATGGTTCTAGGTTGGATCCCTGTTGGGATTATGGTTTGTGTACTACAGAAGTGTCTCAGTCTAGGACAAAGCATCTGTCCAGTACTGCTTGGTTTTCAGTGGTCCTCTGAATAGTATCAGCCCGTGATCGAACCCGAGATAAAACAAACTGCTATAAAATCAGTTTGAAAAAAATTTATTTTGAAAATGTGCAGTTTTCAGAACTTTCTATCACAAAGTATTCATTCCTTGTGTGGAATGTTTAACCAAATTAATAATCGGAAATATATCACTTGACGCAGTATTGTTGTATCCAAAGCACACTCTAACAACCTGGTATGCTTTTGCATAAGTAAGATTGAATCCGAGTTGAAAACAGGTGTGAGTACGAATTAAATCTCAGAGGTATAATTAGGTAATTAAAACATAAAATAGAGCAAATGAGAAACATTCTAATAGATGAAAAGTTAGGTAGCCCAGTGACTTAAGCAGACCGCCACTTTTTTGTTGAGGCAGTTACTTATATAATATTTGCGAAAAACCACTAACATCAACCAATGATTTCATTTATGAGTTAGAATTAGTCAACAGTCTCACTAGTTGGTGTTGTATTTCTGCTGTAGCTTCAATAAACGATGTCATTGTATTATTTAATAAAACTGTGATCAATTTGATTTCTTATAGCTCCCGAATATATTTTATCAGTTTCGTGAATGAATGTGAGTAGTATACCAAAATGAGATTTTGCAGGCTAAGGAATATTTATTCTACTTCTTAGACTTTCCATCATCAGTATGCAAGGTGAATTGTACAAAAAGTAGGTAATTACTCTGATTCAGACGTTTTGGAAAATGTTCACTGGATAGCTGATTCACTCTGGTATAGTAGAATAAAATGTGAAACATATACACATTATACACGAAGTTAGCATGATGAAATTATATACGAAGTAGATAGGTATATGTTAAAAAAATTATATCCCAATAATTAATTTTTATTCTTCATTCAACTGATGAAATTTCCGTCGACTAAAATGAATCCAGCTAATCCTGCAAAAGTTACTCACCTGGCATCACGTGATATATGCCTTCAGTTTCTAATTATTTTGTTTTTCTACGTACAATCTGACATATATATATATATATATATATATATATATATATATATACATAATCAGTAGCTTTTAAATCTCACATACCCTTTAATCAAATTTTAAAACCTATCGTAATTAAATAATACTTCACATAGTGGCATAGTAGCAAAAAACACGAATTAATAACCTCTCTAATTATTTTTGACAGTAATCTATGTGAAGTTCAAAAATCAGTTTACTGTTTTACTTCATTTGATTTCAACCACTATTTATTGTTTGAAGTTATCGGTTTTAGTGGATTTGAATAGCTGTCATAAATTCACTGTTGATGAATTGCCTTCTATGCTTATTTCGCTGCCTCGACAGGCAGTACAGGCAATCGTATGCAGAAAACGTAAATCATTCAAATTTAAAACTAGCTCTACCAGTCACTCAATACTATCCATCTTTATCAAGAGATGAATGCTGTGAATTCTTCGAATTTTGTAAGATATAATGTTAAATAATTCTCAATGGCAGGACAGTAGCTTAGTGAGTAAGTGAATCAATGACATTGTTTTTTTTCTATTTGGTATCCCAGTGTCATAACTTAAGGCTGAATTATTTTATTGTCCCACTCAGATACTATGCTAAATATAGTCCGTCAATTTTTATTCTAATAAAACCTGTACGATTCTTTTTATATCCTTCACGTCCCCAGTGGAACATAGAGCTTCAAGCTAGTGGCTTGAAGTTTCTGTAGCAGTGTTTAATTTTACAGGATGGGGTTGCTAGCCTCATGCCCAACCTTTCCTCTTTACTAGCTTTATTTCTGGCTTTGCGAGGTAAAGGAGTGCGTCAGTGGCCGCGGATCGAACCCCGAACCATGTGCATGGTCGGCGAGCATGCTAATCGCTGCGCCCCCGACGCAATTAAGGTGAAATTTACAACATTTGACTGTTGCAAATAAAAATGTTAGTTTATCAAAGATTCATTTTATCCCTAACATGAATCAGTTTTCGTATATCTATTCATAATTCAAGCTTTCAGTACAACCGAATCATCTGCTTGGGTTTTAGGTTACACATTACACATGTGTTAACACATGGCTCCTTACAACCTGACTACCTATTGCATGTGTGCAGAAGTTCAATCCTGTGTTTTTGTCACCAATGAGTTTCCCTCAATACATTTATGAATTTTCATAAAATTGCTTGTTCTATATTGTTCTCAATGGCATAGAACTGTGAGTTTACCTTTACACTTGAATAATAGACATTGTTCAGAATAGTGGTTAATATTGCATATTTATATATGTATATATTTTTAGTGTATGAGTATAGTGATCGATTGATTTTTGTTTAAAATGAACTGTGTGCAAGTATGTTAAAATTGTTGTTGTAGATATATTTAATAATGTCTTTGCCATGTAAGCAGCTGACGAGAAGGCAACGAAATAAAAGATGGTACCATTTTATTCTGCTAAAACTGTAGTTCTTGCATTCTGTCAAATTAAATTTGGTGAAGAAGTGCAGTTGAGATTATTTTTATGAGGTAAATAGTGAGGTCAGCGACTGTAAAGTTGTCACTTACATTTTATCTGTTCGCTGAAAAAATATCTTTAGTTGCAATTTATTTGACAAGATGCTGCGAAGACAATAAGAATGTTATTTACTGTGGCGATGTGTCTAAATCGGAGATATATACACCACAAAGATAATTACTGTTGATTGTATTAGCCTATTGTTATGTAATCATTTATGAAAGTTTATTTACGACAAAGTAGATTAATTAAAAAATCATGTATTCACATAGATTCTCGTACTTTTAAACCGTCTGACGAATTTTAATTATTTTACTTTTTGGTACGAATTGTATAGGAATATTTGCTTTCCATCAGCAACAAACGTGAATTATTAATCATTAGAAACAACTAGTACACTCCGCGTCAGTACAGTGACTGGATATTAGGAAGTAACCAATATCATGTATTTAATGTTCAGTCTTAGTGTTGACTGAACTGTTGACATCAAGTTCACAATGTGGTCACCAAACCGGGCAGCACGCCGTCGCGATATACTTCCAGCTGATGTTAGATTGTTGCAAACAATTGGTGGGAATCCCTAGATCTAGGTTCCTTGTTTGTTGTTAGTCATCAACAAGGCCAATCTGCAGCCATCAACGAACTAATGTCGCCTAACAGATTCAAACTCACAGCATGCAGCAATACATTGGGGGACGTTACGACAGAGTCTTTCAGTGTATAACTTTGAATGGATACTAGGAAGCAGTGTCAAGTCCATGATATTGCTTGTGATTGCAACCGAATTCTATCAGTCAGATTTATAATGCAGTCAACAAGCTTGGTGACAGGGAACTGTCATATAAAGAACTCATTCTAATTGTCTTCATACTGCGAAAGAAGTCTACACTATGCTCAGTAGTCATCCTTTCCCTTCTCCCTACTTCCATTGGCTTGATATTAGTAACAATGCCATATATGTCTTGAGGTAATAAACATTCTTTCACGAAATTAAAATGCATTTAATCTGTGTGAGATATACCAAGTATTGTGATTTATATAGTTACTCTTTAACATAAATAATTTTCACTCTTTTCCATTTCTCTAATTCCCTCGATCTTAATCATGATTAATGTACTGTTAACTATCATTTTATAGCTAAAACATTCATACATCCCTAAGATAATACTATTGTTTTCATTTTATGAACAAACAAATAAAGTTTTTGATTTCCTTCGCCTGATTTGCTCTTAAAAAAAGAAACAACATCCACCAAATTATGTTTTGAAAACTAAATTTCACAGCCGTTTCCTTTATAAAAAAAAGAGATAAATGCAGTTAGTACACTACAATTTCATTAAATTGAGAATTATTGTATTCAACGATGACAACGAACGGCATAGATTTGATATTAGTTTCAAAAGCATCAAAATGTAATAAAATATCACAGAACAAATAATAAACAAATCACACGGATATATTAATTACACTTCCCAAATTAGTTATATCGTTAGAAAAAATATCTGGTGGTTTATTAACCTTCACTGGAACTAAACACGCAAAATTACCATCAATAGTATAGGGACATGTGTATAACTGTACGCTGTATGGATTATAACTATTATTAGTTGATAATGATGTTTGTGAAGAGGTGATTGTAAGTAGTGGTAATTCACTATTGGTTAGA
The DNA here is from genome assembly GCA_944472135.2 of Trichobilharzia regenti. Classification (NCBI taxonomy): domain Eukaryota; kingdom Metazoa; phylum Platyhelminthes; class Trematoda; order Strigeidida; family Schistosomatidae; genus Trichobilharzia; species Trichobilharzia regenti. Next base: position 98,102,550 of record OX235262.1, on the reverse strand, counting down.
AGCTGTACTGTTTGTTGGGGCTTACTGATGTTATGCGTGATCATTTCACTCTTTTCCTGTACACAATTAGTTACTAACACCTTTTTATTGGAAATATTATTAAGATATTCACTTTTATACTGACCGTTTGGATTTGATTGTGTTGCGCGTATAGTCGTTGGTAATGAATGCTTTTTATGATTATGTGTAGATCTTTCAATGACTGGATCTTCTAGCAGCTTTAAAGATGTTGTACACATTTTCACTTCTGGAGTTTCCTTAACTGGTTGATGGTCAGCATCTGATGTACAACAGTGTTTACAACGATGTGGACTTTTTGGATGCCATAAAGCACAGATCACAGCCTGAATTCCTATAAGCGTAAGAAATCCTAGTGATCCAGGTATGAGAAGAAATCGATAACGTATCCATGCTGATAAGGGTTCATTTCTGGATGAGTCTAATTTGTAGGAATCTGTTGTTATTTCATTCATAACTTGCTGATCGTTGTTTATGAACTCTTTGGTTTCTGATGTAATTTTTGACTCTATTGAAAGCAAAAGTGTAAGGGATTGAAAAATTAGATGAAAAATACAGTACAAAGAATTTCTATGGAATAAAGTTCTAAAGGGTATAATTGTGATGTGTTTGACTATTGACTGAAATAAAACTAATTTATTAAACTCAAGCATGTTACTTTATTATAACTTTTGTAAAATCGAATTTTTTTCTTTGCTCTTTAAATCTTTCGGAATTGAAACCTGTATTTTACGTAATTTATAAGAATCTACTTCTTATTCCTGGTAATCTCAGTAGTACTAAATCGGAAAATAAGAGCTTAAAAGGGACTTTTGGATTGTTTAACCATTTACAGACAAAATAAGTTCAAAATGATTGATTCTGAAAGATATTAGTAAACGTCACGGCCTGTTATGTTTTCTCACTCAATTAGGGTTTTAACATATATTTTTCTGAATTTCAAGATATGTTGTCTTCTTCATATCGAGAATGTTTCTAACAAAATTAATGATACTTCGCGTGACTTTTTAAAATAAAACCAACTTATTAAACGTTGCTGCTAACATTGAAAAAGTAACATTTCAGATATAATTATTGGTTTTAGAAACCACTCTACGAAAAGGTAAGCAATATCCTCTGATTTCAATATCTAAATATTTTTATCCGTGCCATAAGTATTTTTCAATAATGTTTTTAAATTGATAGATTCAATAAACACTCAGTTTTGTGTTACAGGAGAACATTTATGCAATTTAAAAATTCCACTTACAGAATACACTAACAGTATGTATATTGTAGTTTAATGTATTAATAAAATAGTAGAATGTAGCCATTGTGTTAGTATATAATTCCATATCAGATAGATTTATGTTATATCACAGTAATACAATATAAATAACTGAATGACGTTTCAATCGCAATTTATTGCTCATAATCGTACCAACGTACTCACATGATTCCACAATTTACTGTTTTTTTATTGTAATTTTTGACATACCGGGTATAAGCATTGCGTCATATCAATCGCAGTGGAATAAAGCCCTCTTGAGAAAATTGTTTGATTGATTCACAGGGTAGAAAAGTATCACGGTAGTCAGGAGAAGTTTTGCTAAGCATACTTGATGTCTTTTTACATTGTCGGTGTCTCTTGCCAACGAGAAATAATCCTCAATAACCTAATTTACAATAATCTTGCTGAAGACACAATTACTGACCACTTCGAAACTAGAAGTTTCGTTTGACATTGATTCTCAAAACCAAACATGTTTCAGACACATCGTCTGAATCCTTCTGATTTCAAAAATAGATACGAAAATGTGTGACAAAAAATTGAATCTCAGTTCTTACACAGGATGTCATGAATTCGAATTGTTTTTAAATTTTCACTGCACGGATGTTCATAATGAGATGAATATGAAACAAAATACAATTGTGCATAGTGCTAATCACAGCAAAAAATGGTTGATTTGCTTACCTTCATCTTTATTTACATCATTATTTGGTTCGAGTTTAACGGCTATTCGAAGATTATAGACAGAACATAAATCTTGTTGACCTGAATGTAAACAAAAAAAATGAAAGGTAACATCTTTATTCAAAGTTTCATTTGACGTGTTGCATAGAATAATAAATTTTATATATTAAATGGTTGGAGGCAGTCAAAGGGAAGCCTCGCAACTAGGTTTCCTTCTTGTTGGCTGTCATTAAAGCTTATCTACAATTTTGAAGGAACTCGTGTCACTCGTTGCTGCAGTTGCAGACATTACCCTTAGGTGTTCAGGTTCACGACTAACTTTCTGTAGGACTGTATTAGAAATTTTGATTGGATACTAGTTAGTAACTAGCGTGATGTGTCTAGTCCTTTGTTTAGTGTAAACTGGATCCTATCATTAACGTTTGCAAAGTGATCACTATTCTAGGTGGCTCACCATCCAAGTGCTCAGTGGTAACATCTCTGACTGCAGCACTGGGTGACCCAGGTTCGAATCTCAGGAGGGACATGAGTTCCTCCGAGATTGCATATGCGCTCTACTGGGGAACGGCAAGAAGCATGAAACCTGGGTTCAAGGGTTGTTTCCGATTGATTCCAACCGTCTAATAAAAATTTTCAGTGCATTGTGTTGGTGAGACAACCAGTATGTTGGTCACATAGTAAACTTGACTGATAGAATTCAATCTGCTTGAAACAAAGGGCTAGATGTATGGCAGTCATTAGTGTTTAATCAAAGTATATTTACGTATGCATATATATATATATACATATGCATGCGGGATCAAACAAGTGTTTTTAAGACAACAGCTTTACAGGCACGAGTTGCAAATAAATTGAGTTACTAGAGACTGAAAATTAAGAAATCACTGTAGATAGCGTTGACAGACTACGGTCAAAACTTGGAGAAAACGAAATAGTTTACATTTGATACCACCAACTCTGTTTTTAAAATTTACTGATGAAATTATTATTGTCGTCATAGAAACATAAGTATAAAAGTATATTAAAAGCAAAAAGAAGGGGTGGAGTAAAAGTTAGTTAGTTTTAATAGCTATTTAGATGTAAACAGAAAAAGCAGTGAAGGGTAATATGATGCAGTGTGAATAAAGTATTGATGATTGTATTAGCATGAAAAACAATAAGGGAAAAAAACTTCGATATATGGGTTACAGTCAGCCAGGAAAACAAATATATGAATACATTCAACGGAAGACGAACTCAAGCGTGGTCAATAATGATAATAAAAGTGATAGCTGCATCATTTGAATCAAAAAATGAAACAATGCACGTGTGTGTAAACAATGCGTTTTAAAAGGATATAAGACCTAGACAACAGAAAACATCTGGGTTATCAAGAGATAACAAAGCAACCCAAAAAATAAGTACATTTCATGTGACCTTCTATTAGACCACATGAGAGATAAAGTTGAATCTTTGAGAATGGTGTCTTCGAAGTATGGTCCATTTGAATAGTTTCACAAAGCTGAAGCAAGTTTACACGCAAACTGATTTGTCTATCATTAGTAATCCATGCTTAATGCAAACTTTCTTCCTCCATCTATTTTGAAAGTTGATGAGCACTTTTACTGCACTCGTTTCCTTTCGTCTTTACGGTATATAGTCTAGTATACAAGCATATTTATGTAAAACCGAGGATAAAAAGCATTCTGAAATAAATTCATTTCATTTTTGTGCCTTAAGTCCTTCGAGTACGCACCAAGATTTCAGTCTGTGTCTGTTTGCTTATCCAAACATCCTGTCTACTTTTATAATTTCTATATTTCTAACCCCCAATTACACAATATGTCAATCTTCTCAGTAATTATGAAGCCACTTTGTGTGAGTTTTATCCGTTCCTCTGTTTATTATGGTATTTTATTTTATAGTTGTAATTTTATTAGTTGACCCTTAACCGTAAATTATTCTGGAACTTTACCATCCATTTGTTATAAATACATGAAAGTACAGCCTAGTTGAGGACTTCGTCGGAAAGAAAATTTTCTTCGCTGCAACCATCTTTTTATTAATTGTTTGTTTTTACAATATATCATTATCAAATTCAAATAATTTGATATTATCCACTGGTAAAATCCTTAGAAAATAATTCTTTTCATTTATTTTCGCGGCCTGTCTAAATCACTGAGATACCTAAATTTTCTATATATCAAAATGTATCGTTTCAAGTTGTTTTAGTCTTCTAGTTATCACGATGAGTTGCAAACTATACTCGCGCACAATTTCAAATAAGTTTCGGCCTACCGCTAGGCATTTTTTGAAGGAAATGAAGGAAGAACGTTGTGAAGTAGTTATAGGAACATAGTTCAGATATATCAACACCTTTTTAAGATGATATGTTGTTGATTATCATACTGTTTAAAGATTCAGCACAAGGAATAAGTTCCTTGCGTTGAAATCTGAGAATTCTCTATTGTACATGAATGCATTTATCAGAATAAAGCTACTTTTATTATATAAAGAAGAATTAAAAATGGCAGAGTTCATGACATAATTGGTCAAAACAGAAAAAGTACAGGCTGTTCTTAAGATGACAGAGTGAGGAAATGTTTGTTGTCTGGCTGACATAATATTAATTAAAGTGTTGATTTGCAGGGATTTGATTGGTTTCGGAATTTCGTCATGAACTGACATCGGTTGGAGGACAATTGGAAAACCTGAGAGTACTGGACAGCCTTTTTCTCCTAGCTTAGGACTCTTTATTAATAACCCAGGACCTTCTGGTTACAAGGTGAGCTAGGAAATCATTAGGACAAGATTGTGGTACAATGAATACAAGGGATACTGGAAAAAATTTAAAACGATGGTATTCACAGCCATGTGTTCTAACCATATTTCGATTTAATAGTTTGGGATAACTTTGATACTGGGTATATGATATTTATTAGTATAGAAAATTATCACACTTTCCAATAAATGTAAAACAAAAGCTGTAGTGTTTCCAGTGATGTTTCTTTGTTTGACGCTTTTAGCTTCATCAGGGAGGAATTAAGACAGAATTTGATAAATCTCGGATTATATATGGTAACTTAATCATGGTTCTTCAGCACGAGTTTTATTTGATGAACGTTTGAATTGTGGAAGTAACATATACTCACTCAATGAAGATACTTATTACATTTGTTTTGAAACTGTCACATCCGACATTCCTATTCAGACGATAGTTATGCCATTTAATGTGAAGTGATCGCGGTATGTGGCGTTCTTCGTGGTTTTTGAAAGTCTTCCAAATGGTTTCAGCAATATCAGAATCAATCTTGTGATTTGATTCGTTAGTATACAGACTTATGGCCAGCGATTCTCCAAACCTTGATCGTTCAGTTTTTGAAGGTAGACTCTGCACTGTTCGTGTCTTCTGACTTTGATTTCTCTCTAAATTTGTCCTATATGAATTTCATCAAATTCTAAGCATTTTATTATACAGACACAGCCGTACTATGAATATATTTCAGAATTTGTTCTTTCATTTGAATAGGACTGTTTTTTTTTAATATGACTGACATCATAAAGAAAACTCTGATGCAGCGTTGGCTGCTTGGACTTCTGATCTTATCTGATTTATTTATTCTGTATGCAGTAGCGGCTATGTTTAACTGAACTATCAAAGGTCAAAGTAATATTTCAATTTTATGTACTTGCACTAAACTTTCACAATTCCTGGTTGTTGGGCAAAATAAGTCAGAAAGAAATACATTATATAGATGACTCTGAGAATTCGAAATTTCTGTCAATTAGTTAGTAGCTAACACAAAGGAGCCGAAAAAAAATGATCTATGTTTGCAAAAATCTTGTTAACAGATTTACAGGCTGTTTGGTAATTCGTATAACAAACGAAATTTCGTAAAGATAAAATTATTTATGATGGTTATTTGGCTATCTGTCAGACTTAGCTCCACCCTAATTTATCCTGGGCGACTGAATGATATCATGATACCTGACACAATAGTTTTATCATACAGACTAATACAAGAAAGAGCTATTCTAGATAACTGATTTCTGACTAAGTAACTTACTCTTTCGGCTACGCACATGAGTTTATGAATTTACAAGTCACTGATGAGAACAGGTTTACATAGGGTGGTATAAAGTTTTAGAAACTGAAGAGATGAATAAAACACAATATAGTAAAATTTTTGTTGTAAATCATAATAAAATGTATTCCACATCAAACATATGACCCACCTAGGAAATAAACATAATGATTTTCTCGGAAATGTGGAGAATATGGAATTTCTGAAAACTGGGCTACTTTGAGAATGAATTCAGTATTCTTAACATCTTGATTGCAGTCCAGAAGTTTTACAATTTGTGATGAACTTGATGCACCACAATCTTCATAGATTCCTTTTTCAGTTGTCTAGAGAATACAAAAATGAAGTGCATCTGAAAGCATTAACATAGATTTTTAAATTTTCTTACACATTTAAACGTGTATAAGAATAACATAAATTTAAAATTCCAACAGGTAGATAAAGAGCAGTTTATTAAACCCTAGAAAATTACAATCATATTGTAAATGAACTTCCGGCACACGGGTCAACATTTTTTGATTTTTTCGAAAGAATGCAAGCTGTGAGTTTAAGTGTGGGTAACTAAATCCAAAAGAATAAGTCGTTCTCAAGGTAGTAGTTAGCCTTAATTTGTCCTACAAAAAGAAAATACGTTAAGACGTGCTATGTGTCTCAATTTTTGCATGCTGTAATTTGTTTTGCTATATAAAATATGTAACCCACTATCGTATTTTTAATAAAGAGAACTTAAATTGAGACTGTTTACAATATCTTGCTTTTCAGAATAGATAATTCCCTAGTTCCAAATTGTATCCAACTCTGTAAGACTAACAAATTTGAAAAATAAAGTAGTGATAGGGAAACAGTACTCTTGATTTCTAAACGTAGTTTATTTGACTGCAAACTGTAATGTGATTTGATGCTATAAAGGATGACTCCAATAGAGTGTACCTTTGCTTCCAAAAAACCAAAAAGATTTGTTGAGCTTATTTCACTCCATTTTAGAATTTCATAGTGTCTTGGTATTGCGGGGGATTTGAACTGCAGGTCTGTTACTCAGCCTCTTTGATCAACTAGATACTTATGACAGCCTGGACATCTCTGATATACTTCGCCTGACTCCATAACTTTTGAGATTGGTTTAGTTTTCATATTACTGTATGACATTTTTTAAAAATAAAAAAGTATCATCCGCTGCTCACGTTTCAGGTACATCACTGTCACTGATTCATTATATTAGTCACTTGTGTGTTATCTTACTTAATAACATAACGAAGGGTAAGTTTAATGAACTCATATTTTAAATGTGCAGACCAGTTGTCGAAGTCAGTAGTATATTAATCAACTTGGAAATATGGTAGATGTTATTGCTGAAAAATGAATAAGGAAACGAGATTTTTTAGAAGTACCAATGTCCTATAATAATCACTTGTTTTAGGCCAACACTAATTTCAGACACCAAAATATTTTTTATTTGAATGTCATTTGCATTATACTAGTAGAGAAAATATTCTGACGGTTCCTACTGAATACGGGTTGTAAATTAGTGTAAGCTCATTTATAAATACGTAAACAGTCTTCAGAACGAGCGAAATTGATTCACTCCTAGATGAACTTGAGTATGAGTTTTGATGGTGGATAACTGCTAATATTCAAAGGATAGCAATGTATTTTTTAACAAGGCTTATGTATAATTTAGCACTGGAAGAATAATATAAATGAAAATTCAGTTATTCAACCTACCCAGAATAATTTTTGGTTTCTCAGTGTATTTGCTGGACAAATGAACACTATATTATCGCCTTCTTTTACTTTGAAAATTGTTGCGTTAAAAGAAAAACTAATGTTGTCAGAGAAAGAAAAAAATAAGGAAATACTCTTTTAATTATTATGATAAATGAAAGACTTCGTTAATTAGTAAATATTAATTTAGGCACCCTAAATATGAATTTATAGCTAAACGCTTGCTTTTGATTTGTCAATGTCTGTAAAGCATAGTCTTTGTAACATAAAGGAATACAACATGGAACGCAATCATTTCGAAAACTGCATCCACTATACTCTGGTTTATGAATACACTGAGGTTTTTATTGATTTTTGTCACGTATACTGGAGTGAGAGATTTTTAAATATTGTAGAATGCGCCACTTAATGTTATTTTGCATATTCCTTGTTGCAAAGTGGAGAATGATTCAGAGTTTGTATACATATATTGTATATACATATATATTTATGACGTCTGTGGTCCGATGGCAGAATTATTGGGATCCAAGCATGAGATCTAGGTTCGATTCCCAAACAATGCAATTCTAAACTTCTCTTAGTTTACCAGCCAGTAGTTGTTGACTTGAAGCTAGAAACCTCAATCTGCAAGCTCTCTACTATCACTAATATAACCCCAAAGTTTAAAGTTTTATTTTCCACTGTTAACCCAAGGAATAAATATGTGCAAAATATATCGCCAGTTTGTAAATTCTGGCAATCAGGAAGGCCAACAATGTGGCGGAAACCAAGGGTACCCTTCAGCTGCGCCATGAAATAAGATCCGTATGAATTGGCTGCAGATTTTACATCCATTTAGGAATTAGTATACTTAATAAAAGTGTCGATAAGTCATGCAAAAGAATAAAATTTCATCCCTTGTCTTAAGTACTTCTTCTTCAAGTTAAGTGGAGTGTGCACTATATTTTTTTTAATTTTTCATTTACCTAAGTTGAGTTTATTTCACAGTTTATACGTTTGCTCAGATTTTTTATAACTTCACAAAGCAGTAATACAATATCACTTCAGAAAAGTATTCTAAGTGTGACAAGAGTAGGAAAATGTTAAGCTCAGAAACTCGAAATTTCTGAATTTTCTACCTTCATACAACGCATTCACGTCAGGCGTGAGCTATCAGACAAAAGGAATATATGATACATGTATGTGATATCTGAATGTATGACATTCTGCTAAATTTTAAGTTACTCCCATACCTCAAAGTCAGTATCGAAACTCAACACACATGCATTTCACTGAACAAACATTTTATCGAGGGTAAAAAAGCAAATTGAGAAATATGTAGGATTTCTGATAGACCAAATCGAACAATGAAACCTTACTCTATTCAGTTTTTCAAAACGTGACAAAATAATTGTTTCATTTTTCATTCACCGTTTAACTTCGTTACATTTGTCTGCCATTGTTTTTGTAAAACATTTTTACTAATATTTAAAGAACGTAAAACGTTTGAAATAAAGTCCGAAATTTCACACAATTAAACATGTAAAACAAAACACAAATGAGTTCAGTGTTGATTAAAATTCATTTTTATAAGTGCCAAAATAAAGATATATTATAAATGTACTTCCAAATGGAATAGAAGTTTTACGCATGTAGTGATTAAATTGATGGAATGTAGTAGGATTGCGTCATGTAAGTTAATTTCCTCATATCAAAGTCAAAAATTCATACGTCGAAATTGGTATTCGTTACAGGCTTTTATCATGAGTCAACCACTGGAAAACTTAGGATTACTGGACAGCTGTTTAGTCCTAGTTTGCGGCTGTGTATCAGTTTGCACCTACTGCCAGGGTTCAAACCCAGGACGTCCTGGTTTCAGGGCGGGCTCGTAGACTATTATGCCGCTGGGACCCGATCCAGTGGCCCATGAATTTCAACTTCTGCCAATCCGCGACATCGAGCGACCACTAGCCAGTGTCACTGCTGGCGAATATTTATACTCACACCCCACCGGCTGGTGTTGATATTCACTCATGCAACATAGTTAAATATTTTTTTAAGTTGCTCAAGGAATACTATATTGTCCAAAATAATTATTATTTACTAAGTCTTGTATTTCAGTTGGACACGTCATAACAAGAAAACAAGGTGAATTAAATTCTGCGAACAAAACTGAAATCCTATCAAAGTCACTGATCTGAAGAAAAGAACATCTCTCTCAAATCATCATCACCAAAGCATATTCAAAGTTCTCTTTTAAGCATTTGGTAATAATAAATTAATAAAGTTATTCTTTTTCTTTTGAATACATATTTATTTGCCAAAATGTTTCAATGCTTTAAATATTTTTTCTCAGTTCAATGCTTTCTGTTAATTGTTCGAAAATGTTTTTAATTATAATGTAACAAAGATAAAAAGTTACTTTGTGGGCCATGCAATGAAATGCACCAAGAAAAGGTTCTGTATGAAACGATTTCCTGCAAAGACAGTAAAAATGAACCCAACTTTGTGTTTTCGCATCTAGTTACACATCAGAAGGTGGTTTTACTTACAGTAAGTTAGTTTTACTCTCATTTCAAGTCATGGTCCTTGAGGACGGTAAAGTTTCGTTGGCTAAATTACTTTTCAAACAGGAGCATACGATGGACCGGAAATCAGTCAGCAGTAAATTTACTCTTTACGGCTGATATTTGAACTACTTACAATTTTAAAATTGTGTTTTTAAATAAGAAAGAGTTGCAATCGTATTAATGTGCTTATTTTTTGACAAAAAGATTATTGTTGAAAAGATAATACAAAATATATCGAAATACTCCAAAATCAAATCACTGATTAGTTTGTAGTTAAGTAGGAGAAAAACATTCTTAAAAGCTAAAACAAAACTGATCTAAGCGTTGCGTTCATTTTACACTCAAAATCACTGCTTCAAAATTTAAACTGGATATTTTTGTAGTTTGACGTTTCACTATATTTAGTCTTCACGTAAACATCTATCACTGCATGAAAAATATAGTAATAAACAGAATTTCTTCTGAATATGAAAACATTCATCATTTTACTTATATTTGCTAGTGGTTCACTGACACGCATGAGAAAATATTTTCATCCCTTTGATAATTGCGAATCACAGATTCAGATTTAACACTGACTACTACTGAAGAAATAGTGTATATGTTCACAATTGTATATGCCTCATTTTCAAAATCAAAATATCTTATTTCTTAAATAACTTCAATATAAAGCAACCACTGGCCAAGTTCAATTAAAATGTTTATTCAAGCGTAAACTTGTAAAGTCCTAGGCAGTAGTGTTAGATGATATCTAGTTAAAACTAATTCGATTGTAAACTAATTTTGAATTTAGTATTTAGTTTACGGTGTTGTTGGAACGATGATTTTTGATGCAACACTACCAAAGGGAAATTTTGTAATCAGATTTTTGGTTTAGAAGAGACAAATTTCTAATAACAGCACTATACATACATGATCTCTGTAAAACATCTTCAGCTTGCATGTTTAAAGTTTCAGGAACTATATGAACATTTCACTGGTTGTATTACTGTGTTTGAAACATGCTGAGAGCATGATCATTGTATGTAATAAATTTAGAGAAGCCATATTTCTTTGAGTGAATAGAGCATGATGTCAACAAATATTTGTGCTAATTATGCACCAAAAGTCTAATGGAAAGATACTTCATTCCATGGTCACAGTACAAATAAATTAATCAGGACTGTCTATCAAACGCCATTATGCGTCAAATGACTCTGTATTTTTGAAAAGATTTTTAATTTCAGCATAAATGAAACTTGTCAATCTAAACCTGTAAAAGAAACTCTGAAAATTCACCTTTTTGAATAAAGTATAACAAATGTTAAATCTACACATATTTGAAACCTTTTCATTGTTCAATGAGTAACACTCTGCGATAAATATAGCAGCATCAGTTAAAAAGGGGAAAATAAAGTGAATACTACCATTGGTTGCAGAAGCATACGGTTCTTTCTCGTCAACATCTTCAAGTAAAATGAGAAGCATTTATACCATATCTTGTTTTTGTAGATTTGTATCACTTATTCTGAACACACAATCATGGAAAAAATCAATTACAAAATGTAGATAATGTTAGTGGACCACATGTTTAAATTTTCAGAAAAACAAATTAGTTCCAATCAGACGATACATATGATTAATCAGACTTTTTTTGCATTCGTTTCATAATGTTAATTCAAAACTCATCAAATCGCTGAGAAAGTCGCCTTTTCTTTATTGCCTTGAATTCTTTATGCATTCTGAACGAAGAATTTTAATTACACCCAGTTACGCAATTGGTTTCGTTTTTAGTTTTCATACCCTGAATAGTTATATCGGCCGTTGCTCTAGGAACTTGATTTTTCGTGCTAGCTCGAGAACATCTCCCACTATGGCTAAGTAAAGGTGTAGTGAAAACCATTAACAGTTCGATATCGGACCATCTGGTGCAAACCGAACACAAAGCCAGCGTTGAAGAATCCTTCTCTATAATCTACCGGGTGCCTAATAAACTGTCAAAAACATCAAAGCACTGCATGCTTCAAACAGCAGAGGTTATTGTAATTCGCCTCAAATAACTAGTTCTCTGTGTTCAAAAGAAACAAGCACAGCCCCTACTACTGCCCTGACCGGCTTTCAGTAGAGACTATAAATTCATGAATTTGTAATATTATCTTTCCTAATCCTTCTGACATTCAGCTTATTTTTATGTTGATGCTGTTTAGCTGTAATCTATTGATATTTTTGATTCTATGTTATTTGAACAGGACAGTACACTCATTTTTTGAGTTTTGTACCTTTGAAATATAAACGCAACCTGGTAAAGTGTCTGGTTCATAGAGCTAGGTTAATCTGTTCAGACGACTGCTTCAATGAGGAGCTTGAGATTATTAGAGAATTACTTAGAAAAAATGGTTATCCAGATAAGTTTATTGAGAAAAATATGAATTCATCACCTAGGACAGTGACTATGGCAACAGTTCCGAAAAAACCACTGTTCATAAAACTTCAGTTCCTCGGCGACAACATCAGCGAAATAATAACGCAGCGACTGAGGAATGCAGTTAAAAGAGCTTATTATGCAGCAGAGGTACACTGTCTCTTCACGACCACACCTATCCTACGTTCGAGTAATAAGGATAAACTACCTAAATTCGCCTCTTCTATGTGTATCTACCAGTTTGACTGCAGCTGCGGAGCCAGCTACATCGGGCGAACAATTAGGCAGGTTCATCATCGTATTTCCGAACATCATCCGGCATGGTTAAGCAAGGGACAAACAAAATCTATTCGTAGCTCTATTTTAGCCCACCTTGTAGATAGTGAGCATAAGGTTGATGTTAATACTGCATTTAAAATTATTTATCGCATTCCTACTAATCTTAATTTTGCTTTACGAGTTCGTCTTCTACATACAGCTGAAGCAATAGGAATCCACCTGAAGAAGCCAAACTTGTGTGTCCAGAAGAAATTTGTACAGCCACTTTCCTTACCTTGGCCATCGTTACATGACTGTATAAACCGGACTACTCCATCACCCTCCCCCTAGAATAATTTTTCTTTTTTAAAAAACTATAATTGTCCAAATTATTTTATTTTTCTGACTACTTCATCTTTAATTACGTGTTATCCTTGTAAAAATTATTTTATTCTTATGACCACTTCAACTTTAGTTACAAATTATCATTGTCCAAATTGTTTTATTTTCTTTAACAATCTGTTACGTAATCAACCTGTGCACACGCTTATTCCTTAATTGCTCTTCATTTTTCCAAAATTATGCATTATGCAATCCACGTGTTGTAACCATTTCCACCTTTTAATTATATATATTAATTTTTCTTCGTTAATTATCACCCCATTGACATTTTGACACCGACTAATTATTGTTAACAAACACATCGCCACTTGATTGGTAAATTGTTGTGTATTGTAATTAAAATGCTCTATATATTAGAGTAGAGCCAGAGTGAGATGAGGATCTAATTGAAAAGTAAATATTTCTTCGCTCAATCTTTCTCTTTTCTAAATAATTTCAGCTGGAACCTGTTGCAATGATTTGGGAAACCTTTTAGCCTTTGAGAAAATAAGCGCTGAGTTCAATTTTGACAATGAACACCAACAGTCAGTCAAATTCAAGTGAATGTACCGATTAGAAAAGAACAGTTACTAAGACTTGTCAGCAATCAGTATTCCCTTAAGTGAACAATATTACTTCATTACAGTTTTTAGGACCTTTTGATGTATTCTACACATCTAGAGGAATATTTCTTTCATTATTTTTAACCTCGGAAAAAAGTTTTCAGACAAACGATACTTTTATTTTGTAGCTTTTAATAGTGTCTTATCCGACTTACATTGAAGATATGACTAATACTACAAGCCTAAAGTTGTCGTTAGAATTAATGAAGACCCCCACGGCGTTCTTGGAGATCGCCTAGTTTACGGTGAAATGTTTATGATAAGTGACTCACCATAAACGTGATCACGAGTCGGTCTTATGGGTCCGAAGTGAAAAGAAAAATCTCTGATTTCAGTTCTTCTCTGAAATAATAGAATTTCTCAAGGAAACAACTCTCGCAGCTTAGGCCCATTCAAAGTCTCGCTAACAAAGATCTTTGTTGCCTCGCTTAATCTTTCCATAGGCAATTCATGTATCAGAGATGTTTAGAATATAAATGTTTCTTATAGGTTATAAAACGTGTGGATTTTCAAGAAATTTTTAAAATTAAGTATGCGCTTCATGTATCTTCAGACGCATAGATTTGTTAAAACCATTGACTATTTTATTAAATTCTCTGAATCTTTTTAATGATATCACTAGAGATATTATGCTGAGATTATCAGTGGCGTTTACAAATATTCAGCTACACTAATTGTCACTTTTTTAAGCATAATACTTTATTTTCGATGAAAATAGAAGTAGCCTTTGAACCATGCAATATTTATTTTTTTGTTCTGGGTATGCTGACATTCTTTATGTCGATAACAGTTCAACCTAATTTAGTGTCAACTGAATGAAGTCGTTATCTCCTTAGTCATGAAATTTAGTGTCGTACAACCTCTCATAACAAAAATGCTTGGCTGTTTCATTATCTAAAATTGTTTCATTGTTAATATCATTCAGTTTGCAGTTCGTAACATTTTCAAATTCTTCTTCTGATGAATAATTGTTTACTATAGTGATGTCTTTATACCGTAATCCATCATATTATGCCTCTTCCTCCAAACCTGTCTGGACACTACCTGTGAAACATCCGCACCTGTCTCTTTTAAAATGTGTGGTTCATTGTTGTTTGTTTACTCACCAGATATGCGTCTCCCAATGAGTTTCTAGTAGTTTATATATCTACATATATATTCAGCTGAAGAGTTCTACCAAAATTTGATTGATTCACTATACGCTGCTTTATTAATATTGGTTGCTTGTTTTAAACTGACGTGTTAATTTCACTACAGATTTTTCAGCTGTGAGACGAATTTCAGGTTTAGATAGTTTGATGTCGAATGTATGCTGCCTAGCATATAGCAAAAAGTCTTATTCGTGACTTGGTTTATTTTAATTTCCCCTTTTTATATGGAATTCAAAGAAAAGTCGATAAACATTTTCAAGCTAATTACGAAACAAAAAGACTTCCGAATAGTCAAAGATTGTTTGTAAAATATAAGATATAGTGGCACTTCATTTTGCGTGTAAATATTTTCTTTACGGACATATTTAATGTTCTTACGAGTTGATCACGGATCGATATCAGTTAAAGAACCATTGAAAACCAGGGAGCACTGGACAGCCGCTGTTTCATCCTAGTTTGGGAATCATCGGCAGTACGCACCCACTGGGATTCGAACCCAGAGCCTTCCGGTTACAAGGTAAGCTCGTATACCATTCAGCCACTGGGATACGAGCTTGCCTTGTAACCGGAAGGTCCTGGTTTTGAACCTTGGTGGTGGGTGCGTACTGGCGATGATTCCCAAACTAGGATGAAACAGCTGAATAGCTGTCCAGTACTCCCAGGTTTTCAATGGTTCTCTAACTGATATCAATCCGTGATCAACTCGTAAAAACATAACAAACCCTTACAAACCAAACTATAGAAGATTTAATGTTCGTCAAATTTATGTCGAAAAGTAAATAGTTCAAGAAGATTTTCGAAAATGGCATTTAAGATGTGTTTGTTACAAAAATGAATGCAGTTAACGTTCTTCAGGAAACGTATCTAGAAGTTGCAGTATAATTTTTGCATTTATACATCACATGCCTTTTGGAACAACAAACCATATAACATGAAATTCTATCTACTCCTTATAAAAGAGTCTCAAAAATTCAAATTAGTAATCATGTTAGATCATGACTTATGTTTTACAATTTTCTCCTAAAATTTGTGAGGCACAATAAAAATGTTAGAAAAAAAGTAAGAGGACAGTTGATAATTTATAAGAATTCTGGATTTTCAAGTATTGGTTTTGTAGGGATTTCGTTTGATTACATGGAGGATTTCACCAAGAGCTGGCATCAGTTAGAGAACCACTGGAAAACCAACTGGGAGTACTGGACAGCTGTTTCGTCCTAGTTTGGGACTCTTCTGCAGTACACACCCACCGGGGTTCGAACCCAGGACCTTCTGGTTACAAGGCGAGCTCGTAGACCATTGAGCCACTGAGACCTGATCCAATGGTCCTTGAATTCTAACTTCTGCCAATCCACGACATAGCGCGACCACTTCGCAATGTCTTCTTCGATGAGCTACTGCCTCATCTTCAACCTGCTGTACCCTACTGGTCACGACTTCCCACTATAACCCCAGGTTAACTGCCTGAATAGGGCCAGGCACTAGTGATTTCATGGTAGTTGTAATATACAATATTCTAAACCTGTCTTTTATGATATATTAACTAGAAAGGAAGGTTTCCACTCATATTTCACGTATTGACAAATATATATATATATATACATATATATATATATTTATATATAGTTTCAATACTGATACATAGAATATGGAAACAGTCACTGTTCATGTGAGCGTTTTTAAATACAACTTTAATTAGAACATGAGCATGATGATGTCTAATGTCTCAAGTCTTCACTGAGGTAGATGTTGCTAATTCTATGACAGTTTTCAGTATTTGCTTGACTTCCTGGTGTGTTGTGTAGAAGTTAGTAAAAACCTTATGCGCACATTAAAAAGGTTCATACATACAAAATCTGGAATTCTTTTGATCATGGTATATTTTAGGTATGTATCTAATGAATGGTGAGTGACATTGGTTGGTATTATGCTTTATGGTGTCAGATAATTTTATAGGGAAACTTTTTTAACAAGTCTCAATGTTGCCATTATTTAAATCGTCGGAGGAAACAATTTATCCGACGTGAATATTGAATAGACGATTTGAAGGATACTTGGTGTCTGAGACTTCAACTGCCTACAGTCTTTCTTGTTTTACTCGATCAGTCTCCAATCTGTAGGACGTTTATCATTCCTCATAATTTCACCATCATGATGTCGATTATTAAAGAATTCATTTTGGTTGAATCTTCTGTTGCGAAATGTATACGCATGCCCAACCACTATTGATTCAGACTAGATTAGTGTTTTTTTTATAAAACGTGTTCAAACAACTGAACTGTGAAAATTACACGAGAAATAACTGTGAATTATAACTTGAATAAATTAACTACGTTGCAAGAAAGTAAATTATTGTATCTGGAATCAAATATTTCCTTAAAAAGCACATGATTTCAAGTAGTATATAAAACAAAAATATGGAAGATAGATTTCTGGTTTACTTTTATTGAGGCAATGACTAATAAGAGGAATACGAGCAACTTAATAATGTTTTCATACCTCAAATGTTTTAAAAACACCATATATGGTTAGTAAAGTAGAAATAGATATCACGTACTTAAGATACAAAGGTTTGAAAGAGAGTGGAATTTAGTCTAGTGAGTCAAAGGAATGTAAACTGAATATTGCACTGATATGAATTTAGGCTTTACTGAGGTTTATGCGGAGTAAGTCAGCAGACCTAGTGACAAAACACCCATGATCAGATATCAGAGATTGGAGAGTATTGAACAATTTCAAATAACTAACCATTCATCTCTTTCCCATTTGATACTCTACTGCTGTTGTTGAATGAAGACCCTATAGCGTACTCTTTTACGTAGGATCCTAAAAATATATAACCACTTTCTTAATTTACCCAATATCACATTGAATAGTAATAACACATTTCATACCAGTGATCCGAAGTGTTTCAACATAAACTGTTCATTATACTTAGCTATAATTTGGTATTACCTTGAAAATTTCATAAACCAGAAAAATACATTATAATTTAACAAAAAGGGCCTTATTCTTGATTGAATGAAGTTTTCTTCCCTGAATAGTAAGAAAATTATCTGTGTGTCAAATAATGTCACTTTTACAATCCATTTACAGAAAGCATTACAGTCAGTCTGGTGCGTCTGTGGTTCAGCGATAGAATGCTCGTCAATCACACATGTAGTCCGGGATTCGATCCTCGGTCGACGAACTCCTTCATCTCACCAAGCCGGTAGTAAGGCCTGTGAAGAGAGGACTTCGGGCATGAATTTTGCAACACTACTCTGTTAAAATAAACAAAACTGCTACCGGAACTTCAAAGCTTAGGCTTGAATCCCTCTTTGCCACTCAGAACGTAAATGGATGAAATAAAATAATAATAGATTACAGTTAACCCTGGATATGTAAATGCTGAGCTGGATATATTCTTTTGGTTTGATTTACGATTTCTAGGGTAAATATAATAAAATTAGCGCAGACTTTTCTAAATCTTATATTACAACTACAGACGACTTTCTGCAGTAAAACTAATATAGTAAACTTTAATAGACACCACAAAATTCATTTTGAAGTTTGATACTATTCATTATTGAAACAAAAACGATTCGCAGCTTTTAAAGCTCACATGTTACTTTTTAAGAAATACATTATCATTGAAAAAAATGGTAAACATTTCACAAACATTGTTATTGACAGTTTTTGAGTCATTTGAACAAAACTCACAGAGCAACGAAACAAAAGTAAATCTCCGCAGTACAAACAGTTCTACTGAATACATGAAAACACACTGCCTCACTCCTTAGGACTGCAGTTTGATGCAGCGAGCTGAAAAGTTATATGTTAACATCAATTTTCCTTACTCATATAGTTTATAACTAATTAGACATTATCTGACCAAGAAATAGTTTCTTTGGCTTTCTCCTGCTCAAATTATACAATAGCATGGGAGAATATGTATTGATTAATAATGTATGATATTAGCAGACAGAAAAATGATATTATTTATCTATCTATCATTGCTGACTTCACTAAGAATATTTGCATGTCAGTGTTCCGTTGCAAAATTTATTGGGTAGAAGGAAATTTTCAAGTGAATGTTACTGTCTTTATCTCGGCCAGGTCTTCAGGCTTGACGTCATTGAAACATCTCAGCTGTCAGAATACATAATATAAAATTCTCCGAAATTCTCTTCTTTTATTTTTTTAACTTCACTATAGCACATGGTGTATAAATTAAATTTAAATTCTGTCAGCAATCAATCATTTTGCTTCTTCGGCTTACACGGTCATTATTTTATTTCAACTACTTTCAAAATTGTAGGCGTTGTGATTCAGGGCTGACGAGTAAAAATGAAAATTAGATAAACAATAAATATTGTTCTGATTTTTGTTCATACTAAACGCTTTTGATTATACTGCATACTATATCGCCTTCTGACAATTTCACAACGGTTGAGAAAATCGAACTGAAAAGATGAAAAGCACCCTGAGTATGAAAACAACAGCTGTCCAGTGAGGTGTTCAATGAATGTTTACAGATTTGAATAAGAATAGCACTTTCCGTGTGACAGTTTGTTAATTACAGAAATGTCTAATAAAACGTAGCGTGTGGTAAGCCACTATTGTGACCTGATCACTAGTATAGTATGCTGTAAACACTGTTCCAACTTCGTTATCCTTCGTGCTTTAAGCCCGATAGTAATCGCGTCATAAGCGTAAACATCTTTCAAACTGTATTTACTGCGTCAACTAAATGTAAATTATATTGGCAATAAGCAGCAGATAGACAATGTATTCACTGGATATTCAGGATCAGAATATAGAATGTGCAGACTCACATGACAATATGTCAATTGTCGGAATATACAAAACTGTTGAAATTAAATATAGATTGACTAGGTAAAAGAATCAACCTAAGCCTTTTGCATTTTCATCACGTGAAAAGATGGTTGGCAATACTGAAATCGCTCAGTGAAAACTCGTGCAATAAAAATCAACTAAAATGAAATGCACGAAAGGCAAAAAAATTAGTAAAAAAAAGGAATTAATATTAAGTGACTTAAGAATGATGCTATTAAAAGAACGAAAATGATAATAATAGAGGCTTCAAAGTTATGGGGTTTGAAATTAATCAAAGAAAACAGTATTACTGACAAGCTGAAGAAAGGGCTTTAGGAAACTTTGTGAGACGAGTGTCTTGTTACACTATAATTGTCACTCAGGTCAAACATAAGTGATGAAGTGTAGACCTTATGAATGCTTGAATTCAGCCATGTTTGTAACTCTTAAAGATAACTGATGGGTAGGTAAATGACGTGATTTCAACAGATGTTTGGAAATACAAAACGCTAACACCTTATAATCAGCTTTTATCGTCCAAACTAGATAATAGTCTGCCACACGTTTCCAGAGAACCGATATTTAACATCAAATGTAGTTAACTCCACTGTAGTTTGAAAAATACTAGACAAGTGATGTCAACTTAAGAAATTCAAAAGTTGATTGGTTTTCATTGCAGATAATAGAGGTATCATCCACACGTATTTAGTAAAAGCAGAAACCGGAGATCATATCTTTCAGCTGAACATTTTTTAGAATTTCGAAGATCATATTAGCTAGGATAGATTCTAGTAGAGCCTCTATAACAACTCATTTGGAACCCATCATTTCAGCAACCAAAAACAGTAAATCAATGTTAATTTTCGAGGGTGTTTTTTAGCACATTTCTGTCTAGTTACCAATCATTTTGGTTCGTAAGACATTTTGTCAAGTACATATGTGATATGAAGACAAAACAACAAATGTTTGGAGAAATCATATTTGGAAAATTACTTTGATGTTTTACCTTTGTTATTCTAAAGTTGAAGTAAACAATTATGACATGGTAAACATCAAATACATTATTTGTCTGTGCAAGCATTTTTCAGTGTTTAAGATCTATTCTGCAGATTAGTCACAAATATGCTAAAGTGGACATCATATAAGGGTTATTGAGCATGTCTCCTGTGGTTAACAATGATATATATATATATATATATATATATATATATATATATATATATATATATATATATATAAAATATTTCAGGCTTTTATCTTATGTAAACGATAGAGAAAAGCACACTGTGCATAAAGCAAAACTAGGGTCCTTTCACCTCATGTGTAACTGTGTACAGAAACCACACTGCAACAATACTTGTCTGCTTAAGTTTTCCTACTGTCTTTAAAAGATGAATATAACATGACATTACACAGATTACAAAGTGAAACAGTATAATCTGCTATGTGACGTCATTCCCATGGAATGGAGAGATTATATCTGTAAGTTGCGAAATATATTTTTCAATTAATTGTTTCCTAAAAGTATTTCGTGTATAGTTTATACAACAATTGGTGAAATGACTTTCCCCAAATTGTTCTTCTGGTACGACAAACGATTACAGAAGCTGTTGAATGCTACAATCTGGTAATAAGTTTGTGAGATGTTTGTGAGATAGTTACATGATTATATATGCAGCCTAATTAACGTGTTTTCGAATAAAAAATATAATTCTCAATAACTCAATCTCTTTCCATATAAGGTGAATAAATAATTTATATGTATTAACTATATGAACGTTTTTTCTAACAAAGACTCAATAAATCAAATTTCGGGTAAACAACTTGACTTGGGATTAACATTATCTAAATACAAATGCTGTCAGAATTTAATTTATGTGATAGAGTGTTTTGTGTTTTGGTATTCAAAAGAGATCACTACCAAAATTATTTTAGGGTTTTGAGAATGAAGGATTTTCAGTTCGTATCTTGATTGGAGAGTTTATACTCACTGCCACAGAAACGTAAGCTATCGAGTGCTTTTTGGTTTTAAATGATCTTCCAGCTGATAGGACTACGTGAAGAAATTCACACTTAATTCAAACACTTTACACCCTTACACCTGCCTTTAGATTGAAAATGAATTGCCTACAATCAGATTATGAACCTTATCTGGATAATGCTGAATAATGTGTCAAAAACGAATGAGTAAGCTTTCGTATGTGGATATATCACTATGATAAATAAATAATAATTGAAGGAAAAATAATTCTAAATAAATTGCAAGCATACAAGTGTTCAGAAATATGTGAATCCAATAAAAGATTTTAAGATAATGTGTTTCATGGAAATGTGTACATACACGTTATAGAAGTTTAAAAATTAAAAACTTTCATATGAATTTCGTTTGGAAGTTCCCTGGCTCCATATCAGAGTAATGGAACAGGTTCTAGATGCATTATTCGTCTTATTTGTCCGAATCGCTATCATATGTTATCTGCAGAATCCGAAGTATAGCCGCTTTGGCAAGTTATTTGAAACACAGTAAATAATGGAGAATGACTGGTCTATGTTGGCTTAATGGACCATCTGGATTAGTTGACTTGCTTTAGCGCTAGTATGGCTACCTGTTCGAGTTAGTTCACATGACTACGGCTGACTGAACTGCTAAACAACTAGCAATGATAATAACTCGACAGAAACAGCTGAACAATACAAAGTGGTTAATCTGTATAGTGCGTCCTCCAATTCGGTGCCATCAATAAGCGTTTGGAAAATGCTATTTGCAGTTTTCTGCCAATACAGATTCAATGGATATTTGTGTTTAGCTTTGCTAACGGTATCTCATTGGGAATATTATCAATTAAGCACACTTGAGTGTGTAGTAGCATTTAGCGAGCAGGTGGAATACATTTTCGTGCTTTTCAAATTTATCTGACAATTTAATTGGTGGATGGTGGCTAGCAGTGGAATACAGGATGCGCATTTCATGGGTTTCACTACAAGTTACCATCCACCAGTGATATCCTAATAACATGCCCAGACATCCTCGAAGCATCTGCACAAGAAACCGATGTGTCAACCTGAGACCGAAAACTTTGGCCCAATCAGTCGACGGGAAAATCTAAAATTCAACTAAATTATCTAACAATTACTTACAGGTAACCATGTGTGAACTTATCAGTTTTTCTTTCATACAGCTTTGTATCCTTATTTTACACCTCTGAGGTATTTTCTGATTGCACATGTATATTAAATGCCCAAAAGTGTAGGTATACTGCCCGGTCGACATATTCTACTTAAACTAATTCCTTATTACTGTCTTATCTACTTCTCTTGAAATAAGAATATCCAGAAAGGCTATCATACCCCCGAATTTTCATCATTTAAAGACCACGTAGCTGCGTGAGCGTTACTGCATTTATCAGTTGTTTCAACCCTGTCTATTTCTTTCTCACAAAGAATGTATATAACATTTTATATACTATAAATATCCTGAATAAATGACCAAATGGACCACCTTCTAGATTAGCCAAGAATATATCTACTGAAATGAAATACTAAACAGCTTACCGGGAAGCCACTCAACTGTTTCCAGAGTTTATCAATTATTTCTAACTGAATAATTCAGCACTGAGCCTATAATGGATATCCAAGGGAGTCCCGACATATGCAGATTTCTTTCCTACCAGTTCATATAAACAACTAATTTCTACAAACTATGAAACATTCTTGAAAAGAGGAGTTGTATTGAAGCATAACATCATTTTATTGAAAACATCAACATTTTTGACTTTGTCTGTAAATACACGCACAACTTTCGTACTGTGGCACAACTTGTATGAACAAAGATCCGAGAATAACAGCCACCTATTTTTTTCAGATCTCAGTGGACAGAATTACAGATGCTGAAGATAAACATCAATGTTACTTCTGGCTTCATATATTCTATTAGGTGCATTTTATCTGTACGAAGCATAGGGAAATAAATTGTGTTAAAAAAACAGATTTAATGTAAAGTGTTTTTCTGTATTTCCTTGAAAAAAATCACTTTCTTTCGTTTCTATTTTAGTCTGATTTGAATACAATATACACATAATCTACTGTTTACTTTAGGACACACTGTTATTTTCAAAAGTGACGCAAAACATTTCATGTTATTTTATTCTAAACGCTTTAGTACTATCCTCCGAGAAAAACCTATGATGGAAGTTGCTGCATTCTTCTAAAGGGATGTTCTAATTTAAAAACATCAAATGAAATTTATTGAAAACGATTAAATATGTAATGGACCTACTTCCGTTTAATTTACAGTTAGTCAGCAACACTTCACCTTGAGTAAGAAGTCTCATTTGTTTGAGGAAATGAAAACTGCTAACACGTTACTTGAATTATCAGTGCCACTAGTTTGTGCCACTGAAAATTTATTTTTTATAAAATAATCAGGAGGAATATTCATCATTAGTTGTAATCATTTAGTTAACAGAAAAAGGGTACCTAAAGATTTTGCTTTAGTGACCATGCTACCAAATTTTCCATCCATCCAATTACATTTTTGAATCACAATCTATACTCAAATCTATTTTCGAACTGGTTTAAACCTAGTTGCATGCATTTTCCGATGGAAAAGAGAAAAAGGCATAACAAGTTATTATAGGAAGCTTCGGATAAAACAATATTTCTTCAGATAGTATATTGCCGATTATTTATTAATTTATTTATTTTGAGATTCTGCACAAGGAGTAAATACTATGCAGTACGACATGCCGAGAATCCTGCAATATGTAATAATGCACTTTTGATAACGAAGCCGTTTTCGTCATTATTACTATTACCAATTAATTAACCTCAATAAGCACAGTAGATAGTTAATACATAATACCAAATTATCATAAGCAGAAGCAAATACAAAATGGCTTTTACTTACAAATAATACAAATATGTAGCTTGGTAACGTTTATTAGCATAAACTAAAGCATAAATGAGGTAGAATCTTTTATACTGCTCATACAGTATTTTGAAACATTTCTGTGGAATTAAAATTGAACCCTATGTCCACCGAATAGTGCGTCACTGGCACAGCGGCAGAATGATCGCCGACTATGCAAGTGGTCAGGGTATCGATCCCCGACCGACGCACTCCTTTACCTCTCTAAGCCAGGAATAAGACTGGTAAAGACGGAAGGTTGGGTATGAGGCTACCAATCTGATCCCTCAGGAATAAACATCACTGCCATCGAAACTTCAAGCCCTATATTCCACTGGGGACGTAAAGGAATCAAATTTTTTAAAAATCTCCACTAAAACAAGACACAGTATTATTATTAATATTACTGATACAAAACATACCGGGGAGTAAGCTTTACTTAACATTTGCATTTTAATAACACCTATTTGTAACATTATTTATAAAAGTTGTTTAAATAAGCTTTCTACTCATGGCTAATTGGTGTACTCCACAATGTCTCTGATTTATATTCCTTAAGCAGACTAGCAACAACAACAACAACAGACAATCATCATCTCTGTTTTATCTATGTTCACGTGAAGTCCTATCTTTGATGCTTCTTCTGCCAACTTGTTACTTTTCACTTGCATATCTTCCAGTTTATGGGAAATCAGACACATATCATCGGCGAAATCCAGATCCTCCAAGTCTTTCGTGTCAGTCCATTTTATGCCTGGCAACCAACGACGGAACAGGCATAAAATGGACTGACACGAAAGACTTGGAGGATCTGGATTTCGCCGATGATATATGTCTGATTTCCCATAAACTGGAAGATATGCAAGTGAAAAGCAACAAGTTGGCAGAAGAAGCATCAAAGATAGGACTTCACGTGAACATAGATAAAACAGAGATAATGAAGATTCCTAGCCAACATCAACAGCAGCAACAGCAACAACAGACAACAATCAGCATAAGTGGGAAGAACCTGAAAGAAACAACCTCCTTCACCTACCTGGGAAGCATCGTCTCAACTACAGGCGGAACTGACGAGGACATCAAAGCCAGAATCGGAAAAGCAAGACAAGCTTTCATTACTCTCAAATCTGTGTGGAGGTCAACAGCACTCAGCATCAAAAATAAGATCCAGATATTCAACTCCAATGTAAAGTCAGTGCTACTATACGGATCAGAGACTTGGCGAGTCATAAAGAGCATCTCAAACAAACTTCAAACCTTCATTAACAGCTGTCTCCGCTCAATACTCAAGATCAGATGGCCAGAAAAGATCAGCAACAGGGATCTCTGGGAGCGAACCAATCAGGAAGCGATTGTGAAACAAATAGGCAGAAAGAAATGGAGATGGATTGGCCATACGCTGAGGAAACCATCAAGTGACATCACTAGACAAGCCGTCGAGTGGAACCCGAAAGGGAGGCGGCGAGTTGGTCGTTCAAGGGTGACTTGGAGGAGGTCATGCGAGGAGGAGATGAAAGCATGTGGACAGACCTGGAGCAGGGTGAAAAAGTTGTCAGAAAACCGAAGTCAATGGAGGTGCGCAGCTGAAGCCCTATGTTCCTCTAGGAACTAAAGGATACAATAATAATAATAATAATAAGCAGACTAGCTTTCAAACAACACTTAAGGGGTAATAAACCTTATCATTTCAGTACAATCCATCATAAAGCCACTACATCCTAAAAACTCAACAGAATAAACCGAAACTTACATTTTATTTTTTATATCCCATATAATTATATGATCTTGAAACATCGAATAGTTCATTTTCAAACAAAAAAGTAATATAAATTTCCAGAATAAATCTTTTATCATTTAGACAACAACTAACATTAGTATGCGTTAAAGAGATATTCAAAGCATTTTTTTAGTATGCATGTGCAGACAATGACTGCTATTGTTATTATTATTGTTGTTAATGTCAACTGCGTTCACTGGTACATAATTCTGGTGATCACTTATCTGCATTGAAAGGTAATAGTTTGCCTACTTGAATATCGATATAGTTTATTTTATTGGTATAATTTTCAAATTATGTAATCCACAATTTTTATTAATTATGTGAGAAAAATGTCAAGTAAATAGTTGTACACATAACGTGCTGAAACTGAAATTACCTATCTAACAAAAATTTATAATATATATATATATATATATATATATATATATATAGCATTGGTTCCTGAATCATGATTACTGAAATTTCACTTTACAAGATATTTCAGTTTTAACCAACCAGAACACAAGCTACTGTATGAAAATATATTCCAGTTGTGATTGGTTACAGCCTAAACTACAGTAATATGCATGCATATAACAAGCCAATATATCCTACATATATATCTTTCTCGTGGTTTTATATTGTTGTTATTCATGGTCAAGTATACATTATGGAAAGTTAAATAAGTATGGAATTATAACTTGATTTAAGAAAATTAAATATTATGAAAATAGGCTGTTTTAAATTTGGTGATTACATTTCGCTTGCATATATATTGTCATGGCAGTATTTCATGACACTCTTCTGTCAGTAATCTTCAATTAGTATTCTGCATTACGTGCATAGATTGACACTGAGAAGGTTCCAGAAGTTTAAGTAAGATCCAGCCGTTCGAATGTTGCTTAGATATGCTTCACAGTTGTCAGCTTTCGGACATTTGTATGTAAACATCAGAGTCACATAGCACCCATCATAGTACAAATTTTTCGATACCCGAATTCGATATTGGATGGTTATTTTACACCGCAGTTCTGATTACATGTTAAAAAGGGAAAAGATTTGTTTGACTGGGTCACATAGGAATTTAAACGAACTGTTACTTGGTTGACTGTTTAGCAGCCAGTTTGAATCACTGGGCTGCGTAACACAATATATCATATTTTTCTTTAGTTCTTATTGTCTTAGTGCGTCGGTGGCATAGTGGTTAGGACGCTCGCCGATCATGCACATGGTCCGAGGTTCGATCCCCGGCCACTGACGCACTCCTTTACCTCACTCAGCCAGAAGTAAACCTGGTGAAGAGGAAAGGTTGGGCATGAGGCTAGCAACCCCATCCTGTAAAAATAATCACTACTGCTACAGAAACTTCAAGCCTCTAGCTTGAAGCCCTATGTTCCATTGGGAACGTGAAGGAAATATATATATATATATATATCTTATTGTCTTAATCATTCACCTATGTTCTTTGGTCACAAAATGTACTCATGAACATTTCCAGCTGGCTTTCAAACTACCGACAGCCATTTTGCAGAGACCAAGGAAGAATATCATAAGGGATTCGTTTATGCTTCAGATCTAATAGCATGTCGTCACGTGACATACCACAGGCTGCTACTTTACTTGAAGATCCTGGACGGGGAGAAAATACTATACCATAAATTACACTGTAAATTCTCTGCACTGTTCAAACATTTTATTCAGAATAAGGCTGTTTGTTCATTTATTATTTATTCATTTCTTCACTTAACACATTCTGAGGAATTTTGTGGAATCCTTGAACCAGTAGCAAAAGTCTTGCTTAAACCTTATAAATAATTTAATGAAGAAAATTTATACTGTATTTCTCAAGAATATTTAGGCAGGAATATTATTCAGACTAATTGTAGATGGCCTGCTGCTACATTAGAATAAACGTGTACAAATTCTAGATCGCTTATAAACTTCTATAACTAAATATTTAAACAGTATGACTTACAGCTATGCGACCGAATGACTTTATTATATATATATATATATATATATATATATATATATATATATACAACCAAATAAAATAAATAAAAAAAATCTTTCTTTTTTCACTACAACAATCTAAATGAACAGTTTGAGTAAACCTCATGTGCAAATATATTCAGTAGCACAAATAATTAACTCCGAATACAGACAAGAGTTCTAATAATTTTCTTTTCTATTGTTCAGTTTGAATTGTACTGAGTCGTCACCTGTAAAATACTCGACTGAAGAATGCAGCATACAACAGAAAGCAAATGTTGCGTATTTCTTTATTCACTAAAGGTCTCATACATATCTCTTAAAAATGCATGAGTGCTTTATAAGTATTTATAAATTGTGAACTCCTTACAACTTTACATACCGACTACAGTTAACGAGAACACTTATTGGAAATATATACCTCTGCATTTGTCTAAGGCAGTCATCTTTTTAAAGTTTAGAACGATATGCTTAAAGCTTAACAAATAAGCACTTTCGAGATTCCTATATTAAGTGAAGTGATGGTAATTTGTACTAAGGAGGATACTGACTACCGGTCCCAGTACAGACAGAAATTACTATTAAATTCATGAGGATTTTATTACATATTACATGTCTGCTATCTGGTGATTTTTATAATGAGTAGTAAACCTAGTTAAAATAACAGAATAAACCATAATTTGCCCATAATCTAAAGGTCCACATAAAATCATCCTATGGACTGGTCATTTTCGAAGTATGGTTACGTAAAAGTATTTGTACTAAAACGTTAGGAGAACAAATGAAAGAATTGTTGAGAAAAAAGGATGAGGTTTTGTAAGCTTTTCATTTATGGAGTACTGTATTACCTAATGTTTGTAAATATCTTAAAGTTTCATCCGAATTCTGTGAAAGTAAACCTATTTTTCTACATAGGCAACTTTATGAATGTTGAGTATAACATATCTTTGTACACACCAATAATGCGAACTGCAAATGAAGTAAAAGAAACTAATATTTATGATTTGTGTTGGACCGTTTAATCTAATCATAAGTGACTCGTTATGGTCTAAACACAGGAAAACGATCTCTGCGTTCTGCTGTATGGCTATCCAAAACGTTCTTGAGACACGAGCAGTTACAAAACTTTCCAAATACAAGAAAAAGGACAATTATTCTGGTATAATTTTGCGAATCAACTAAACAATAATGACATTAAAAATCTCAGAATTACCTCAACAGTGACGTCAGTCACCTTTACAGAAAAGATTATTTTCTAAGTACAAAACGAGTACTTAGAGCCAAATAGAACATCCCCAACAAGGTGGTATCAAAAACTCTATCCAAAAGAATCCCATACCAACACTTCTTGTGGACGGTCCCAGGTCGTCCATTCAAACACACAAAACAACACATTATCAATGTATTTCACAACCACAAAGAGAAGCATCGAAACCAGAGGTTAAACAGAGGTAAATACTAACAATAAGGATTAAATCATCATACGATATACAAATGTCAAAATTATGATATACAGTCTAGGAGCAAAAGTGGATAATAATTACAGTTAGTTTAGACATACGAATAACTGGAAATATTGTGATTAGATCTCTCATGAAGGATTTTCAAAACAATCTGTCTCTTGGGTTGCTGTTAGTGCGAGTTAAGCAATAATCGTATTTTCAAATGGGAAAAAGGATTTGACTATAGATAAGACTACCCAAATGTTGGCACTGTAAACAGTGGAAGAAAAATGTTAATGACAATGATTATTCTAAATCAGTAAATGTCTACTACCGTTTCACAACAAATTATTGACTGCACTAGTCCCACTTAGTGAAATTTATAGTTACCATAGCATCTAGGATATCATATTCATACGTTTTTGTTATATGAAAAAGTGGTATATCTTTTAGGTTTAAAATTAGTAACATAATTAAAATGCACGTTCTAAGATTTTGAAAAGTCAAAAAAACTTATATTCACTCGCTCTCTACTGGTTTCAAACGGACAACAGAATTAAAATTTACATATTCCGTAGCTCAAATCTCCCAATACTTTGACATTTTTCCAGTTGAATGGCTATTCAGTTAAAACGGTTCACCTGCCAGTATTAAGGATTCAGTTTGCGGAGAATTTCGTCTGTTGGCATAACGATTTGTTATTACTAATTTATTATCATTATTTTGACAATCAGTCCAGTCTAGATGTCTGGAAATACAGGAATGAAATAGGATGTTATCAAAACAAATTCTTTTAGTTTCAGTATCTACTCTCTTTTGTGTTATAAAATGTTCGATTAGTTGTAGTCGTTTTGGCAGAATTTGTAAAATACTGATTATGTCATTGGATGTGAAGGAAAAGGGGAAATAACTGATAACAGGTGATGTGTTTATTTTTAGAATAAAATACACTAAACTGAACAGACTATTTATATCTCAAAAGTTAAAAATACCACGTCTTCGTGAATAGAATAGAATTTTTGTGACATATTTTATCAAATTTCCCTATGAATGCTATAGACACTAATGATAAAACATAAACGTTTTTTGTTATAAATTGTAATTTCTCATGTGACGCTCTTATTGTCTCTCGCTCTTCACTGGTCATGAACTTACAAATCACCAGCTCCGTTACGGCTGAATAACAGTAATTTTGTTAATAGCGACGAAACCCATGAACTAAAAATACATATCTTTTGTCATGGAGATTGAACTTGTGATGGTAGACCGCTACATTACAATAAAAAAGCATTTTTTTATTAGGTTATAGCCTGCTTATGTCTAATAATTAATGCAACATAGGTGCTAAAAGTCAATTAAAATGGTGCCAAAATTCGGTCAATCTGCTTAAATATGGTGACCACCTAATGATCCATAGAGAAAAATGCATTGAATCTACTCGGTCATATTTTGTCTTAATCATCTTCATACAGCCTTGAAGAACAATCTGTACCAACATGCGTTTTTGAAAAGCTTTCAGCATACCACTTAGTCTGTTCTGAAGGCACATATATGTTGTCTGTTGAATATGTTTCAGGAGTTACATACTTTAGATTACTTAATATTTCATCCGAAGATTTTGTGTAAGGAGTAGATTAAAATAAGGTGAAAATTCTGTACATTACATAAACCCGTTGTTTAGAATAAAGCTTTTATTATCATGCCTTGACATGCCTGTCATATTCTTTGCTTGTTAATTCATGTATACTAAAATTAGTATGTATATATTTGCGTATGCGTATGCGTATATTCTTACAGTGTTTACACTACAGCGGGAATACAGAACTTCAAGCTTTTAGGCCGTGGCATTGCATTTTTGGGGTGTGACTGCCAACCTCACACCCTAAACTTATCACTTTTCCAGGCCTAGGCGAGGTTTAGGAGTGAGTCGTTTGGTATTCAAACCTGTAGCTTTCGTGTGTCTAGAAAGCATTTTATCACTGAACAACAGCTCACACATTTTGTTATATTGTTATATTTCATTCTACCTTACTGTAGATTTATTTCCCTTTCTTTTCGAAATTCAAATCACCACATTTAAGCAATGCATATTTTTACATATTACTAAGGCATAGACGTTAGGACGCTCGCCGACCGTGCATATGGTCCGGGGTTCGATTCCTGGCTGGCACACTCCTTTACCTCACTAAGCCAGAAATAGTGTTGGTGAAGAGAAAAGGTCGGGCATGAGGCTAATAACACCATCCTGTAAAACATAAACACTGCTACAGAAACTTCAAGCCTCTAGCTTGAAGCTCTATGTTCCACTGGAGAACGTGAAGGAAAAAAAGACATCACTGACACTGGTGAAATGACAATCTGTGAATCACTATTGAAATTTTCACTGCCCACCGAATTCGTCTTCGATTTTTAAACTGCTTCTAACTCTCTTACTGTTTATGACTTCAATATTTCTTCAGGAAAATGTTTTAACGAAGAGGTGTATCCAAAAACCAACAATCAACATTCACACACATTGCTGATTAAATGAATAATGCAGGCCAGCAGATTTAAATAACAACACTTGTAAGAATAGTTAAAAGTAAATGGATAAGAAGAACACGTGTGGTTGGCATCTGAATCAACTGAACTCTGCACACTAAAAATCACCTTTACGTCTAGTTTTTGATACAAATAGCAGTACACTACCGTTACTTTCCTGTTATGGTAATAAGAAATTAAATGTAATGCGTGTCTAGGTAATGAGCCTACACGATAAATCATTTAATAAAGCAACACTTGAAAGTATGCATTAGTTGTTTTGTACATGGTGATTATCAGATAATAGATATGTTTCAAAAACTGAATAAACATAAACAGTTTAGATGGAGGAAATAGCATTTCTACATGAATACAGAATGCATATAAGATATTATCTTTTGTCAATTTGAAATCACGTTAAAACTAATGTGACTCAATATGCACTTTTATGAAAATTATTTTTAGTTAAACCAGGTACTGATATGGTATCACGATGGTTTTGATAGTGCATGAAAAGCATAGAATCTATTTTGGTATGTTTATGAGCAATAATTTATGCTATGAACGCCACCAAGTTGTAAATACTGCATCTCTGTGGGATATTTAAAATAAACTTACCTAAAATGGAATAAAATCCATTTTGGTAACTCTGAAGTAAATGTCTTTCGATTTCTATGGTGCATGTTAAAGTGATGAATGTAAACTATGTTGAACAGCTTAAAAAATATTAGTTATATTTGCACACAAAACCGGAGCAATAAATTTCGCCAAATTTGTCTACCTTTATATATCTTTAGCAATCACTCCATGAATTAAGCGCATATATATATATATATATATATATATATATATGTAGCGGATAGTGTCATATTAGAAACCACTTAAATACAACAACAATGCAAGTTGTGAACACGAAAAAAAGACCAATATGGTCTGATGCATAGCGATGATATATAAGTTATCCCTGTGGTTTCTTCAAGTGCATGGAAATGAGTCTAGTCAAAGCATGTTTATTCCTCATTCTTGGATGCCCTAGAGAACGAAATGAGCTCAAGGAACGCTTAAATGAAAGTCACAGAATAAATGTTATTCAATATGTCGAAAAATATGAGGATACAAATATTAGACGTTCACTTGTTCATTTGACTAAAAAGTATATAATCAAATAACACATAAAGTATTATTCGTTTCTTGCCTCTTGAGTAAAAACCAAACTTCAGCCCTGCATCTATCTGTCACTTGATTCTCCATTATCACATTCAAATGGTTTTATGACGAATTACAAGCCTTCATTTTCTCTTCACACGGTCTCCTCCACATGATTTTCGGATGTCCAAATCTCATTTCCCACTAGGGTTAACCTTGAAGGCTTTGCGAGTGATGCAGCTCAATTATCTCCTCAGTGTTTGTCTAATCCACTTGCCCTTTCTTTCTCCATATTAATTTGCTAGTTGACTGCACTGCTAGAGTTCCTTGTTGTTTATCCTTTCCAAATACTCATTTGATCCTGGGTTTTGAGCAAAGGCAGCCACTGCTGAAAGTCCACTGCAGCCTGTTGGATTTCGCAAAGCGTACTTTAAGTTTCCGAACCGTATAGAATCATTGGCCAACTTGAAGTTTGTGTTATGAAAATTTGGATGTAAATCTTTCTTTTAGTGTTGCAGATATCCCCACTGATTGCAGCTAACGCCTTTGCTTTCTCGATCCTGGACTTCAAATTTCCGTCTGTGCAGTACGCTCGTAGTTGAGGCGATGCTTACCAGGTAAAGTGGGTAAAACAGAGAACTTTCACTAGATTTCCCCCGCTGATGGTGACTGGTTTTCATTATTGTTGAATGAGGTTAATTAATCACCTATTTTCTCTATTTTCATTTCCAGAACTATCTTCGTCGCTTCTGTCAACTTGCTGGTTTCCTTCTTTAAATATTTGAGGTTGTGAAGCATGAGACATAAACCATCCATGAAACCAAAATCTTCCAGCATCCTTTCGTCAATAAGACTTATTCTTGTCTTCTTGCTTCCCATTGTCTGCTGCACGATAAGATCTATCACAGTCAGGGCGATAATCAGCTATAGTGAACAGTCTTGTCTTCCCATTTAAAGGCCTTGCTGAGCCTTCTGTTATGGATCACTTGGTACGAGGCATCATTGTATAACTTTTGAATAAGGTTTATAAAAATTTACGTTACTCCATAGTGTTGGGGAAACTGCCAAATTACTTTACGGTTGACTCCACTGAATGCCTTTTCAAAGTCTATGAAGTTAAAGTGGAGAGTTAACTGCCATTATTTGTTTTATGCATGATGCGTAGCGTCGCAATCTGTTGCCCATATGATTTGCTTTTCTTGAGTCTACCTTATTCTTTGTGCGGTTTGGCGCGCATAGCGCCTTTTAGTCCCTCCATGATGATGCGCCTTAATATTTTGTTTGAGACAGATGGGTGCATGATTCCTTTCTGTTTCCCGCACAGGCTTAAGTTGCGCTTTTTTGGCAGTTTGATAAAGTATCCCTTCTTCCTACCAGTAGATATCTTTTCTTCTTTTCAAATTTGCAACAGTGGCGTGAACATATCTACTGAGGACACAGAGTCCATTTTCCACGTTTCAGGGAGAATTCCATCGAGTTGTGCTGTTTTCCAGGCTTTCGGAAATTTCACTGCATCCAATAAATCTGATTTTGTTGGAGGTTCGGTGTTCTTCAGTAATTCTTTGTCTTCGCTCCAACATAATATGTAGGTACATTAATTATAAGGAAGACACTGGAAAGACAAAAAGCCTTTCACAATTTTAACTTCACCATTTTTAAAAACATATATATTGAAGCTCCGTTTTTATGAATGCGTTGTGTCTGCTTTAAATGATACGTATGTCTCATTAGTTTAACTTAGTATCCTGGTTTATGCATCTGAATATCAGTCATTAAATCCTGAATTTTACTTCTGATACATCTAATACAAGCCCTTGGGACTGAAATGCCAATTAAATGAAAACCTAGACATATGTAATAAATATTTTTCGGGTGTAGCATAATTGAATATTTTACTTATAACTAAATAGAGAATACGAATGCTGCATATGACCTTTCAGAATACTTCACAAATTATCATGTGCTGGATCTCATATCACTCTTATGACTGAATACAAAAATGGATTGTTCAATTTATTTTCGTCTCAATAAAATTTTCCGAAAGGAAAAAAGATTGTTAAAAAATCCTATCTACGTCTATATTCCTTGTTTCAAGCTAAACCTCGTTTCACTGATGTGCTAAGAAAGAAAAGAACCGTTTTCCTGATCTGAAGGTGAGTTTATCACAGTTTCGAAATTATTCCGTAATAGGTAGTAGTCACTACTTTTATTTGTAGATTATTTTATGTAGTTCGGTCTATAAGAATTTTCCGTACATTAGGAAAATTATCTTTAATATTCAAAAATGTTAAGCTATTGAGATAGTAAGGTAGATTATAGGAATGTTAACGAAAACATAGCTAATTATTTGTTTTAATTAGTTTGACATTTTGGTAAATAATCTTAAGTTCATTAACCTATGAGATTAAAACTGCCTTTTTGAAGTGCTGAATAAAATGAGATTATACACAATGAGATGGCGAAAAACGCAACTGACATTATTCTTTTTGCATTTGCTAAAAGTAAATGGTGTGTTTCCAACTTTTCTGTCATCGGAAAGGTATGTATTTATCTTCACTTATCTATCTAAAGTTGCTAAGATCACTAAGGTGTCATTCATTTATATGAAAATTTCAATTCCGTGTTTTAGCTTAGAAAGATGTAAGGTGGAAAATGGAGTCTGTCACTCAACTAGTTTGTTTTATTGAAAATATTTAATACCATTAATTTCTTAAAAGTAGGTAAGAAATTGAAGAATTGTGGAAAATAATATTGTCAATGATAATGAATCTAAGCATCTGTTTTATGATTACATCAGATGCATAATTGACTTTTTAAGGAATGATATACATAATGTAAGTTTCACTGTCACTGGAGAGTTTTTTCAATGCTTAAGTTTTGAATGCCCAAAGTAGTCCACAGGTTTTCGTCCTTCTTATACTAAATAACGTACCTATTGGCAAACAGCAACTGGTATTCAATCTGGCATCAGAGTAATATATTCAAGGAATCTATCAATAAGCTGTTCAGGTTCTTAAAAGAATCCAGTAAATTGTTATGCGACCTAAATAAATTGAAAATATTCTGTCTTAATTCTAGGTCGATTTGAATGTTTGCCTGTTTTGAAAATTACTCATATATTTCATCATCAGTCTGCCCTAAAACCTTCAGAAATAAAAGAAATGTAATTTACATTTTTATTGATAATCACAGAGACCGCTATTTTGACGACATAATTTGAGAGAAGTAGAAAGCCGACAAAAATTTATAACTGTTTGAACCTAAAAATGATAATCAAGGTTACACAGTGCTCATAATATATTTCTATGTCTGCTAAGAATTATTTATGTGGAACCATCTGATAAAAATAATTTCTTTTCTCCATCCGGCAGACAAAATATTCACTAGCTATTTTCGTTTTTGCCTACCAGAATCCATTTTTGTTAAATAACTACAAAAATCCCACTGAGTAAAATCCAAATGCAGCAGACAGTACATTTATGGTTGTTCATAAATTGACTTGCCTACAAAAAGAAGAATTATTGTTGAAGCACAACTCTTCCTCTGTGAAAATAATTTATCATACATTTACATATATATGTATATAACTCAAAAAAGTTAAAGGATTTCAATAGAACTAGATGATGGGAGTTGAAATTGAATTTTTTCCCAACTCTTAGTTTCTTTCGCATTTACGACATTAGTTCAACCCTCAGACTTCGTTAAAATGTTCTGTAATAGATTATATTCCTAAATGATTGGCTTTTAGTTCTATCACGATTAATAGCTTTTTCATTCATTTACATGTCTTCTGCTCATATACTTTGACATGGCAAAGTGCATTTAAGGTATGATGAAGAAAAATCATTGAATTCCTTATCATGCAGTATTTTTGGAAGTTCCGTTGGATAACTGCCTCCAACCATCTAATACGATCAAATCAATGTGCACCGTGATGGCGAGCTAGCTAGAATGGTGGTCACATTACAACCTGACTGACAGAATTCAGTCTACACCAATTAGAGGAGTAGACACATCACATTAGTTACTAGTGTCAAATCAAAATATCCAATACAGTCCTCCAAGAGGTCGATCGCGAGCCAGAATAGCTCAGTGGTAACGTCTCTGACTGCAGCACTGGGTGACGCGGGTTCGAATCTCAGAAGGGACATGAGTTCCTTCAAGGCTGCAGATACGCCTTGCTGACTGGTGAGTGCCAACTAGCACGAAACCTAGGTCCAAGGCTTCCTGACGATTGCCTCCAACTATCTAGCTGTCTTTAGTTTTCAATAATCGTTTTATTAGTGATATTGACACACTCACATGAGACACCCCAATGACTTACCGTGTTAATTGTTACCTAGATTGACACCTTACTTTATTGACCTCAGATTTTCAGGATAATATAACAAGGGATGGAATACACAGAATTAGGTCGGAGGAAGACGCATGATAAATGACATTTGCAGAATTTAGACAAAGCTGTTCAATCCATAGGGTCTGATGTGAGGATACAAGAAAGAAGAAATAAATTTTGGCAACCAAAGTTTTTCCCTTTTTCAGCTGTTTACTGGCGGATGAATCTTAGCTGGTTCTCTGAATAAATAAAGTTGATCACTTATGTAAGAAGAATAATACTTGAGTTTATCTATATCGAGGGAGAAGGGCTGAATAAAAAGATTATTGTCTGTTAAAATTTTGAATAATAAATACCCTTGTAATGTGCAAATTTTTCGAATAAAGCCTACGAAATACGAATTCTGCAGAAAATCGTTTATTGCATGGTTAGTGTATTTCACTTACTGCTGATGAATCGTCTTAATAGGGTGAAAAAGCGTTAGTGACATTTTCGATTTAACTTATTGTGTTGTTACACTAATTTATGCCTTACAGCGTTTAATATCAAAATTTTCTACTTCATGTCTTTAAAGCAATCCTTCTGGAAACGAGGATAATATTTAGTTATTTTCTGATAAATCTAAAACAACGATGATTTTCATTGTACATGTGAGAAATGTGGAAAAATACTTCCAGTTAAACAGTTATCAGCGTGTTACAACATTTTGACTTTCTGAATTAAAAAAATACGTTCTCTGCAAGTGACGTGAGGAGAATTCTTCTGTCTCTCTTGTCATCTAATCCGAGACACAACATGAGTTTTAATTATGACTTAAGGCATGATTTTGATCCTTGATAAAGAGTATGTAGTTTGTATATGTTTAATTACTTTCCAATGATTTCTTTCAATTCCAACTTCTAGTTTCATTTTGGACAGTATAACAGTAATACGGTTTTATGTTTGTGTGTTACTTTACTTATGTGATTCCTGGTGCCAGCAAATCATTGTAGTACAAGTGTAGTTCTCACCAAAGATGAACATAATCTTAAAAAGCACTGATAGTTAAACGAAAAACACCTTTCTTGTGGGGTCGAACAAAGTATGGGCTAGCCAAAATAAATCAACTTGATATGGTTATGAGTAATAGTTTGTGCTCGATACGTCATCAGTTAATATTACTGTACAACACTGTGCGATTTATCAAAATAAAATCTTATCCGTATTCGATTCTGATAGTGTCTAAAAGTCATAAAATCCCTAAGGAGTTTTTAGTTATTCATAAATTGGAATGTAAAGGATAAAGTATACTTGTCTTACTAGTTCACTGACAGTTTTTCCTTACAAATTATGCTATTCAATGCAGCGCTGTTTAGCTCAGAAATAAATTGTTTCATGAAACCTGTCATTTGAAAATAAGCAGTCAGTAGTGAAATCTCATCGGGTGTGATTTTTTAACTAACACCTTTGCAATCGACCATCGTTTAGTAAAGTGCAAAACTTCATTGTGAAATAAATATCACAAATGGGTTTCCACACTCGTTTGAAACTATTAGCAATTTAATGATACACACAATGCGCATTCACTGGTGCCAACTTTATTTTATAGTGTTAGATTTAAAAGAGTAACATAAGTCTCTTCAGATTTGCACAATTATATTAAATTTTACATTGAATTATAATCATACAGTCTCAAAAATCACCTAAGCAAACGTAACATACTTTTAGTGGGAACAGCTGAAGTTAAAACACCATCCATTCTAAACTTTATTTTTGAGGAGGATACCAGAAGCATTTGATAGTTAAATCAAGGTATTTTCAACTATAACCTTTAACGCAGCAGTAGTATGCTTACAGAGGTCTATATGATTTCCATAGAAAAAGACACATACTTTAGACGAATAAATTGATCAACTCGTAAAAACAAAACTAAACCTTACAAACCAAACTATAGAAAATTAATATGATGCTCGCTAGTGACTTGCTACAGGATGGAGTTTCCTGGAGTTCTAGTGAGAAGTCGTGACCAGTCAGGTCCATTCAGATGTCACGTATTAGGATGGATGTCCCACCAACGACAATAGTTGGGGTCGCGCTAAATCACGAATTGGTAGAAGTTAGAATTCATGAACTAATGAATCGGGTCCCAGTGACTGAATGGTATACATACTCGCTAGGCTTGTAACCGGAAGGTCCTGGGTTAGAACCTCGGTGGATGCGTACTGCCGGTAATTCCTAAACTAGGATGAAACAGCTGTACGGTACTCCCTGGTTTTCAATGGTTCTTTAGCTGATATCAATCCATGATCGACTCATAAGAACTTACAACTATCAAACACCAAATCTATGTCTATGTACACCAAAAACAAGCTTTAATACAGGCAGCCTATTTTAGTGAATTATTGCTTCAGTTATTTCATTCAACACGCTTCTTCTGCAGCTGATTACCTAAGATGTATCTTTTAAAATGTTGAACAAACCCTAACATGAAGTCATTTCATTCATTGCATTTTGTCACACATAGTTAATTGCAACCACTGATTTCGCTATATCCAGTCTAGGGACATTTAGCTACCGATGGCCTGCTAGAATTACCAGGCTACCTGAATTTTTATCTAAAACATTACATATAATTTTCGCTACTCCACTTTGTTCTAACCACTGAATTATGTTCGTGGGTTGTCAGTTGTACTCAAGTACATTTCTGACTGTCTTTTAACTCACTGCTGCATATTCCTCAGTGATTAAAGAAAAATACCTTCCGACGATTAGTTTGTTCTTAAAATCTAAAACCACTGCATACCATGCTGTAATTTAGATTGCTACTTTACATGAAGATCGAGGATGAATGGAAAGCCTTATGCAATAAACGACACTTGAAGTTCTATATATTGTGTATACGTTTTGTGCAAAATCAAACTATTTTTAAAATTGTATTGGTAAGGCCCAAGAACAGCTTTACAGCTTTGTGTGCATACCCCGTTTGTGTTGAAAACGAATCAGTATAATGTGTTCAAAATCACTTCTGAGTGTACATTTGGTTTGAACATTTTTATATACTGCAGAAAATTAAAAAGATAACTCCAAGTTGTGATTTCATAAGAAAAAGCTTATGGATCTTTGACATTTCGGAATTGAGGTACGCCTAAAAATCTTTCTGTTCAACTGAGTATATTTCCTATCCGATTATTTTCAATTACCAAACCAAATGGTAGTACAAGTATAAAATAACAGTGATAATGATAGAAAAAGCGACTTTATTCTATTGCACACAAATTATTATTGTTCAGTCAAATACTTTACGCTTATTTGATAAAGACCTGATAACGATAATTTAAATGTGCGATTTTCACATGTAGATAATGTAATGAAGTTCAGTCTCCCATA
Organism: Trichobilharzia regenti; assembly: GCA_944472135.2. Taxonomy (NCBI): domain Eukaryota; kingdom Metazoa; phylum Platyhelminthes; class Trematoda; order Strigeidida; family Schistosomatidae; genus Trichobilharzia; species Trichobilharzia regenti. Next base: position 98,061,147 of record OX235262.1, on the reverse strand, counting down.
TATTATACCCAAACTTTGTGCCTAATCAAATAATTTCTATATGAATATTCTTATGTCTACAGGACAAAGAATAAGTCATTTAAATAAAGCAAAAAATTACTCAGATTAAATTATCATAATATTTATTTAGTGGTTATGTGACGTTCTGGAAGAATACTTTAGTCTTCTCAGTGGAAAATCGATAACCATACCTTGGGATTTTGGTTGAATTCTGGGGCGAGGTATGAATGCAAACTAATATCAATAATATCAGTAGTAAAGCTTTCTGATAGGTAAATTATCCCACATTTTAGGGCTTCTTTCATAAATAATCCCCATCGAGACATTAATGAAAACATAACATGCAGTTCAGCGAAGCGCTTCCTCTCGGCGAATTCATTCACTTATCTGTATAATCACATTTATATGTACACATTTTTGTGTTTTGTGTATATCTGGTTTGTCCAATAGGAATAAGATTTAGTTAGGGTAACTGTTGCTAAGACATTTCAAAAACGTAATGAATAATCCAGTTGTAAGGGGGTAGTGGTGATGCGTTATCAAAAAACATAGTTATCAATGCTATTCAACACATGAAAGAAGATAAATGAGAGCAATACAGTTACCTAATAAGATGAATTGTTTCATAGGTGAGTTGTTATTAGGATGCACATAGAAACAAAGCAAAATATGGAATTACATAGAAGTTCTAAGATTACAAATGTTATGACTTTTAGAAAAAAGAAAAGAGGACAAAACAGGTACAAAAACAACAAGTGAGTGGAAGTCGAAACGGTTGTTACCAAGATAATAGAAATGGCTGGACGATTTTTTTTATACAGAACCCTGTTTTCTCCAACTGAATGGCTAAGGCTTCAGTGATGGAGCCAGGAGACTAAAGCGTATTGGCTTTGGTAGGTTATTCTTCAATTTGTAGACCACCTTGAAGGAGGTGTTTGTTCAGGTGGAACGACCAGTGCTGACGAGATGTTCGATTATCTCACTGCTTATGCAGCCACTATTACCTTTTTGCAGACATGTGGGATAGTGTTCTTGACGCTTTTTGGACAGGACACACGTCAAACGACCAAGATACCGGGCTCCGTAGCAACAGGTGAAGTGATATATGCACATAGAAATGGCTAGATGCGGGATCTCGTCCTTAAGACTTCTGCAGATCAATGGGCGAATAGAGAACACTACTCTTACCATTGCGGCGATGAATTTTCTTTTCAAAGATGCTGAAATTTTTTTCTTGATGGTATGGCAACCTAAATCTTCCTTGAAATCCAGATTCATGTGAAGTATCTTTTTTGAAACAAGTAATGTTTCGTTCCTCTAGACCTTCTCTTTAATATTCTTATCGACAAATCTTGGTGGGCTTAGTAAATCCGAGGGTGATTAAAACTGAATTAAAAAAACACGTGAATTTTAGGTTAATTTTTTATTTATGTATCAATATATATCCAAAAAATGAATGTTTATTGTTAAAAGTATGGCCTATTACTTCCAGTAAAGTTTAATATTAAGTAAATTTGGTAATATGTGTGTGGCATGAAAGTGTGGAACGTAAATCCCCAGACCTTCAGTATATTTGCCATTCATTCAAAAAATAACGTCTGCAATGTATGGTCATACTATGTCTTAGAATAATAGACAGACTGAACACTGCTAGAAACCCAAGATAACTGAGCACCTAAATTTTATTGTTTTCATGTCTGTTGCAAAAACGTTTTCTTATTTTCTGTCCTATGTAATAATGCTGTGCATTTAAAAGTAACCACCTTACATCCTGCATGTATCAATGAAGTAAATGCTTTCATTTTATTAAGATTTTAGCCTGGAATAAATTCTATATTGGAAAAAGATACTTTTTTTCATCATGGGGGATCAGTTGTAGCTCTATGCAAAAACAAGTTAAAGTAAAACTTCATAAGTGGGCGTGAACAAAGAAATTCTGCTGAATTTATGAGTGACAGGCAATTTGCCAGTTATATTAATCAACTACTTCCTTGTATTAAAAGATGTCTACATTACACATCTCAGGATTAATATGTTCTGGCTGGCCTTATAAAAACTGATTTGTCTGGAAATTTGCAACGTAAGGCAGTAGTCCAAACAAATACCTATAGTTTGAATTTTGTCCGGTGGACATAGTTAAAGGGACTAACAAACATTTCCACTTATTTGAAAACAAAGTAATTTAAGCACCGAGTCAAACTCAGTCATTATGAATTATTTAAAATAATCCCAGAGTGTTTAAGAAAAAAATCAAAATTCTGCTGAAGAAGCTGTGGCTTACGCAGCGAGACTTTCAGAAAAATCTTGTTTTGATTTTTTCTTAAACACGCTGGGATTATTTTAAATAATTTACACACTAAACTTACACTAAAATAATCTACATTTATGCGCTTATAAGTGTATACTTATGTAAGAGTCTGACTCATGGATATTATTTTCACATTCAAATATTATATTTGAAATTTTAAATCTTGTACTTCAAATTTTTCGAAGAACTTCGTTCACATAGAATGGAGTTCGCTGATTCACCTATTTCATGGAAAATTATCAGTTTGTTACTTCAAGTCATTCTCGTTAGACAAATATTGAAATATTACAGTTTTTCGCTTGATTCTTAAAACGTGTGAATAAATGAGACGAGAAGATCTATTTAATCAAGGTTTGTGTGAAGAAAGCGTCAGTGGTTCAGCGGTAGAATGTTCACCAACCACGCCTGTGGTCCGGGGTTCAATCTCCAGCCGACGCACTCCTAAACCGTGGTAAGCCAGTAAAAGGGGAAGGTAGGGAATGTGGTCAGTAAACCAACCACGTAAAAATAAATACAACTGATAACGAAACTTCAAAACTCATGCTTGAAGGTCTGTTATCCACTCGGAAAGTATTGGAGTAGAATAAATGTCTTGACACGTTTGTTATTGTCTGGGTTACTTTTTCACTTAAACAACAGAATCAGATGATAGAATAGGATCTCCACAAATGATGGTGAGAAAAATTTTGAATCCCAACTGCTTTTACCTTCACTTTTTTAAGTCAGATGTTAAAAGATCAATAACAATAAACATGACAACAACATCTGTAATTAATCAAGCGAAAAGGCAAAGAGAGCTTCTCTGTTTACTTTGATGCTAATCATCGCGGAGAAAATATTCAGAAAGAGACAAAACAACTGGGCGTTTATAATATTTCTACCGAAAGTAATCAAAATAATACTTCTTAATTGAGTTTAAATTTCTCAGTAAAAATGCTCATTTATCTAGAAACTAAAATAACACCTAAATTTTGAATATATCACTTTTCTAGAACGCAATAGATCACAGGTTCCGAACACTGTCTAGACATACTCATGAATGTTGAGAAATCTTCGATATTGATTAGCTAACCTTTTCTTTCGTATGTATGGCTGGACTCATTAGCTCACATAGATGACACGAACATTTGTGGATGTAGGTAGCTCCAATAACTCGCTTAATAAAGTTAGCGACTGTATGCACCTAAATATATCTTCTACTGAAGTATGGAACTAGAATTCAAGTAGAATTATGTTGTCTAACAACTTACCGAACACAATCACCCTTTGTCACTAACCTCCACTACAATCTTCAGTTTTAACCTTCTCGTTAAGTATTAACTAATCTTTTAAATGGCATAAGGGCATTTGTAAGATCTTCATCTTAAAAATCACTGGTCGTGTGGTTGTTTCCCAATCTTTGTATATTTTTTTTGAAAGCGTTTGATGTACAGACGTTTTAAGGCACACTTTAATCAGCCATAAATCACTTGCAAAGTAATGGATTTATATGAAGTTTTTGTCATGATTTCCACATAATTATTCTATGATCGCAAAGTTCCAAATCTGTACAGGATTGCAAAATGACTTATTGAAAGGAAATCGTATAAAGTATAGAACTAAAATAATTGATTAACTATTTATTCACACATGTATAGGATTTCATCATGAGCTGACATTAGTTAGAGAACCATTGGAAAACCTGGGAGTACCGGACAACTGTTTCGTCTTAGTTTGGAACTCTTCAGAAGTACGCACCCACCACCACGGTTCGAATCTAGGACCTTCTGGATACAAGGCGAGCTCGTATACCATTAAGCCACCGGGACCCAATTCAATGGCCAGCCCATGAAGTGTAACTTCTGCCAATTCACGACATAGCGTGACCCTTAGCCAATGTCATTCGCGAGTATTTGTCCTCACACCCGACCTGCTGCACCCTGTAACCAATCAAATCCCTACAAACTAATACTTGAATATCAATGAGATGCTCACTAGTGACTTGCACTGTTCAGTTAGGTACTTAACTGGGGTTCTAGTGAGAAGTCGTGACCAGTAGGGTGCAGCAGGTCGGGTGTGAGGATAAATACTCGCCACCGAAGACATTGGCTAGCGGTTGCGCTATATCGTGAATTGGCAGAAGTTAGAATTCATGGGCCATTGGATCAGGTCCCGATTGCTTAATTGTATACAAGCGGGCCTTGTAACCAGAAGGTCCCGGGTTTGAATGGTGGCGGTTGGTGCGTACTGTGAAGTGTCCCAAACTAGGACGAAACAACTGTTCAGTACTCTCAGGTTTTCCAATGGTTCTCTGACCAATGTTAGCTGATGATGAAATCCTGTAAGCAATCAAATCCCTACAAACCAACACTTGAATATCATACATGTATGTTTGAACGTTGCAACTTTATTCATTTTTCATCACATGCCCATGATCATCGTATCTTCCGCCTCATGATGATATTTCTAGTGAAAACAACAAGGCCGAGAGTCGCAGATCATTTGTAGCATATTTTAGTTCAGAAACGCTTACTGGTCTTGCATTTGTAATTTTGCGACGCATCTATGACGAAAGAATACTGTTTTGAATACGCTTTTAGGTTCTGCATTCGTATTGAATTGAATTTTTTTTTTTGATTTTCCCGTCGATTGATTGGACCGAAGTGCTCGGTCTCAGGTTGACATGTCGGCTTCTTGTGCAGATGCTTCGACGATGTCTGGGTATTTAATTAGTATACAATTGGTGGATGGTCGACGGGAAAATCAAAAAAAAATTCAATTCAATAATTAATATGACCCGTTGCACAAGAGGTGGCTCTCGTGGCCCAAGTGGTCTAGTGGATAACGCTTTGGCGTTTGAAACTATGGGTACTGGGTTCGAGCCTCGGTGGGAACGTCATCACTCACTGAGAAATGCAGGTACATCCAGATGACGAGTCCCAAATAGGACGAAATGCGCATCCTGGATTCCACTGCTAGTCACCATCCACCAATTGTCTGCATTCGTATGTTCAAAAAAATTAATTCAGAATGAATGTTCAGCTTTCATAAGTTGTAACAGTCAAGAGCAAAGAAACGAAAGGTTTTGCACAAGGAATATTTACCGTCACTTGTGTTCAGATGAACCTTTATTAGGATTTGATGAAGTGTACATATGAATACGATAACATGTATACGTGTAGTATCTCACAGCAGACCGTAAATATCTGAATGGTCTGCGTCAGTTGTTTTAAGTAAATATAATTCCATCTAATAGTTATTTTCCTACGAATTAATCTAGGAAGGAATGAAAGAAACAGTAAATAAACAAGATAGTGATTTGTGTAAGGCTGATATGCAAATTAATGGAGTATTTTTGGGATGTGCATTCTACTAAAAATACTCACGTAACATCGTCATATAGGTACGAAGATTTATTATTAGATCCGTATTTTTCCTAGCAATTATTACATTAAAATGGCTACTTATCTCTAAAGGAAGACGATTGAATAAAGCTTATAAAATTAGATTACCCCAGGACACTACCTATTTGATATTTATCTTCACTTAAGAGGTCCCAATTTCTGCGTATATCTGAAGGCAACTATTCCGTAAAATTTGATACGAAATGAATTCAATGCCTGTTTTTGATGGCAATGTGTCAAATAACCATCACATTTAATACGCGCCAGAATATGCACCAAGTATAGTTCAAATTTCATCATATCCTTTCAGTATTAGTAAGCATGCTTCTGATATCAAGAAAATAATTCAGGAAGTAATTATATTTTATTGCTTTCAAAATTATGCAAAGTCACTAGTGGACTAATAAATTATAATTTTTAACAATGTAGGAAGAATACCATAGATATAAAAACTTCCGTCGTTCAGGAATTAGAACTAAAGATGGCTACAAAAGCGATCGAAATATTTATTTCAGCAAACCACGAAGTTTGGAGAAGAGCATGGACTTTGCTCATTCTTCAGCATTCCAACTGGAATAATGGGCTTCAAGCCGCAGGCTTTGAAGCTTCACTAGCGTTTGTGTAATGTATACGGTAGGACTGTTAGCTTCACGCGCAATCCTAACTCTTTTGTGGGCCTACTATCAATTAGGAGATGTTTAGTAGTGGGCTTTCTAGGGAATCAACCTCTGCACCACAGTCTGGCTTGTGGGTATTTTACCCTGAACTACGGGCTTTATTTCGTTTTTACGACAGATTTATATTACTTTAAGTTTATTAACAAGTGAGTAGAAACCATAAGACATGTGGATTTAGACGTTCACTCATCATCAAAACTAAAAAATTAATTGAATGAATTCAGAGAAATTATCGAAAACAATATAACTAGTGTTAAGGTTACATGCACAGCTCGTCAGATTGACAAAGACATAACTGAGATAAACTTTGAATAATAATTCAACCAGCAGCCAAAATCTTGAGAAGTGCTCTGTCTAGGTATCTGAAAAAGACATCTTTTGCAGAATTAGATTCTTTATTTCCTTCACGTTCCCAGTGGAACGTAGGGCTTCAAACTAGTGGCTTGAAGATTCTGTAGCAGTGTTTATTTTTACAGGATGGATACCCAACCTTCCCTCTTTACCAGTCCTATTACTGGCTAAATGGGGTAAAGGAGTGCGTCGGCCTGGGATCGAACCCCAGACCATGGGCATGGTCGGCGAACATGCTAACCCCTGTACCACCGACGCACTAGAATTAGATTTACAGTATTCCAAATAGTTTCTTGTATTCATCCTTACACTAAATAAACCTTCACTATTCCTATGGGGTTCATATATTATGTAGTATAGAGCACAATGAATTAATTTATAAATTGGCGGCATTTTTATGAGATTTTCTTTATTTTCTTGTCAATTATACTTTTTTGATGAAGTGCTTTCTTTCGAGTATCTGACTGAAGCAATATATATATATATATATATATATATATTGTATATATATATATATATATATTGAACGTGATGTTCAGAAGTTAAACGCCTGTTAGAATTTAATAAGTGAAGGCTGACAATGGCTTGAAAACGCTTTCAATCATACCACGGAAGTCACTCACCTTTTCGTATCGAAAGGTTATGTTCAGCAAACAAGACAGAAGACTTTATCGATTTTTACATGACGCAGGTGTAGGACGTTCTTTCACAGTAGATGAAAGTTAATTTAATGACATGAAGGTTTAACGTCAAATTTCTCAACTTTTTTATTCATTAAAAATTGGAGGGTATTTGTAAGTATAAGCTAAAAAAAAACATGTAGATATTAAATACAGAATCTTAGCTTTTCATCTTTCTTGTTGCAACTCATTTCATTGCATGCTGTTTCACGAAACCACATCTCTAGAAGTATCCTTAAGGCCAAGGAGCATCAAACAGTTGTGTTATTCACCATAAGGACTATTCGGTAGTAAATACTAATAAACTAACCACAGATCGAACCCAAGACTTATAAAAACCCCAAAAACCTAAAACCTAAGAATTAACCACTGGCTTCAGGATGGCTTCCTTGAAGTTTTTATAAGACACCGTAAACTGTGCATTGTACCACGTCAGATGAGAGACGAATGATCATCCACTGCTTTAGTTAGCTATGGGGTCATACAACCGAATAACAGCATTCAGATTTGATGGGCATTCAACTAAATCAAGGTGACTAAACAGACAGAGAACTTGACACATGACCCGTAAATCTTCAGCTTAATCACTGGGTGGGTGCACACCCTTGATAAATCACAAACTAAGGTGAAACAGCTGTAAATTGCACCTGGATTTTCAATGTTCTTTAAAATGACATCCAAAGTCGCTTTCAGGTCTAAAATTTGAGTAATTAACATGTTCTGTGTTTTTGAAAAATGACTGCAAACGACATAGAATTCATAATTTCACTACATAAATGTAATTTTTAGCAAGGAATGATCGGTAACAATAAATTTTCAAGCGGTGTTTACTAGCTGCTCAGTGAAATGTTCAGTTTTTGGAGGTTATAAAATGGCACTGTCTACGACTAAGCTGGAACTGACGTGTCAATGTGGAAATTGAGATGGAATAGGCTACTAACTTTCGTCACAAGGAGTTGATAGTTTCATGCAAAACTACGAGAAAATAATTTAAAAAATTTTACTTATGCCATATTTGTATTGTTCACTTTTCAAATGTTTATTTCTGAATAAATTAAAACACCGCTGATGTAATAATTTTATAAATAAATATCTGGTTAGCCACAAACCAGTTGGCAGAAACATACACTGACACATGAGTTTGTTTGTGCTCGTGCTAAAATTCAGAATTAATATCTCACGCCTTTGCAAAACCGCGAAATCAGTAACATAAGGACATTCCCGATATTTTGCAAGGGTACCTTATACGAATCAAGAAGTTACTTACATGTAAATGTTAAGATTATACATTTTAAACTAACTTTTTCAAAAGTATTTTACGCAAGAATCATGTAAAGCGAGTTTATGGGGCAATTTTAATCCTACAGTGTTTCAAAGATGCTCTTAGTTTACAATTTACATGTTAGGCATCTTACAAGTTTTGGTTATTTACGTTTTCATTTTGTGGAGGAATTTGCTGCCATTTTGGCAGCATGGTGGTACACTACTGTTGCAATTAGTTATCTTTCATGAGTTTCAGATGGTTTGATAACTGCGCACAATGTTTTCGTTTATTATTCACATGATCTTCTCCATATCACCCCAGATGGCCAAAACAACACGTCCCACCTGGGTTACAGTCGAGGGTCTGACACGTGTGATATCACTCAATGGACTTTCCAGTGTGTATCCAACCTATCACTACTTCCTTTCACATATTTTCTGAGTAATGGGTTATTAGACGGTAGGCTGCCAGAGTTCCTTATCGTTTGCTTTTTAACACCAGTTATCCAATCTTCATTGTCGAGTCAGAGAATGCAGCTGTTGATGAAAGTCTGCGAGAGCCTGTTTAGAAATGCTTCTGGTGATGCAAAAAGTGTCTACATTAGAGATGCACTATATATATATATATATATATATATATATATATATATTCGTGGTCTCTGTCACGTAAAATCTTCAGCTACCTGTTTAAGTAATAGCCAAATGAAGTACTGACGATCAGTGAGTACTGAGGAAATTTCATTTTGGCCTGGAGGTCTTTTGTATTAAATATCCATGTTCGAAATACAGGAGAGGCTGAAAACCTTCAGGTAACAAGGAGAGCAGAAAACCTAATAACTACTAGTAAAGCACGCAGTTAACCATAAGAAACATACAATGAGATTCAGTGTCACAGCGTCTATCTTCTCATCTGGCTATTAGAGGTAGAAAAAGTTCTGGAAAATAAGTAACTGGATTTCAACCTAATGAATTCTTTTGCACAAACATCACCATATTTCACTGACTTAAACAAAACTGCATCACTTTGCAGGTACTAAGAAAAACTGCTTGCTTCCTTGTCTACCAACCAGCACTCCTTCGAACAGCTTTAATATAAATTATTTTATGAGAAAATAATCCTTCAAACACAGACTGCTTGTTTTGAAAGCGCAGATAGATTTTATTTTTATTTTATTATTTTTTTTGATTACAGCTTGATTCCACACCGTATTTTTGGTACAAGTATGGAATTTTCAGCATGGATATCGGTAGCCCAAATTTCGGAGGCCGACCATAGATATCAGGTGTGCGTCGGCGTGGGCTCGAAACCCGGACCATATGCATGGTCGGCGAGAGTCCTAACCACTGTGGCACCGACGCACAAATAAAGGCGTCCATATACAAATGTTTATAGCGAAAATAATTAATTCTGTTCAGTTGCTTACAATAAATTCATTTAAATCTCCAAATTTCACTAGTTTACTCTATTGTTTTTGGTTTTTTGAAGGTCAGAAAGATAGATTGGTTTTTCCTTTCAATAAAGAGCTGATATCTCCAAAACTTCATCTGAATAAGGTGCTTCGTGTTTGAGTGGACTTCTAGGGAAACAGGTTTCAAATACTTATTATAGACAAACCACTGATGAAGATAGCACAGTGTTAAGGTACTTAATGTGAATTACTTAACATGCTTCAGAAATACGTCATCGATGAAAACACTTATATAGCGACTTACAGTAGTGCAAGCAAACTTGGGTTTGCAGCTGGTTCTGTATAAGATTATTTATTTATACAGTTAGTTCTTCAGTTCATTTATATTTCAACAGAGAACATATAAATCAATGAATCAGTGGAAGTCTGAGCAACTGCTTTTGGTCAACATGTACATATGACCTTGTGTTAATTAAAGACTGAGTATTGTGTATCATGCAGCGGGGATGCAGTCGGTTACAACAATATCTATTAGTTTTGGGGATCAAAGACAATATAACTAACACTCATTTTATCCTTCAGAATAATATTGCACACCTTGAATGTTATCAAGGCAAACGTGATTTGAAAGTTTGAGTACAGTGGTTGCCTCCAGCTAAATTAAAAACAACCTGCTCATTCAAAATGATGCCTAACTTTATTAATTTTTGAGTAGATGCTTGAGACCAACCTGTAAAACACGAAAGGTCTCCAAGTGTTGGTTTGCAAGGATTTGATTGATTTCAAGATTGATGATGTGATGTTTTAATCAAGAGAACCACTGAAAACCGGAGAGTACTCGACAGGCAGTTTGTCCTAGTTTGAGACTCTCCAGTAGAACTTACCCTTGGCCACATCGAGGATAGGACCCAATATGTTCAGGTCGCAAGGCGAATTCATTGACCATCTCATCAGTGAAGAAGAATACAAAGACCCATCAATTCAAAATTCTATCAATTCCTGATATATGCATCGACCAACAGCTAATGTCATTGGTGAGTATCTGCCCGTGTGATCGAATTGATAAACAACCCTGACCACAAATTCTCACTGTAACTTCAGTCAATTTAACTTTAAATTGTCAGGTATTGGTTTTGTAGGGATTTTTTGTAGTTGTTTGACTGCATGGAGGGTTTGATCATGAGCTGACATCAGTTAGAGAACTATTGGAAAACGTAGGAGTACTGGACAGCTGTTTCGTCCTAGTCTAGGACCCTTCGGCAGTGCGCACCCACCGGGGTTCGAACCCAGCACCTCCTGATTACAAGGCGAGTCCCAAACTAGGACGAAATAGCTATCCAGTACTCTCAGGTTTTTAGTGGTCCTCTAAGTGATATCAGCTCATGATGAAATCCTCCATGTAATTTAACTTCGAGTAGAGTCACTAATCATCACTAGATTAATCTTCAATTGTTGATTTGCAAGAATTAGAAAGTAGAATGATCGAGCGAATAAATATTTACTTTTCAATTAGACCATCATCTCACTCTGGCTCTACTCTAATATGTATAGCATATTTAACACAATACCCAACAACCCACCAATCAAGTGGCACGGATATGTTTGTTAACAATAATTAGTCAGTATCAAAATGCCAATAGGGTGATAATTAAGGAAGAAAATTTATGCACACAATTAAAGCGTAGACATGGTTGGAACACATGGATTGCATAATGCATAATTTGGGAGAAGTGAAGAGTGATTAAGAAATAAGCGTGTGCACAGGTTGATTACGTAACTGACTGTTAATGAAAATAAAACGATATGGACAATGGTAACTTGTAACTGAGGCTGAAGATAACATGTAATTAAAGGGGAAGTAGTCAGAAAAAATTATGAAATAATCTGGACAATTATAAAATTTAATTTTTCCTTCACGTTCCCCAGCGGAACATAGGGCTTCGAGCTAGTAGCTTGAAGTTCCTATAGCAGTGTTTATTTTTACAGGATGGGGTTGCTAGCCTCATGCCCAACCTTCCCTCTTTACCAGCATTATTTCTGGCTTAGCGAGGTAAAGGATTGCGACGGCAAGGGATCGAACCCCGGACCATTTGCATAGTCGGCGAGCATCCTAACCCCCATGCCGCCGACGTACAGGACAATTATAAGTTTTATAATTTTAAAGGTTTGGAGGGAGGGGGGCTAAGTAGTCTGGTTTACGCATTCATGCAACGATGGCCAAAGTAAGTAAAGTGCCTGTACAAATTTCTTCTGAACACACATGTTTGGCTTCTTCAGGTGGATTCCTATTGCTTGAGTTGTATGTAGAAGACGAACTCGTAAAGCAAAATTAAGATTAGTAGGAATGCGATAAATAATTTTAAATGCAGTATTAACGTCAATCTTATGCTCACTATCTACAAACTTTTGAAAATTAAATTTTATAATTGTCCAGATTATTTCATAATTTTTTCTGACTACTTCCCCTTTAATTACATGTTATCTTCAGCCTCAGTTACAAGTTACCATTGTCCATATCGTTTTATTTTCATTAACAGTCAGTTACGTAATCAACCTGTGCACACGCTTATTTCTTAATCACTCTTCACTTCTCCCAAATTATGCATTATGCAATCCATGTGTTCCAACCATGTCTACGCTTTAATTGTGTGCATAAATTTTCTTCCTTAATTATCACCCTATTGGCATTTTGATACTGACTAATTATTGTTAACAAACATATCCGTGCCACTTGATTGGTGGGTTGTTGGGTATTGTGTTAAATATGCTATACATATTAGAGTAGAGCCAGAGTGAGATGATGGTCTAATTGAAAAGTAAATATTTCTTCGTTCAATTTTTCTGTTGGTAAAATGTCTTAATCGGGATGTTTTTCTATATTTAGGGGATTTGACTGATTTCAAGAAAAGAAATTATTGATGAATGAATAGTTCTTGGCACTTTATATCTTAAAAATCAAATGGAAAATATCCACTTCAAAGATTACTTTGAAAAACGATATTTGTTGACCCTTTGTTTAAATGTAATGCTTCGGGTTTACAACGTAGCCACAGAAAATATGTTTGAGATGCTCCATTCATAGCTAATTGCAGGGTGAAGAAAATTATAAGAAGATCTCACTCTTTTGAGTGACTTCATAAAGGCGTTTTCATTGGAATACAATTGCCAACACGTATAAGATAATCTTATTAATAATAAAGACATCGTATGCCAAGAAAACCTTTCATACATATATATATATATATATATATATATATATTTGTTACAGACAGGCAAACACATGAATGTAAATTAATTATTTTAACGTTTACCTTTGATTAAATGTACATAACAGTTTCAGTCTTCAGTGCTTATTAAGGATGGTGACTATTTTTACAACAACATGAAACACAAAAATAGTGAGAAGCATATAAGAGTCACTTCAACGAAACTGAGAGATTTGTGTCTTACTTCCGGGATGCAACTCAGCCATACCATATAGAAGTAGACGTAAGAGCTACCTACTACATCACCAGTATCAGTATTAGTTACGAAAGCAGTAATGTAGTCGATAGAATTGATTATCACTTCATGGGTAAAATCTAAAATTTGGATTCACTACGTTGATGAGCCTTACGAAATTCAGAAGGCCAATTAAGCAAAAGATCCATTCAAACTTTTTACCCAAGCATCCGAATGAATTCTGTTTACCGAAAAAGGTAAATTTATTACAAAACCAGCTGTAATAAGTTCTACTAACATTATATTGACAATTCCTACTACCTGATTTCCATGGGACTGAAGAACATTAACAGACAGAAAAAAGGTAACCTGCTTTGTCGTTACTGTCGATGGGATATTGTAATCCTGCGATACATAAACGCAAAGTTAGCAAGAAAATTTCTTAACATGGAATATAAGCAGATAAAGGTTCAGTAAAGGGTCTGCTTGGAAAGAGGGAAAATAACTTCCCAACTAGTCAGTCAGTCAGTCAGACATTCACAAAGTGAATTACTGGTGAGATACGATAAAACTAACTGGGAGCTTAGGATTCCATTAAAACAAAAAATCTATTCCATCAATCAGCTAGATAGTGTTCAAACGACAAAAAGACTCAAACACTATAATTAATATAGCTTGTTAACATGTGTTGCTCTCTGTTGAATTCGTTGCTGAAGATAATCTCAAGCCTTGTGAAACAACGACTGAAATAAAATATCAAAACGCAAAGAAAGCTAAACAATTTCCGTTCTCATTGTGGATGATAAATGTTCAGTTTTCTTCACTCAGGTATTTCTTCATTTTCTCTCCATTATTTTATTCTTTATTTCAAGCTTCATTTATTGTTTTCACATACTTTTAACTTTCGTTTTCGTAACTGTATTCCGTTTCTTATCTTCGTAAGATTATAAATGTATTTTATTGAAATCTTGTGGATAATTTGTATGCTATAGGATTCCTCACCTGTTGCTTCAGTTTAATAACTAAGTTGTGAGGTTTAGTTTAATATTATTTTTCGGCTGAAAGTGAATTTCCTTGAAATTAATCTAAGCTATCTGCACGTGTAAACTGAGTTAATTTTGATACATGAATCGTTAATAGATAATAAAATAAGATAAATACATTCGACATTTGCAGTTTTTTATCCAATCAATACAAAAATGACAACAGAGATTTACATTGCTACTAAGAAAATGCCAAGTACTGACTTTTATGAGACTGAAACAGTGGAAATTATCATCGGTCAATAAACAACATTCCATAAAAATGCATCTGCTAATATTTTGTTATAGGTAATTCCATCAATTTGTGTAAAAAAGAATACCAAACAAGAGAATTCTCATAGCGCTTGGTATATGTTTCTTAGTATTTTGTAAATTTCCATTACACTTCAGTGAAGATTATATAACTGAACGTACTCAAGACTATTAGATCCTGCTATAAAAAGCCTGACGATTGGACAATAATTAAAGATTTCTGTGTTTCTCAAATAACGGTTTTATCACATAACATTCTTGATTGGACACAATCTACATAGGTGCATTTACAGTGATTCTTTTTTATGATTTGCGCTCATGAATCTTTCAAAAGTTGATAAAGACCATTATATAAAGCGCTGAGTCGAGCACTGAATAAATTGTTCAAACTATCTTTCGACAAACATGCGTGCCAAATGAATTCACTTCGTGAAAATAACTGGAAAATATCCATTATATGCAAACAGTAACGATCAGACCCATTTTCAAGTTTTAGTTTATAGGGATTTTGATTGGTTTCAAGTTTAATCACATTTTAACTTCAGTTAGAGAACCATTTAGAAGTCCTTTCCCGATAGATAGGGTGTAGGGACAAATACTCACCGATGACATGTTGGCGTTTACTCTAAAAAATTTCGGTGTGACAGTTATTAGCATTAGTGAATCACTGAATTCCATCTCAGTGGCTAAATGGTTAACAAGTACACCTCCATGTGGGGTAATGGAATTATATGCCCGAATCGTCCTAAATTAGAGCGAATTCTCTGTCGAATGCTCCTTGGTTTCTAGTAGTTCCTGAACTGATTTTAATGTATGATCAAACTTAGATACGATAGAGATTTGTAGCTCAGCAGGATGAATTTGAAGTGGTCGTGTTCTCTGAGCTGGATAAGTAATTTACGAAGGTTTCATCGTAAGTGTACACTTCAAAAGTGAAGTATGCGCTAAAGATGTCGCCTAGTAGGGCGATAAAAGCTTCGCAAATTAGCTATCTTGCTCAGAGAACACAACCACATCAAAATATGATCATTGTGCTAAGTACTTTGGTACAACGTCAATGTATTCGTTTCTCCTGTATTAACTGACACTGATCAAGTTTTCAGTTTCTAGTTGTTATATATATATATATATATATATATATATATAACACAGATTTTAAGATATCTGTGTTACTGTGATATTCTTTAATCTACAGATATGAATGTCCCCCTGAACTTACACCATAGGGGTCATGTCAGACAAACTCTTTTAGAATGTGGGGTTAAAAGAAAGCACCTATGGGAGTGGAAAACAATCTTTCATAAAGCGTAGCACTTGAGTTAATCATGAGTGAATGTATCCATAATGAGTAGAATAGTTATTTCTCTTATGTTCTATAGATATTACAACTTTCATACAGTACCTGCAGCTTTAGATTTACACTCAATGTAATAAAAGCTAATTGTGTCCAACTATTTATTTAATTTATTACTTTATCGTGAAAACAGAACTGAATAGAAAAAGGTGTTGCTGAGAATTACATCACTAAGGTATTACACAGATATCCGAAAATCACAAATTAGTCAATTCTTCACATTTGACTTTGACTAAATTTAAAGGCTTCACAGTAAGGATTTAGGGGAGATTTAGTGTCCATATTCGCAACAGTTCCTCATAAACAAATACTTGACAAACTATTAGAACGAAAAGAAGCCACTACTAGTACATGTTAATTGTTAAATATCATTGAAACTAGCTAAAAAAAAGAAATTACTACAAGTGTTTACTTGGGATTAGTCTCTGTTTGTCTCCCTTGAAGTCGACATCTGATGACTAATTTATGCTTGATAAATGCACACATTGGTGTATCATGTAAAAACACGTGTCTTTTGTTCCATCTGATTTGATTTAATGCTTAATCCCAGATGAAAAGTGACCTAGCCAACTATGCTGTATGCAGTTCGAAAATGCAGTGACGGATATGCCCTGTTAATACTTGGCCGCACACAAAAAGACAAATAGTTTGATGCAGGTAAATAGGATAATACTAAAAGCTTCATTTTTCGTTTACAAAAGAGTAATATCGATTAGGCATGCAACAAGTAACAGAAGGGTGATTTCTAGAGATTCTTTATGCTGTATTTTCACTGCAGTATAACGCTATGATATATCATACAGTCAATCTGAACGATAATAATTTCTCTTCAGGTTCTTACAGTTATAATATATAATATTTGTTGTCGTTAGAATAAAGGCCAGTTATGCGGCGGATATATTTTCAACGTAAAAGAGAGGATGGTTCCGTCAAAAGAATTATATTTAGAAAGCTAGAGACCAAAGCTCAGTATACACACTTCCTGAGCTTCGTACCGATGAAATACAAACGTATTCTAATCAGGTGCTTAACATTGAGAGCGAGATCTATTTGTTTCGAAGACTGCGCAGAGAAAGAACTCCAAGTCATCCGAGACATTCTAAGCGAGAACGGATATACAGAGGAGTTCATTAAAGCCAACATAGGTTACAATAGTCGTAAACATGAACTGGCAACTGTGAAGAAAAAGCCTTTGTTTTTACGTCTCCAATTCAAGGGAGATACTCCTGCAGAGATTTTATCCCAACGTTTAACCAGGGCGATCAAGAAAACTTTCTACTCTGCACGTCTGTGTCTATCCTTCACTAGCCGTCCAATGTTGACTCAGCAACTCAAAGATGTCTTACTTAACCTTAGCTCTTCTTCATGAATATACCATTTCAGCTGTTCCTGTGGTTCAAGTTATATAGGGCGCATGATTAGGCAGATTCGTCTACTGGTTCGAGAACACTTACCAGCTTGGTCTAGCAGGGGGGCAATTAAGTGCATGAAAAGCTCGATCCTGTCACATTTGGTCGATACTGGACATCGCATCGATGTCAATACAGCTTTCAGGGTTATATACCGAATTCCAAAGTCGTTATCACGTACAGTTCGCTTACGTCTCATACACATAGCTGAAGCTGTTGCAATAAGATCGACTAAACCCGAACTTTGTATCCAGAAAGAACACGTCTAGACGCTGTTCCTACCATGGCCAACCTTGGATTGAAGATTTTTCTTCTGACCAAGAGTGCTCCTTCACCTTAACCCTCTTTTTTCTGTTTGTTTTTTACTTTTCTTATTATTACAAATATTATTATTCGTCATAATTTATGCCCTTTATGCAAACATTCCCTCAATACTATTGAATTTTTCATTTATACTATCCGGACTTATTATTAGTGATATTATCTGTTTTCTCAGTATATGCCTGTTTCATTTAACATATTCGTTATGTCACTATGATCCTCTCATTGAAGTCTTACTATCTCCAGTTTAAGACAGACCACTTTGTACTAGCCACTCACCTGACACCTTCGATAACCTTGAACTGATTTGTCAGTTTTCCTACCCCACAGTCTACAAATCTATTATGATTAATCATCACCATTGTCCCCCGGTTTTACAGTATTTTCTAATCGATTTCAGCCTAGCACGTTTGCCACACAAATATGACTATTAATTTTGACACCCCATAATTAATCTGTTATTCTACGTTAAAAATGTATCCGCCGCATACCTGGCTATCTTTATTGTAACGACCACAAATAATATATTTTATAATTTTAAGAACCTGAAGAGAAATTATTGAAAAGAATATTCTTGCTTCAGGTTGACTTTTAATTCATAATATGGAAATATTTCACATTATCAAATCTTATATCATACAGTTCTGATTTACTTCCCATATATTTAGGTTGTTTATATCAGTTATATTATTCATGATTCAATTACTCAAGATTACACAAGATGAAAAGTCTTAACTTCTTTATGTCATTAATAAATTCAATCCTTGTGTCATACATGAAAATAAATTAATGTCAAGATTTGAAATAAAACTACACAACATCATTTTAAATTATTGCAAGTTTGCATTTACTTATTCTTAAAATCAAAGTAGGCGAATATATATATATATATATATGCACATTTAGTAATCATGTCAAATAATTTATATTTACGTACATTAATTCACGACAGATAAGACAGGAAATTACTAAAAGTAAAATGAAGTGGATTTAGTCAAACATACAACAAGAGCATGTGACTGCAGATAGAGATAAATCACCTTAGTCTGACATTTCGTTTTCAACCTCCAGTTGGATTGATGAATAATATGTTGTATGAATAACGTAATTCTTGTTATTAACTTGGTAATCATAGATAATGAGATTTGAAGTCATACAATTTCATAAATTATTGTTGTATTCTCACATTTATGCAGTAAAAATTCATTTCATTGTAGGATCTTGTTAGTCAACTGAGTAAATTTGTTACTGCGATAGCAAAAGACGAAGAGTCAGTAAAGAAATGTAAAGTCACCTGTCACAGTAGGTGCAAGTAGAGGTGTACACAGTAAATAAAGATAACAAACACAAAATTAATTTTAAAAATGTTAGTCCCTCATAAAAAGCGTGACTGAATACAATGTTATCATTAATATAGTATTAAAAATCTTTATTTCTCACCTGGCCTAGGTTACCAGCTCGCTAGTTTCCTAGCTGGTCTCAAGCTCATGTAAAGAGGGAGGGTTGTGCGTAGGGCTGACGACCCTACCCCACAAAACCATCCAAATGCTGGAGGAATATTAACTCACAATAAAAATATTCAAAATACAAAAAAATATAAAAAAAACAAACTTTTTTCATTGGAATCGGGAAATAGAAATGACTCCATGGGCTAGTGAAAGCCTTCGGGAAACCTATCAGCCAGCCGATATGTTTTCTTTCGAAGGAAGCAAGAATAAGAATGGTCACGTCGAATGTACGTACAATGTACGAGGCTGGAAAGGCTGCACAGGTAGCCAAATAAATGAGAAGATACTGTAAAGTGCTTGGAATCTGCGAAAGCAGATGGAATGGGAGACGTGTTGTTGAAGCCGTATATTTCACTCAGAACCCAAGGGGATAATAATAATAGAATAATTACTCACGTATTTATATGTTTTCGTTTCATTTGTGAACCTTTTTATATTGAATAACTATCTCTGAATGACCACTCACTGGCGAACTGCTCAAAACAGCTGGACTATTTAAATTTTCACTAAGCATAATGCATCTACTTTTCTATGGTTTTTTGTTGTTTTAGTTTTTCATTTACACCCCTGGATTGTAATGTTATTCTATGCAAATTGTTAATTGACTACCATCGTAAACGTGTGCGCTTCAGGAAGAAAATGAAGATATGGATTATTGGTTCTTGTTTCAGATGGCACGCTACTGAATCATACGGTATACTATCAATGTGTATTCACTTGAGGATTCTAAAAGGGAAGTAAGTATTTTGCAGGAAATTAGGCTGAAAACTTCACATTATGTTTACACAAAGTTTCCTAAATAAAACTATCACTATTATTGTTAACTTTTTCAGACATTTAGATTGTTATCTGCAAAACATCTTGCTAATGCCACTGTAGTAAGAAGAGTAAATTCAGCGGACTTGTTATACTTTCATTCATTAAACTGTGAATTTAATTCCCACAAAGTTTTATCAGTTCTAAAATGTCTATTAATGAGAACTAAACTCCAAGTTATTCTTAAAATATATCTTTATTCTGTTAAAGATTTTAAAATGACAGAAGAAACACAGAAACCAAATTAGTATTATTATTTTAATGAGAGAGGTACTTCAACTTGAAGATTTTGAGAAAAAAACAATATAAACAGATATATGACTTATTTGTGTCCGATGTCCTGACTCACAAAAGAAACCTAATTTGATCACATTAACATGTACATAAAATACAGTTCACTGCTCCACCACTACTAAGTTTTTATCAATGTGTCCCTTTGAAGGCATTTTGAATTCAACTTCATCCGTGGTTTAAACGTTTTAATTTCAACTGACAGGGGCACGGAACATCTCTTTGTGTGTCAGGCTTGATATATGTAGCACAACGTTAGGCTTTGAAGTACCAGTAAAATAAAAGGATAAGTAGGTTTTCATTCTGTGGCTGTCTTGCTGCTTAGCAAAATGTTTAACTATACCAAATATTTGTTCGAGGCGTTTTGAGTGGTTTCAGAAGTGATCACGAGCAAATAACCAGTTACAGAGGCACTGGAAAACCTATTGATGCTGGGTCAAATATAGCGAAATATCAACTAAGTCATCTAAAGTTCTTGATAGTTATTTTTAGAGAAGCAAAAAATACCAGTAAAGCAGGATTCTAAAGTAATGCAGAAGATTTTTAGCTCAGCGAACACAAATTATTCAAAGTAGGATTCAATGCATCCTCTGTATTTCTGTGGAAGTCATCAGCTGAATACCTCACATACCTTGTTATTTAAGTTGTTTGAAATGTATGTTTTGATGAATAAACTAAAACTGTTGACGAAGCAAACCGATTCTTTTCATTCGTTCAAATACGTTGAAAATCTTTTCCTCAAAGAGTCGCTTGTTTTGATTTTTTACTAACATTGAATTAATCATGGCAAAGATGTAGTCCCACACAAAAGTGCCTTCCACATGCTCTCAGAAATGTTCCGTCTGCTATGTATACTGTTTCAGCACCAACTTCTCGGTTTGATAAGAACAATTCTACGCAACCTGGTTTCATTTCCATCATTTTTCAGGAAAAGCTGGTTACTAAACTGAAATTGAACATCTTTGGTACACAAAAGTTACAATTTCCCTTACTTTGTATATTATTATTCTCTCTACACATAACGTTAAAAGTTTCAATAACCAGTAGAAACAAGTAGCATCAATCGATACAAATTACTTGCTCATTCTTTTCAGAACAACAGCGATCTTGACAAGCTGAATGGGAATCGCATACAGGTTGTATTCCGAAAAGTTTCCTAGGTGTTGTCTTATTCCACAAAGCCACTACGGTACTTAAAGATATCTATAGCTTTTTTACTTTAACGCAGCCGAAGAATGATTTGACTTGTAGTTAACGTTTCTGTACTTAAACCTGAAAATTTATTTAGGCTGTAAGCAGCTGACGAGAAGCCAACGAAATAAATGATGGTACCATGTTATTCTGCACAAATCAATGTTGTTCTCGCTTTATTCAAACTTGTAGTTGAATTGATTTGATCTTTCTAAAGCTATTTTCATCATTGGATTTTAATGGAGACACCAAATTTAGAACCCATGAACACTATTTCTCTTTTTCTCCTTGTCAGAGATAAGCCAAAAATTTTCTTCACAATTTTAGATATACCTGAGGACAGATGTCACTTAAACTGTCAGGTAGAGACTTCATAGACTAATCTTTCCATTTTTCTCTCCCCTTTTCGAAGCAGCACGCAAAATACTCACCGATAAAATTCGCTAGCGGTCGTGCCATATCATGAATTGGCAGGACTTGAAGTTCATGAACCGTTTGATCTGATCTCAGTGACTTTATGATCTACAAGCTCATCTTGTAACCAGAAAGTCCTGGGTTAGAACTTCAGTGGGGGCGTACTTCTAAAGAGTCTCAAACTAAGACAAAACAGCTTTTTAGTACTCTCAGGTTTTCCAGTGGTTTATTAACCGATGTCAGTTCATGATAAGATCCTTAGACCAACCAAATCCCTGCAAATCAAAACTCAAAATAGTTTTTTTTGTATCCGTATCATCGTATAAACAAATGTTTCAACCTCTGCCTTTTTTTCCATTCCAAACTCCATTCACACTTATTTTTAGTATTCACTACACAGTTCTTATTATTAGTAAATCCTCTTTCCGATAACTAGATGCTTATTATTGCAGCTATGCAAATGAACTGTGTTTTATTCCATTCTTGACCTACAATCTTTTATACTCTTTCATCCCCTCTATGTAAGTGGATATGACATGTAAAACACTTCGAAACTTGTTTTTCAATAATTAATTCCTTGTGATTTATTTATTAGCCACCTTTCTCCATGTATGTTCCATATAGTACAGATGGCACAGTATGTAGGACATTCAACCAACGAGTTCTAGCGAAATTTGAGGTTTGCGTGAAATCCTGTGCCAATTATATTTTTTGTTTGTTTCAAGCTTATCTCAGGAATCAAACGTTTTCAGTGTTTCTTAAACTGTGAAACCTTATTATTAATAAAGTCTCTTAATACACTGTCTTAACCAGGAAATGATATTTTTCGTAAAAGTTATGAGATGTGTCATTAAAAGAGAAATCTCGGCTTAGCGTAGGTAAGATATCGCAGAAATGTATTCATGATTCCGTCATTTAAAGTAAATTTAAACTGGTCTTCTGTGTAGAATTTAAACGAAGTATAGCACACAAAATATTCGTAACGATTTACCGGACGGAATCACCTACATTCTAAAGAGAGCTACCAATTTATTCAAAACAAAAGTGATTTTGTTTAAAGTAGATTATGAACAATATGCTTCACTTGTTAAACTTATTGCACATATTCTACAATCATTATCATGGGAATGGAACTTGTCATTCAAATGGAAATAAATGAGTGTGTGAAAAAACATCTGCCTTCCATTAATAAGGTTAATAAAATATTGATTCAGATATTTTTTTTAAACTTGTGGTCTCATGAATTATAAGTTATGAGGTTTCTATTCTTACTGACTTCAACAATCACATATATCTCTCAGTTGATGAAAAGTAAAAAGGTTTTCAAAAAAGACCTGTCGTAAATTTAAAAAAAGAAACAGCACAACGGTACATGAAATATCTAACCTTGTTTCCTGATGTGTGTGTATGTCACAGTTCGCTCACAAAACTGCATAAAAAGTGATGATGCTTCAACTATAAAGTCCCTCACGCAACATTATATTAATGTGTAAGACAATACTTAAGTGGTTAGAATACTGTTGAGTGCTACATTGCTTAAATGGTTGTGGATGGCATAGTTTGCATACTTTCTGTGATACCGCGACTTCTTACTTGCATGATTCCCAGTCTCAGCGAGGCGTTTGGAGTAAACACAGGAGTCAGACAAGGGTGCTTATGATCACCGATGATATTCCTAATTGTGATGGACTGGATTATGCGTCAGACAGTGGGAAACGAGAAGACAGGAATATCCTGGACCGACGTGAAGAACCTAGAAGACCTGGATTTCGCGCAGCGATGATTTATGTTTGATGTCACACAAAATGGAAGACATACAGGTGGAAACCGACAAAGTGGACGAAGAAGCAGCCGGTGAAGACTGGACTCCATGTGAACATAGACAAGATGGAGATTATGAAAATAACCAACCAACAACAACAACAGCAGTACCATCCAGCGTCAATCACCATCAACGGAAGGGATTTGAAGGAGGTTACTTCAATCACTTATCTAGGTAGTCAGCATTGTCTCAACTACAGGCAGTTGGAACAGATGAGGATGGCAAACCGAGCGAGATTCGGGAAGGCTAGAAACACATTCATCAACCTATAACCAATCTGGAAATCTTCGTCACTCAGCCAGTATCAACAACGAAATTCGGTCGGATTTTCAATAAAAACGTCAAGTCAGTCAGTTCTTCTATACTGATCAGAAACTTGGCGGGGGGTGGGTCACAAAGAATATTTCCAACAGCCTGTTGCAGACCTACTTTTATCAACAACTGTCTTCGCTCAATACTGAAGATCAGATGGCTGGGCCGGGAAGAAACACCAACAAGAAACTATGGCTGGGAACAAACAAAACAAGAACCAATCGCCCAACAAATATGCCGGAGGAATTGGAGATGGATCGGACACTCGCTGAGGAGACCGCTCGGTGAAATCGCGCGTCAGGCCATTGCTCGAGTGGAACCCGAAAGGGAAGCGGCGTGTGGGACGTCAGTGCAAGGGTGACATGGAGGAGATCGTGTGAAGAGGAGTTGAGACAGTATGGAGTAACATGGATGCAGGTGAAAAGCACAGCAGAAGACAGAAGCAAGTGAAGACGTGCAGTTGAAGCCCTATGTTCCACTAGGAACCCAAGCGAACAATAATAATAATAAATAATCAAGACTGAAAATCAGTGCATTTTGGTTATTATTTTTAAGTTGTGTTCATGATTGGCATAATTTAACCATATTGAAATACAGTATTACAAACTGAATCTACTACAAGTGGCGCTTTCTATTTGGAAAAATACGTCATAACTTTATTTTTAATTTTTACCTGTCCTAGTCGTTAGATTTGCCATAAGCACCTGATGCTCTTACTGAGGGGAAATGTTATTATGTCGCTAAAATAATA
Organism: Trichobilharzia regenti; assembly: GCA_944472135.2. NCBI lineage: Eukaryota > Metazoa > Platyhelminthes > Trematoda > Strigeidida > Schistosomatidae > Trichobilharzia > Trichobilharzia regenti. The sequence continues at coordinate 98,036,151 of OX235262.1, read as the reverse complement.
ATTAAATATATTTAGCTTGTTACCACTATCATTCTCTTACGTTAACAGGAAAAAGCTTTCATTCAATGAGATATAATGATAAGGAGAAAAAACAGACAATAATAAACTTGCATGGAGGATTTAATCATGAGCTGACATCATGATTAAATCCTCCATGCAATCAAACAAAATCCCTACAAAATCCAATACTTGAAAATAATAAACTTGTCAATACTGCTCTTGAGGATAAAAATAGATGTGTATTATATTCCTGGAAATATAATCACAGTAAGATAGTAAGCTATTCAAATGAATATTTGCGCTCTCATTACATTACCCATTATAATCAGTTAGAGTTATTTTTAAATGAAATATTCCTGCAATTCTCACTTATTTAAATACACATAAGTCCTTAACTGCTTTTCTCTATACAGTTTACCTCATTCTTCCAAGTAAACGTTAACGCCTTCGTTATGCTTACTAATTTGAATAGAACATTCTTTAAAAATGCACTTTTTAAATTTCCATACAGCCCAGAAGTTTACGGTATACCTGGTTAAAATCGTTGAAACATATCATTTGATCAGTGAGAAGGTCTGCCACATATTAATTCATGCTAACTGAGGTTAATTTCTTAAGATGACTATAATTTAAGTGTTATAAGAGGTAATAGATTAATTACGTTGTATAACCGCATGTCTGAAAATATTTTCATTTTGTCTTGACATTTTGTACTAAAAACAAAATGCAAGCAGACCAAAATTTACTTCAATCCGGGGAATTTTTCCCTCCCAGGTAGCTTAAACCAAGCCTAAACATATATAAAAGAGAGATTATACTCAGACCACCCTGGTAACAATTATACCATAAGTGTGTGTATCTGTTTTCTGACCCATCATTCCCAATAAATTGGTTTAAAATCACTTCCCAGTGTTTATTTTTGTATATTTCTACGTGATAGTCTTCCTGTATGTCAGTTGGTAAATAGTGTTTTATCGTTTGTCATTTATCAAAATACCTTGAATCACCTTGGAAACTAGGTTCTTTTCATTTTGGCTGTGACGTTTACCTCAACCGACTGCACTGTGTATGCTTCATTTAAACACGATCTCTGTGCTTACTTTCTGCTCATTAGGAAAAAAGTGCTTTTACTTTAGTATTACTATGTATATTTGAAATTGTTTACCGGTGAAGAGTAGCCTAAAAATAGAATGTGGATATTTTATACTGCAAACCTTATTCTCCTTGTTTTAACGCAAATTCTCTTAATTGGTGGATGGTGACTAGCAGTGGAATCCACGATGCACATTTCGTCCTGTTTGGGACTCGTCATCTGGATGTACCTGCATTTCTCAGTGAGTGATTATTTTCCCACCGAGGATCAAACCCAGTGCCCACAGTTTCAAACGCCAAAGCGTCATCCACTAGATCACAAGAAGCTGACATGTCAACCTGAGACCGAGCACTTCGGTCCAATCAGTCGAGGGGAAAATCTCAAATTCAATTAAATTATTATGACCCGTTGCACAAGAGGTGGGACTCATGGCCTAAGTGGTCTAGTGGGTAACGCTTTGACCTTTGAATCCATGGGCACTGGGTTCGAGCCTCAGTGGGAACATCATCACTCACTGAGAAATGCAAGTACATCCAGCTGACGAGTCCCAAATAGGACGAAATGCGCATCGTGGATTCCACTGCTAGTCACCATCCACCAATTAAATACTAATTAAATGCCCAGACATCGTCGAAGCATCTGCACAAGAAGCCGACATGTCAACCTGAGACTGAGCACTTTTGTCCAATCAATCGACAGGAAAATCTCAAATTCAATTAAAGTAAATTCTCTTAGTCGTAAAATAGATTCTAATATTACAGATAAAGTTTCCATCACTGATTATATTATTTATTTTCACGGACTTGTGTTTTAAGGGCGGCATGAAACGCTCTACCTATCAAGGTGCGATCAACAGGAAATTTGTACACACAATATTAGAAAGATGTTTCGAATTGTGGTTTTCTTCACTTTATACACTTTTGAATTTTCTTCATCCCGAATTTACTTCCTTATGAAATCAGCAACCAGTTTTTCCATAGAAACGTGGCTAAGTTTATTGAAAATTAATATTGAAGTATGCTTTAAGCTTAGGTATTTATTACTCAACTCACAGTATATGTGGTTTGCGTGTGTTTGTGTGTTTAAATCCAGGTCACTTCTACGCTTTGGCTTTGAAATTTACAGAACACATGATGAATAATCAAATGAAAAATATTCACGTAGCGAAAACTATGTCCCAATGGTTTGTAAGTATCTTTTGAAGGAGTTTTTCGAATATACTTTGACTTTGAATAAGTATCAGTTTCTAAAATTAAACATTAAAAGTTTCTGTACATAGATATAAATAAATACTTCAATACTGAAATCAGAGTATATCAACGCTACTATTTCTCTCTGAAAAACACAATACATTTTGTGGGAAGTATTTCTTTATTATTCTTTTATTTTTTAAGAAGGGGTAAGGCCCGAATGCATAAAGTTTTTTTATGGAATGCTTCCTTCAAATTCAGAAACTTGTATACATTCAGCTAAAACTCCCATAAACTAAAGCCACATAATTTAGAAGAATTAGAGATTTTCAAGAGAGTTTCATCATCCCGCGGCCAAAGAACTGTCAGTGAATACCAACCCCTGAGTAAAATCAAAAATCTTGGACGTCATAAAGTCGATGAAAGCCAAGAAAGCATCATAACCACATGGATTGAGAGTCTTCATTGGACATCCTCAACCCATTACTGCAGGAAATTTGGAAGGTGGTTAAGGTACCTACTGTTTGGAATAAAGGATATCTTGTCAAACTACCAAGTAAGGACGACTTAAACAAACATCAGAACTAGTGAAAGGTAGAAGCAGAATATCAGATTGCATCATTCTAGAGAAACTGAAAGATGCTCCAGAAACCAAATGCCGTCTGGAACAACCTGGATTAGGGAGAAGCAAGATGTATACACATCAAATTCCAACGCTACGTATAATTGTTGGGCAGGAAGGTACGTGCATTTTACCCTAATATTGTCTGTCTGTTTTCGACATAGAACTTTGCACCGATGTGCGACAGTTCAAGTCGCCACACTCCCTCCATGTAGCACACAAAACAGGAGAAGAAAGTAAAAGAAATGCATAATAGAGACAGTAAACAGAAATGTGAAACAAAGGAATAGTAATAACGAAGAACAAAATAGTTTTATTGGAAATCATAAGTCACAGGGAGTGGATGCATCTGCACCATTGAGAACGATTTTGAGCCATTTCATCAATAGTTTCCAACCATTGGTTTTTACGGTCCCGAGGACCCCGACTAGTCAGGAAGTCTACATCTTCCTACGTGGCTCAGACTAACTGTTGTAGATTTCATTGACTGGTTCCATGTTTTGGTTTGACCGCCGCTAGCTCTTTTCCAGCTTGACCCTATGTCAGCCAGCTAACATTGCCCACTGTCGAGGAAGGCGATGACTAGGCATACATAACACATGTCCTAACCATCTCAGTCGATGTACCTTCACAGCCTCGTATATTGATTCCCCCTCCCATTTACCTAGCACTCAACGCCTAACCTCAATATTGCCCACCTTATCATACCACTTCACACGGGAGATTGAGCGCACGCACCTATGGTCAAACACAGCTAATCTTTTCATGTCTTCCACTCTCAATGGCCATGCCTCACAGCCATAGAGGAGGACAGAGCGGACTGATGAGCAGTACACCCGCCCTTTGGTCGATACCCGGATATCGACCCTAATATTTACTCTGCTGTGTGACTTGTCAAGTGATACACAATGGAAAACTAAATTAAGCATCTGAAGTGAAAACAGGATTAATACATAGTTGCATACTATCACAGTGTAGTGGAATAGATAATAAGGCAGGCTGTGTGTAGGTAACGAGAAGACAGGAGTACTGTGGGCTGACAAAAAGACCCTATGAGATCTGGATTTTGTGGACTACTTGTGTCCAATACCACAAAAACATTGAAGATCTACAAGCAAAAACTAAGAAACTGGTGCAATAGGCAGGCAGAGAAAACAGGAATTAAAGTGAATGCAAAGAAAACAAATGTAATGAAGACAACCAACCAACCAACAACAAGAGTCAATCAGTATCAGAGAAATGAATGAGGTCACATCTTTCATTTATAAAAGCAGGATTGTTCTAGTCACAAAGGCCGCCCAGATTAGGATGTCAAAGGCAGGATAAGAAAAGTAAGACAGACATTTATTATTCTGAAAGCAATGTGAAAATATGTTGCTGCCACCACAACGAACAAAATCTTCATTTTTAACACATGTCAAACCACTGTTTCTGTACGTTTCATATGCTTCTTGCATTCATCACAAAAATTATCTCCAACAGATTTCAGACTTTCTTCAACAGCTACCTTGGCTGCATGTTGAAGATAGGATGATTATAAAAGGATAAGCATCTGTGGATGAACGAATCAAGAACCTATTGACCAACAAATATGTAGGAGAGAATGGAAATGGATAGGATAAATTCTGAGGCCTTATGTGTTTGAGGCCCAAATGGGAAAACGGCGATTTCAGCGTGAGTATGATGGGGATATGCAGAAGGTCGTGTGTGCAGATTAAAGCTTATAGGCAACCATGAGGCCAGTTACATAAGACTGCAGAGAACATAGATGAACTTAAAATGCTATGTTCTACTCGAAACTTATAGAAACAACAATAGTGATAACAGTAATACTAAATATTACATGTAATCTTTGAAGCCACTAGTAGTAAATTAAAACACACAGTTATAAATAGAAACTATGATGGATTATATTTTCTCATAATTATATGTACGTTACTACAATTTAGTGTTCTTAATGTCAGTATTATGATAACCAGCGCTTCAAATAAATATTTTGAAAAGTTGCTCACGTATTAGCTATTGATTGTGTTGTTCGTAAACTGAGTTACAAAAGTTATAACACTACTGTTGGCAAACAGTCAAATTACGCTGCTGTTGTGATACATATTTACCATAGAAACGGTATAAGATTACACGTATTTTTCAACCTCGCGAATATACAGTCAAATTTCAAAAGGTGTTACCGATTCACATTATTAAAGTAATGGTCACAAGAACAATAAATTTCACTTAAAGTAGCCAACCCGGAAGTAAATGGAATACTTTTTTATTCACTATAAGGGTTGTTCAGTTGATCGTAAACTCACTTTATGACATAAATTTTTATTACCCGGTTCACTGCAAACTTTTTCTCAAAATATTTCTCAGAAAAGTATTCTTTCAACTATCGTAAGTATATGTTACTAGGCAAATTACTGTTTACAAATTATTATTATTACACAAGCCTATGAATGTGTGGGTGGTTCAGTTGTAAAATACTCCCTCGCGCCCCTGTAGTCCAGGGTTTGATTCTCAGATGACGGTCTCCTTAATACTGCTTGACTTTCAGTATGCCTGGTAATGAGGAAAAGTTGCGACTGAGGTTAGTAACCTGACCTCGTAAAGAGGAATAAAATCACTGCTACCGGAACCTTATAGCTGAAGCCTTAAAGCCCTATATCCTACTCAGAATTATAAATCAGTCTGACCAAGGTTATGGTTAGAGAAGACGTTAAAGACGATGTAAACAAAATAAATTTCATGATTAAATGTCGATTAGTGAATTGAAACGGAGGTAATGTAGGGAAATATTCTTTTAAACTGGATTCAGCAAGAAAATTGTACTGTTAATGAATATCATCTGTGATTCTTAGAAGTTTCTTTTCAGCACCCATTTTGCTTAAAAACTACATTATCTGTGTACTGCAATTTCTTTGGGATTCTAAACGACCAAAAACTGTTTCATTTTTGACAGATTTTTTTAGTCTGTTTATGTTTTCAAACAAATATATGAAAGCATTCATTTTATGCAGCGATATTTTTCAATACTTTATCTGCATTCTGTAAGTTTGAGACGCCTGATTTACTGAATAACGTTTTGATAAGTTATTGTTTATAAACAAAACAAAACTGTTAGGGTTTCGAAATATCCATATAAAACTCGCTGAGTGCATACGCGGATTATATATATACATATATTACGAGTTGATCACGGATTGATATTAGTTGGAGAACCATTAAAAACCAGGGAGTACTGGTTCCCTTACTGATATCAATCCGTGATCGACTCGTAAAAACATAACTAACCCTTACGAACCAAAATGTAGAATATATATATATATATATATATATATATATATATATATATATATATATATATATATTGCGAAATGCTTTTCTCACAGTTAAACCTAAGAATAAACTTGGGTTTTGATATGATTTGTTTTTACTTTGATCAAGGACTGAAGAATGTTAGAGAATTATTGAAAACCAAGGAGTACTGGACAGCTTTCTTGTCCTAATTTAGAACTCTTCATCGATACGCTTCCGATACCTCACCAGATATTGAGGTCTAGACTTTCAGATGGTAGGGTATAGCTCACTGACCATTCAGCCACTTAGGCTGAAATTCAGTCACCCGGAGTTCAAGTTAGGAGTTATGATCAGTGAAGTCCATCAAGTTGAGTGTGAGGGTGAACACTTGGTGTGGACAATGCTTGGCTATTACACGAAAATCGTCAGTTGACAGAAGTTAGAATTTTAAAGGTCATTAAATTCTGGTTCAAGTGCCTGAAGTGTCAATGAACTTGGTTTAACACCCCGAAATGCTCGTGTTTGATCTCTGGCGGGTTCTTCGGGGCGTACTGCTAAACAGTCTTAACGTGGAAAGGAAAAACTGTCCAGTAGCTGCTCGGTTTCAAGGGTTTTCTAAATAACATCAAACCATGACCAAACCTCTGAAAAAAAACTGAACATAATTTCTAACTTGTTGAACTTGCTCTACACTATGAGTAACCCTATTTCTAAAAGTTTGTATTACCTGTTTCATATATTTCTTCAATCACTATACTTGTTTTAAGCTAAATCTGCTGATTCGTAGCAATACTTAACTGAAACTATGTAATTTTAAATAGTTAATGTAATGCTCTACACACGCAAAACACTAGAAAGATCTTGTAGGATGAAAAGTGAATGCGTTTCTCTTTGTTCAGTCATTTGTGAAAAAAGCTTTGAAAGGAAATATTCTGAATCTAACTTTTTCTATTTAATTCGGAATGACATTAAGCTTCACGGAAAGCATCTCTATTAAAATGTAAATTTAGGACTGTATTCGATAGAAGCAACTTTCACTTACAAACTAATTGCTTCACGCAACGTCTTTCAGGTTGTTTTCTTCGATAATGTTTTCCAACCAAATTTATGAACAAGAGAGAGAATTTACAAAAAAAATTATATAGATAAGTTAGAGAAATTCATTCACGATGCTGCAAATATTGTAAATCTTTTAACTGCTTTACCCTTCTTGTCAGGTAACTGTCTATAAAACTTTGATATACAATCAAATACTTTTAAAAACATATTCAACATCTTTCATTATTTAGGAAGCAAAAAACTGTTACTCTCAGTTATTGATATTCAAGTTCATTTACATATTATTTCTTTTCATTTAACTGTATTTACTCTCTGGAGCGACCAAAGTACAGTTATTATTTTCACTTATAATTATTCCCTTGGATTCTGAGTGGAACATGGGGCTTCAACAGCATATCTCCACTTCCTTCTATTTACTGTTGTCTTCTTCAGCTGGGCCCATAGTAGCTAATAATCTCTCATCTCTTCCTCATATGATCTCTTCCGGCTCACTCTCGAACGACCCACTTGTCCTTTCCTATTCAGGTTCCACTCGAGTTATGGCTTAGAGCGATATTATTCAACGGCCTCCTCAACGTATGCTTGATTACTCTATTCTAATAAAGTCAAGAATTTGCATTTGTATTTTTAATTTACTTAAAGTATTATGTCAATATCAAAAATAAGATCCGGATTTTCAACTCCTATGTGAAGTCAGTGCTACTATATGAATCAAGGACTTGGCCAGCGCGTCATAGAAAGCATCTCAAACAAACTTCAGACCTTCATTAACAGTTGTCTTCGCTCAATACTACTCAAGATCAGATGACCAGAAAAGATCAGCAACAAGGATCTCTGGAAATGAGCGGACCGACCAGGAACCGATTGTGAAACAAATAGGCAGGAAGAAATGGAGATGGATTGGCTGGCCATACTCTGAGGAAACCATCAAGTGAGTGACATCACTAGACAAGCCATCGCTCGAGTGGAACCCGAAAGGGAAGCGGCGAGTTGGTCGTCAGTGTGAGGGTGACTTGGAGGAGGTCATGTGAAGAGGAGATGAAAGCATGTGGGCAAACTTGGAGCGGGTTGGAAAAGTTGTCAGAAAACCGAAGGCAATGGAGACGCGCTGTTGAAGCCCTATGTTCCTCTAGGAATTAAAGGATATAATAATATTATTATGATATATAATATAAATATAAAGATTTCGTGAGTTTTTCTGTAGATTTAGAAGTGAACTTTAACTCATCCACTTTGTTTCATTAGCTGCTAATACTGAAGCCTATAACTCTACTACTACAGTTTATAACACATTGTAAAACTGCAACTCAAATAATCCTCCAGTAATATTATTGCTATTATACGCTGACTGGACGTCGAGGGAAAATAAAGAGTTTTAGTACTAAATGCGAATGATTCTTTTCCTCTCAAACTACTTTCACAATTAAAAAATATCATGGAAGAATATGTTTTACATGATAGTAGCAACTTATACTTTATAATAAGCAGATACTGAGGTCTCATATAAGAGATGCTTCCAATGAAAGAATACATTATTTAAGCTAGAAAATCTACTTTCTCTTAGCTGCCCTATACATGATTTATGGATATTTTTATGACCAGAATGCTAAAAATATACATATATGTATATACGAACATCATATCTGTTTGTTAAGTAGGTAATAGCTAAATCTTAATAAGTGACCACTGTGTATCCTCCTTTTATCATACTTAATCTATTAACTAGTGAATATTTCTTTCTTTATCATAACAAGAATTGAAATATTAATAAATTAAACAGATGGTTGGCAGATTTAATATTGAAGAATCTTAATAACAATACGGTGATTAGATAAGCAAATTTTTAAAGACGAATTATACTATAATCTGATTGTAGTGAATAAATTATTCGTTAGCCTAATTACCATATAACTCAATATAAGAAACAAAGAATTCCTTTTGAAGTCTATGCAATTTACATAATTAACTAGCCTATTTTAAGAAATATATCCAAATTTGTTTTGTATTTCAGTATTCAGTGAAGGACCATGATATCATTGTTATAAGTGACTATACTAACCTGCTGTGAGATTGGCAATTAACAGGAGTAAAAAATTTGTACGAAGCTATCGTTTTATTGGCGCATTATTTATCTGTACAATAAGTTTCTCATGGAAGTCACTTGGATTTCATCTGTACCACTGGTACATTATGCCTAGAATAAAGCACTTCAAATAAAGGATAAGATCACAAAGATACATAGCCAGTGACATAAGCAGAAATGTAGTGTTCAGATGGGTAGAAAATGAGGTCAGTATTACGAAAGTACATTGTGCCCCCTCATACACCTATACTAATGCATGACAAGAAGAATAGACAAGCAAAAACATAAAAGTGTTAGCATAATACGAACCGTCTCATTCTTTTTTGAAGATCAGCTCCTGAAAATTTGTAGAATTCTATAAAATGTAGACATCTACATTTGCATGTCGAATTTGTTTACTTTATCTGGGGATGTGGTTGGAAACGATAAGGCTTGTATATTATTCATTCAAGATTTTAGATACTGATAATATTGTATTACTGTTTATATCTTACTTGAGTAATTCAGTAGTCAAAATAGTTTGAAAAGCGTTTCATCACTCTAATGATTGTTTTTCTAAATGATACCTGATGAATTCCATAGATGAGGTGTATAACCAGACCCTCTGGGTGATCTAGCATTACTTTATAGTTAAACTGGAGACGACTGAAACGGCTACTGACAAAACACTGTAAATAGACTTTTTTCTTTAGAATGATTCTGCTGGCTGTTAACTTAAAATAAAAACATTATCAGGAATTAATGGAAACTATCCAAGTCGCTACAAAAAAGATCGCAGCAATTACTAAAAATCTTGTCAATGAACAGTGTGCAACAGATTTATCAGAACAATTTCGACATTTTCTACAATTTGAAAAACAGATCACTTGCTTTCACGGTAATCAGTAGTTTTTCTGTGATTATCTGGCAAGGACCAAAATTTTTCAAGTGAAAAACTTCAGCATACGTAAGAAAAATTGATACAGCCTTTCAAAGAATAGTGTATTATGTAATGAATGAAACAAAAATAAAATCTTAGTGTCATCGGAATTCTAACGAACACTCTCATTGTTATCGACTCCACATTGTAGTGTTTGAGCTGTAAAACAGTGTTCCCGTCTAACTTTTCACTTCGCTTCACTATTATGAGTTAGTAAAGGTGCACCGCGTGGTAAAAGAGTATTTGTACGCTTTTATTTCAATATTTAATTAATAGTAATTGCTTTATTCCAAACACTACATTTGACGTAGTGTGGAATTTTAGGCAGGTGGTACAATATTGCATTCAGTTTTCTGTCTAACTTACAATGTAACAGAAAAAATTATTAACAGAACGTTTACAGTAATAATAATAATAGCATTTGGTTATTGTCTGAACGCAAGAAAGTGATCTCTACTTTCAACTGTATGACTAACAAAACTTCGTTGAAATACACGCTATCAAAACATATTCCAAACGCAGGGAAAAGACGATTATTCTTCAATATTTCAGCGGTTTTGTTAAGCAATAATAACATCAAACTTAAAATTACCTCAACAGAGCTATTAGGCAACCAGACAGGCAATGTACTTTCTAAATACAGAACAAGTACTGTAAGACAAAATTATTTAACCAAAGTTGAACTGTAAAGGGTAACTTGGAATCAAGGAAAATATTCCCAACAAAAGGGAATCAAGAGCTCTGTCCAAAAGAGTCACACACCAAGGCTTCCCATGCCAGAATGGAATTTATTAACTCAAGTAAACCTCATGTTCAAGTATTGGTTTGTAGGGATTTGATTGGTTACAGGATTTCATCATGAGCTGACATTAGTTAGAGAACCATTGGAAAACCTGGGAGTAGTGTACAACAGTTTCGTCCTAGTTCGGGACTCTTCGACAGTACGCACCCACCGGGATTCGAACCCAGGATCTTCTGGTTACAAGGCGAGCTCGTATTACACTAAGTCACTGGGACCCGATCCAATGGCCCATGAATTCTAACTTCTGCCAATTCACGATATAGCGCAACCACTAGTCAATGTCTTCTGTCTGTTTTCGACATAGAACTTTGCACAAATGTGCGGAAGTTCAAGTCGCCACACTCCGTGTAGCACGCGAAGCAATGTCTTCGGTAGTATTAGTCCTCACACCCCACCTGCTGCACCTTACTGGTCACGACTTCTCACTGGAACCCACTGTTAGCTACCTACCTAGTCAGGTCCAGTCGCCAGTGAGCATCTCATTGATATTCATGTATGTGCTAGGGGTTGAGCTATATCGTGAATTGGCAGAAGTTAGAATTCATTGGCTGGCCATTGGATCAGGTCCCAGTAGCTTAATGGTATACGAGCTCGCCTTGTAACCAGAAGATCTTGGGTTCGAACTGTGGCGGTGGGTGCGTACTGCCGAAGAGCCCGGACTACGACGAAACTGTTGTACACTACTCGCAGGTTTTCCAATGGTTCTCTAACTAATGTCATCTCATGATGAAATCTTGTAACCAAACCTCATGTTGTTAAATAACACACAGTTAGTGTACAAATAACCTCAAAGAAGTATTACAACTAAAGATTAAACAAAGAAAAATGACAAATAATTAAGGTCAGAAACCAACATGTGGTATGCAAATGTAAAATTAATGATACGTAGTCTAGGGGAAATACGTATAATAACCATAAAATAGTTAAAATGTCTAAGTAAGCATAAACATATTAAACAGGTCGGTCAGGAGGGACTTTCCAAACAATTTGTCCACTACAATGTTAATAATGTTCAAGTGTAAAATGCAAACTATAAATTAACAGAAATGGCGACAGCTATATATTAATGGTAGGAAGAATAAAAAGGGTCGTTTATTTACTGAATGATGTCTAACACTTTCTTCATCACATAAATTGCTCACTAAATAAGGCACTGTTAAGTTTTTCATTCGCTGGTCCAGGTATTTGTCCACAGTAGTTTTAACGAGTAGGATTATTGACACACCTGTTGACAGCTCTAATTGTTGTTCGCAGGGTATCAAAGTCTTTCTTTAGTAGCTCATAACAGACTAAGTGGGAGCAATTCAGAAAAAAAAGTAGAACACAAAAGTTAACAAACTAAAGAAGCATCCCTGAGTAATATCAGACTGTCTAAACTTTCTTATTCAGTACGTTAAAATAATATCTCTCAAGAAATTAACACAATGTGGAAAGGCCAGGAAAAATCAGAGCTATGGTTTAATCCTTCGTATTTAACAGTCGAATTAGTTTTACCTTGATTATCTTGTAGGATACTAGAATCGTGGGGACGTAACGGTTCATGTCAGTCACACCTGTCTCTGAAAGTGAAATTAACAACCTGATATTTAGAGGGATATAACTCAAGTCTATCCTACAAGGACCACTGACTAATTTCTGATAAAAAGCTGTTCATTTTGCGAGTCTGATTCGGAAATAACGGGCATGGGAAGAGTCACATCATTGGTAAACTTGAAAAAAATTGGCTTTATCAAAATGAGGCAAATCACGTAAGAAGAAAGATGAAGGGATAAATAATAGCAATTAAGAAGACATCAGATACATTAGGCAAAGAGGTATAAGAAGTTTCTTCATATTCAGTTTACTGACCTCATTTAGAAGAATAAAGATGTAACCATTCATCAGTGCATTACCCTGTCTGTGTCCCAACTAGCTTGTTTAACAAAAGAGCCAAAGGCAGATGTGTAATCAACGAAGGCACGCTGAAGATATTTGGTAGCCTTTTCCATTATGGAGGCAATAATATTACTAGGACAGCGATGGTATCTATAGTGTATCTACCAAATCTGTAAGCAAATTGTTTTTGGGTCAATGACAGCCTTATTATTTGTCGTGTCTTCAGTTGTTTATCTTATGCCTTGGCATATCAAAGGAATTGATGATATTCAGTGTAATAACTATACGACAGTTGAATTTTAGCTGATACATAAACTCAAATGTATTTCTGTTCCAGCGGTAGCTTAAAGACACTTAATGTTTACCACCGATATATTAAAAGGATTCAGTGTTTACCTGTCCATATTCATTTGCAAAATAACAAAATGATGTCAGATAAGAAGTATATCGGGTCCACGTTTGTGTTATCACTTTATTTTTTGATTGATAGCTCATCTGTATTCCTCTGACAAATTATCATAACACATAGACTAGTTACGTATAACTTGAATAGATTGTTTAAAAGAAATGATATCGGAGATATATGTGAATCACTTTTAAGCTAATCTTGTGGTATACTTTGATGACTAATACCAAGACCTATTTCATTTTGATATATTTCTAAAATAACAGTTAACAAATAATTGTTTTTGCATTTGATTGATCACTTGCATTAAAATAAAGCATAGTGTATTATATGAAAGGCACAAATACCTGAGGATTAGTTGTTTTGATGGACAGAAAGGAATTCTATGTTGTAAACAAGCGTTGACATTTTATGAAATTATGTTTTATAAATTGTTTGCATTCAACAGACTTGTTTGGCTGGTTATTTTAAATGCGCTGAACAATCAAGAAATAGTGCTGAAATGTTTGAAATAAATATCTTTTCAAGGTGGACATATTCATCCATTGACGATTAGCAGAACAACAAATTAGTGTTTATTTAAACGGAACACAAACTATTTTTGGCAGTTGATCACGACTTCTGGACAGTCCATGTGTACTTCAAATTTTTTATGTAAATCATTAAAGTTGTCAGACTTTCAGACAAATACATCTAAAAACATTTACTTCTTTGAGTGTGAAAATATTTTAATGATAACAGAGCACTTTTTTAAGTGCAATATTAATTTCCTCAAATTTCCATACAACTTAAAATTTCTAAAATGATATCAACTGTTTTATGCTATTATAACATCCCATAACACTTAACAACCATATCTACAATTTAATATTTCACAGATTAGGCGAAGCGCTGTCACTAAGTCAAATGTCCACAGTTCAGGAGAGAAATTAAGTAGAAATGAAGTTATCCAGTTTAAACTTTAGACCTCATGACCTTAAAATATCGTTTGATGATGAAAACTACCGATATTGATGCTGTGTAAGAATGACCTAGCTAGACTCTAAGCTTTAGACTCCCTAATGCGCAAATATTCTTGACAGCTCCACCTGACAAAGTGCTTTAACGAGGACGCCTAGGTAGTGCTTATAAATAGAAATCTTTCGTGATAGCTAATGAAATTCTTAAAATTGCAAGATATCCGTTGGTTAACACAGGATATTTTTTCTTCTCCACAAAAGTCTATTTTAAGAAAAAATTCAATCATGAACGGATGAGCAATCCCAAAAAAATCTGTTCTTTCATTTTGCGGAGTATACATGCAGTATACGAATTTTATATTCACTACGCTGTGCATAGTATCTAAATTGAAAATTTCACATCTGACTACTCGTGTTTAGGTTTAATAGCATAGACGTCGAAGGTGTGAAATGTAATCGCCTCATAAAATGTGGGAAAATACATCATTTTGTTTGATTCACTATTAAGTATGTATATATATTTTTCACTGACTCTTTCTCCGACCTAGATGGATAATTGCGAAACCTCCACTGTCTTTCCAGAAAGCATCTTTAACGCTGACTCACAGACTAGGTGTTTCGTTAGAATTCCTCATGATGGAAGGTCAGACAGCAAGTTAACAAAATAGTCGCTACTAATATACAAGTGGACAGCAGGAAAGGAAAATTTCTCAAGACAACGGCTAACTTTTAAGCTCATCAGGAGAGCACGTTATTACACTCAAAAAGATTTCTAAAGCCCCCATCATCTTGAATTTAGCGCTTAAGCTTTTGCCTAGATAAACCATGTGAACTTCATGATTAAACTATACAGCTGAAAAGACGCGTGTATATAGAAACCATAAAACTGAGCTCATAATCTTCATACTATCCATATATATGAATAGGTTAACAGAAATATGCTTATTGTGACGAAGTTTCTGAGGCAAATGGAATTTAGTAAGAACAAGAGGCTCAAATGAACTACATCTTGTTTTATTAATAAAATTTACATTAATTTTTAGATTAAAACCAATATTTTCTTCAGTCATATTGAAAATGGTAGATTTGTGTATGCTTATCGACTGCTAAGCAAGTTAACACATTAAATGTACGATTGTGTGACAGTTACTGAGTACACATTATGTTAGATAGATTCTTTAACTCACTGGTACCATAAATGAATATCTAATGGATTTTAGTCACATGATAGCTGAAAGAAACTAACAGTATCCCACTGTGGTATCATCTCACTAGATTTAATATAGATTTTTTCTTGTGAATCCTGTTATACCATCACGCTCAGCTGTCTGGCTACAAGTTTTTTTATTCAGTACAGTGCAAAACGAAATAAAGTTGGGACTTACGTAATATTTCTAATGGCTTGCCGTTGGGCGTATATACAATATTCTGTCTGATTACAAATGGTTGCCGATATATCTCACTAAGATGAAATATTTCTTGAAAAACTGTTAACCTCTCTAGCAGTTACACAAATAGTGAGTAGCATTGGAGTTTTTTTGATGCATTAGTGAATCATATGACCATCTAAAAAGAAAGCAGTCACACGTCACCTTTTTTCGTATATCGGAAATATACATTTTATGAAGAGTGAGTTTAAACAAATAAATTTTCCTTCAGATAATTTAAAAAGAGATTGTACATGTTTTACGTGATGGCTGCTGGATAAAGTGGTAAATTCATTACATAACCCTTAAGTATTCAAGGGACACGATTTATCGGCAATAAATCTGTCTCACATGAGCTGAAAACACTAAAGAGATATAGAAACTGTTGAGCAGTGAATACACACTTCATATTGATCAGTGACGTAATCGTAAGTAGTTGTTCTTCAGACTTTGTTATTTACTTTTATTGAATTAGAAGACAACTATTAATCGACAGCATAATTCTCGGTGCATGACTTGTTTTTTCATAAAACAGAATTGTTCCATTGATCTTCTTAGGCAGAGTAGACGGTCAAAAAAGTATTACTCAAGTACTAACAACTGATCTCCAAAACTCAAGGCATTTGAGCCGTCTATGATTGACGTTACATTTAGCCATAGTGTCTTATAAAACCAGTGTCAGCCAATAGTAACTAGTGTATTGAACTCCTTGCTAATATTAATGAATTCAAAGCTGGTTTAAATCGCTTACTAACTCTGCCAATAAGTGATTCAAAAATGGATTTACAAACAAATATATGTTTCTATTGTCGCCACTAATAAAACAACTAAAGCGATTAGATTGTTACAATTCACTCACCTCCAGACACATATATATACTGTAATTGGAAACCATTAAACTTTTGTAGCGATAGTTATCATTATTCAATACCACTAATCATTCAGTTATTGTCTAGGAGTCTATTCAATTTGCATGTATCGTCTACAAGTTAGATTTTGACATGAACAAAACTTCTGACGTCACCACAAATAGCTGGGTGTTAACCAAAAATATGTCATACTACTTTACATAATAAACGACAAACGAAACGTTTTGTTTTTTGAAAAACTGCACTAGGAATAATGAACAAGTCTCATTTACTATAATCACAAGCGGACTTAAACAGAACTTCTTGTCTGTAGTGAAACTCAGTTTAAACTGAAACGCGACAGCCCAGATGTAAAATCACCCTGATCGCTCCTACAGCTAACGTCTATTTCTATTAAAATAATCTTCATGTAAGAGATAAATGAACAAGTTACACGGTAGCATACTTTTGGGTGATACGAATTTCACACAAAAGTATGGAAATTAAATTAGCGCTTCGTCCCACAAAAGCATTCAATTATGCCTATGTTTGTAGACAATCCATTGGTTAACTGTTCATACTTGGGTACAATTCAAACTCAGTCACTCTTGATTTATTCAGTAGGAGTATAACAAAAACATTCAACACCAACTGAAGTTTCAAGTCATAAAAAATACATTCCATTTAACATTTTGTTGGTCATTTTCAAACAGCCTTTGATGGAACTAACTAGTTGGTCACAGTTTAACATGACTTACAGTATATTAATTTTTGGTAAGATGAATAAGGTCTAGATCCGTGAAAGCAATAACGTACATCATTTTGAAGTGAAAGATAAGGGGACTCCAAATGCTTATAAACTCAAAGTTAATTGTGAAAATCCTGGTTGAAACATTTTCTGTTCTTCTCTATCGGAAGCGAGGGATATAATTGAGATAAATAAGATGATTCCAAGGAGGGATAACAAACACTGTAATTTCGAAAACTGGGTATGTATTTCCACCATACTGAATACAAAATCCATGGGTGTTTTTACAGAGAAAAATAAATAAATTATAAAATGTTGTAATTGTCCACATGATCGTTAACAACACTCAGTGATTATATGTCTTTATATGGAGTAGATATTTTGTTGGTTATTGCAAAACTAGGTACGGTATTCTTCTGAGTTTCCACTATTAAAACAAAGATGTGCTAGATAAAATTAATGGTATTCCATACGGAAATAAATTTTAAATGTAATCATTACCTTAATTAAACTTTCGTTAACCATTAAAATATGCAGCTTCAAAGTTTGCAGACGATGCGTTCTCATGATCCAAACATTTGTCTAAACGCTGAGAATAACTATGCTATTTATAAAGTTCAATTTTCACTCATGTATATCTCAGGACTACAGCTAAAAGGAAAAAGCCATACAAAAAATACAACCAGAAATAATGACACTTGAAACCATATTCAAATAAAAAACTAATTTTAATATTTAATTTCAGAATGAATCGACGAAATTTGATAAGGTTCAAGTAATAGTATTTTCTATAATATTTCCAATATTAACTACCATTCATAAAGAAGACGTTTGAACAATAATTACAATGACACTTTAGCATGAGATGTCATTTTTAGAAGATGGGAAAGGACGTTTCTGTGTTGATAAAATGATAGAATTGCCTTATTTTGGTCACATTACACAGACTAATAGTAATAAATTGCTTTCATCTCAGTTTTCATGCGGGTGTACAAAACATTTAATACATCATTTAACAAAAGTTAGAATATGAAACACTGCGTATCTATCGTATTTGAAAAAAAACCGCTTGGAAAATGATTTCTCTGTTGACCTATTTTGGGTCTGAAAACACCTCTGAGTAAAGCCAAGAAGTGTCAATGTCATAATAACTGAATCAGATAGAACAGATGCCACACGTAGGACAAAAATAACAAAAGTTGGTCAGTACCATAGTATTTTCCAATTTATGATGACAGAAAGTCTTACAAAAATGCTACACAAAAATGATCAGACAATATCCAGACATTTTGATAATAACATATTGAAACATATTTAGACTGATAGATTTCCTGAGCTTAGGCACATAATTTAGACAGCGTCGCTTTTTATCTGTTGTACGGTCCTTCACTGCTGCCATGCTGATTAACATCGCCAGTATGAACCCTGTTCAAAATCAACAACACGAATCAACTAAAGGCATTGTGCTCGCTCCATTCCTTTTTTCCTTCTTCCTGTACGACGTTCATGTTCTTCAAGAGCCATTTTCTTTTGATGTGCCAATGATCTGCCCACTTCCATTCCAGGAGTTTCTACTTTGCATTGTTATTATATGAATAGATTCTTTTCTGAAGTCAACAAATGGTCTCACCATAATGGTCTTAAACTGAATCCATCTAAATGTCATATTGTTGATTTTAGTTTCAGATGCAAACAAGATTTGTGTAGACTAATTCAGTCACATAATTCTCGTAATATTAACGCCAATATAATAGGGAGTAAAACGAATATCTCTCATCTCGATATCAGTTTCACTTCTGTTGTCTCATATCCTGTTAATTTCTAATAAACATTTTGTCAGATTCATTACAATTTGTTAATTCATGTATTCTGCCAATTCTCCTTTATTGTTTACTCTCATTATTCTTCCCTGGACTTCTTAAAAAAGACTATGTCATACTGCGTGGAACACTGAAGACTGTAAGTAGGGTTAGTGTGTACTTTAAACTCAGCCAACTGATGTTTTTTTCAAAAGGCACTTCAATTCTTGTTAGCATTTGGCTAAAGTTATCTTGTCTGATACTGAACATCCTCTTTATTCTCAGCTTTCTCCTTGTATCTCTTTTGGTTTCACCCGAAGAAACTCTATAAGAATTTACCCTCGTTCAAATAAATAAGAAAATTCTACTCTACCGCATTTAGTATGGGTTTCGTGTGAACAGTCAGATGTCAGAAAACAGCTTATAAACTATTTTATTATTATAGCTTGATTGTACACCATTTTTTCGGTACAAGTATGGAGTTTTCAGCATGTGATATTGGTAGCCCAAATTTCACAGGCTGACCATTGATATCAGGTGTGCGTTGGCAAGGGATTGAACCTCGGACCGTGTGCATGGTCAGCGAGCGTCCTAAGTGCTGTGCCACCGACGCACAGTAAGTGAACTGCAAAGTAAAATATTATTACATGTATTATCTATTTATGACTCTTTATGTTTCTATCAACATTCTGTTTACAGTGGTTTCATTATTAATATTATTATTACTATTTTAAATTTTATGCATGCACATATTTATAAAAGGGGCTGAATTGTTGTAATATTTAAAAAAAAAGTAAAAATTCCATTCTGTAAAATCATTATTGCTTGAAATAAAGTGATTATTATTATCATCACTATGTCAATGCAGTTTATAATTATAATTCTAAATATGCGTTACTGTGTAACAGAACCTACACCTTGAATGGTCCTACAGTTTATGTCCATGCAGTTAAATGTTTTGCTCCTGTGTTTATCCATTTTAATCGCCCTACATTATATGACTTGCAAGCTATAAATTTTTCATGTCAGAATGCTTTTATGCTTGACCTCTTTGAATACTGAACAAAGATTGACTTTTGATAAAAACCTCCCTTAGTCTTCTATGTTATGCTTCTACCAGTTACTTTCGTATTATATGTAACCACTTATGTTTTTGGTTTAACAACTATATTTTAATTAAGAGTGGAAAAATGCTTCAAGAAATAAATTATTTAAATTGATAGAAATTTCTTGCGCTTACTGAATCCGGTTTATTTTTTTTTACAGTTATGGTGTTTTCGAAAACTATAAGAAATGTAAGAAGAAGAATAACAGGAGCTGTACGATGCACAATAAGTTTACACAATATGAATAATTTTCATCATAATTTATGACACAATATTTTCTCTTCATACAGGAGTTTCAAGTAAAATAGCCATCTCCAGTACATTAATAATAATAATGGTAAAGCTTTATTTAAGACAGTATGCGAATATACGGTATAAAGATTTTCAGCGTATTCAGTTCCAAAGTGCTTTTTTCTTCACACAGGATTCACATGTAAAGTGATAATCTGAAGTATATCTTCATTTCGCTGGAGAATTGTACAGCGTTTACTTGGGAGCAAGTTAAATCATCGCGCAGGTTTTATGTATAGGTCATTTGATATAACTGGACGATTAAAACAATGACAAGTCCGGATGAAATTAAGCATTTTGGATGAAATTAATTTCGGTAGCGCAATGATTTAAGCAGGCCGCCTCAGTGATGTTAGATCTGAAAAAAAATAATCCTTTATTGTATTTTTATTTGGTCCTCTAGAATTGAGCAACAGTAGGTTTCAAACCAACTAAAAATATGTTCGAGTACATCTGCAGAGCCATGGCAAATACTGAACAAGGATATTATAAGATAGACAGTAAATTGATGGCTTCTATATAAGTAGATTCATGCTTCGCCTCAAACTACACCGTTGTATGCTTCCCAAAGACACTTACAAAAAGACTAATATTTATATGAAACGCCCAATAATTTGTTTTAAACTCTTCTTTCATATGATGAAGTTGCATAGACTTTTTCTATTCTTATATGAGCAGATGACAGTGGAAGGAAGTCAGACAAGAAAAATCAAGTCAATCCCAACTGAAAAATAGCGTAAATTCAACATATATCATCATCTCAAAAGATGCGCTGCTTAAAACCTCCCGATAATTATTTTATAAAGAATATGTCATTTTTATGAAAATAAAATCTAGGCTGATTTGATGAAAGTTAGTCAAACAACAAAAAATAGTAACATCCAGTCATATGAAATATGGAAATGAAATGATGTATTATATACTGACATGCAAATACTGTGTTCTCATTTTTTTTTAAATCGAAATCAAAACATTGAATTATTGCATTCTTAAAAACATACTAGAAGTGATTGACATTTATAACTATAAGTCTACTTATATGATTACAGTTCTTATTGCAATTACTTTAAGGGCTTTTTTTCCTGTGTCTTTCAGTGATTTATTTCTTAGAAATGGACTGGTGGGTTTTTTTCTTCTGCAAATGTATTAACGAAATCAGCATGAATAGAAATTCTATTGTTAATAAAAAAGAAAGGGGATAATTTACAACAGATTACTTTTGTATTAGTCCAAAAAAAAAGTTTTCAAAGACAGGAAATAAGCTTATAATTAAACATAATTTGAAGCACATGCAAGTGAAGTGTTTGGTTTTTATTTTTTTTGTTTCCAGCCTTCTTTCAGACAAATATCGAAATAAGTTTGCATGTCAGTCATTTCTTCTATCTTTACTTTTTATGCATTAGTTTTCTTTCCAGCTAAATTATGAACAATAAGTAGATATTCTTTTTTTTTCTTGAATTGAATAATACAAGAATCTCAATGACGTATATATTTCATTTTACTGAATGTGAAGCATATTGCTTTTGGATTTGAATAATCAGTGTCGCTATTATTTAATTCGTTTTAACCATACAGTTAATTAATATTTTGTGTTATTCGCTGAAATAAAAGTAATGATTATCCGGCCATATTCCTTTAAGTGGTATTATGGTATTTATAGTGGCCTACTTAAACCACTGGGCTACACGTTAATTTCAATTCAGCATTTTTTCCTCAACTTTTCTCTGTTTCCTAATGTTTTAGTCTTTCAATTAGGTCCTTCGACTGCAACATGAATGTGAGTTGACTTTTAACTGGCTTGCTACCTACTTCTGTGCATTTCAACGAGAAAATGAAGTAAAAATTCAGATAAGATTCAGATATGATGCCGTCACATCATACGATACGCAGTCAATGAATATTTACTTGAAGATTCTATACGAGGAGTAAAGTTTTTGGAAGATATCTCGCTGAGAATTCTGTATGGTGCGTTGGTGGCACAGTGGTTAGGACTCTCATCGACTGAGGTCTGAGGTTCGAACCCCTGCCAACGCACACCTGATATCTATGGTCGGCCTACGAAATTTGGGCTACCGATATCAAATGCTGAAAATTCCATAATTGTAACAAAAATGCGGTGTGGCATCCAGCTGTAATCAAAATAAATAAATGGTGTGTAGACATTATTTTCAGAATAAAGTTGATATTTTTTTTGTACAAGGTTTGTTTCTTGTGAAAGCAGTCTTATTACAGTGAACACTTTTGTTTAAAATGTTGCATCAACAAAAGTTTGTCTGGAATACTTTTCGCAGTGTAACAACTAGCTACTAGTAAAGATGTTTATCATTTTCATAACAAATGAATGTCAGAATCCAACTTCACGCAAACAATGGTTCATTAGCACATTGAATTTCAATGTCGGATGAAAGTAAAAGTGCTGTTTATTCCAAAATAAAAGTCGAAATCGGGTTGGTGAATAAATCGCAGATGAAGTTGTCTGTGTCTTAGTATTAGCGAATAGCAGTTTTTGATTGTTTAAAAATTCACCAAATGAGATACAACGGTGATACCCTGCATCACTGTATAATTTTATTGAAAATCATTTATAGGTCTACGTTTCTTTACACCTATGGTCAGTAACATCATATTTATGAATAGTAACCACATCAGTTTCACAGTTAAACTTGATTTCGCCAACGAAGGCTGCTACTAATCTCCTGATAATTCAAGAGACATTCAAACGTAATAATGTTAATCGCAAGCGCATGCTTTTAAAATGTAGTAATGTAATGCTTGTACTGACAAAGGTGAATCATCTTTTCAAATCTCCCAGCAGCTCAGTCTCTTATTTACTCAGAGATATCAGACTCACAAATCTGATTATCTTTCCAAGCTGTTTTCTGATTTTTCCATGAGGTAGAAATTAAGCTAAAAATAAGATCCATGTAATATTCTTTGTTTTCTATTCACAGAACTTTCATTCATACCCCTCAATTATAATTCCACTGAGGTTTTTATTCAGATATCGTCTAAACTTCCAATGATTTGTTTAGTAAGAGTGTTAGCAAGCTGAATACATGAGCTTTGAGAACATGAAGTTGACGGATTCACATGTGCTAACAAAAGTTGTATTCGCTCAAGCAAAGGTAGAATAAACTTCAGAATAAAATAAGACAGCATACCTTTTGATTTGTAGTTAACACTCGTCTACTCTTCAAATTCCTTGAGAGGAATATCTGCATCCTTTTCCTGCTTTTAAACAAACTAATAATCTCTTTTCAGTAATCAGCACTTTTCAAGAAAAAGTAAGCAAGTACTAATTTCCCTGCACAGCAACTTTCACTTAGCGAACAAATATTTACTTCAGTGGATAAGGAATGCTAATGAGAAAGTCCCAACAGCCTAAGTATTTTTTTTTCATTTCATAATGTATACCTATAATACAGAATATTTATTCTTGGCTACCTTTACCAGTCAGCTAACAGTTAAGCTAATTTTTTTTCAGAATATTTGGTTTCTCAGGTGAATTTCTACAGGAACAGTAGTTATTCTCAAAAGTTCAAAATTTGTACGAACAAACTGCTTGTTGAGACAGGGAAAAGTAAACAAGCTCCTTTCTTTTGTTACTTCAAACTACAGCCAGAAATTCATATGAAACTGTCAAAGCACACATTTGCAAAGAACAGAAAAGTGATTCACATCCTCCTCTCTAGACACACAGAAGTTGAATAAAAATCATTGGTAAGTTCGAAGCATTATGGATTCTCGATACCAAATTGCAAATGCTGAAATATTTTAAAGTAATGAAGTCTATTTTTATTATTCTAACTAAACATCTCAAAGTTAATCTCTACATTTATGAAAATCTGCTATCCCTTTTTCAAAATTCACTTATACCTTTTACATCATTCAGTTATAGAGAAGTTCATGACGCACTACTGATGCGTTTCGCTGTTATGACAAAACTTGTATTCAAGAAAATTATTTTGTGTTAGTTTATTCCTCAATTATTTCTGTCCAATTCACTATCTACGTTTATATTCTCAGTTCTGTTCATCGCCTCTCTTAAATTTATCGAATTATGTTAGCATACAGTTATGCTTAATTAGTGTATGACGTCACCCTTTTATTAAATTGTTTTCAATCTTGTTATAATTTCCGTTATCAAATTAATAATCCCTAATTGAGACATGAAACAAATCTTTGTTTTATTTCAATTATCGTTTATAAAACATTTATCCTACCATTGTATAATCATAAGTCTCAAAAATTCCATGCGTTTATACAAATTTAATTAGTCGGAATCTGTGTTATCGCCTATTCCAACAGACTCGTGTTTTTCTAATCTCTGAAAGAACTTTGTGTATTCTCTACAACGATATCATTCCCAAACCCCTTATGATAAGAGTTCCAGAAAAATCTCATCGATCTATGAAAGCATCTATTGTAGCATCTCGCGTGTTCCTTCGAGAACGGATACACAAATGTACATTAGCAATGCAACATTATCACTATCGAATTAATAATAATATTGATGATTGTCTGAATATTCTTTTATCCAAAGATCATCTAACTACAATTAACCAATTATTCGAAAAACGAAAGTCCGCTCATTTCAATGCTACGAAGCAAAGACAAATTCGAAAATTTGAAAAGCTTATAAATCCGAAAGCAGCATACTCCAGAGCAAATAAGTCAAATGTACACACAAATACAAGAACCGTATGCAACTTATCAGATAGAGAACTTAATGTACATGAAACAGCATTACTTGAAAAAGGACTAAACTTTAACATAACTCGAAAACCACTGACAGCAATAGAATTAGCGCCCATCATGGAACCTATATTAACTCTTTTACCTGATGATGAAGCTAATGAGTTACGTCAGAAGGTTGGATGTATCCTATCGAATCAAAAGCAGGTCACCTCGAATTTATCGAAGAACGAACGTCATGCTTTACAAACATTAAGATCAGACAAATCTATTGTTATTACTAAAGCTGACAAAGGCAATATCACCGTAATTCTTAATAAAGACGACTACGACAAGAAAGCTTTAGAACATATCGAAACAGGGCCATACACATTAGTACCAGTAAACAAAATGTCTAGTACTATGAACAAAGTAAAAGCCCAAGTATGCAATATACTTAGAGAATTGAAACCAAAACTGGGGAATTCAGTTTGGTTCTCAATAGCTCCCAAGACAAACACGGCCGCGAGATTTTATGGAAGGCCAAAATTACATAAAATAAACGTTCCTTTAAGACCAATAATCGATTTTACCAATTCAGTAACATATACTTTATCAAAATACATATCACGAATACTGAAACCACTTCAATACAATATTCCTTCGAACATCAAAAATATTGATGAATTTAAAAAGAAAGTAATGGATATAATTATTGAAGAAGACGAGATTATGGCAAGTTTTGATGTGGTTTCTTTATTTACTAGTATTCCTATATGTGAGTCACTCGATATTATGAAATATGAACTTGAAAACAATCAAGAAGTATTAAGTAAATCTTTATTATCAATAGATGAGGTTATAAAATGTTTAAAACTTTGTTTGGAATCAACATATTTTACATTTAAAGATAAACTATACTGTCAAACAAATGGAGTTGCAATGGGTTCACCAGCATCTCCAATTGTAGCAAACTTATATATGAAAGCCTTAGAAAAGAAAGCATTGACAAGTCTTAGCTGTCATCCTAGAATATGGTACAGATACGTAGATGACACATTTATTGTCATAAAGAAAGCTGAAAAAGAAGACTTTTTAACAGAAATTAACTTAATCTCAGAATATATTGAGTTTACTAATGAAATAGAATCGGCGGAGGGAACTCTAAACTTTCTTGATTGTCTTGTAAAAAGACAAACTGACGAGAAACTAAAGTTTACCATATACAGAAAGCCGACACATTCCAATAAGTATTTGAATTTCCAATCAGATCATCCAATAGGAATGAAAGTCTCAGTAGCTTTAAATCTCTTTAACAGAGCTAGAAACATTATAACTGATAATGACGATATGGAGAAAGAGATAACCAATATAAAACAGATTTTGATTGGAAATGGTTATCCTGAAAAGCTACTAGATAATATCATCAATAGAAAGGAGCATAGAGAAAAACAAAAAGTTGAAAAATCCTGGCTATCGACGATAGCCATTCCATATCGAAAAGACACAGCTGAACAACTTCAAAGACTATTTGCTGCATATAATATTAAAGTCTATGTCAAACCTTCTAATTCTCTAGAGAAAGCTTTAGTGCATGTCAAAGATATAGTTCCCAAAATGTCACAAAGTAATTGTGTCTACAAGATAAAGTGTTCAGAATGTGAGGCATGCTATATAGGGGAGAGCAGTAGGCAGGTGAAAGTCAGAGTGAATGAACATAGACTTTGCACGAAACGTCCACCTAGAAATGAAGTAGAATTAAAAAGTCTAGAAAAAAGATCGGCTATAGCAATACATGCGATAGACAGCGGACATAAGATTGATTTTGACAATGTCGAAATTCTTGGAAGAGGATTTCATTCACATAAAGAAAGATTGACTTCAGAAGCCTTGCACATTTTTTTTTTTTTTTTTGCAGTGAATAGGAAAGAAGGTATAGACTTATCACCTATATGGCAAACTCTTATGAAGCAAGACAAATGAAAAAACAACAAACACTCTATGAGCCTCCATGACCTTTAAAACATGTAGTGACACGTTTATCACATATGAATTCACGTATTTTCCATATGACAAATAACATACATACACACACACGCATACAAATCTAATCTTTACAAGTCAACTATAGAAGAGTAAACACAACAACAATTTGACATTAGTCATTACAAATATATGTGAGGACAGCTTACATACTTCTATTGGTAAAAAATGTTCATGGAGAAATGACCTTCAAATAAACTGACTTCATTTTATGTAAAAATTTTTGACTATATATTTTGATGATTAATTAAAATCCGAATAAATCTGCTGAAGAAGCTGTGGCTTACACGGCGAAACGTTCAGAAAAATCTTGTTTTGATTTTCTTAACACGCTGGGATTAATTTAAATAATTTATAATGAATCAATCTGACTCGGCGCTCAAATTATTCCAGGAAATTCATAACACCTACGGTCTGGAAACCTATAATCTTTGTGTATTCTCCTTCTCAAGATTGTAAACGAGCTCAGATTAACATGTCCAATTAGTGAATCTGCATCTTATGTTCAGTGTTTTCACTACCTTAATCAATTTCTTGCAAATAGGAGAGATTGCTTAATGTACATGTTTTGATCTATAAAAAATAATTCGTGATAATTTCAAGTATTCGTTTAATTATCTTTGTTTAACTTACATCTTACTCTAATATAAGAAGAAGCATATATTTTAATTTATGTCACCTATTTACTTTGTTTAATTCGCAGCACTGTTATTAAGAGTTAATTTGTAGACATATGTACCAAGTTTGTTCACAGGTCGATATCAGTAAGAGAACCGTAGTGGTTGTGTACCGATGAAGAATCCCAGACCAGGATGAAACATCTCTTCAGTACTCTTTGGCTTTCAGTGGTTCTCCAACTGATATCATTCCATTGTCTAACTTGAAACACTCGAATCTCTACAAATTAACTCCGGAAGATTAATCGGATGGCTGCTAGTGACTGGCTACAAAATGAAATTGACTGGACATCTTGTAAGAAGTCGTGGCCAAGGGGGCCCATCAAGTCGGAGGTGAGGAAAAATACTTGCCAATGACATTAGCTGGTGGTCACGTTAAAATCACAGATTAGCAGAAGTTGGAATTCATAAGTCCGTGAACTGGTCTCTGTGGATGAATAGTATTCGAGTTAGTCTTGTAATCAGGAGGTCCTGGGTCCGAACATTGGTGGATGTATACTGTGAAGATTCACAAGTTAAGATGAAACAACTTTCCGGTACTCCCTAGTTTTCAATGTTTATCTAACTGTTATCAATCAGTGATCCATCTTGACACAAAACATTTTGTTATGGAATTGTAATTTATATTTTTACAAGTCTAATGCTGGTCCTTTTGATAAAAAGGGGTTTATGAACAACAACAATAACAATAATTCATTTGAACTGTGAACAGGATTTGGTCGAATAGTTCCAAGACAATTGAGCGCTAAGTGGGAAGTAGACATACATAAAAATTATATTTGTAAAATCTCAGAGAGACTGAAGTGTGTAAATCCAAAGTTTCGTTCGGCAGACTGGTTCGAACTCCTTCAGGGAAACTGATCGAAATAAAAATGACAGAGATTTATGCATAGAAAGGACATCTCTTGTTTTTGAAAAACTTTTCCCACTCATATAAGTCATGAAACAGACATCAAAATATAATAAACAAAATTGCATGAACTGTGATAATAAGTAGACTAGTTTTTCTATAGTTTGGTTTGTAAGGATTAGTTATGTTTTACGAGTTGATCACGGATTGATATCAGTTAGAGAACCATTGAAAACCAGGGAGTACTGGACAGCTGCTGTTTCATCCTAGTTTGGGAATCATCGCCAGTACGCACCCACTGGGATTCGAACCCGGGACCTTCCGGTTACAAGGCAAGCTCGTATACCATTCAGCCACTGGAACCCGATTCAATGGCTCGTGAATTCTAACTTCTACCAATTCGTGATTTAGCGCGACCCCAACCATTGTCGTTGGTGGGACATCCATCCACACACGTGACATCTAATTGGATGAAACAGCAGCTGTCCAGTACTCCCTGGTTTTCAATGGTTCTCTAACTGATATCAATCCGTGATCAACTCGTAAAACATAACTAATCCTTACAAACCAAACTATAGAAAGTTAATATGATGCTCGCTAGTGACTTGCTACAGGTTGGAGTTTCCTGAGTTCTAGTGAGAAGTCGTGACCAGTGAGGTCCAATTAGATGTCACGTGTGTGGATGGATGTCCCACCAACGACAATGGTTGGGGTCGCGCTAAATCACGAATTGGTAGAAGTTAGAATTCACGAGCCATTGAATCGGGTTCCAGTGGCTAAATGGTATACGAGCTTGCCTTGTAACCGGAAGGTCCCGGGTTCGAATCCCAGTGGGTGCGTACTGGCGATGATTCCCACACTAGGATGAAACAGCAGCTGTCCAGTACTCCCTGGTTTTCAATGGTTCTCTAACTGATATCAATCCGTGATCAACTCGTAAGACTAGTGTTTGTAAGTCTGTTGTCATATTTTTGTCACAGTTCATGCAATTTTGTTTATTATATTTTGATGTCTGTTTCATGACTTATATGAGTGGGAAAAGTTTTTCAAAAACAAGAGATGTCCTTTCTATGCATAAATCTCTGTCATTTTTATTTCGATCAGTTTCCCTGAAGGAGTTCGAACCAGTCTGCCAAACGAAACTTTGGAATTACTCGCTGAGATTTTACAAATGTAATTTTTATGTATAAGAATAACAATAGCTTTATTCTGTAAAGTGCACTTAGATGTATTACAGAATTTTCAGTCACTTTCATAACAAGTTATTCACTATTTGTGCAGAATTTTCAAAAAATATAATAACCGATAATCTGTCATAAAAAGCAATACCATTCCACCGAAGTATGTTCCAATACTACTCCGTAGTGTAGTTTCTCTGTTTTCTTATCAAAAGTCCTGGCGATAAGTAGAAACCTATTTGAAATTGTGCGCATGTATAGGTTGCAAATCATTGTGACA
The DNA here is from genome assembly GCA_944472135.2 of Trichobilharzia regenti. Lineage (NCBI taxonomy): Eukaryota > Metazoa > Platyhelminthes > Trematoda > Strigeidida > Schistosomatidae > Trichobilharzia > Trichobilharzia regenti. The sequence continues at coordinate 98,005,928 of OX235262.1, read as the reverse complement.
ATTAGCTACTTAAAACAATGTAAGAAGAAATAAATACCATGCATTTTAATGGATAGAAAATTCAGGTATCCCAGTGTTTTAGAACGACCGCCATTTAATTTCTCGGTGGCTCATATATTCCAGGAAATTTGAAAAGATATTACATGACTGGATATCAGGGCTTTCAGTGCCTTAAAATTTTCTTGATCAAGAATCTGTTAGGAGAAATGTATCCTTGTCAAGTCTCTCATTGAAACCCTAAGCATATTCTGATAGAATAGGGCTTTTTGATAAGATTGAATAAGAAGAATAGAGTTGAATTATTAGATAGAGCTGATAACATCGATAAGATGAGCAGAATACAACAAAATTCTGGAAACTACCTAACTGCAAATATGATAGAGGAAGTAGAAAAGAAGTTTTCTAAGACACTGAAAGCTCTTATATCCAGACATAACATGTCTTTTTCAACATCTATAGCCTGCAGGAACATGTATGCCTGGAATACACGGGCTACCTGAAATTTCTATTTAACAGATATTATTTATAATTCCGTATGATCACCAAAATATAAACCGGAAATAATAAAACTGTGAGTTGTTTGAAAAATTAATATGAGCATTTTTCTTGGTCCTGTTGGTCAATAAAATCCTTTAGACCTATTTTCACATTACTGTCTTTAGTTCCAGCAGAAAATATTGTAATAAATGGTTCAAAAGATAAGCCAATTAATTCAGGGTTTCTTTTTAGTCATTTAGTAAACATCTGGAAAAACTAATCTGCGTGAATCTTAAGTTTCACATGGATAAAAACTATATTGATTATCCGCTCAGTCATACTCATGGTAAATTAATGTAATCTTTCTTTATTTCTTCATTTTATCAGTACTATAATCATTTTGTTCAGCAGTATCCTTGGGCCTAAAAAGAGTCTTATAATCACAGGCAGAATCTATATTTATTTATTACCAATTGATCTAAAAAAATATAAAGTTTGATAATTAACTCATATGACATTTGATTGACAGATGACATTATAAAAGAAGTAGACTTTTTAGTGCTATCATAATGTATAAATACTTTTTCATGCACACAGATTGGAATATTTGCTTTCTGGAAGTTAATTGGTGGATGGTGACTAGCAGTGGAATCCAGGATGCGCGTTTCTTCCCGTTTGAGACTCGTAATCTGAATGAACCTGCATTCCACCGTGAGTGATGATATTCCCACCGAGGCTGGAACCCACTGCCCAAAGTTTCAAACCCCAAAGCGTTATCCACCAGACCTATATGCCCAGACAACATTGAGGCATCTACACAAGAAGCAGATATGTCAACCAGAGGCCAAACACTTCGGTCCAATCAGTCGACAGGAAAATCCAAAATTGAATTAAATATTTTCTTTATGGTCCTTAATTATTTACATTTTCCAGATATCGCTGTTCTTCATCCTCGATATCAAGCTACTAATTCAGAAACACTTTTACATACTAAGGCAACATATAAACACAAATCTGGATTAAAACGAATATTCAGTTTGTTATTCTAACATACTTCAATAAATCCCTAGTGATTGTAATTCACAGCTTTTTAGTTTTATCACTATGTAAAATGACATGATCTCTACGGAAAAGATAAGCAAAAGAGTTAAGGAAATATGTCCCCTAGCTACATAGTTTTCAGAATATGAAAATGTTTACAATTCCAGTGGTTTAGAATGGAAAGATTATCATTTTGTTTCTTTATGATAATACTTTAAGGAAAATCAGTTTTAGATGTCATTGTAAGGAAATGAAGAGAAAAAGCCTAAAAGCGTAGTTCTTTTAGTCACTTTTATACCACTTAAACTATGATATTTTCAGGTAGGAAACTTGTTTTTCAAAATTTAAAATCTCAGCAATAATCTAAATTTTATTCATCATTTGATCATTTTGTGTACTTACAAATGTCACTAACTCCTGAGTGTAGTATGATAGAAAACAATCATTGACGTTGTACAACACGCTTTAAAACAACCTTCCCAACAATGACTATTTGGCTGAAATTACCCAGATTGCAAATATAATACTGCAGAAGTCACAAAATAAATTCGATGCGTAAATAAAAAACATAGTTGGCGCCAAAGGGGAGATGGACACAAATATCAGCACTGCTTTATTTATTTTATCATATTTTCATCTAAAAATTTTGAAATTATTTTGGTTTGAATGACTGTTAATGTGCACCGCATTGTAAGTTGACATTCTGTTGATAGATTGTGTAAAATAAAACTGTTAACACACTTTGAACGTTTAAAGCTGTTTATGTTAACAGAAACAATTATTCAGAATCTGGGATTATTGGCATATTTATCTGATTGTTTTTGGTGGCTTCTAAAACTTCGCGTTGCAGCATATATTTTGAACAAAAATGAAAGAAAATATTTTCCTTCAGTAATCATTCACAAATAAAAATTGCCTTAAATTCAACATAAAGTCTCTGCATGCGTAAATCGAGTTTTCTACAGTGATGTATGCTGCATACAGTTACGGGTATTACAATCTGAAATATATACGCTCGATTTGAATACACCAATTTGATACTTATTCGACATAAGTTGTCATTTTCTGAAGAAACCGGATAAATACTACTCGATAAAATATTCTGAGAAACAGGATTGACCATCTTGTGTTTGTCCAAAATCTGATAGTTTTTTTATATCACACTAAACACTTATTTAACTAAAAGAATCAATTCAAAGATTTCGATTGATGTATGCAACGTGGAGCGCGTAATTTAGCCATCTGTAACAAAGGGTTTTATAAATGTGTATTAATGAGTAGTTGTTTCGTATTCGAATGTTCTTTTCCAACTGGCTTTTCGATTAGTGTTCTACGTAACGTAAAACTCTCATTTCTCTGGTGTTTTTGGTCAGAAAGTTGTAGAATTTATTGCAATTCGTCTACCTTCGAACACTAAACCTGTGGATAATAATAATAATAATGATTTACTTTATTCCAAAACAGTACTTGTGATACAGAATGGAATTTTCAGCATTAATCACAATATTGCATCTAATTTCCTCAAATTATAAATAAAATTAATCACGCAGAAAATTTTCCACATTTACAATAGAGGTAGTGTCAAAAACATGCAGCATATAAAATGGAAATAGCAATAATAATGATAACAGCTAGGGTAATAATAATAAGAATACAAGTGAAAATTGCCGTTGGCTTGTGTCACACAGTATTGGCAATGTGGTATAGAAATCCTAGCATGTTTAAAATGTATTGAATATAATGTTCTCTTTACATGATATGATGAGGGGAAAAACAAAAGATTACAGCCATCATGGAGATAAGTTGGTGTTTGCAATTATGAGAGTAAAACAGAGAAGTAACAGGACCATAAATATAATAGAAGTAATAAAAGTAAAACTTCAAGGTATATAAGGATGGATGGAGGAAATTGTTTATTTACTAGATGAAAAAAGGTAAGTTAATTCTTTCCTGACACTATTTTCATCACATAAAATACATGCCAAGTATGGTATCATAGACTTCTTATACTTAGGCGTACGAGCATACAGTTTTCTGAAGTTACTTCTTGTTCTACCTGAGGAGATGCAAGGTGAAAGCTGAGGGTAAAGCGGATGCTCCAAGTCAGACAAAATCCTTTTAGCAAATTTATTGCATGAAGTCAAGTGCTTATCGACAACGATGTTAACTATGTGGTCCACTGGGACACCACTCACCCTACTGACAGTCTTCAGTATTCTACGAGTTGTGACATAGTGTTTTTTAAGCAAACCAGGAAAGAATAAGCGAGGGTGAACAATAAAGAAGAATAGGTAGGATGCAAGAGTTTATGAACTGTAAGAGGAGGGGTTGAGTTATACCCGAGTGTCTTAACTTCTTAATGTAAAATGTCAGGCGGAATATTTTACTGGAGATTGCTAAGACATGGGAAGACCAGGAGAGATCAGAAGAGAGAATAAGTCCAAGATACTTAATTTCTGATTTGACTCCTTTATCATTGTCGTCAATTTTGCAACGGTCATGAGAATCGATGACTTCTTTTAACTGTCTTTTACATCTTAAGCTAAAATTAACAGTTTGACACTTAGAAGGATCTAGTTTAAGACCGTTAGACTCAGACCATTTGCTGACTCCCGATAGAAAGCTATTTATTTTAGTACAATCTAGCTAAGAGTTAACAGCCATTGAAACTGTCAAATCATCAGCGTACTTCACAAAGTTTATTTCATCAGAGTGAGGCAAGTTATTCAAGAAGAAAGAAAAAAGAAAAGGAGAAAGAACAGCACCTTGAGGGACACCAGCTTCAGTAGGCAATGAAGTGGAAGACTTCCCTTTATATACGGTGTACTGCTTTCTATCTGAGAAATAGGAATGCAACCAGTTAACAGCCCAACATTCTGTTTGACTAGCAGCAAGTTTATTTAATAAGATGTCCCTAGGGACCGAGTCGAAAGCAGATGTATAGTCTAGGAAGGCACGACGAACAAATTTAGCCCCCTTGTCTCGACTGGAAGCAATGTTATGATATAAGACGGCAGCTGCATCTAAAGTGCTTCTACTGTGCTGATAGGCAAATTGTTTAGGGTCATTAAAGGATTTAAGCGAAGGTACAAGACTTGTGGTGGACCTTTTACACTGTTAGCTTAGTTACCCAAATTCAAATAGAAAATAAAATACCAAATCAGTTTAGTTACGGGAAGAATATATTAAAGTTTCGTTACTTGGGTTTACAAAGATCCAAAATCCACAATAAACGTAATAGACTCCAGAGGCGCTGCGGGAAGACTGCTCCAGTACTAATTCTTCAATGTTGACGTTGCCGGAGGTCGACCAAAGTACGTAGGAAGAAACTACGGTTCTCCTGCAAAAATTTGAGATAGAAAGCAGGTGATTAAAATTGATCGACGGCAGTTGAGACGGTGGAGAAGACGGAGAGTCGGAGTCAGAACTATATATTTATTCAAAACCCGAGGTAAAGTTCAAAGTACAGAGTTTATGGTTAAAACAAAGTAATGTACAATATTGAATTGAATTTTTGATTTTCCCGTCGATTGATTGGACCGAAGTGCTCGGTCTCAGGTTGACATGTTGGCTTCTTGTGCAGATGCTTCGACGATGTCTGGGCAGTGGATTCCACTGCTAGCCACCATCCACCAATCGTATACTAATGTACAATATGTTCATTTCTTACATGGTAGTAAAAATTGGATAAGTTTATTTTTGGGGACTCCACAGACTAAGTAAAAGTAATTTCTCCATAGTTTTCAAAAAAGGAGAGGTAATAGCAATGGGTCTAAATTTGACACATGCTCCAGTAGATGATTTAGGTATGGGTACAACTTTAATGTCCTTCCAAACGCCAGGCACAATATTATCGGAAAAAGATTTGTTAAATAGATCAGTGAGAGGGTGACACAGAATATCAGAACATTTTTTAAAATAATACTAGGTACATAATCGGGACCTAAGCTCTGGGAAGGGTTTAGAGACTTGAGGCACTTTTGAACATCATTTGTGTTAAAACCTGGAAAGGGGCTATTATCAACACAAGTGATGCTGGGAAGCATGGCATTTGAGGGAGAGTAAATAAAAGTTTTGTTAAGAGTACATACATCAAAAGAATATGGAATATTGTTTGTCTGCTTACCACCAGTGATTTCCTCAAATAGTTTCCACATATTAGAAGGACTTTTGCAGGATATGAATTTCTGGTTATATATTACATTCAGCCTCTGCATTTCAGACTTAATTAAGAAGTTAGTTCTTTTTACACCACTTTTATCTTTCATCTTATACAGATTTTCCTTCTCTTTACGAAGCCTTTTAAGTTGAGGCGAGGAGAAACGGTCAAATTTGACGAATAGTGTTTCTTTTGGACAGCAGATTTCAAAACAGAATTTCAGATAGGATGTAATATTAGAGATATTGTCATCAAGTGAATTATCATTAAACAGATCACATCTTGTGTCAATGAGCATGTTTCTAGGATGATATACGTTCTCATTTGAGTAACATCTGTGAACAACTTTCTTAGACAAGTTTGAAAGGCTTTATTATTTAACTTTCCGTAAATTTTGGGTAAAACTCGTACAACACAATGATCAGAATTGAAGAGCGGGGCTCTTTTACGAGCTTCGTATATTCCAGAATCATTTATAAATACTAAATCAAGTGAAGTATTTTATCGAGTTGGGAAATTAACAATATTTTCATGGCCCAGCAATGTAATAAAACTGCAGTCGCTGGAGTTGAAGTCGCCAGTCACTATAGATAAGGAGTTACCAAACGAAGCAGCAGCAAAAATAGTGAATTCATCAGCGAAGGTAGATAGTTCTGAGGGACTGCAACAAGGTGTGATATAGATATTTGTGACAAAAATGAAGCTATACTTAGATAAGTGTTTAGGTCGACATTTTACAGTTATACAATCAATATTGTCATTTGAGAATTTGAAGCAGACGTTGTTGGCAGTAGACCACTGAGAATTAATAAAAGTGGCAACACCACCACCTCTCTTCTTCTTTGAGCTGCATCGGTCTTGTCTGTAGATTGTGAACCCACTTAAGGAGACTAAATTATCGTCATATGAATCATGGAGCCAAGTTTCTTGAAGAGTGATTACACCAGTATTACAATATACATTTGAGTATAATAGAGAATGCAAGTAGTTATTCTTGTTCGATAATGACCTGCAATTTGTGCTCATAATCACAGGAACAGTCATCTGATGCATTGGAGTACACTTTAATGATCTCTGCCACCCACCATGATGCTTTTTCTTAACGTTATTATATACTCGTAAATCAACAGGTTGAAAACAGTTTAAATAGTCGCGAGAGTAAGTAATGCGACTTGGATACATAATTGAATAATTAAAACAAAATAAATCCGAGGAAATAGATGCAATATGTAGGATGGAAATTTTGGTAGCCCAAGATTTAAGCAGGCCGCCTTAATATGATCATGTTTACTATCAATACCTATAACTAACTGTTTGGAATTTTGTGACTGTTGGATATTAACTTATATCTATAATTGCGTATATTGTTGGATTTCCATGCCCAAGTCAGTGAGTTTACGGTTTACGTATAATTTTTGGTAATGGTATTTAACAGTTCATATGAACTGTGATCAAGATTCGACCGGATAGTTGCAAAATTTTTAAAAAAAGAGGTGTCCCTTTTATATATAAACCTTTGTTATGTTAATTTCGATTAATTTCCCTGAAGAAGTTCGGACCAGATTGCCGAACGAAACGTTGGAATTAATCAATTCAATTTCGCTGAGATTTTGCAAATATAACTTTATAAATGGTATTTAACAGTGATACTGCTGCTACGTTTTTGTTGTTGTTATCACTGTTTTTCATGTTCTGACTTTTTTCTTTCTTTGTTGTTCTGATTACGTTATTTCTTGTTTTCCTGATGCTCTATAACTAACATATTTATGTCACAACCTTCTACCTAGGCGTGAGACTAGCAACCCCAATCAGTAGACAAATCTTCTACAGAAACTTCAGTACGATGAGTCTCCTTGCGATGAAAGAAGGAGGCTGTGTGTGTTGATATGGGACGTCTGCACTATGTATGAGACTGGCATAGCCGTCCAGATTGCAAATGAGATGAAGAGATATGGCATTCAAGTGTGGACACTTCATGCTGTCCACAGATAATCAGAGTTTAATTGGACAAATATCATAAAAATACGAAGGAAATGGAAAATAAGAAAGGTTTGGAGGGTTTTAGTTACAAATCACCTAGGCTAAGGGAGAGACAAAGGTAAAACAAACTTCTCTTGAATGTAATGACTAGGATTGTTGTTTCGAATTTCCATAGCCTCGCTTACGTAAAAAAACGTGGTTTCGAATTCTGTTCGATAGGCTCGAAGGATTGCGATTGATAACTTTGAAGGCAGTACTCCTGTCCATTTGGTGATCAGTATCAATCAAATGAGTCAAAATAGAACTTCTTTTAGATTTTATTTGGCCTTTTCCGAACCATGAAGGAAGATACCCAATTATACGCTTTTTGAGCTTTCTAGTTGTTCGCCCTATAAAGCTTTCTCAGCGGGAGCAGCTAGATTTGTAGATACACATAGAAGTGGCACAGCTAGGCAACTTGTCTTTCGCATAAGTAATCATAATTGATCGGCTGGAAAGTGACAAACAGAGGGTGGTGGCAGTATAAGTCTGTTTTATCGCTCTCGATAATCTCAGATGTAAGCCACATCCCCATTAAATTTCAATTTCATGAACAGTTGTTTCTTTTCAACTGTTGTCAGTTTCTGTTCATCGTACTTGGTGTGCATGTGTCCCCTTACAAATCTACTATTTATTTTTTATTTTTTTTATTTTTGATTACAGCTTGATTCCACACTGTATTTTTAGTACAAGTATGGAATTCTAAGCATGGATATCAGTAGCCCAAATTTGGCAGGCCGACCATAGACATCACGTGTGCGTCGGCAGGGGATCGAACCTTGAACCATATGCTTGGTCGGCGAGAGTCCTAACCACTGTGCCACCGACGCATAGAATAATTCTTCAGGACAAGAGTATTTTGGATGTATTCTAATTTATTTTCAATGGAGCCATTTTTATAGACCCTTCAGCTCTATTGTGAGGCATCTGACAGAACTGATTTTGCATCGGATTGGTACAAAACTTAAGAAATGTGTACACCATGCCACAGATGTAGGTTTTCTACCGATATCTCTTTTGAGTAAAACATCCTCTCTTCTCCCCAGCTGGACAACAAGGAAGTGTACTCTGCCACCATGTCCGTGTTCCCAAGAAAAGATGAGCGGTGGATGTGCATCATTAAATCTTAATAACATTTTAATCTTGTCATTTTTCTCATTTAGAATAATAAACTTATCATCAACATGACAAAAATCAGAGCCCATTCTATTGGTTACAAGCTTTCATCATGAACTGACATCAGTTAGTGAACCAGTGGGAAACCTAGGACTACTGGACAACTGTTTCGTTCTAGTTTGGGACTCTACAGAGATACACACTCACCGCCAGGGTTCAAAATCAAGACTTTCTGGTTACAAGGTGAGCCCGTATACCATTAAGTCACTGAGACCCGATCTAAAGGCCAGCCCATGAACTCCAACTTCTGCCAATTCGCGATATAGCACGACCACTAGCCGAGGTCATCTGTGACAAGTATTTGTCCTCACACCCCACCTGCTGCACCCTACTGGTCACGACTTTCAACTGGAACCCCAGGTAACTACCTACCTGAATAGGGCAAGTCGTCAGTGAGCATCTCATTGATATTCAAGTGTTGGTTTGTAGGGATTAGGTTGATTAGTTACAGGATTTCGTCACGAGGTGACATCGGTTTAAAGAACCATTGGAAAACCTGGGCCATTGGATCGGATCCCAGTAGATTAATGATCTACGAGCTCTCTGACTTTGTAACTGGAATCTCCTGGGTTCGAACCACGACGGGTGAGTACTGCCGATAGTTCCAAACTAGGATGAAACAGCTGTCCAGTAATCGCAGGTTTTCAATGGTTCTCTAACTGATATCAATCCGTGATCAACTTGTAAGAACAAAGTAATCTAACAGGATTGGATCCAATAGAGAACCCATGACACCTCTGTTGATTTGTCTGTAATAAAGATTGTTGCATGTGAAGTGTACATTCATAGTGTATCTTAGAAACAGCTCTTTTGGACTAATAATTAAAATTCTGATGTCGAACTGCTTTTCTAGTATCTTTTGGCATAATAATTCCATAGTCTCTGTAAGTGGTACATTGGTAAACAGCAATGCGGCATCTAAGGATAGCATTTGATTCTCATTACATTGATATCATGTGCATTGGAAATGAATTCAAAGACATCTCTAACAACATGATTTACCATATCCTTATGTAACAGTTGGAGGAGTTCACCTAGCCACCTTACCACTCCATGGTAGGTGAAATTAGATATGTATAGGAATGGGCGAAGAGGAAGTCCTGGTTTATATACTTTGGGCAGACCATACAATCGTGAATTATTACTTCCAGTAGATTTGAGACGGTTGTAGGCCGCCTCTGAGATCACAGCACTTTTTCCCAGCTTCTTCAGCGTATTTGTTAGCTGCTTTCCAGACTTTCCGTATTGATCTGTTGGGTTGTTAAGCTTTTGAAATGTCACTTCATCAGTTGGAAGCAAATTCATTTTGTCAACGTAAACACACTATTTCATCAGTAATACTCCAGTTCATTTATCATTATAATCATAGTTATTACTGACGTTCAAAACATTTACCACACTATTACTACTGTTAATATTTGATCCGAAAACTCACTGTCATTGGTTGAAATGTTTCTATATGAATCTATGTAAATTAGAGTAAACGCTGAAGAAGATCTAAGTGAAAACAATGTCTTTTCTAATATTAATAATGGGAATATTTAAAGATATATTAGAGCCCTAACTTATTATTAAACTTCAAAGTGGAAAAACAAATAAGTCTACAACTCACACAAAAAACATGCCTGTATACAAAGATACGTCGATAGATGAAAACATCAGATGAAAGAAGATGCAAGCGATTTTGAGAAAGAGGTAACACTTAACAGCAAGTTGTAGAACAACATTTAAGCGATTTCCTTCATATCCAATCTAATCAATAAATATGTTATTACTTACATCTGCAAATACACATAATTTCCCTATTTTCGTTGAGTATTAATCATACACGTCGATGTATGCGTCGGTGGCACAGTGGTTAGGACTCTCGCCGACCAAGCATATGGTTCAAGGTTCGATCCCCTGCCGACGCACACGTGATGTCTATGGTCGGCCTGCCAAATTTGGGCTACTGATATCCATGCTTAGAATTCCATACTTGTACTAAAAATACAGTGTGGAATCAAGCTGTATTCAAAAATTAAATAAAAAAATTAAATATATTAATATATAATATATATATTTTTTCCTTTAGGTACTCAATGAATGTTTTTAATTCAACGGAATTATCCTGTGGTTTTACATTATTAAACTAATATAACAGGTACTCAGTAAGTATTTAGAGTACAATTCAAAGGTCTCAGTAGTGGACACTTTTGTAGAGTTCCCTGAGGAAGACCTAAGTGAAAATATTGTTATTCCCTTATGTGTGAATATACCAAAATGCTACATTATATACTCGATGACGTTCTCAACACAATTTATTTTCCACAGGCATATTAAAGGCAACTCTATAATACAGAAAATTAGTTCTCCTTTAGTTTCAGACTATCTTTTTTGTCATTTTTAAGACAAATTAGTGCAAAGAACTTGAATTATAATCAACAATTTTCAATACTCAGGAGTTACATCTTATATGATTCTGAAAAATAAATCCATTTTGAAAGGTCACCGAGAAAATGATTTATTTTGACTATTATATATGTCGAATAAACGAACCAGTACTGAATTGCATACCACCACATTATCCAAGGTTCAAAAATGTATGAATGTGTTCTGTAAGTTTTGTAAGTTAGCTGTTAAATAAATATCTGGTGACCGAAATATCAAATATACTTCATTCTGCTACATTTTTTTTGAAAATACCTCATATAAGTGATAATGGGATAAGTAATTAAATAGCTTGAAGCAGAGAATCTCACCCGTATTCTGAATGACGGAAACATTATCTAATAATTTGGGACTATGGTTAGTTTATTTAGATCCCTTCCAATTATTCACCATTACTAGTTTGGCTCTTTTGAATTTATGCAGATGAGTTGATACACACAAAATAAAATGGATTATTCACCACACTCCAACTGTGACAAGTGCCGAAGTCTTTTGAAAGACAACTTTGTAGAAAAATCCGTAGACACTCAGACCACTGAAACATCCGGTGATGATCAGGTACAAAATTTCCGAATGAACCAATTCAATAGATAAAGTTGGATTTCTTTTTTACCTAATTCCACTGGTACCTACTATATCTGATTTAAATACTTAGCATAAAATTGAGTCATATATCAAACCAAAGTGATGTTATAAAAAATTAGACATTTACAAGTCATTCAAAGTATATGGTAACTTCCATAATAACGGTGACATGTATACTTTAAACACTCAGTCTATTTGTACTACCAACTTCGTGACCACGAAGCATTTTCTGCTTGTTTCAATAAACAGTCTCAAGGATGAGGAACAAGTTATGATGATATCACGAGTGTACTTGTGCATATAACCAACGACATCTTCAAGACAACTTCGACCAAATTTCGAAAATTATAAATTCCAAAATAATCTTACCGAATAAAGAGGAGGGGGAATAACGAAGATACTGAGAAACAAATTAATAATCTGGCACATTCTGATTGACAGTCTTCAGTATCTCATTTATACCACTTCGCTGGTACCCAGCCAGGGAAAACAGAAGGAATGAGAGTGTGGCTTACGGCCTTACACCGAAAAATCAATGCATTCACTACAGAAACTTCAAAGCACGACAAAAAAATATAAGAAGAAAACTTATTCTTCACTGGAATCAGAGAGGCGAAATGACGTGGACCAGTAAAAGACTTCGGGAACCAGTCACTCAGACGATACGTCTTCTCTCGATGAAAGCAAGAACAGAAATGGGGACGTGGGATGTCTGTACGATGTAAGAGACTTGGAAGGCTGCTCAGATAGCCAAAGAGATGCGAAGATATGCCTCAGGCGTACTGGGAAACTGCGAAAGCAGATGGAATGGATGTGGACTGACAACTCTGTCAACGGGAGAGTCAATAATCTACCCCGGTAATCCAGACGACAACCATGAACATACTGAGGCAGTGAGTGGTTATAATGATGTCACCAGCGGCAGCTAAAGACCTGATGCAGTGGAAGCTAATTTCATCCAGGATCATGACAGCAAGAATCAACTCAAAAAGAAGGAAGGTCACAATTATCCAATGCTATGCACCTATAAGTAACGCGGAACAAGACAAGAAGGAGGATTTTTACAGGCAACTACAAACAGTATTGGGCAGCGTCTCAAGTGGTACGATCGAAATCCTCATGGGAGATATGAATGCTAGACTGGGAGCAGATAATACAAGAAAAGAACTCATCGTGGGTCAACAGGCTCTCGGAAAAATGAATGAGAATGGAGAATTATTCTTAGACTTCTGCTCTCTCGCCGATTCCATGATCGGAGGGAGCATATACAAACACGAGGATATACACAAAGCAGCATGGACTTCGTCTGAAAGACATACCACAAACCAAATAGATTTCATATTAGTAGTGCTCAAGGAAGTGGAGACGCAGCCTGCTGGATACAAAGTCGAGAAGGAGAGCAGATGTGGAATCAGATCATCATCTAGTTCTAGGAACCTTCAAAGTGAATATGACATCCATGAAAAAAATGGAGACAGACCACACCTCAAGCTCAAGATCCAAAAAGTGAAGGACGTAACTACAAGGGAGACCTTCACTACAGACCAGATCACAGCAAAGTCGGACACACTACGTGGTATCACTGAGGAAACCTTCGTAAAGAATATTGGAACTCTGTGAGGGCGATATTCAAGGAAACGTGTAAAAATGTTCAAGGGAGAAAGAAGAGGCAAGAAAAGACAAAAAATGACTCTCAACGGATACCTGATAACTTACTGAGGAGAAGAGGATGATAAAGAGAAGATGACTCAATGCAGAGATGGGCGACAGAAGGAAAAGCTGAGTTCAATGTGTATTGCACTGAATCAAGAAAGATAGGAAGAAGAGCGCTAAGGAAGACAAAAGGAAAGTTTACGACACACTAGCAGGAAACTGAAGCAGAACAGGCAGATCGCAAATGAAAGGGACCTGAGAATATCATTTCCGATAACCAAGTCTCCGTCCTGGAAGAGAACAATCCAGATGATGAAACCAATAAAAGATGTTCCAGTGGACCTGATTAACAAGAAGAAGAAACAAATCGAATGATGGGCTGATCACATAAAGGACTCTTGAATTGCCCATCACCTGCAAATTGCCCTGAAATACCACTACCAATAACAACAGCACGCACAGAACTATATGCAGTAGAAACCAGTCCATTAACACAGGTGGATATCTTGGATGCAATCAAGCTACTGAAAACCGGCGGGGAAGGCAGAAGGAACAGACGAAGTTTCCCCCGAAGCACTGACACAGGACCCACAGACTGCAACATATAAACTGACATCATTATCGCAAAAAGTTTGAAAGAAAGGTCACTAAATAAAACAGACTCCTTCAAGAAATGAAACCCGAAATTGGAAATTCTCTCTGGTTTACACTGAAACCAAAATCTTATATACCTTCAAGTTTCTACGGTTAGCCAAAGATATATAAACCCACAGTTCCATAAAGACAAGTAATAAGTTTCACCAACTCATCAACATAAAACCTCTCTAAATACTTTCGATACTACAACCACTACAAAAGGACACTCAAAATATTGTAAAAAATTCATATGATTTCAAATCCCAAATAGAACACCGAGAAATTGATAAAGAAGACATTATGGTGAGCTATGATACTAACTCATTATATATTAGTATCCCTATTACCAAAAGTCTTGATATCATTTCCAGTCTACTAGAATCAGATACAACACTATCACAAAGATGTCCGCTGAACACCAGTGAAGTAATTAAGAGCTCAAAATTCTGTCTAGAAAGTAATTATTTTATATTTAAAGGGAGTTTGTATAGACAGACAAATGGTGTTGCTATGGGTTCACCAGTCTCCCTAATAGTCGCCGACCTTTACACGAATGAATTCGAAAATAATATCTTTTCAAGCATACTCACTCCCAAAATATAGTTAGGATATGTGGATGATACTTTCATAGTACTGAAACAAGATCTACATAATTCATTCCTGGAGAAAATAAACTGTGTATCTCCCAAAATCCAGTTCACTTCGGAAGCAGAATCAGACGTCGGTGAACTACCATTTCTAGTCTCCCTAGTTAAGAGAAAGGAAAACGGATATTTTATTAAATCCATATTCAGGAAGAAAACCCACTCTAATAAATATTTAGTCTTCAAATAATCACACCCTATCAGCGCAAAGATTTCAGTTAATTTCAAGTCTTCTTAGATGAGCACACTTTCTGATAACAGACGAGAAAGAAAAAGAAGAAGAAATATCAAACATTACTGAAACTCTGAAGCAAAACAACTACCCAAGGAACTTCATCAACAGAATCAACACAGACATTAATTATGGCCGAAAACGCATTCCGAAAACATGGACATCAACAGTCGTCATTCCATATAGAGCAGAGACGTCAGACGATATCAGAAAAGTACCCAATCAGCTCGACATTAGAGTTTTCTTCAAAGCATCAGACACACTTCAAAGCAATCTTGTCCATTTAAGAAAACCAAATCCCTAAAGACTCTCTATCTAATTGTGTCCGAAGAAGTTTGACCAGGGTGTCTGGTACAACTGGCAAGGAATCAAACTTATGTTCACGCCAAGTGAAATACTAAATTGCGTCATTCCGAAGAGAATGCAGGATGTACTGAATGTAGAACTTCACGAAGAACAAACTGGTTTCAGGAAAGGCAAATCATGTGCTGACCGAATTCCTACTCTACGCATGATCGTCACAGAACAAGGTTTTGAATGGCAGTTAGTCTCTACCTTAACTTCATCAACTTGGAAAATGCTTTCGATAGCGTTGACCGAGTAGTAATTTGGAAACTGATTCACACTATGACGTGTAGTCCTCAAGTCTTTATCAACCTCATTCAGCAGCTATATAACAATGACACATGTCAGGTGACCCACAACGGAGAATCTAGCGATGACTCTGAAATAAATACAAGAGTAAGACAAAGGTGTCTACTATTACTGATGATGTTCTTAATTGTAATGAACTGGATTATGCGTCAGACTCTGGGGAGTGAAAGGACAGGAATATGTTGGACCGATCATAAGACTCTAGAAGTCCTTGATTACGTAGATGCTTTGTGTCTAATGTCAGGTGGTCTCCAATAATTGCAGGCTGGAACCAACAGACTAGCAGGTTAGGCTGCAAAGACAGGGCTCTAGGTGAACATAGAGAAGATGGAGGTGATGAGCATAACCAATCAACCACAGCAGGTACCAATGGGGATGATCATGTGAGAAGGAGGTAGTAGTCTATGGATTATCGTGGGAACATCTAAAGAAGACTGCAGGCATGTGCCACTGAAGCCTTGTATTCCACTCGGAACCCAAGGGAATAATAACAATAAATAAATTAGTTCTGTTAAACTCGAAGTAAGGTTAGCGGAAATGCACGTTGATGACTGGATCACTTTCAATGAAATACCCATTGTTAGACACCAAAATCATTTATTTTTCAATACTTCCTTATCAATAACTCAGCCATCCTACACAACTCTTTTATTTCCAAGAAACCGTAGACACTGAATTTCACTAGTTTTAGATTTTACCTCTTTAACTAATCTCCAATAAATAATCCCTATTCAGACATTATCGAAAAACAAAACGCGTACTTCGGTGAAGTGTCTTTTCGGTGAATCCATTCGCTTAGCTGTACAATCGCAATTATGTATAATTATATTTGCATTTTAGTGTACATTAGCTTTGTCAGACAAGAATAAAAACTAGTTAGGATTGTTGTTAACGTCATCAAAACATTTCAGAAAGTGCGATGAATAACCGAATTGTAACTAGGGTGATAGAGATTCGTATGCGAGTAGGGGTGATGAGTTGTCAAAAGCAGTTGTTATTGCTAGTTGACGTATAAGAGAAGTTGGATATGTGTACTGTAGTTGTGTAACAAGATAAATAATTTAATGAGTGCATTTTGATTAGGATGTATATAAAAACGAAGGAAAATTTGGAATTGTGGGCGCACACATACAAAAGCAATTAAAGATAACTGCGTCTGTACAGCTTAGTGAATGAATTCGTCGAAAAGAGAGTCTTCGTTGAATCTTGTGTTTTGTTTTTTCCATTAACCTCCAATGGACTTTCAAATCTGACTCGTCGATTGGTGGTTACGGATAGCTTCATGCCTATTCTAAACAAAATAGAATGTAAAGATTGAATCTGGCGGGTTAGATTTTACACCAAATAAGTTGAATCACATTTTTATGATAAAGAGTGACAAACTTCATGGAAATAACTATATCTGTCAGCTATGAGACAGATATGCAGTGTGGCAATATTGTAATTTTTAACTTCTCAGATTTTTCTTAATAGCGCGGGAAACAGGTTGCACTTCCTAAGCTTAGCCGTCACAAGTATATGTGACAGTATATTTTGTTTGAATTTTTCGCTAATGAAAAGTAAATGAATGGTTGATAAAATACTTATAAGAAACCAAATAGAAATTCTTCAAAGAACTTACTATATATATATATATATATATATATATATACATATATATAAAGGTAGGGGTTGGTCACACAATTTCCCAATGAAGTTGGAATGGCTCAATACAGAAGCTGAAAAATAGTCTCAATTGTCGGTACCATGCAATCACTCATTCGCTCATTAGATTCAGTGGTGTTACATAGGCAAAAAGGATAAATGAACCTCCACTGACGAGTAATATTCATTCAACCTCATTCAGACAAATTTTTCGGACTTCATCAGCCTAGTTCCTTATGAAATTTTATGATATCCCCCTTAATATTCGACAGTCGCGTATATCAGTTTACATGTAGCTTCTGAGACCGATACTCTGTAACGAAATGTAAGAACTACATTGGATAAATGAGACTTTAAATAGCACAGTATAGGACAATACGTCGACGTCTAGAATCGTTTGAAGATAGATCATCTTTAAAGTATATCAGACATAAATCTTTTCTTCACAGACAATGTATAAAGTCATATATATATATATATATATATATATATATATATATATATATATATATATATATATATATTCTGTGCGATATGAAGACACTTGCATATTCCTTATACGTGGCAAAATATAAGAATACATTTTAAATTTCAGTAACAATAAATCCTCAAAGCGAAACAGTTTGAATGTTTGAGAAAAAGATGACTCAATTTTTAATAATTAACCAGTTTAAAACAAACTTTATACTTTGAGAGTTCGCTTCAATTACATGTAGTTCCCCATATCATTTAGCGGACATAATTAAACAATCAGTTATTTTGTGGAAACCAGTTGAAATATATCGAATAATATTTTTATTGTTCAGGCAATTTTACGTTTATTTTGGGGAAAACTAAACACTTATCATTATTTCTTAAAAGACCGAAATGGTATGCAATCTCATTCTACAACCCAACCAAATAGCTACCTTTAATCCGTTCTGGTGTTCTGGTTAGTGTTCTGATCGCCTGAAAACCAAACACTTTGCCACTACAAAATCAATCTTTTTTTAACAACAACAATAATAATAGCAGCTTTATCTCGGGACAAAATGTTTGCAAAATGCAAAGAATTCTGAAATCCATTTATTGCATATTATTTTCACTTCATCCTGGATCTTTAAGTAAAATAGTTATCTATGACGCACTGCGTGACGCGTTGTTATTCTATATGAAGCGTAAACCGCTTCCCTACTGTATTTCTCTTCCGTCACCGACATATGCATAGCAGCAGGTTGAAAGTCAATATGAAATATTCACGAGTACATTTTGCAACCTTGTGACTTAGTTAAACAATAAAAACCAGAAGAAATGACCAAAATTTGACGCTTTGTGTTGGATAGATATTCAAGTAGCCCACTGATTCATGCACCATCTGCAGCCTGAGAAATTCCATTATGCCGGTTGGTATATTTTTAAAGAATCAGGCAATGGAGTAGTAGTATAAGTGACTAAACCAGAGCGAATTCTACACCAAATTTTATTCCATAAAACATTTAAATCTCACTGGTACGTATTGACAAGCTTTAGTGAGAGAAGACTTAGCAATTATAACATGAACAACAATACTGTAATTTGCTTGAAAAATCATAATTTCTTTTCTATTCTATTTTTTAACAAGTCTTCAAAATGAAATTCAGATGAGAATTACACTAGGTTTGTGGTATTTAACCACATGATGTGTGTGTGTTTTGTTGTTGACAGTCTATTATATTTTGCTATGTGTATATGGGTCGATATTTCATTATAACTGACAATATGCTTTTGTCTGTTCACTAACTAAATAAACATGTATGACCTTGTTATCACATGACATTACAACCAATCATGGTAAGATGTTATCTTATTAGTTCATATGTATTAGCCATTTTCATATATACTTTGTATTAGACACTTGTACATCATTCGTGTTCACACACAATTTTTTCGTACGCTTGTACCATTTCATTCACACTCTTGTGTGACATTTATTTTCCTTGTCTGGAAAATACAAGTATCATCGTAAACCTGGTGGTTTTCTGATTTCCCTCTTTCCGCGTCAGGACTATTAACTACTCGACGAGTACATAACAGTTTGCTAAGCCTCAAATCCGTAGAGATTTCAACTAACGCAAGCGAATATTTCATTTTTACAAACCCTTAAATTTATCAGGGATCACATCAAGATTGTTTCACGAGTACGCTATCTCTGCCGCTGTACCAGAGCCCGGAAGCCCATAAATCACAGTATATTATTCTGAATTCTTCATATTGTTGAAAATATGGAGTTATATTTCACAGCAGTCGCAAAATTCGTTTACAATAATTTGCACATAAATCATATTCGCTAATATTAAGGCTAGAAGTGGCAATTTTGCTGGTGTGAAAGTTCGGTATTTTAAGAGATAACTTTTTAGCTTACTGGAGTGTATAGCAGGCTTCTGGATCACGAAGTTAGATGAAGAAAAGAATGAATGTAAATATCTCTCGACTAGAAATAACACAAAACAGGCCACATGAAACCAGCAATTTTTCATGGGAACATGTTAGAAAAAATAAATATTATTTATCATTTTCAATGCAAAAATTTAAGTATCAGAAGGCGATTTCAAAAATTTCAGTTTTACTTCTGTATCGTTTTTTCATCACATTTTTTTCATTGAAACGATACACAATGATGATCATCATATGATAAGTTTATCCATAATGTATACTCACGGTATCAGAGAGAAGCGAATAGAGCCTAATGATGAAGGATGGATGCATTTCACTTTTGTATTTTGCATAATTTACAAGCACTTTTCAGGTCAGTTGTGACAATCCATGTGAAGCACATAGATGAAATACTATTACTTATCATAACACAGTAACTAACATGATTTTTTTACTACTGTTTTTGTACTAATAACACTCTGTTCTATCTAAAACTGTAAACTGCTAGTCTACTGCTTCAGTGTAAATCCTTGGAAGTATTTGTTTTGAATATTCTTGAACAGAACAATTAACATAAGAAAAACGTAGGAAAAAGATTAGGCCCCTTTAACAAAGAGTATTTTGTTGATATCTTTACTTCTTGACATCATCAGTCAGTTGCCAGAAAAATCTTCAGTCACAAGATTAGGTAGATGAATATGCCTAAGGAGAAACTGGTCTGTTTGAAAATGTTTTTGAACTATACTGAGTGACTATTGAGTTGTACAACCAAACGGAAAACGAGAGCTTTTCCTACCAGCCCATAATAAATAGTAACTTGTTTTACAATATACAAAGTGAATGACGCCTGAAATTACTAGACATTCTAATGACTAGAATAAGAAAAAGTCATGCAAAAACAACTGGTATTTTAATCAATTTATAGGCAGCGAACATCGTTCTGGATCATTCAGTGTTCCACCTAATACATGAAGCCCTTAATCTTAAAATACTGAAGCAATTAAGTATATGTTACAAGTTACATGTGTTTCGTTTGTCTTGAACAAATAATGCTTGCTGGAAAATTTATGCGATTCTTTTTCTGGATACCTTAAAATTCACTTGAAAGAAAATTTCTTATCGTCTCGATCAATGAAGGCAGGAGGGTAGCAGTATCTTAGTAAACAAAAATATTATCCTTCATTTCATGCAATGTGTTACTTTAAGGCAACATCCACGGAGAATCAAACAAGTCGAATATTTTGACATTCAGGCTATTGTTCGTCAAGTAGTTCTAGTGTGATTAATTTCATCCAGCATAAAGTATGTTCTTGTTATAGTAAAAATATAAGAGCATTTTTATCGATGAAAATAATAGCGTAATACAACCATCAATTCACTCAAAACCATTTAAACTATTTGTTATCCATTTCTCTTAAATATGAAGTAGTCTGGAGGCTTAGAATTTGTCTTACATTAACGTAATATCAAGCTCCCGTATACTTGCCTACTTCAAAATAACCTACTTTTAAAAATATATGAAGAAACACATATACTAGATAATTAAACAAGGAAACCACTCTATGTCCGACCTGAAAATCCAAAAAACAGTTAGTAAATAAATTCAGAGTATAAACCAAAATATATTATGCAGAAACACTGTTACTCATCAGGAACATGTATTAGAACTTCTGCTATACAAATCACTTATTTAATGTGATAAAATATGATACTGTGTGACACACATTATTGTTACTACTTTCTTCAGTTCTGAGTGGATCGTAGGGCTAAAACAAAAGTCACCATTTCATCTATTTCATTGCAATCCTCTTTAAGTGACTCCATGACTACCTATAAGCTTCCATCTCCTCCTCAGACGATCTCCTGTATGTCACCCTCTGACCCAAATCCAAATGATTGTTTCCCATTCGAAGGCCTATCGCATGACGTTACTCAACAGTCTCATTAGTATATCTCCAGTTTATATCCATTTCCTTTTACGTATTTGTTAGGCGGTAGGTTCTTTTTCAGTTTGTTGCCAGGGTTCTTCGTTGACAGTCATTTCTGGCCATCTGATCTGAAGGACTGAAGAAGCGGTGGCAGCTGTTGATGAAAGTCTGCTTCTGGTGGTGCTTCAAGCCTGTGGACCGTATAAAATCAGTGACAACATTATTTCTGATAATTCTAACCTTCTTCCGAATGCTTCCTGTAGCAGATTTCCATAAGGATTTGAGATAAATGAATGTCTGTTGGCTCCCTTTGACATGTATAACTACTAGAAATCGGTAGGAGTTTAAGCCACTAATACCGGAAATAAATAAAACGCATAACTCAAGTTGGGCAAATGTAACTTCTACTATTTTCACTTTCTGTTTCGATATAATTTTTAACGTTCAGACTAGCTGTTGTAGTTAACTGCTATTAGTTATCAGGTTCAGAATTAAGGAGTAACAGTTCTTGAGCTCATAAGCTATAGTCAACCGTGTTGAAAGGTTATCAGTGTAAACTCAAAATCAAACAGCCCAAACAATGAGCAGTCATTTTTATCTTATTTATATAATTATATGTATTTCTGCCAATTGGCAAACAGATCGTCAACTTTCAAACAATTTAAAATGAAATGAGCAGGTGCACAAAACAGCAATCAACTAAAATTCATAAGAGTATACCACTTTGAAAGACAAAAACTATCCCTTGATTTTAACATAATGCAGGTCCATACTGGTAAATTGAGTCCGCTAAAAGTGCAAACCAAACTTCGGGGGACATAGATGAAATAATTTGGTGAATGGTGACTATAGGTGGTGTCCAGAATGCGCATTTCATCCTACTTGGGAATCATCATCTGAATTCACATGTATTCTCTTGTGAGTGATTTTGTTCCGAACCTAGTACCGAAGGAGTCACCGACAAGAAGATTTCAGCCACGATGAGCACTTCTTGTACATGGATGTCAGCTGTTATTCTTTTTAATTCACTTTTGATTTTCCCTCTGACTGATTGGGCTGTAATGTTCAAAGTCTATTTACATGTGTGCTCATTATGGAATGCCGACAAATCCTGTCACAAGTCCTTAAATAGGACGAAATGCACAAACTGGATTCCACTGCTAGTCATCATTCACCAAACTGCTTAAAGAAATCTTTAAGCTTCACATTATTGCACTCTTAAACCACCGATATAAGTATCTTTTTTGCCTGTATACATATGTCAGTTAAAATAAAGTTAGACTTAATTATGGTAAATAAACAAGTGCCATACTCCAAATTCACTGCGATTTTCTATTATTTTATTTCTGGAGCAAACAAAGTTGTATTTATAAGTCGGAAAATTCATAAATTTAAAGTATGTAAATTGTTCACCTTCAGTATGAATTATAAGATGTTGACAACACCTACATCTTTTCACCGCTACCTTAACGCTTTATCTATGAAATTATTCAAAAAGTGAAAATATTCTCCTTCTTATGGTAATAAGGTTTTTTTGCATATTCACAACTGGATTTCATTTTTATACTGCCGTTGCATTTTCAGGAAGATATATGGCTAACGGATATTGTTTACTTTCTAGCTGTCAAATTTTTAAGCCAGTAGTACACAAGTACTTTTTAACAATAAAAACAAGATAGGAATATAAAAATTTAATTCATTCCTGAATGTACTCTTGTAGCCACAAAATAACTACTGCTAGTAACAAGTGGATTTAACAGAATTATAAAATGTGAAAGCTGTATGACAGAATTATACAATCAATCGTCATTTACGTGAATGAATACAACTATAAATAGCAAATCTTACTTACTTTTGAGGGGTAGATATGACTGCAGAATACTTAACAGAATTTCAATAACACAGTTAACAGTGCGTCTTATTCTTGCCTTCACAACTTTTCACCGTTAATAAATAGTATTTAATTGGTGGATGATGACTAGCAGTGGAATCAAGGATGCGCGTTTCGTCCTATTTCGGACTCGTCATCTGGATGTACCTGCATTTCCCAGTGAGTGATGATGTTCCCACCAAGGGTCAAACCCAGTGCCCATAGTTTCAAACTCCAGAGGGTTATCCACTAGACCACTTTGGCCATCTCTTGTGCAACGGGTCATGTTAATTTAATTGAAATTTTTGATTTTCCCGTCTAGTGGTCCAGTGGATAACGCTCTGGCGTTCGAAACTATGAGCACTGGGTTCGAGCCTTGATGGGAACATCATCACTCACTGAGAAATGCAGGTATATCCGGCTGGTGAGCCCCAAATAAAACGAAATGTGCATACTTGATTCCACTGCTAGTCACCATCCACAAATTAAATACTAAATGCTCAGACATCGTCGAAGCATCTGCACAATAAGCCGACATGTCAGCCTGAGACCGAGCACTTCAGTCCAATAAATCAACGGGAAAATCTAAAATTCATTTAAGTTAATAAATAGTGTTCAGCATCACACAAATGTGTGACTATTTCAATAAAAGTAAAATAATACAATAACAAATTTTCGATTTTTCCTATCGTCACAATTAGGTTACAGGTAACCAAATAAAATATTGTCATGTATCTAGATCCAAGTAGTGCTGGTTATGAGTTGCATTAGTCAGTTCTGAAATATGGTCACCAAGCTATAGGTGTACTCTGAATGGATGTTAGTTGGTTGAAGGCAATCGTCAAGATGACCTTGATCTAGGTTTTTTGCTTGCTGACACTCCTTGATCAGATGATCTCCAACCCTGAGGAAAGTAATTTCTCCCTGAAGATTTGAATTCACGGTTTTAAATAGCGTGTTATTATGGCTACACTTCAAAATGCCTAGCATACTCTTTGATTGATTCTCACTGAAATATTTTATGTGATAAAAGAGAGATTTGATCTACATAGAGTGAATCTAAAATATATGTTTATTTGCATGATATACATAAGGTAAACATATGGAAAATAAAAATTAACTCAATGAAATATTCCATTTTTTATTTCACTCATCTCTTCATGGACGAAGTTAGGTTGTTGAACAGGAAAAATCAATATTCTCAGTCTTTTAGGAGAACAGAACTTTTCCACATAATTCTAACTAGTTTTAAAGCTTTATGCACACCAATGATGCATTCATATTTGTACTAAATAACTGCTCTGAATAATCATGAATCCGAAAAAATTAACTGCTTTAAGCACCTTCCAAAAATGTATTCAGTACTTTACAAAATATTTTTCACGAGAAGTTTTCACAAGTTATGCGATGACAGTATTTCTAGATATTTTAATGAAGATGTTGAAAATACGGAGAAGTTAAATAAATGCGTTGTATAATTTAGCAAAGCCCTTAATTTATTAGCTGCAATGACAGACTTATCTTGGAGTATTTTGAGCAGAAGCATTTCAGATGACATTTCACCACTAACTGTCAAAAAATGAAAAAGGCATGGGAAAAATTACCATACAGGATAAAAATTTCATTCTATTCTGACTGTTGTCAATACTGTGCAGCCTTGACTACACAGTTAACCGTTTCAAAAATAACAATTTCATGTTGTAAGTTATTTTATTCTAAACGTTTCATAGCATGTGAGCTTCAATTTGATCTTATTTTCGTAATACACAGTACACTATTGATATGAGAAAGTATGTTACCGGATTTTTAGAAATTTTGCAGCGTGAATGTGTCGCACATCTAAGATAAAATATTTCTTGCAAAATAATTATAAAATTCCTGTAATTGTCAGTCAGTAAATTTCTAGAATAATATTAACTGAATAAGAGAATTCACACAAATTTCATGTAAGACTCTGGCTCTAAACTAAGAAGTTTACTTCTTAGTTTGGAAAACACGTTTGTGAAGCGTATTCACCTTCAAAGATTTTGTTTTAAATTAGAAATAGGTAAGAATTTTTTCTTCACAATTCTGGCGTATTTGAGTGAACTTGTGGGACGCTGAGAATTCTCAGTCATCTTAAGTTATCAGAAACTAGGCACAAGGTGTAAATGCTTTGACTGTTATTTTTCCTAATTCAGTTTTCAGACATCACACAGTTTTTATTCTCATTAATGGACTTGATATAAGGTTGCTCGCGTTAAAACTAATGCTTTGTAGGGTGTCTGAAAAAATGGATTCTAAGGTAGCTGTTAATTCATGGTGGATAAAATATCAAATCGGTATTGGTTTTAAACATTCCGCTGTGAAATTCCACTCATAGTTAAAATCCATTATTGCTGACTGTTTCTCAATAGCAGAGACTAAATGACTCTGACTAACAATCACAAAGTAAATCAAACCGTGCAATACTCAATATATTCATATTTTACGGCCCATCTATAAATCCTGGCTAATTTTGCCATGTTTATTGCATACAGTAGGTTGACTGTTTTGTTAAATATCGACAATTTCACTTTGAAATATATCAATACTTTTTTCTGTTCGCCAACATGGGTTAATACAGTGAGCGGTATACGGGTAAATGATGCGATGTAGGCGGTTCTTCCCAAGATTTCACACTGTTCCCAGCATTCAACTACATTTACCAGTAGTTAATCTGTCTAAGCAGCCGACAGAGGATAATACATACATTTCTCCATCTTTAAGAAGAAGAATACACAGCAGTTAAATTATTTATTAACCCTATTGACGCCTTCGTTTCGAATTCCATCAAAACAAAAAGTAAAACGGTGAAGTGTACTTACCGTCCAGCGCTTTGACTTACTGCATATATGAGTTTTACAATTTTTTCAACATGCAATGAAGCACTTCTTAAATGACTGACTACAAAATTTCTTGAAAAACGAATTCACTTTGTTCGTGACAAATTATTTCATTGTCACATCGTTTTAGAAATAGATTTTCTAGAGTTTAGGCGAATCTGTAAACAAACAAACTTCAGTAGACAGTTTAACTTTTAATTGAATATATAACTTTGTCGAAAGTAGTGTCTGGAAAAGTCCACGATCACGAAATGCTCATTAGTGATGAATTTTCTTCACTTTCATTTATCGTAGCTTAGAAATGCAAACTTTCATTGAGATGTTTTGCAATTTACAATTATTTTTCCAGCCAACATGTTTCTCGTATTGAATAATGCGAGTGATGCAGAATAAAGTTCTAGGTAGGCAAAATCTCCAGAGTGATAAATCTTTGGTTCACTATCTTTGTTTCTCTATCCAGGCAATGGTGAAAAACAAAAGAAGTAGTTCAACAAGGAGATTCTTTTCGACGAATTCGTTTTCTTTAGCTTTAAAATAGCATCGATATACATTTATTCCACAAAAGGTGTGAATCAGTTTATTCACGCTTGCCAGTATTGGTCAATATATGACAGTTGTTAGAGCTGTGTGACGAGATAAATAATCAAACGAGTGAGTTTTAATAAGCATGCGCATCGAAATTAGTCAAAATGTGACATAACTCAAGAGTTTAGAAGAAGACAAGGGTTAAAAGAAATTAGAAAATGGAAACAGAATATCAAATCTGGTAAATACTGTGGGGTTAAAATCATGGTAGTAGTAGTACCAGTTGAAGAGTTCTGTTTTGTATGCAGAGCTCATGTCTCTCTATTTGGATTGATAGAACTGGTTAGCACCCACTTTTATTCTTGTGTAGACATCTCATAATAGCTCAACTAATTTATCCAAGATTCTGATAGAATGTCCAAGAACATAACCCCGTGCTACTTCACTTTAGCTCTATGAAACCTCGCTTTAATAAGTATCCATAAAACTATAAATATACTTTTTTAGCTGCGTGTTACAAAATACTATAGATTACTAAACTTATCTTTTTTTGAGAGACCAAGTCACGTTCGATTTCATCAAGAAAATCTTAACAGCTGAAAGGATCACAACCATTTCAAAATATCAATTGATACAGAATTCGTATTCGTTCTTAAAATAAAGTGTACACCTCCGTATTAACGAAGAAAGTTTTCACTAGATCGTATCCTCAAAGTTGTAGAGTGGTGGCAACCGTTTAGAATTTGAAGCACTTAAACTCAGTGTCAAAGTACTTATGCGTAAAACCAGCAGTTAAGTCGGAGATTAAGAGAGGGGAAATAAAGTGAATATGACATAAGATAAAATTTCTCTTAAGGAGAATCTGAGAATATCTATGATTAGTTTATATGCATATATATGTTACACTATATCATCTGTTACCTTATACGTTCTGTTTATTTAGCTTTAAATACCCTCTCACTACATATTCAGCTGTGTAGCATTTGGTTCCATTTCTCTGATGTTTTCTACACTTATTTCTTATGTGCACTATGAAGAAGAATTATCCAGTCATACTCAGAAACAAAGGCGTCGAATATTTATAAAGTTTGTACGTTTTACGCCTAATAATTTGAAAGATATGTCAGCCTAAAATGTTATAATTCACAGTTTTGTAAATTTCATAGATTAATGTGTATTCCACTGTTCGATTGGTAAATTTAAGATGATATTATGTATTCATACACTCATCTTAAAGTCACTTTCAGAATGAAAGTGTATTTCTCTTTGATCAGGATGGAATAGAAGAACCTTATTCATTAGCATAAAATATAGTCGAATGAATTGCATTAATATGAATATGTTATTAAACCTTAATATCAATTTTTAGACTAAACAGATTCTTTGATGATATTAGATGATATTAGTTGGAGGCAATTAGCAGGAAGCCTTGGACTTAGGTTTCGTGCTAGTTGGCAATCGTCAGCATGGCGTATTCGCAACCTTGAAGGAACTCATATCCCTTCTGAGATTCGAACCCGCGTCACCCAGTGCTGCAGTTAGAGACGTTACCACTGTGCTATTCGGGCGCGCGATTGACCTCCTGTAGGACTGTGGTGGATACTTTGATTGAACACTAGTGGCTAGTGTGATGTGTCTAGTCCTTTCTTTGGTGTCAACTGAATTCTATCAGTCAGGTTTGCAATGTGGCCACCATTCTGGGTAGCTCACCATTATGGTGCACATTGATTTGATCCAAGGCTTCCTGCCAATTGCCTCCAACAATCTAACATCGTCAAATCAATGTGCATTGTGATAGCGAGCTACCTAAAATGGTGGCTAGATCGCAAACCTCACTGACAGAGCTCAGTCTGGACCAAAAAAACGACTAGACACATCACACTAGTTACTAGTGTCCAATCAAAATAGATTCTTTATGTGATAAAACTGAAGTGGCAGTACATCTAATATTATCTGATGCAGGACAAGAATAAATAGAGCTAATAAGTGTTTTCAGTAAATAGCTTCTACACGCTCTACACCCATAATTCCATTAATTTTACCATAGAATAGCCAGTACAGGCAAATTAGGATTAAATCGACTAATTGTAATCAAATTCCAATAGTTGTTTATGCACTATGTATAAAAATCTAAATGTACCTATAATTCATACATTTGGTTCCCTTGATAAATTTCGATAAAGAAAGGAAGACGAAATTTGCAGTATAAAATGATATTCTATTTCACAGGTTCTCATCAGCTGCAGACTACCTGAAATTACAATATATGTATATAGATGATAATAACATAATTTAATATTTGAGTGGTAGTAGAGAAGAGATACTATAAAATTGACGCATCCAAAATGAAATCATTACAATTTTTAGTTTAAGTTTTCACCATCAATTTATACGCTTTCAAAGTTGAAAAGAGGGAGGAGGGGTAAAACAGAAAACAGAAAAAATTAATTAACAGAACAGTGTTAGCTTGTGGGTTCACATAACAACTCAGAAAGCAAAAGCGGTCACAATTTATGAGATTAAGATTTGTTCAGTGAGTTGAGATCACTGAATTAGATGACTAATTAATGGAATCAAAATCAAAATTCAGTTACCAAGGAAGTGAGAGGTTAATCACACTCGCTTTCTGTATGCATAAGTTTGGTTTAAATCGTTTGATTGCGATCGCTTCGGCAAATCGTAGTAAATTTACTGTCCTCTGTCTATTTAATATTTTGAAGGACTTAGAAATCTCTACGAGATGTCAGGTATCAATAATGTGTCTGGTAATTGCACTCTGGGAATATCTGCTTCCTTTCAGGCACAGGTTTTTGGGAATATGTTCAGAAAACCGGATAGAAGCCCTTCTTTCTGTCCTTCCGATGTAGTTGCTCCCGCAAGTGCACGTGAATTCATAAACGCAGTTGGAGGTGACATCAGCAGGGTATTTATCCAGTTTTGGTCTTTCCCAGAATGCGTAAACTTATCACAGATATTCGAATTAAATCAGAAAATGTATTGTGATACCAGTACAACATAGAATAATGATCACTGA
This sequence comes from Trichobilharzia regenti, assembly GCA_944472135.2. Taxonomy (NCBI): domain Eukaryota; kingdom Metazoa; phylum Platyhelminthes; class Trematoda; order Strigeidida; family Schistosomatidae; genus Trichobilharzia; species Trichobilharzia regenti. The sequence goes on along the minus strand of OX235262.1, from coordinate 97,975,966 downwards.
GTTTTGCTGATCATTTAAATTGATATGAAATGTGTAGCCAACGTAAACGTGAGATAAGAAAAGTGCATGATTTGTTTGTGAATTTACAGCCAACGAAGTATATACGTTTCAAGGAATGAGTGTAGATCGTGGTGTGAGAGATAATATAAATACTACAGGGAAATAAACCACCAAATAAGGTGCACTAAAAATAAGTTCAGCTGTGACAAATAATGATAAAAATATTAACACGAGTGTGACACAAACATAAGAGTATTATTATTGAACCAGTATCATAGAATAAAATGGATCGAAAACGACTATGTAAGTACAGTGACAGGTTTGAACCTAAGCTAACTGATATACAAAAGGTTATGAAGTCTGAAATAAACGTTTATCGTTGGAACCTAGTGATTTACTTCTAATTTGCCTTTACTGGGTATTGCTTGCTAAAATTATTGGGTTTATAATTGTAGAGCCTGAGGTAAAATTTATTAAAAAACACTTGTTCGCTCTAATCATTCTTGTTTCGAAAAAATTACCGGGATATTCAAATTATCTGACTCATCGATTAATTATGGAAATTACAAATCACAGATTACAGATACTTGACTACAGAGAATAATACTGTTTATTCAATGAGAATTCGATTGCAGAATTTAATAACAGTTCATCGTATTTAGTAAAAGTAATTTTGGACAGGAGGACACATATTATGACCAATTGTTTATGTGATCTGAAAACCAGACATTCGACCCTAACGTAGACAGATAATGGTCAGATCAGACGGTTTTTATCGGCTCATGCCAGTTATTTAAAACAGTTTTTATCTTGTTATCTTGAACCAGTAATCAGTAACAATAATAAAGCTTTATTTCCGATAATATGTTAACACAGTGTAGAAACTCTCAGCCTATTTAGCCTCAAAATATTTCCTCTTTGTACAGTATATCATATATCTCAGTGTTGTCCCATATGAACAAAGTCCCGATTCTCTTCGAAAATTTATCCTTCATTTCCCTCAAGAACTGTTCAGCACTTTGTTTGAAGTTAATTAAAAATTATTTGCGAGTTCACGTATGGTTCACTGGATATAACTGCATCTTTAAAGAAATAAGAAATAAAGGAAAGTGTGAGCATGAATAGAAATTTTCATAAATCATTAACTGAAGCAAACCACCAAAATTTATTGTTTATGTAAAATAATTATCTAAATAGCTGTATTTTTACATGGTACTGCTTTTTGCATTAAGGATTAAATTTTGCCTCCTCAACCTGTCTTCTGTGTCCTCTCATTATGGGAATGATATTCGAGTGATCAAGTGCATAGTGTTGTGTCGAAGTAGTAGTATAACAAACCCGTAAATCCAGCATCCTCCCCTAAATCAAAATGATGATTTTATAAATTAATTAACAGTTCGCAATGTACAAAGTCTGCATGGTAAAATTTCACAATAGTTCCTTTGGAAACCAAGTTGTTCATCTTTGGTATGAAGCAGATCACATATTTTGAACTGAATAGCTTGGTATCCAAAGGAAACTGAGGTGAAATTTCACCACTCAGACTGTGTACATGGCTAACCAACTTGTAAATGCTAAATTTAATGTTGTGTGTTCTCTGAGCAAGTTAGTTTATCTGCGAAACTTTCACTGACCTACTAGACAACATTTTCAGCACTTACTTCAAATTGGAAAACCAGGGAGTACTGGACAGTTGTTTCGTCCTAGTCTTGAACTCTTCATCGGGACGCACTCAATCAGATTCAAAACCAGGATCTTCCAGTCAAACTGAACTATGCCCTGAAGATGTCGCCTGGTAGGGCAATGAAAGCTCTGCAAATTAACCATCCAGCTCAGAGTACACAACTATACCAAAATCATCCACCTGAGCTTCAAATCTTCGCCATTACATCTAATTTCTAAATCTGATTTCGGTTATAACCAACGCGCCCAACCAGCCAACGAGAAGTCTGGTGGTTTGAACTGACCCGGCATTCTGATTCGAGTCAAACCGGATGATGTGCTTGGCCCAAAATGAGCAACACTATTGTGTGGTGTTTAGATAATTGTAATTCCCCCTTACAAGAAAGCATTACATTTTAAAGAACGGACTAGTAATTTTTCGGTTTTTAAATTTATGAACTAGCAGTCATTTGTTTCATGTCCAGCATAAAACCAATAGTATTTTGAGGAAGCCAGCGTTGTTAAGGCATTTACGCTAGGAATTACCTTTTTAAATTAATTGAAGGATTTGAACTGATATAAGGGATCTGATAGATTTATTTCTCATAGTACAAAAACCAATAAATCTACTGCAAAATCTGTTTAGACCAACTACATGTTAAGAACACGTATGTCAGCAAAGAGATGTCTTTTTGTAACTTCACTTCAAAGCCGTATAGTTATTTAGGAGATCATTTTTACAATGTCAACCGGCAACAAAGGCCATTAAGCAACAAAACAAGTCATTATATGGGAAATAACTTGTGAAAAAACAGTGTAGAATCTTACGCATTTGAGAGAGTTGGTAACCAATCAGTAAAGTGGTAAATTATCATTTCGAAATAAAAAATAGGAAAAAAACAACGGTTTGAAAACAGGGTACAAAAAAGATTACATAAAGCTCACTATTGATCAAATCAGGGCAACGAAAGTGACAATTAGATCATGGTAGTAAAGGAGGCTGGATAAAATATTTCTGAATAAGAAGTTCATGTTTCTTGTCATAAGTTGCTTGTGCTTCAGTTAATTGAAGATACGAATAAAGTCCTCTTGAATAACTTGATCTTACTTGACCTTACGTGACTCTACTTATGCAGCGTGACTAGAAGGAATAATATGCTCCAGAACCAAGCTGTAGACCGTTCTGAGACCTCTCTTTGATGGTTATACTGGAAGGCGTTCATGAGAGTGTACAGACAACATCCCAATGGTATGGTTTATGTACGTAGCTCCTCGAAAGCAAGTGAATCGGCATGCACATTGAAATTTATATTCTCAGAACTGTGCACACAATAATGAATCACACATTTTGTTGAACATCATGGCGTTGCGCGGAGGCCTCCTCAGCTTGTAGATTTATTCTACAGATTTGTAGACGTCAAAATGAATGGACATTTATCACTAAAGGTTGATGCAATGAATTCTAAATGTCAAATTGATTCTACCGAACAGCTTTCATGCACTTATCAAATAATAGTAAAATAGGGAATTCTGAGAAATTCCAGTTATAATTAAATAACTTTGTTATATCTAATTAATTCATGCTGTGAAGATAGTAATTAGGATAAAATTAACTTATTCTCTTATTGGAGATCATTATAACTTACTAATTCCTGCATTAATCCCATTCCCTATAATTATAGGCGTTTTAAAGTAGTGGTAGCTTTTATTTACAAATTAGGCAAATAAATTTTGTTTTTATGATTAAAGTTGAATTTATTCTCCATACTTTTAAAAAGTGTTAAGTGATTTAATTAGTCTAAAACACAATTAATCAATTACAAGAAGTTAAAAAGTTGTTATCTGAAGTTAACAGTACTCATGATGGTTACTAATATGGAATAAGATGATACCATCTAACTTCTGCAGTTCTAGTTCAGCTGAGAAATTTGTATATCAGGTACAAAAGAATTCAATGAATCAAAGTTCAGACTTTTCAAGAAATAACATATCAAAGTATGAATAAGGCATTAAGAAGACAAATTTCGCAAGATGATATAATTTCGTAGTTTCTTTACAACCGCTTTACAACTAACATGGTTAACAATGATAAAATAAAGTTCATGAAAATTACTCAGTTAAATAAAAACAAAAGTACATACTAATGACCAATCATATTCAGATAAGTCATGTTGTCCATGGGAGGAGAAGATTGAAGTCTATTGATTTTTGTACACACAGTTTAGGCTGTATGTGATTAATCCAAAGTGCTTCCATCACCTTCAATAACCTTGAATTAGAGTTATGTGAAATAATTGTGAAAAAGTCATTAATATTGATTTTGTGACTAGACATTAACAAGTGTTTTGTAATGGATGATGCTGGATTTCTATTAAGATTAATCGCGTTGGGATTTTCGATATGATTTAGTAGCCATATCAAAGTTTGTTCATTTTGGTACTGTATAACTATGCATATGATGAGACAATGAATTCTAAAAATCAAATTTCAAAAATTGGTCGTTATTACGTTAGAACCAGAAATGAAAATGGCGTTCATTTATCAAGAAATACAATGGTTGTATCTTCTCATACTTAGTCCCCTTCATGGATTTGAAGAGAACAAAAATGATGGCTCCTGAATAACAAGATGGTTAAGAGTTCCTTATATTTTGTGTGTTAAGCGTATGACATTAGTTACTTTAGTGAAACCTGAAAAGAATTACATTCTCTACTGATAATTTTAAAGGACATCAGGGTTTCCCTTCATGGCCGGTATCAACAACATGCCTGAAAGTAACACTAGTGAAGCGTTTTTTCCCACGAGACGTAGTCTTATTGGTGTATATTCAAAGGATTGAATATGTAGCTTTCTTTTTGTTCTTTCAGTAAAACTGCTACGTTGATATTTCCCCTAAACACTCAACTCCTTCTCCATTGTATTCAAACATTTATTTCTCTCTTAGTTTTGCTTTATTCAGACATGAAACTTCTGTGTTTCAGTTATATAAGTGTGATTTATGGGTAATGTTTATTAATTTCGAAGTCTCCTGTTGACTGATATCATGTAACATTGGCAAGTACATTAAAATTGCTGTGTAAACATTGTTTTAGGCTGTAAGCAGTTGATGAGAATATAAAGTAAATAATAGTGCCATTTCATTCCGCTCAAACCGTTGCTTTTGCTTTATTCAAACAGAATGGTAATATTAGAAACTTATATTGTTGTCTAACAAGTTAAATTTAAGAGATCTCTTCAATAAAAGCTCCGGCATGATCAATTCGATTAGTTTCAAATTATTCCTAATATTAGCCAATTTATCATTGGGAAGAAAGTATATTTAGAATGTCAAATAATCAAAACATTATTCAAGTGTTGGTTTGTAGGGATTTGATTGCTTACAGGATTTCATCATGAGCTGACAGTAGTTAGAGAACCATTGGAAAACCTGGGAGTACTGGACAGCTGTTTCGTCCTGGTTTGGGACTCTTCAGCAGTACGCACCCACCGCCACCGTTCGAACCCAGGACCTTCCGGTTACAAGGCGAGCTCGTATACCATTAAGCCACTGGGACCCGATCCAATGGTTCTTGAATTCCAACTTCTGCCAATTCACGATATAGCGGAACCGCTAGCCAATGTCTTCGGCGAGTATTTGTCCTCACACCCGACCAGCTGCACCCTACTGGTCACGACTTCCCACTGGAACCCAGGTAACTACCAACCTGAATAGGGCCAGTCGCCAGCTGTCCAGTACTCCCAGGTTTTCCAATGGTTCTCTAACTACTGTCAGCTCATGATGAAATCCTGAAACCAATCAAATCCCTACAAACCAACACTTGAATACCAATAAGATGCTCACTGGCGACTGGCCCTATTCAGGTTGGTAGTTACCTGGGTTCCAGTGGGAAGTCGTGACCAGTAGGGTGCAGCTGGTCGGGTGTGAGGACAAATACTCGCCGAAGACATTGGCTAGCGGTTCCGCTATATCGTGAATTGGCAGAAGTTGGAATTCAAGAACCATTGGATCGGGTCCCAGTGGCTTAATGGTATACGAGCTCGCCTTGTAACCGGAAGGTCCTGGGTTCGAACGGTGGCGGTGGGTGCGTACTGCTGAAGAGTCCCAAACCAGGACGAAACAGCTGTCCAGTACTCCCAGGTTTTCCAATGGTTCTCTAACTACTGTCAGCTCATGATGAAATCCTCAAAACATTATTTTTTTTTTAAATATAAATTCGTTTAGCGGTTCAGTGTATTTGTTTAAGAAACTGAAGAAGATTTCCAGTCAACTTGCTTCATATTATCTTATTAAATGTGTACACATACATACATAAATGTTAAAGGCTGCAATGGATGCGAAAATAATGAAGTAATAATGCCAAATTATGCTGCTTTAGCTCTTGCTTTCTTCTATGAAGGCAAATACAGGAAAATGGCTCGCAGAAAATGAAATAAGACTGATAGAACTTGATATATCTCGACAGTGAACTCTAATTCATGAAATATGAATTATTTTCTGCATATTTTTCATTAAGTCTATGCAGCTAAGATCCTATTCGTAAATACAATTAAAAAGCCAGAGATTATTTAGTCATTAAATATTAGTTCTTAAATCAGAAGCAAAAAATAAATAATCCCTGAGTAATATAAAAGATATGCGAAAGTTCAATAGTAAAGAGAATTCAAAGAGGGTTTTTGAGGAGGGAATGCTAGGTTACAGGTAATTAATTGCAAAGAAGAAATCAATATGGAATTATAAACCTAGTAGTTTTTCTATCCCTTCTCTTGCCCAGTAGGACATAGGGCTTCAAGCTAGAGGCTTGAAGTTTCTGTAGCAGCGTTTATTTTTACGGAATAGAATTGCTAGCCTCATGTCCGATCTTCCCTCTTTATCAGCTTTATTTCTGACTTAGTGAGGTAAAGGAGTGCGTCAGTGTCCAGGGATCGAAATTCGGCCGATGTGCATAGTCGGTGAGCATTTTAATCACTGTGCCACCGACGCACAAATCTATGAGTGTAACATCTTAAATAAAGATATTGTATGTAGAGAAGAATTATATATATATATATATATATACGTTAGAACATTTTGAAGTATTAGATTAGTTGTGTTCTCTGAGTTGATTGATTCAATTGCTAAGCTCACATTGTCCTTCTAGACAACATCTTCAGCACACGTTTTAGCATAAAATCAACTCATTTAAATTCTCCATGAATGATGTAATTATATCTCCTGGCGATCACTGTCGTGACTCGTTGTTAATTTACTTCTCCATTGACCATTTTTATTGACTTGGAATTCGAAATTTCTTGTAATGTGATTTGCTTTTTATTAGCTGGTGAATTCGGTCTATACTAATGTGTTTGTTAATTGCTAATTCACTTGAGTACCAGGTTTCTGTGAATTCCCTGATTGCATTTTTGGTGCTTTCTTTATTTAAAATTTCTACATTATTCCAATTAAATTGGTATCCGTAATCGTCCACATGCATTGATATTATTATAATTCCCTTGGGTTCAGAGTGGAACATACGGCTTCAACAGCATATCTCCATTTTATTTTATTGTCTGCCATCTGTTTGAAAGAGATATAGCAAATAAGCCAGCCAGCACAATTACTTCATTAGATATTGTGCAAACTAAAAGACTCAACAGAAACAGAAGATAAAATTAATACAATCTACAAAATAAACTGTAGGAACTGTAATAAACATTACATTGGTCAAATTGGGCTTATTATTCGAATCCGAATTCAAGAACACAAACTGACCTTAAAAAGACATGACATATTATCTTTCATATCAAGGCATGTGCATGATTATGGGACCCCAATTTAATTGGAATAATGTAGAAATTTTAAATAAAGAAAGCACCAAAAATGCAATCAGGGAATTCACAGAGACCTGGTACTCAAGTGAATTAGCAATTAACAAACACATTAGTATAGACCGAATTCACCAGCTAATAAAAAGCAAATCACATTACAAGAAATTTCGAATTCCAAGTCAATAAAAATGGTCAATGGAGAAGTAAATTAACAACGAGTCACGACAGTGATCGCCAGGAGATATAATTACATCATTCATGGAGAATTTAAATGAGTTGATTTTATGCTAAAACGTGTGCTGAAGATGTTGTCTAGAAGGACAATGTGAGCTTAGCAATTGAATCAATCAACTCAGAGAACACAACTAATTCAATATCGTTCCCCTTAGCTAGAATTTTCTCCATCACTCTGAAGTTTTTTTCACCTATGTTGAAAGATGTAAGTATTCTGAACAATGCTATATACATTCAATGTCTTCTTCTTCAGCATTTAAGAAGTAGTCATTAGGAAATATTTAATAACACATTATTTATCTTTTTTCCTTGGTGAAGATCTAAATTATTTATGTGACTATTTCTCATTCACCTCAGCCTTTTACTACTTCACTAAGCCCAGAAAAAGAGGGAAAAATGAAAGTAAGACTGGAGGTTCTTCCCCGGAAAATCAATCTAGTTACTATAGAAACTTCAAAGCACAGGAGAAACACAAAAATAAATGTATTATTAACTGAAACCTGATAGACAAAATGATGAGGTCTGGTGAAAGCATTCCGGAAATCAGTCGGCTAATGCATCCTTTTTCGATAAAAGCGGAAATAAGCATGGGAACACGGAATGTTCTCACGACCGGTCACAAACGCACTGCGGAAGTGGCTATCATGATGTCGCCATCAGTGTCCAAAGTTCGTATGTAGGGAGGACCAAAATCCTTCAGGTTAATGACAACAGGATTCAACTCAAAAGGAGGGAAAGTTGCGATTATCTTAGGCTGCAAACAACGCAAATGAAGAGAAGTAGGAAGACTTCTACAGAGAACTAGCAGAAAGTAATAGATAAGACCACGACTAAATGACATCAAAATTCCAGTAGGTGACATCATGGGTTGACAGGCTCACGGTGGGACGAAAGAGAACGGCAAACTCTTCGTTCAGTCCTCAGCCTGCACTCATTTGATGACTGGAGGTAGCGTATACAAGCACGAAGATTCATACAAAGTGGTGCTATTAAATAAAATCTGTATAGCCATTATGGTAGGGAAGAGGTAGCAAAACGAGGAATTGTTGTCTGTAGATATGTAGAAGCTAATAGATAAGAGAGGCATGATGAACCAGGAGATGAACCACTTCCAAAATGGACAACTAAGGGATAACCTCTGTATATCCTACAACGCACTGAACGAGGGAATGTAGAAGAGTTCAATAAAAGTAAAATACATCATTATGACATATTAGCATTCAAAGTAGAAAAATTCTTCCATGAATACTACTAAAAGGCACATAAGCGAAAGTGTATACAACTTCTCCAACGAAAGATGAGGAGTTCATCGCTATAAAGTTACCGAAAGCCCAGCAGAAACAGACGAAGTTACTCTTGTAGCACTGAAAACGGATCTAGAGACTTCAGCGGGTATGATTACACTACCGTTGCAGATGGCTTGGAGGGTATCCACCGACTGGAAGAAGAGCTACCTTGTTAGATTTCTAAAGAGCCGCATTTTAAGCTTTCACAATAACTCGCTCGACAATATGCTTCTGTCCACTCCAAACTAAATATTAGGACAAATCATTGTGGGGGATTAAAATCTGCTCTGGACGCAGAACTCCTTCAGGAACATGCTGGGATTCAAAAAGAGCAAATAGTGTGCTGAACGAATGGCAGTGCTAGAAGCAGTCATTGAACACAATTTAGAATGACGATCAACTTTCAACTCAAATTCATTGACTTCAAAAAAGCCTTGTGTACCATCGAACGTGGGTTATTCTGGCAAACGCTTATAAACCACATCGTGAAGCAATGCAAGCACTTGTAAACCTCATGCAGTAATACCACATGACAAGTAATACACAATGAGAAACTAAGCGAGGCCTTTGAATTGTCAAATGGAATAAAACAAAGCTACCTGTTATCACCGTTGACATTCCTGATTGTGGTGAACTAGATCAATGCAAGAGACCGTGGGGAGTGAGAAGACAGGAATACTTTTTGCCAACGAAAGAAAGTCTGAAATTCTGTGGATGATTCATGTTCAAAGTCAGAAAACATAAAGGACCAACAAGCTAAGACCAAGATGCTGGCCGAAGAGGCAAACTGGGAGGACAGGACTTCAAGTGAACATAGAAAAGACGGAGGTGAAAGTACCTAACCGAAAACAAGTACTGATTGTCACCAATGAGAGAAATCCTTGTGCAGCATATTTTCACCTACAGAGAGCAAAGAAGCAGGACCAAATAAGGAAGACCTACCTTCTGTCAACTATCCAGATCGCAGAGGTCCTTGGCCTATCTCTTGTTTTTGGGAGACTAAGCCATATACGCAGAATGCTATACATTCTAACCGATATAGAACAACAGAAAACGGCTGGGCAACACGGCTGTTCATTCTTTGACCGATAACGAAACAGAATTCGCAATATTCAACCAGTGCTAAAGTCTTTGAATAAACGTTAATTTGATGTAAAACAATACTTCTAATCGTGTTTTTCCATTCTTTTGCCAACCAGTACACGATTAAGCAGTGACAGGCTTTCTGTCTCCCCTCACTGTGGAGGCCATTTCGAACTAACAAACATTTAGTGTTCAGCAGTGACACCTTCCTTGCTCCTTAATCAGTGTGGGAATCTACTACACTCACCGTAAGGAAAAATAACCGGATTTTCAACACTTGTATCAAGTCGCTCCTTCTATGTGATTCAAAGAATTGACATGTATGACATCAAAATCATTTCCGAACAGACTGTGAACTTTCACCAGAAGATGTTTTTCGTTCAATGATGAAGATAAGGTGGTAACTTGGGGAGAAAAAGCAAAAGAGGTATATGGTGACCAAACGGCTAACAGGCTAGTGCCAAAAATATTCAGAAGAAAGTGGAGGTGAATTAGATATACTCAGACACAAATGTTGAGTGACATCACGTACAAGGGTCCAGAGTTGAACCCGGATGGGAAAGACAACGAGTTGATCCTTAAGTTTTAACTCGAAGGAGGTCGTTTGTAGAGGAAATGAAAAATTCTGGGCAATCGTAAAGCCAGTTAAAAATGATAACAGAGAACACAATAAAATAAAGATGTGTTGTTGAAGCCCTATTTTCCACTAGCAACCCTAGGGTATAATAATAATAGTTTACATTAATTTAATGATAAATTTTGAAAGAGAGACATGATAGCCTGGAGAAACAAGTAGCATTAAATTTCCGTACTTAATTATGAGCTTTTTTACATAAAGGAAACTGTATATATCACTGAACAAAATGAGTCAATGCAAACTAATCAAGTTAATTTGCACATTTCATTATCATGATTAAGGTAATCCGAAAGTAAAGTTTATTTTTTTAATCTTGAGCATCTGTAAAATTAAGAATCGCAAAGTGAACTGAATACGGTAGATGTGGGATATTATTGCGGAATGCAATCAGCGTATCATGTGTTGGTATGGAATAATACAATTTAGTTGATTAATGGACTCATTTGAATGAGAATAACAGTTAGCTTTTAGTCTACTAAATACATCACCGTTAAATTTAGGAAACTGTACCAACTGCTGTACGCAATATAGTACGCAATATAAACCATTACAGTCATACCAGGTGGTTGGGGGAAATTGATAGGAAGCATTGGACCTAGGTTTCGTGCTAGATGACTCTCAAGGGTCAATAAGGTATATCTGCTACCTTAAAGGAACCAGTGTCCCTTCTAAAATCCAAACTTTGATCACTCAGGGCTGCAGTCAGAGACGTTACCATTGAGCTATTCTGGCTCGCAATCAAATTCCTGTAAGACTGTAATGGGTACTTTAACTGGATACTAGTTAGCAACTAGTGTAATGTAATGTCTCTGACTGCAGCACTAAGTGGTCCAAGTTTGAATCTCAGAAGGAACATGAGTTCCTTCAAGGTTGCAGATATGCCTTGTTGACTGTCGAATGCCAACTAGTACGAAAACTAGTTCCAAGGCTTCCTGCTGATTGCCTCCAGACATCTAACATCAACAATTAAAAGTGCACAGAGATGGCAAGCCACCTAGAATGCTGACCACACTACAAACTTGATTGACAGAATTCAGTCTGCACCAAATAAAGGACTAGACACATCACACTAGTTACGAAATAATTTCCAATCAAAGAAGGCATTATATTATTGTACCATTTGGTTTTTATTGTAACACAGGATTTCATTGACACAGCCATTTCGTTTTGTCTTTTTCATTTTCAGTATTCTGTCCAAATATGATACTTATCTGTCATACAGAAGACAGTTTCTATGACATGCCATCGTCTTATTCACTTCCTACAATACAATGACATTATGGTTAATAACATTAAAGTACTTGAATAATAAATTGAGATTGCACCATCACAGCACATATTACAAGAGAAGAATTCATAAATTGTGTTGAAATGCAAAATAGGGTCTACGTCATAATATGAAGGAATCCTTCAAAATTATTTTCATCATACAAGGTAGAAGGTGCTTTCAGTAATCAGTAGCTTTCATTGGTCGGTTATTTTAAAAGAAGCAAACTTAAATTCATATTCTAGGATGAATTTAGCCTGCCTAGAGTGATACTTTAATATACTTGAGTTACTCAAGAATAAAGTCCAATTTCCACTATGATTATCGAAGTGGTAGTCTCTTTTGAAATTATTAGCAAAGTAAATTCAACCCTGAGACTATGATGAAGGTTTTCTGATTCTGAAAATAATGCAAAATAAGATACCGAATCTGAGAATAAAAAGCTGACATGAAATTTATACTTCACAGTAACATTCTTTATTCCCTACTTAGTGTTTACACGAGTCATTCTATCACTTTCAACAAAGTATTCGTTGAACAAGATAGATTAGAAGACTGACTTAACACTAATTTAGATCCTTTATTCCTATAATACCTAGTTTTCTTCTTTACATATTGGGTTGAACGATAGCATTGCCGTATATAAAAGTAATACTGTCAATGTGTACTGGTAGTAAACTTATATAATTAAACTTTATACCAATCTTTGATTTGGTTTGAACGAATAAAAATCTCCATAAGTGAATATAAACAACACCACTTGAAGTATAGTTTTCATTTTGCATCTCTTTTGATCTATCAGTATTTCTGACAATCATGAAAAATACACCTGTAAATAAAACTTTTTCTACACAACATAAAAGTTTCTTTTTCCTCTTCATGTTATTCATAGTCTTAATGACCCATAAGAATGTGTTTGTTTTTTAATGAATGCAATAGAAGTCATTAATGGCAGATGTTCAAATATAACAAATAAAAAATAAATAACAAGGGAAAAAATACTTTCAAATATGATCCCTAATCAAAAGAATCAATAGAGAATTCTTATATACATATACATAAGTACAAACATAAATTATGATTTTATTACACCACTAAATTCTCCCGTGTTTTAACACGTCTCTTTGATCCATCGGTACTAGTTCAAAACGCAGGATTATGTTGTGTTTTGTGCATCATGTTTGATTTATAATCACAGATTACTGATTGAAAGAAACATTGCGTGAACTGTAGTTATCAAGTTAAAGACTTTTCAGTCAGCTGTTTGTTATACACTTGTTTAAAGAGGCCTTTCAACAACAAACCAACACATTGAACATTGAATCAATGAACCACTGAGTGGTTAAATAGGCAGATTATGTAAGTGATAAATACGCAATACATCCTTGTAGTAGGAGTAACAGTAAACAAAAACGTCTTGATACTGTCAAATTTTAAAAGCTAATACATAGAATACTTTAATAGAATGTAAATAATTAATTAATTTTTGTAGATAAACATTTTGAAGATGTAGTGCATTTTCTATAATATATGTGTAAAACTTGGGCACTGTGGTAGTAAGTAATTCTATATTAGTTTGCTTATTAGATGTATCACACAGTGAAACAGTATTATTTACTGGATGACGTTTCAAACAAAATTTATTGTTCATAATCATATCAATTGTAACCACACGACTTTGAAACTTGAGTTTCATAGTTTTCTTTGTCTTCTCCTATTTGTCGTAAGGGTGATATAATTTTCCAGATATCTGGGACAGGTGTTCAATCATTCCTACTACATGTATTTGCAGTTGATTCGATAATCAAACCTTCTGTTATCAATCTCTCCCTCCACCCTGTTATATTAGATTAGATTTTAAAATTCTCATCTTATCCCACGGTGTTGTATGGTTGTGTGTAATTGCATGTAGTGAGTGGTATGGCTGAACTATTCTCTAGATTTCTTATCTTATTTGGATCAACCAATCTAGATTTTGCTAGGTTTTTATGTTCGGCTAGTCTGACTGCCCCTGTTCTACTAGTTTGACTTATGTATTCGACCTGACAATCAATCCAGAAGGGCGTTAATAATAATAATTTTAATAATTTTTCCTTCACGTTCCCAGTGGAACATAGGGCTCCAAGCTAGTGGCTTGAAGTTTCTGTAGCAGTGTTCAATTTTTACAGAATGGGGTCGCTAGCCTCATGCCCGACCTTTCCTCTTTACCAGCATTATTTCTGGCTCAGTGAGGTAAAGGAGTGCGCCGGCCGGGGATCGAACCCCGGACCATGTGCATGGTCGGCGAGCGTGCTAACCGCTATACCACCGACGCTCCAGAAGGGCGTTAGATAAACTAAATTGTTTTGTTTTAAAGGCTCCACAGGATCCTTTAACCGACAAAGCTTGTTTCTAATTGAGTTTGTGGGTGGCTTGAATGCCAGCCACTTTTATTCCTGCCTTGTTAATAATTCTGCGTAAGGTCTCCGAGGTTGTGCATTTTCTATAGCTTAGATAAATTGTTATTATTATACCCGTTGTAGAAGTAAATCTTCTGTAATGTTAAGCACCTTGAAATCAAATACTGATGACAGACTCATTAACTTAATTCTGTTTGATGTATTATAAAACTATAGAACGAAAATCTTACTAACGATCTGTTTGCTTTGAATGGAGAGTAATATTTTACCAAACAACTGAAAAGAAACGTACTGAAGTTTAAGTTGACTGTCATGAAGCATCAAGCTGCTGTTTTTGAGGATTTCTTTCAGACTCCGAAAAACATAAACAAAAACATACCTAAGCTATGAGGAGTAAATAAATTAGGTCAATTTTTTCTTAGCATTTCTTATCAGTATCTGGGACACATTATTTAAAGTTATAAACGTAAAAATATAAAGCTATATGAACTATGACTTGCACACTTTTAAGTATTGTTAAGAAAAAGACAAAGGAAAGGCATTACTATCTGGAATCACAGTAAGTTGATATTTCTTTTCAGCAAACCTAACGTCTCAACGAACACTTAAAAAGCTTCAAACCTCATTAAAAATGAATTGGATATGTACACAATTTATGTAGTTATAGAAGGATTGAGCGAAGAAATATTTACTTTTCAATTAGACCCTCATCTCACTCTGGCTCTACTCTAATATGTATAGCATATTTAACACAATACCCAACAACCCACCAATCAAGTGGCACTGATATGTTTGTTAACAATAATTAGTCAGTATCAAAATGCCAATAGGGTGATAATTAAGGAAGAAAATTTATGCACACAATTAAAGCGTAGACATGGTTGCAACACATGGATTCCATAATGCATAATTTTGGAAAAATGAAGAGTAATTAAGGAATAAGCGTGTGCACAGGCTACGTGATTACGTAACTGGACAGTTAAAGAAAATAAAACAATTTGGACATTGATAACTTGTAACTGAGGCTGAAGTGGTTATAAGAATAAAATAATTTTACAAAGATAACATGTAATTAAAGACGAAGTAATCAGAAAAATTTGTAAAATAATTTGGACAATTATAATATTTTTTAATAATTGCCATTGTAGCATTAAGAACACAATATTCAGCGAAGAAACTCTTTTCAACGAATTTATTATCAACCTGTACAGTCGTATATATATAAATATATATACACAGTTTTTTAAGAAATTATATCCGGTGATAGAATTGAGTCAAAGGTGTGAATACATGAAATAATAATAGTATGAAATGCAATGAAAATATTTGTGACAATAATCATAGTTTAATGTCAAGTGGCAAAATAAATGATATCATATGTAGACTAATACATAAGGTGTATAGATTTTGGAAAGGGGGTACATAATTATAAGATTAGTAAACGAATATAAAATGTTACATAACATGGCGTGAAATTTGATAAGATAGAATTCAGTATTGTAAAACTAAAAAATATAAATTATATAAATGTAGAATAGGTAAATTATAATATTTATAATTTCTAAGGGTTTAAGGGGAAGAAGGTTTACACATTCACGATACGATGGCCAAGGTAGGGAAAGTGGCTGCACAAATTTCTTCTGAACACACAGGCTTGGCTTCTTCATGTGGATTCCTATTGCTTCAGCTGTATGTAGAAGACGAACTGGTAAAGCAAAATTAAGATTAGTAGGAATGCGACAAATAATTTTAAATGCTGTATTAACATCTACCCTATACTCGCTATCTACAAGGTGTGTTAAAAGAGAGCTTGCTTAACCATGCTAGATGGTGTTCGGAAGTACGATGATAAACCTGACTAATTGTACGCCCGATGTAGCTGGCTCCGCAACTGCAGTCAGAGCCAGAGATGAGGATCTAAGTGAAAAGTAAATATTTCTTCGCTCAATCCTTCTGCTTTCTAAGTGTCTAAATAGGGATTTTTTTCTATATTATGTAATTATGCAGACTTTTCTGAAATTTGTGAAGCCAACCATGGACCTACTGCCCAACAAATATGCTGAAGGAAATGCACATTGATCGGACACATGCTGAGAAGACAGATGAGTGACATCACAGGCCAGGCCTTCAATGGGAACCCGAGAGGGAAGCAACTAGTTGGTTGTGAGTCTAAAGATGACATGGACGAGGTCGTTTGGGGAAGAGATGAAAGAAACTGGGCAATCTTGGTGTCAGATAAAGAAGACTTCAGGAAGCAGGACAAAATGGAGGTGTGCTGGAGAATTCCCATGTTCCACTCGGAACCCATAGGAATAATAATATATTGCTTTTTTGAAATAAACGCAATTATTAGAATGCATTTTTAAGACCAACCAAATAATCAGAAATACCAATCCATCATACTGGTAAAACATTCTGTATATTTAACTGATTTTTATCAGATCAATAATAATGTTTTATTCTGAAAATTATATCTACATATACTGCATAATTATGACTGCAATTTCTTGCAAAACATTTACTCTCTGTAAAGAATATTTAAGTAGAATGTTCTTTCATAACCTGTTGCATAATGCAAAATCGTCCTGATTGAAGCAAGACTCAATTTTATACGACGTTTTTCCTTCATTTTCTTCTAGACATGGAGTTCACGTTGTGATTTAAAGACATAACTGAAAGATTAAAACAACAAGAACCAGAGAAAAGTGGATGCTGCATTATTTTTTTTCCTTCACGTTCTCGGTGGAACCTGGGGTTTCAAGCTAGTGGATTGAAGTTTCTGTAGCAGTGTTTATTTTACAGGATGGGGTTGCTAGCCTCATGGCCAACCTTTCCTCTTAACCAGCATTATTTCTGGCTTAGCAAGGTAAAGGAGTGAGTCGGCCGGGGATCGAACCCCGGACCATGTGGTTGGCGAGCGTCCTAACCACTATGCCACCGACGCCGAGATGCTGCATTATGCTGGATGAAAATTAAGGTAACCAAGTAGTATCAGCAGGCTGCCATTATCTTGTACAAAACTTCATGAAAATAAAATGCAAAAAAAGGAATCATGTTTCTCAAAGTAAATAGAAATGGGAAGATAAACAGAAAACACTAATGAAAAATGACAGTTCGAAATAACGGCTCGAATTACCTGAATCAGACATCAGACGCAATGTTTACTGAAACTTACGGCAGTTTTAAACAGAATGATGTAAGCTAAATATCTATGATTACTCATTCAGAACTTTGAAACGAAAATGTTTTTTTCGGCATGTTTTAACGACAGCGAGCCTACACTTTAATATTTACTTCCTCATATGCAACAGGTATTCATAACCGTTCTGAGGGAGAATCACTTAATCTCTTATGATGATATTTACTTGATGATGCAAATGTGTTTGCCAGTTTGCTAAAGATAGTTGCTATATACAGTGAACTTAAAAGTCTCTGATATAACTGCCTGTGTTTTATCGATATGGAAATATTTGTAAATGATTTTCACGTCGGATATGAATATAAACTTCATAAAAGTGAGTCGTTTTTCTTGCACTGACAAGTTAACACTATTTTTCAAAAGTTAGTTCATTGAAAATATTTATACTCTATTAGAAAGTATAATTTTCATGCATCAGTAGATGACTAGAACAAACAACTGGCTAGTTATTCAGTTTTTATCCAAAAGTATGTCAGAAGTGTAGGATTAAGGGCAGAGAATATTATACGATGCATCTCGTATGTATTTATTTTTTTCCTCTTGGACGAGTACTTTGCTATTAATCTCAAGCATCTAAATAATTCATTTCGTTAAAAATTAATGAAAGCTGATGCATATAGTTATTTAGAAATTTAGTTTTCGCCTACACAAGTCAGTGATAGTATACTAGTTTCGTTAATAAGCTGTAGAGATTCAGACGTTTTACAAAAAATATATATTACCTTCAGATTTAATATGAAGATGAATACAATAAGTATGTAGAATTAGGGATATTCTAGTCTACACCAAATAATCTCATTTATCTACAAATTTAATCTCGATCAGGAAATTTATTCTAGATTATGATTTTCAGATATTATCAAGTGAAGTGACGGTAATTCCAATGGATTTTACGCCAGGTAGATTAATTTTAAGTAACAGAAAGTGCGCTGTGTTTCCTCGATGACTGTTTCCACCACTCAAGAGTCAGCAAGAGTATAGCAGACAAAGTAAGTAGTCTTTTTCACAAAGATGATTCTGGAAATGAATAACTTTTCGACAAAACTGTAGTATATTACTTCTAATATAATAAACGTAGTTATTTTTTATAAATAAACAGTAATTTGTTTTTCGAGTGTGATCACAGATTGATATCAGTTAGAGAACCATTTGAAACCGGAGAGTACTGGACAGCTGTTTCATCCTAGTTTGGGAATCATTGGCGGTATGCACCAAATGGTGCTGATATCCATCTGTGGTCAAACTCATAAAAACAAATCTAATCCTTACAAATCAACCCTTGAAAAATAATCTGATTCTCGCTGCTGAATCGCTACAGGAAGGAGTTTTTTGGAGTTCTCGTGATAAGTCGTGACTTGTGAGGTTCTTCTAATCACGAGTGAGAATGGAGTTCTTGTCGATAACAGTGGGTGTTGGTCGTGCTAAAATCACGAATTGGTAAAAGTTTGAATCGATGGGCTGGTCACTGAATCAGGTCTTAGTGGTTGAATGGTATACGAGATTGCTTTGTAACCGGAAGGTCCTGGTTTCGAACCCCAGTGAGTGCGTACTGCCGATGATCCCCAAAGTAGGACGGAACAGCTGTCCAGTACTCCCTGACGGTTTTCAGTGGTTCTCTAACTGATATCAATCCGTGATCAAACTCGTAAAAGCAAAACTAATGCTTACAAACCAGCTATTGAAAATTAGCAGTAATTACCTTGGATTACATAAATTATTTACTTATTAATAAAATTTCTTGACTTTCAGCCTAATTGTTTTAACTGATGAAACCGCGTTTGATTCCTTTTTTCTAAATGACAATAATCTTGTTTAAATGGATTCTAAATCACTGTTGGGCTCTAGGGAATACAGTAAAATTGTTCACATGTACAGTTAATCAAACAAGAGATTTTTATTCATACGATTTCGTTGCCCTTCGATTTCATAGTTTTAACAAATTTGAGCAAACTAATGTTCGCTTAATACTGTGAATAAAAATAGTTGTATAAACACCAATTATTGCCCCTGGTATATTTCTCCAAAGTGTTTATGGGTAATGAACTTTTGTTTCTCAAGAAAATCTGTACAAATTGACTACAATACATAGTGAATATCTCATGATACTAATTAAATATTTGTAAGTCAATGTATTTTGTTCTATCCAGTCAAAAGTAAGTCTGACAAGTTGTAATTGATTAAATCAGTAGATAACACATTCATCTATACAAAAGTAACATGTTGTTATTCTGTTCAACTGGTACACATTTTCAGATTGAGTACTGTTCACTTATTTGTTGGAACTACTACTTTTGAAATTTCCCGCTGATTGCTCATACTAAACTGAAATGCTCAACTTCTGGTTATGTGTTGACCCCTATTACAAACACTTTAATTATGCCTTAAGATTAATATCAACACTACCGAATAAGATCCTCGTGCTTACCACCATCAACTAAATAACACAATTGAATTGAATTTGAGATTTCCCCGTCGATTGATTGGACCGAAGTGCTCGGTCTCAGGTTGATATGTCGGCTTCTTGTGCAGATGCCTCGACAATGTCTGGGCATTTAATTAGAATTTAATTGGTGGATGGTGACTAGCATCTGCAAAAGAAGCTGACATGCCAACCTGAGACTGAGCACTTAGGTCCAATCAATTGACAGGGAAATCTCAAATTCAATTAAATTAATATGATCCGTTGCACAGGAGGTGGCTCTCATGGCCCAAGTGGTCTAGTGGATAACGCTTTGGCGTTTGAAACTATGAGCACTGGATTTGAGCCTCGGTAGGAACATCATCACTCACTGGGAAATGCAGTTACAGCCAGATGACGAGTCCCAAATAGAATGAAATGCGCATCTTGGATTCCACTGCTAGTTACCATCCACTAATTGAATTCCAAGTAACATAATTTTCAGCTATCAACTACTCTGAAAACGAACACAACAATCCTCTCAACTGGGCTTTTAGCTAGTCAGACTTTTAGATTACGGAAACATAATGAGGGCAAACCATTTTTTCACGCACACTGACTAAACAAAAACAATGAAGCGTCTTATTACATAAAAATAAATATAGGTGGAGAATAGTTTTTTGAGTTTCAACTGAATAAGGGTTGAAAAAGTGAGAAAATATGGGTCAAATAATACGGATTCTGTCATTTTTATATTTCATCTAACAATACTAAAATTCGATTCATTGCTAATGACCTTAATCAACGTTGTATAGTAATTGATTCATTTAAGACATCTGAATTGTTTAGCTAGTCAAGTGAGCACTGCTGGTTTGATATAACTAGTACAGGTCTTCTCCTACTTGTGAAGAGTATTCATTTAGCAGCTTTTGATTTTGCAGTTGTTGAAGCTTTATACTCTAATCACCCTTTATGAATTTGAATAAAGCAAAATCAACAGCTGCTATCAATTCATTTCTTCCGTTTCTTATCAGTCACAAATAACCTATAAAATTTTAAACTACAGATGCTACACTATAGGCGGAATATTCTGTAGCTTAGAAAGATGAAACTTCACTTCTCACTGAGTACATTCTTCTTTACAACCGTCTAACTATTAATCGATACGTTTTCAACAGTTAGATGGTTTGCAAAGTAAACAGTCATAAACGTCATAAAATTCAGTACTTCCGATTGGTGTTTTAATAGGGATTTATTCATTTTGATCATAAAATTCGTGTGTATAGACAGATTTGTTAACATCTGTAACTTGAAACGAAAGTGTAATAGTGAACTGCACTTTCCAACAAGTGTGTAAATGAATGTAGGTGTAGGTAAATAGACACAATCTTAGAAAACGAAGGGTTGCTTTGGACAGACAGTGAGTAGTTCAGATGAACTTTTTTGTAAAAATGAGGGATGAAGGAATAAATGCATACAAGGTAAAACACCACAGCTCAAGGTTATTATTATTGCTCCCTTAGGTTCCTAGTGGAACATAGGGCTTCAACTCCACCTCTCCACTTGCTTCTGTCTTCCTTCTCCTGTACTTTTCACCTGCATCCATGTTAGTCCATACTGTTTCAACTCCTCTTCACACTATCTCCTCCATGTCACCCTTGGACGTCTCACTCGCCGCTTTCCTTTCGGGTTCCACTCGAGGGCTTGACGCGCGATGTCACCCAGCGATTTCCTCATCGAGTGTCATCATATGTTCACAAGTTTATAGAATGCAGAGCAACCTAAGGTATTAGTAGTAACTAAACTTATCACCTTCATATAAATAATTTTTGCTGTTTGAATGTTCAACACGTTAACATTTATAATCAATTCTTCTAATATATCTTCTTTAAGTGAGACTGAACCCCTATAAATCATCAGTTAGCCTTAATCATTTGAGAAAGATGATCAAAGTTCACTGCTACTAAACACACCTTAAAGTACACTAAATTCCCCACCCCTTGTTGTTTGAGATGGCATTCAACTTCGATTTCTGCAATCCAAGAAATACAGTTTATTTTGTCAAAGTGATTGTGCTTAGTACTTTTTCAGGCATTAATTGACAATCAAACCAATGAAATATTGATGGAATATTGAATGTCACTGCACAAATACAGTAAGGTTTTGGCAAGTTCACAACTATTTTACTAAAAGTAGAATTATAGTGGAGATGAACTTATGAATTAAAACTGATCAATACTACAACTTAAGGCGTATACAACGAATACTAAGTATTTAATTAAGGCAACGTCTAATTTTAATCTATCAAGGAGACTGACTCTTTTGACCAATTTAGTATTTCAATTATTTAATTTCTGAAAGTATGTCTTCAGTTAATTCAGTAATTTTACCAGATGTTAAATATTTTCATCTGTATAGACAAGATTATTAAAATCTGAAATTTACAAACAAGCCACACAAATGTACATATAGAGCATCCATATTTAAAATATGTTCCACGAAATTATACAAGAAATACCTTAATCCACAAAGTTTTTTTGTAGAGCAGTCATGGTCCTGTGTTTATCAAATTGCCAACAAAATATCCCCATGTTTGCTGTTCTGTGATTTCGGGAAAGGAAATATCTAAGCGGTGGGTAACAGTGAAATTAGAATTGTGAATTATGAAAAAGCGTAGTTTCTGTTGAAACTCATATATGACGTCAAAGAATACTGTATTCCGTGGGCTTGGCGATTCATCAGTTGGTTCTAACTGGACATACTTTGTGTTCTAGTCAGGAAGGAGAGGAGTGAAAATCTGTGATTCTTCTTTTCTCTTTAATTTAGACAATCATTCATTTTTATTTCTTTAAATGCAGTGTTTGATTACGTCATTTTACGATTAATAGTTATAGATAAGCATTCTAACAGAACAAAAGCAAGATAAAGCATGACGCAATCACAAGAATTATTATTTCTCTAACAATGGTTAATGTATTTTTAGATAATACGCCATTAAAATCATCATACTTCATAAACTCAGTATTTTTAATTATAAACCGTTTATCATTTGCTTACTTGTTTGCAGGGTAAAATAAATAACAATCTTAACTTGAGTCATGTCACAATTACTTCAAAAAAAATTTGTGGACATCCAACTATTTTTTAATCAGAATTTGGGAAGACAAAATACCTGCCTTCAAGTATTAGTTTGCAGGTACCTGATTGATTTCAAGTTAGGTTACGAGTTGACACGAGAAAGAGGATCATTCAAAACCAGAGAGTACTGGTCAGCTGTCTCATCCCAGTTTGAAACTCTTCAGAAGACTGTACCCATGACCCCACCGCAGGGGAAAACCTCCGTTGACTATTCAAACGCTGAAACTGAATCCATTGGATCATAACTTTCAACTTCTCTCAGTCTTTTACATAAAGCACAATTTTCAGCTAGTTTCACCTGCAAGTATTTGTCCTCACACTAGACAGGCTTTCCTCCTAATATGAGGGTTTTTGGTTCCATCCCTGATGAGGTAACAGATGAACGATCCCGATAAGTTTCAAACTGAGATGAAATAACTGTTCAGCACTTTCTGACTTTCAGTGATCCTCCAAATGATGTCAATTCCTGATAGGAATTGAAAATGTCTTTCATTGTCTAATCGACTTTTTTACACACTTTCTCTCAAAAAGATATTTAGTCAGATATAGCATTGCAGAAAAAGATGAATAAAAGTAATGGTTCTGACCGAAGAAAACTAGAGGTGTGATAAAGGGTAAGGACTGATTACCGAGACAATAATAATCAAAAACTACAAAGGTTTGTAAACAAGGCTGAGTCATATGTAAAACGGTTTTTGAAGATAAGGAGTGGTAGTTATTAAAATAGCATATTCTATAAGAACGTGAAATGTAAAGCAAATGCTGAGTGCGGAACAGAACGAAATGAATCTAGAAAACTAGATCTGTTTGGAGCACAGAGGATAAACGACTTCTCTATTTAATTTCTGTTTCTACATACATATAGCAAGAGTGTTTGTGGTCCAAATAATTTGAAAAAATATTGTCTTACCTAACCTATTTTTAGTTTATAAATGACTTCGAGTGATTAGTCAGACAAGATGTTAGGTTTAACAGCCAGCAATTATTTTATTGTCTCATCTTCATGTTCATTTTGGAACATAGGGCGTCAACAGCATATCCTCATTCTACTTTTTTACCTGACTACATGACTACCCATAAGCTTTCATATTCTCTACACATGATTTCCACTTCACTCTCGGATGCCTAACTCGCCGCTTTCTATCAAGGTTTTACTCGAAAATGTGACCTCTGATGTAACCCAGCAGTCTCCTTAGCGTATGTTGACAAAAAGCTCAGATATAACTCTTCTGATGGAACCATCATGACATCTTTGCATCAAGATTTGCAGGTATCCTCTAACTCATTTTGAAAAAAGAGATAATAGAACCTTTAAAATGTCTGTCTACTAGAAACCACTGATTCATAAAATAGCTATTTTTTAAGTGGACAAACGTCGGTAGAAAATAAACTCATCGTGTTTTGCCCATAACATCTGAACGGTCTGAAGTTCTGATTGATCGAGAAACCTCTTGCATCTTACAGAAGTGTTGACTGAAAACCGATACCCATAACGTTCGTGGAGAAAAATACGAAGCCAAAGAGACAAAGGTGGCACATGCACAAGTCCTCAAGAAAATGTTACACATGTACTTCAAAGGAAACTCTTTTGTCGACATCCTATAACGGAGAATATCTAATTCTCTAAAGAAGACTTTCTTCATAGTAACTACTAGAGAAGTCCTCTGTAGTAATCCTTTGTTTTTAAGTGACGCCTAAGACAAATTTTCTCACATGGAAACTTTAGTGTGTTCATATCAGTCCACCTGTTACTGTGGGACTATTCAAATATGTAAGACTATATATCATTTCCAGTTATAGATTCATTCTGATCCAGTGTAATTTTGAAGACTTATGCAACTTTTTGGTAACTCTAGAAGATATTTAATTCTCATTAATTTAGCCGGATCGTAAATACAAGACGTAAAGTGGCAAGTCTTCTTCTGAAGGAAAATCTAATATTAACTGGAGCAAAATGCAAAGGACAATAAGGAAACGGTAAACCTCACATTATTTTCACAGTTCCTAAACAGTATCTCCCCTCATTAATCATGCTTAGTTCATCGTTGTTTGTTTCTTGGAAGTTTATTATCAAAGTTTTAACTCATTCTCTGCATTTCTTCTTAATTAGTTTTCCCACTAACCCGAACTGTCAGTGCTTCTCCGAAGACATTGACCTAAATACTACTTATTTCCACTTATTAGTAACACATGTCCTATTACCAAAACATTAACCTTTAATGAACTATCTATCAACTTCGAGGGATATCAACTTAAGCTCAGTGAGTTTATGCTCCATAATTGGTAATTGTCAAACACTTTTGTGAAATACTTAGAAGCAAACGTATCAAATTACTCTGACTTTGTCTGTTGAATGTAAATAAGGCATAAATTGCACTAGAGCTCAACCAATAACTCAACAACTTTTGACTAGTGCTTTACTAAATAAGCAACTGTATATGCTTGCAAAAACGGTATCGGTTTCAACTGAAGTAGAAAATGCGGGGATTCAACTCTTGTTGAAATTCAAATATCGTTCCACTTCCATCATAAACCTTGAATATAAGAGCTATTCAATATTTAAAAACTGATTTTTGTAATACAATTTCCACTTCATTGAATTTTCTTTGTTCCTCAGAATTGTTTTAAACACGAAAATCTCTGTTTGTTTTTTCACGTAGGAATAAAACAGAGAGTTTTGAAAAAAATATTTTCCGTGATAAAGCATGATTCTCATGCTTCTTAAAAAACCATGGAAATATAATAATACTACTGTCGTTTCTGTTTTCCAAATTCATTCAAGCACTTCATTTACTCTCAGTATAGACAAGCAACGATTACCATGTCAACCTATTCAAAGTAAGTTAACCCGTTTTCATTAGACAAGCACTATAGCGTGAAATTTTCTCTTAGAATGTGTTAACAGAATTTAATATTTGTCTACTGTTACTATACTGTGACGATTTGTATAATATAAACACCGGAAAAGTCTACAAATATATCGACTTTCTTATAACTTCATTAAATACCTGTCTAAAGTCTCCAAAGTAAGTTTTAAAACACACTGAATGAAATCTTTACAGACCCATCTGGAATGCCAGTTTCAAAGGCAGCTGATCACCTCAGTTATCATTATTGTTATTCCGCATAATTGTAAGAGGAACAAAGGGCTTCGGGAGCCCACCTCCATTTAACTCTGTACTGTGTCGTCTTCTTTAACTCGCTATATGATTGTCCAGAAGCTTTTATTTCCTCCTCACATTACCTCTTCTACTTCACCCTCAGACAGTAGCCCTACTCGTTGCTTACAGTTCAGCTTCCAGAAGAGGACTTTGTGAGTCGTTTAATCGTCAGCATGTAGCAAAGGCATCTGTTAATAAAAAAATGCAGCATGGTGTTGGCAGTGCTTTTGGGTACGAACTCTTCAATCCTCTGAACCATGTGGAAGCGATAGTTTGATATTAGTGTTGTTTCTTATGTCAGGTCCAGCATATTTTCATACTGAATTTCGAGTAATGAATGTTTGTCTTGAATCTTCGATCCCGACTGACTTTGGCATTTTCATCTGTGCGGCCAGTAGTTAAGGCGATGCTGATTAGATAATTGAAAGTAGTGTCTCCATCGCCTCTGTCTTCCCACTGTTTAGCTGAAATCCTGTGTTCCCTGCTTCTCCTGCTAACTTGTTGATCTTCTCTCATAGATCTTCAAATTTGAGTGACATTAGACACAAATCGTCTGCGAAGTCCATGACTTCTAGAGTCTCTTTATCAGTCCATCGTATTCCTGTCTTCAAGCCCTTCAAGGTCGGTTGAGTGATGCAATCCACCACATTTGGAAATATCATCGCTGATAGTAGGCAATTTTGTCTGACTGCTGTTTCCACTTCCAACGCCTCCCTGAGCTTTCCATTACGATCTGATTGGCACGTAGCATCATCATACAGCTGCTGAATGAGATTGATAAAGGTTTGAGTTACTATGTAGTGTTGAAGCAGTTGTCAGAATAATTCGCAGTTAATTCTATCGAAGACCTTTCAAATGCCCATGAAACTGAGACAGAAATTTGACTAACATCTACTGCTCTGTTTAGTGATGATGCGTACCGTCTTAATGGGGTCTTCAAACGACTGGTCTTTCCTGAATTCAGGTTGCTCCGCAAAGAGTTTTGCGTAATAGGTATCTTCTAATCTCTTCAAGATGATGTGGCTTAATATTGTATTTGAGATGGACAGAAGCGCAATGACAAATCAGTTCTTCTGAAGTCTTCATTTACAAGATAGCCCTTCTTATCGTCAGTTTGTACTTTTTTTACCCCTTCAAACATTCTCCACTAGCGACATGAGCACATCCGTCAAGGTCTCTGTGTTCGCTTTCAGTAATTCTGGGAGAATTGTTTTTGGTGCTTCTGTTTTACCAGATGGCTTTCAGTAACTTTTGACTTATGATTTTGTTGGAGGATTTGTCTTTACTGACAATTCTGTGACTATTGGTGGTATTTATGAATAATTTTCACCGGACGATCGGTACAGGAGTTCTTTGAAATGAGCGATCTGGTTGCCATCATTGCATATCAGTTATTTCTCCCATCTACCGCGAATAATATTCTATTAAACATATTGTTGGAGGCTAAATTTCATTATACTTGTACAGGCATTTTTAACCTTCTCACTGCTGAGAATATTCATCAAAGTATGAATAATTCTGTGAAAATTTTTAAAATTTGAACCTACATCTAAAATGATATAATTTCTCTAAGGAATGGTCAAATCAGTGAACATATAAGCGATGTCAAAGAAGAAGGTTAAATATAATAGCGAAACGAATTTGCCAAATGTTCATTTTTCTTCTGTTAATATTTGCAAATTAAGTCATTGTTAAGTCCTACCAATGTTCTCTTCCTTGACTTGTATGTCTACCAATTATTTATGCGATACAAAAGTGACAGGTAAATCATGTGTATTAATCATGTGGTAACTCGAAGTACAATTAATCAAAATAGTATATTTGAAACCAAATTTATGCGTGTGGTCATTCAAAAATTTTAAACAGAATTTGCATTTTTCATGATAAATATTTTTATTTGAATACAACTATTACGTATACATATTGTTGAATTTTCGGAGAAAGAATGAAATCATGTGAGTTACCCTTACTTAACACCTTGTAAAGAAATTTAAACCATGATATCAGTGGGAATGTTTATCAGCAATGAATAATAATCCAGTTAGTTAGTCATCTTACTTTACATGTGTCTTCTTTTGCCTAACATGCATTTCAAAACCAGAGTTAGTAAACAAAGAAGATTCTTGAAGTAAATTGGCGAATGGTGACTGGCAGTGGATGGAATTCATGATGCGCATTTCGTCGTATTTGGGATTGGCCACCTGGATGTACCTCCATTCACCCAGTCAGTGATGATGTTTCCAGTGAAGCTGAAAGCCAGTGCCCGTTGTTGCAAACACCAAAGTGTTATCCACTAGACCACCTGGGCCAAGAGAGTCACCTCTTGTGGAGCAAGTGTCAGTTTTTATTTGTTTTTAATTCAATTTTGATTTTTTTTTGATTTCCTGGACTTAAATTTTTGGTCCTTGTTGACATGTCAGCTTGTAGTACGGATTCCTGGACCAAAGTGCTCCAGTGGATAGCGATTTTACATTTGAAACGATGGGGATTCGGACTGAACCTCAGTAGGACACCATCACTAACCGGGGAATGCAGGCATATCCAAATTATGAGGCTTAAATAGGATGAAGTGCACATTCTGGATTCCACTGCTAGACGTCATCCACTAAATTATTTCAATTTAATTCTCAGACATCGTTGAAGCGTCTACACTAGGACCCACCGTGTCAACAACGACTAAACATTTCTGTCAAGTTAATCAAGGGGAAAATCAGAATTAAATTATCAAGATTATTTGAGACAGCTTCTTCAGGTTCAACAGTTACATAACCATAGAAACTGAAAGGGAATATTTTTTGCCCATTAACCAGAGTTTCGAAAGGCATGTTGGACAAAAGAAGGAGAATGTGGAAAAGTATGAACTGCTGACCAGATCAAAAGATCCTTTACATGCAGAAATAATTATAGGTAATAACATAAATACTTTCAAGCCACTAACATTGCGATATTCCCTTTTATCTGCATTAATTTAAAATCATTATGAAGTACATTAATATTCTGTTTGAGTTTGCAGGGCATCAGAATAAGGATTTTGTTGACGTGTGTTTAAAAGTACTAAAATTTTCGACACCTAAGGTTTCTTAGAGTTCGAAGTAAACAAAGCCACAACATATGAAATTTAGAAAAATAAAATGTCCCAATCTCCTTGTAAATTACAGCTAGCAGTTTCAAGCAACCTGGTGTTTGCACTGTAAAGTAAAATTTGTTACACAACATAAAATATAGTCTATCAGAGGTCTTACTGATAAAGCTATTCGGCGCGTAATACAATCAGATATTTATTTGCATTGAATTAGTCAACAATTACATAAATCGCTCAAAGAAAAGTTAAATTTCGGTTAGCTTTGAAACTTTGAATTCATGGGATTTTCGGAAAAATACTTAATGTTGTATAGTTTAGCGAGGTTTATCTCACAACTTACAGATTCCACCACCAGTTTCATTATTATCTCTTTGTAGTAGGGCTGAATTGAATTCCACCTTTTTATTGTGAAAGTGGCTCCTTTCAGTTTAACTTCAACGTCGCAGTTGAGATATACACAGCTATTATGGTCTCTGAAATCCATGGATTTTAAGTTATTTTTTAGCTCAAAATCCAATTTCGGATTTATTGTAAGAAGTATTTTCACATTCTTCATGATTTGTGAGTCCTGATGTCATGGTCTCTTTTTGCCATGTTTTTCTCCACTGTTGTGTGTTTCTGTTAATATTTATTAATTTGTTATAAATCTTTTGGTGTACCATCTCAGGTGTAGAAATAGTGATCTTCTGAATGGTTCACAAACAGTATTCAAAATTGCATGCCTATCTCATCAATTTCGATCAAAAACAGGGTTTGTTTCGTCAAAAATCAACGTCATTTTGAATAATTTTCAAACCACACAATTTCTAGATTTTGTCAAAAAACGATAAAGCGTAACCACAATCCAGTTTAATGAATTACAGTACGTAATACACGTATGTATTCAAAATAAGCAATTTTTTAAGGATTTAGATTAACTTCCGCCAATATCCCAATTGGCTGTCGTAGCTGTACATTGGAAACTGACAGAAGTTAGAACTGATGCATCACTGAATTTTAACTCAATGTCTGGACTGTCTTTGTAATCTAAAGTTCTTAGGGTTCGATTCCTGGTAGGTTCATGTTTACGTACTACTGAAGAGCCCCAAACTACGACAGCATATATATATAATATGCATACCACTAGAGTGAACCAAACGAAAACGCCCAGTTTTTAACAAAATGGAACAATCAAATACCATAAGTGTAATGTGAATATCTGCAGTGTTACTAAAAAAATCAAACTTATAAGAGCAAGCTGTCCACTTATACCAACATAAGAAATCTCCTTACTGTATATTTTCCACCCTTTTGTTCTTTTGTTAGAAAACTGTTAGACAAATCGTATAGCAAGCATAAGTAACAGACATAATTAAATCTCATATCTCACTGTTTGTAGCTCATCCTTTATCATGGTTTTAAAACTACGGTGAGGAGGTAAATATACATCTTCATACTGTTAATGTTTTAATCCTGTTTTCATAATTTAGTAAATAATAGTAAGGTAAGGTGTAGGATCAGAAATATCAGAATGAACAAATAGACAAATACCGCTTCCAAGTTGTATCATGTTTCTTCGAATCACATATGCACGTAGCAATAAACGCAGAAAGTCCCACTTAAAAACTAAACTACACTGAAAATGTCATCAGTATATTTCACCAATGTCAGTGCGTGAACAAAGAAACTTAGCAAGTTAATCATTAAAAGTGACCTTAATTTTATGCATAGCTATTGAAAGAGTATTCACTATTCTACAAGTAATACCAAGTGTGAAATAGTAACATAGACAATCAGTATTTATCAAGACAGTGTTAGAGGAAAACAATTCCATGCGTGTCAGTTCCTTAGCAAAGTTTGATGAATTTTCCCTTGCTGATGTTTGCAAAGAAAAACAAACTTGGCATTAATATTCAGTTTATTAGTTAATTAATTATCCATATTCTACTCATGGATGGCTATTGGATGGACGTTGTGAATATGTTTTGAGGTCCACTGTGTCAAGGTGAAGTGGACCCTTTATTGAAGGCATTGGTGAGAGTAGCCCTAAACCATCCGTCTAAAAAGTTGGAATTCAGGGCTCACTGAATTCCGTCCCAGGTAGGTGAATGCTCAACGATCTCGGTCTCATACACTGAAGGTCCTGGGTCCGATCCCTAGTGGACACACGCTGTTGAATAGTCATGAATTAAGACGAAACAGCTGTCCAGTAGTTTTCTTCTTTCAGTGATCTCTTTAACTTCTGTTGGTTCGTGGTGGGATTAACTGAATTCACATGATCTGAATTCCTCACCTTCATACCAAGGCAAAACTCTGCGAAGAAGTTGATGCTTTAAGATCAGAGCTTCTTTGTTAAACTTTGGTTGCTATTTTAACCATCAACATAACCTTTCAACTTGGAATATGTTTATCCTCTTACCTCTTAAAGCTTTATCATTCTTTCATATCATTTCCTATGGCAAACACTTCTGCGATGAGACTGTTGCAAAAAAAGTGTTGCGTAAATACATTTTATACAATTCAGATCAATTAAATCTTCTTGTTGTCTTGTGGAAATTCATGTGAAGTGTGAATGTCGCACTGTGCCACCTTGGTCTTTAATCACACTTTATTATTATACTGAATTATCAACGAATTTACAGTATGATTTTTTATCTTAAAAATAATGTATATAACACTTAAGAAATTGGCTTGTATACTTTATAACTGTGACGATATAACCGTATTTCTTTCACTCATTGTGTAGATATGGGTCACATAAATGTAGCTGATTAATTATCGAAAGATTTAAAAGAACTGAACGTATATGACTAAACATTAAACTTCACCTTTGATCTGCGCGCCAAAATCTGTATCTCTTGTTGTTTTAATAAAATACTTTAGCCTCACTGCACAGCTTTGCGTTCTTCTTCGTGTACTACAGTGTGTCTTGTCTACTGGTTGTTCAGTGTACTCCTTTCTGTTTCACAGGTGAAGCTGCTCCTCCGGTTCCTGTCATCCTCATATTGTGCTTCTTTATATTTATTATTCAGGCCATAAACTTTGTCATTTATATGTAAAAAACTTATTTTGCATTAATTTTATCAGTAAAGAATATCAAACTATTTAAATTTGATGATGATATGTAAACCTCAGACTTACAAACCTTAAAAAAATAGACTTTATACAAATTTTCAGTTTAATGTGCATGTAGAATGAATTAGAGAAAAAGTAACAAAATATATTCAATTCATCCCCCAAAGTTTATTGTTCTTGTATTATGTTCTTAAAATCACAATGGTTAATGAAGAAGTATTTCTGGTCGATGCAGTCCTGAATGTATACTAGCTTAATAATAATAATTTGCTTCATTCCAAAACAGTACTAATGTCACGGTGTGGATTTTTCAGCATTTGGTACAATATTGCATCTAATTCTATCGATTAACATTAAAAACAATTTTAAAAATAACATTACAGGATTGTCAGTGACAGTTCTTGCATGGTATTTGTAGTGACAGTGAAGTCATATATAAACAAAAACAACTGTAAATGAGGTTAGTAGCTAAAATTTTTAGTTAAGTGAAGAAGTGTCACCACAGATTACAAATAGGAGATACAGGATTTCATCATGAACTGATATCGGTTAGAGAACAACTGGAAAACCTGGGCTTTGGGATCGGGTCCCAGTAGCTTAATGGCCTACGAGCTCATTGGCCTTGTGACCGAAAGTCCTGGGTTTGAACCCATGTGGTGGGTGCGTACTGCTGAAGAGACTCAGACTAGGGCTAAAAATGCGGTCCAATACTCCCAGGTTTTACAGTGGTTCTCTAACTGATGTCAGGCCATGATGAAATCCTGTAACCAATCAATCAAATCTCTACAAACCAATACTTGAAAATAGAAGATAATAAAAGGGTCAATTATTCAGGTAACAACATAATAATTCATAAGTTTCCCGATTTACATTGTCTCTGTCACATAGAACACGGGTCAAATATGGCATCGCCGGTTGTTATCCGTGGAAAAAAGAGCGAAGACTGGGGTTACGGCTATCAACCCCTCCCTCCTCGTCAACGAACCCCCATGTTCCACTCGAAACTCAACGAACGGAAAAAAAATTAAAGAATGAAAATTAAACGTTGAAACAAAGAAATATAGGTAACCTAAAATCCAGCGTTTTGGAAAAATAAACACCAAAACTTTTATTTTTATATCATTGTCAGTTTATGTTTGCTGACAAGCAGAACGTGCAAGAAGTGCTGAAAAGCAAATACACAAATTTGATATTCCTTTGTTAAGCATGAAAAAAAGAACAGGAGTTTACGTTTGTTTTATCACAGCAGTCCATAGTAAGAATAGAAACATTTTATTATTGATTTTGAAATGACGACAGGCTAAAATAATCTACTTAGTGCATGTTATCATTGCTGTACACCATTGGCGGATGAAGTTTTACAGTAGACTGTATTTTAAAATGGCTCGAGGAGAAAAAAGCAACATCTTTTACGCATTGCTTGATGAAAACGTATTATCCGCATTATAAATCTTATTCTACTATAGTAAATTTTGTGATTTATCTTCACCGTTTGACTGCATACCTAAATGAGGCTATCTGAAGAAATCTGAAAGGATATATTTACAGTCAGTATATGCAGAAGCACAACATTGATATGTTTACAAAGTGTATTATACTTGTGTGGTGTTGATGATAAAGATTGATATATGCCCTGTCATTTCTACCTAAACAATTATCTGTAGAATACTAAAGAGAAATCTTTTTTTTGTCTAACTTGCAAATGTTTATTTTAAATGTCAGAAGAGACATTTGTAAGTGATGAAAAAATAAATGTTGAAAAAAAATATTGAAAATAAGAATAATGTTTTAAATTCATTTTCAAACACATTTTACCGTTCATCCTATTATAAATCAATTTTAGCGACATTTATCGAAATAAATATATATTTAGCAAAACATGATAGTGTTCATTTACTTTTGTAGAAATAGAAAATTGTCAAAAAGCGACAGGGGTTATTAACAGAATGTTCATCTATATAATAGAGAGTAATCGCAGCACTGAAATGTATTCATTGAATGAATATTTATTGATTAAAATTAGTATACAGTATAGTATAAGTATTTGACAGACCGTATAAAAATTACAGAAATTTGAAAATTACGTCCAGACAGCAGCTGACCGATGGGGTCTACTGCTCAAGTGGGAAAACAAATACTTGCCGATGACATTAGCTGGCAGTCGCGCTAAAACTCGTTAAGCGACAGAAGTTAAAATTCATAGACTGGTCACTGGATTTCACCCCAGTTGCTGAATGGTCAGTGAGCTCAAGTCGTAACCTGAAGGTCCTGGGTACGATGTCCAGCGTAGTCATGGGTGTGTACTACTGAGGAATCCCAGCCCAGGACGAAACAGCTATCCAGTGTTTCCTGATTTTCAGTGGTCCTCTCATCAGTATTGGTCTGTGATCAAAATTCAAACAGTTTATGAACTATAACCACCATATTTAGTATTTTTGAATGATGGTAACGGGAAACAAAACACTCTGCATCTTAGGTAAGTTATTTTGATGAGTTGATGTACTCAGTTGATATTTCTCCAAGATTTTGCTTAAAATAATTTTCACCCGTTAGATGAATTTTTTACCAGACGTTAATTACTGTCACTATTTAATCACCTGTATTATTCGAAATTAGGGGTAGGTGACAATTACCAATTTACAGACATTTAGTAAATCCAAGTCATATTGGTTTAGCTGTGTTCCCTGAGCTGAACAGTTTAATTGTGAACCTTTCATTGTTTTTCTAGACACCATCTTCAGCACTGATTTCAATATGAACTAAACCGATATCATCCCCCTGAAATACAAATCTTCTCTATCATATCTAAATTCACGTAAGTTCAATGCAATAGCACAGCTTTTAACGATGTAGCCTTAAACCGGTTATTCAAGTATTGGTTTACATGGATTTTATTTGATTCGATACAGGATTTCATTGTGAGCTGACATCGGTTAGGGAACCATTGGAAAACCTGGGAGTACTGGACAGTTGTTTCGTCCTAGTTAGGGCTCTTCATCAGGCTGAAGACAGATACTACCCTATGAAATTTGTTGGTGGTTCCGCCACATCATGAGTTAACAGAAGCTGGAATTCATGGGCTGGCCACTGAACCGGGTCCCAGTAGCTTAATGGTCTACCAGCTCGTCTGCAACCGAAAGGTTCTCAGTTAGAACCCCAGTGGGTGCGTTATGATGAAGAACCCCTAATTAGGATGAAACAGCTGTCAAGTTCTCTCCGGTTTTCCACTTGTTCTCTAACCGATGTCAGCTCATGATGAAATTCTGCAATCAGTTAACCCAGTTAGTCTAATATATTGATAGTGATTTATCAGTGTACTAAAATATTAATTATCCATGAAATTCATGATAAGATTCAG
Organism: Trichobilharzia regenti; assembly: GCA_944472135.2. NCBI lineage: Eukaryota > Metazoa > Platyhelminthes > Trematoda > Strigeidida > Schistosomatidae > Trichobilharzia > Trichobilharzia regenti. The sequence continues at coordinate 97,940,203 of OX235262.1, read as the reverse complement.
GTTTGTATCACTTTCATTTATTGCAATTATGGGTATGTAAATGTTAGTTGAGCAGTCACTGTTCTTAAAAATAGTTCAGTTCAAAAGCCACAGATTTTGATCTGAAAAATGGTTGCAGTGTGATGATCGAAACATGAATGTATAAATGAATATTCAGTATTGTGTAGAAAAAATAATATATACTTATATGATAGCCGTAGATGAAATTTATTGATTACAGTTATCATTGACTATCCTTCATCATCAAAAACTTTTTTTTCTCATTCCAGTGACAAACCTGAAAACTTTCTAACAAAAGAATATGAGATCAGGTGATTAATTGAATCAACATAGAGTATGAATTATCAAAAACAGTCTGAAGCACACTTCTTATGATACATTTTGTCTTTGAATTGTTAATAAACAGAGCTATATTGAATGCTAAAAGCTGATTAAACTTGGGTATGTTGATTTGAACAAATACTCTGTAGTCCTCTGTAGTCTCTTTTAGCAGGTTCTACAATTCCCCGTCAGCATTCATTCCCTCTTAATACGGTCTTCTCCATGTCAGCTGTTAATAAAAGTCTGCAGAAGACTGTTGAAATCGCTTTCGATGACACAAGCGTTAGTTCTCCGTAACAACGAAAAACTGATTCGATAATACTAGTGTTTTTTCTTATGTTGAATGCCGCAGATTTCCGTACTAATTTCGGAGTAATGAAAGCTTGCCTTGCCTTTCCGCGACTGACTGACTTTGACATTCTCATTTGTGTCATTCGTAATAGAGGCTTTTGTATTTCCAAATGAATGAAAAACAAAACGAGATTGTTTTTACTGACGTTTCGTTATTTAATATTAATAGCTTTCTCAAAGTATTATTAAACCGGAATTTACAAAATCTCAGCATATATATAACAAAGAGTTAGGGGGTGAGAAAAATATAGACTTAATTCAACTTAAAAGGACATATTGAAAGTCGAAATAACAATGAAGATCGTTCAAACCAAATATCAAAGGTAATAGTATATGTGTTATTATATCAAAACAAAGTTTACTAACTAACCAAAATGACCTCATAGTGACGAACGATAATCAAGTATTTCACAGCCTACACTTAGTTTGATTACCTTTACCTATTCTCCAACTTGACAACCAAAATGACCCCAGACTAACGAACGATGATCAAGTTAGTAAACTTTATTTTGATATAATAACAGATATACTATTACCTTTGATATTTGGTTTGAACGATCTTCATTGTTATTTTGACTTTCAATAAGTCTTTTTAAGTTGAACTAAGTCAATATTTTTTTTCTCACCCCCTAACTCTTTGTTATATATATGCTGAGATTTTGTAAATTCCGCTTTAATAATACTTTGAGAAAGCTATTAGCATTAAATAGCGAAACGTCAGTAAAAACAATATCGTTTTGTTTTTCATTCATTGGGAAATACAAAAACCTCTATTATAATGAATATCATATACCCAATGCCCAAATTCTTTCAAACCGTTAAAAGTGAACTTGGTTCGGACATATATAATGTGTCATTCGTAGTTGGCAAAACGCTGCCTAGATAAGTGTAAGAAGTGATTTCAAATTTCTACCGCTGACAGTCATTGGTGCATGTTGCCGGTTAGGTACCTTTATCATCTCTATCTTCACTTGAAATTCTGCCTTCGCTGCCAGCGTTTTGTGCTTACCTGTTGGTTTTTGCATGAATATCTTCGAATCTACGTGAGACACCTTAATCTCCCAAGAAGTCCAAATCTTGTAGAGTCTTTCTGTCATTCCAACGTATGCACATCTTCTCATTCCTCACTGTCTCTTGCATGATCCAGTCAGTGGCCCTTTTACAGTTTAATTAGTTAATTCTCAATATGATCTGTTTATCTTAACTTCTGCAAAACTTACTATGAATATAACATAAGTCAAAAGATGGGACAGACAGTTCAATAACTCTAACGTGAGAAAAAATGGCATTATTTTGTTTCTATTATTTAACTGTATGATTTATATGCTAAAAAGAATAAAAGGAAGTAATTACTCCCAAACTAAACTGGTAACCTCTCAGTTTCACTGGAATAACTATAATTAAGACAAGCAATTTATGTTAATGAATGAGTGCTGCTTGTGATCTATAACACTGTTTTTAACCTAATGACCACTTTGTGTTGGAAAGAAGTGTGCATAAAACACCTGAACTCAAAGCCTAAAAAGACCTGTAAATTTAAATTAAAAGTTATCATTAATGTATTGTTTGAAATATGTTTAAATGTAAAATTTACTTCGAGATGAAAGCAAATTTTCGTAGAATTAAAGATATAATATATTTTTAAGTAATAATTTACAATACTTACCTTGAAATTAACAGTTAACAGCAGATTATAATTTATTTTTTTTCTTCCCGTTCCCCGGTGGAACATAGGGCTTCAAGCTAGTGGCTTGAAGTTTCTGTAGCAGTGTTTATTTTTACAGGATGGGGTTGCTAGCCTCATGGCCAACCTTTCCTCTTGACCAGCATTATTTCTGCCTCAGCGAGGTAAAGGAGTGGGTCGGCCGGGAATCGAATCCCGGACCATTTGCATGGTGGGCGAGCTTCCTAACCGCCATACCACCTACGCACAGATTATAATTTATACTCACACATATTCAATGTAAATTTAAAATAAAAGGACAAATTCAGTAATCCTGAAAAGAATTCACTAGCATCATTTTATCACGCTATACTTGGTGGTACATAGTACTGTCTGTTTTCTGATTTAAGCGTCCTAGTTTAACAAAAGAAGTGTGAACTAGCTGAAGGCTTTTATCTGTCACGATGATATGATGTCTATTCATCTTCCCCTTCATAGATGCTTGTTAGGTAGTCATGCATATAATAAGTACATGAGTGTCATTATACAGTGATCTCATTCAATAATCAATTTTAAAAGTGTTATTACTGAAAGGCACGTTAAATGTGAGGAAGAATAAAGAGAACACTGCCTGGGTATGATCTATGAACAATCCATTGTATATCCCAATAAAAACTCTAAGTGAGATCAAAATCCCAAAATATAGATGTTTACATTGAGATTATTAAGCCTTATTAAATCCGCTTCCTTAATTCTGTTCACTTTTTCCAGACAAAATTAGTACATAACGTAATTCTCGATAAGCCCACAGTAAATATAAATAAAGTTCTAAACTGCACCAAAAAAACATTTAATTTATTGTTAATAAAAACTACTTTGTATGGCCTTCTTTAGAAAACTAATACCTGCGTCTTACTTTTCCTTTGTCCAATAATCTATATTTTTTATTCAATGGAGAGGAGACAGATAGAAGGGAATCAGATACCAGAAAGATGAAATTTACACTTGAAACATTTTTACAATTCGTGACTATTAAAATTAAGTAGTATGAAAATGACCACACAATAGACTGACATGATTTTTTGTGACTGTTTGAAATCGATTGTAATACTGTAGTGCAACCAAGTGATTATTTGATTTATAGAATTAAACTAAACTTAGACGAAATGACAGCGTGACAGAGGGATGGCCACTCACATAAAAATATATAACTCGCAGAAACTCTTCCTCATCTAGTATCTGAATACAAAATTATTATTGTTTTCTTTAATTCCTAGAGGAAAAAAGGGCTTCAGTTGCACGTTCCCAATGCGTTCGGCTCTCCGCGAACGTTTTCACCTGACTTCACGTCTGCCCACATACTTTCTTCTCCCCTTCACGTGGCCTCCTCCATTTCCCCCCCCCACACACACACTGACTACCAACTTCCCGCTTCCCATTCGCTTTCCACTCGAGCAAGGCCTGGCATGTGATGTCACTTGATAGTTTTTTCTCAGAGGACGGCCAGTTCACCTCCGTTTCTTCCTGCATATTTACTGCACAATCGGTTCCTGCTGGGTTAGTTCGCTCCCAGAGATCTCTATTGCTGTTCTTCTCTGATCGGCCATCTGATCTCGAGTACTGAGCGAAGACAGTTGTTGATGAAGGTCTGAAGTTTGTTCGAAGTAGCCTTCGTGAAACGCCAAGTCTCTGATACGTATAGTAGCACTGACATCATATTGGAGTTGAAAATCCGGATCTTATTTTTCATACTGAGTGCTTTTGATCTCCACACAAACTTGAGAGTCATGGAAGCTTACCTTGCTTTCCCGATCCTCGCTCTGATATCCCCATCAGTTCCTCCCGCCTTTATTTGAAACGATGCTTCCCAGGTAGGTGAAGGAGGTTGTTTCTTTCAGGTTCTTCCCACTTATGCTGATTGTTGTCTGTTGTTGTTGTTGCTGTTGATGTTGGCTAGGAATCTTCATCATCTCTGTTTTATCTATGTTCACGTGAAGTCCTATCTTTGATGCTTCTTCTGCCAACTTGTTTCTTTCCACTTGCATATCTTCCGTTTTGTGGGAAATCAGACATATATCATCGGCGAAGTCCAGATCCTCCAAGTGTTTTGTGGGGGCCCATTTTATGCCTGTCTCCTTGTTGCCCGCTGTCTGTCACATTATCCAGTCTACCACAGTCAGAAAAATAACTGGATATAATAAGCACCCAGCTTATCTTACTCCCGTCTTCACTTCAAAGGATTCCGTGAGTTTCTTGTTGAGGATTACTCGGTATGCAGCATTGTCGTACAACTGTTGGATGAGGTGTATAATTGTTGGCGGCACCCCATAGTAGAGAAGCAGTATGCAGATTACCTGTCGATCAATGCTGTCGAAGACCTATTCAAAGTCGATGAGGGTGAGGTAGAGTGCTGACTGCCATTCCAATCTCTGTTCAACAATAGTACGTAGTGTCGCGATTTGATCGATACATGAATTGTTTATTTCTGGATCCAGCCTGTTCTGGTCGAAGTTCCTCAACCAGGGCGTGTTTGATTCTCTCCAGGGTAATGCAGCTTAGCAATTTGCTTTGAGTAGACAAGGGCATGACGCCGCACCAGTTCTTGCAGTGAATTAAGTCTCCTTTCTTTGGCAGTTTGAATAAGTAGCCTTTCTTCCACTCCGCAGGTACCTTGTCCTCTTTCCACGCCTTCTCTAACAATGGCGTCATCAAGTCCGCTGATGTCTCTGGATCCATTTTCAATGCTTCTGCTGGTATTCCATCTCGTCCTGCTGCTTTTTTGGTAATTGGCATCTTTATTGCCTTCAGGGCTTCTGCTTTCGTCGGATGTTTGATGTCCACTGGTAGTTCTGCTTCCGTTGTTGGTATTATTGTGTGCATTGCAGGTAGCGGTCCATTAAGAAGTCTTTTGTTGTGTCCAGCCCATTATTTCCTTTATTCCACCTCTTTGGTGATTCACTTCCCCTTGTCACTGGCTTAATTTATGTTGAACTTTTGCCAGATAGGTACCTAGTTGTTTGGTATAGTGTGGCGAGGTCTCCTTTGCCTACAGCTTGTTCTGCTTCACTTGCCATAGCTTTGTAATCGTGTCTTTTGTCTTCCCCGGCACTCTCCTTTGCGCTACTGCTCAGTGAATTGTAGCTTTCATTCAACTCCCGTTTTTGCTGCTCTTCAATGCACTCGATAATCTTTTGTTTCAACATCCTTCTCTCTTATATTGGTCTCTATGTGTCCGTAGTGAGCTACTGTTTGTCCTGTCTCTTCTCTCTGCCTAGGACTTCCATTCAGGTCTGACTCTACACCGCCTTCAGGCTGTTTCGGTGCTTTCCAACGCTGATCTCTTCACTAGTGTTGATTTGTGTCTCCGTATTTTTCCGTATTGGAGTGAAGATGTCCTATGCAGCCTGATCTTTCAGTTTTTGAGTATTTAACTTGGATTGCGGTCTGTTTGCAGATGCTGTTTCCTTGAAGGTTTTCAATTTGATTTGGATTGTTCCTTGTACGAGATAGTGGTCTGGACCAACGTCTGCTCCTCTTCTTATTTTTGCGTCCAGCAGGCTGCGTCTCCACTTCCTTGAGTAGCATTGACATGAAGTCAATTTGGATTTTGATCTGCCCATCTGGTGACACCCATGTAGCCTTGTGAATATCTTTGTGCTTGTATACACTGCCACCAATCACTAGTTTATTTAAGACACAAAAGTCAGCGAAGAGTTCTCCATTTTCATTCATCTCTCCAAGAGCTTCTCTGCCCATGATGAGTTACCTTCCTGTGTTTTCTAGCTCCAGTTTTACGTTCTTGTCTCCCATTAGGATTTTAATGTCATCGACTGGAGTATTGTCCACTATTGCCTGTAGTTGTCTGTAGAACTCTTCTTTCTTTTCGAGGTCTGCGTTGTTCGTGGGTGCATAGCACTGTATAACTGTCACTCTCTTTACCTTTGAGTTGAATCTGGCGGTCATTATCCTGGGAGAGATCACCTGCCATTGTGTCGGGGCCTATGTTGGCGTTGGTAACATCATGATAGCCACACACCCAGTGTGCTCGTGGTTGTCGTCTGGGTGGGTAGATCACTGACTCTGACGTTGACAATTTTGTGAAACCACTTCCATTCTATCTACCTTCGCATATTCCCAGCATTTCAATACCACATCTTTTGGTCTCATTTGCAATCTGGGCAGCTTTGTCAGTCTCATTCATAGTGCAGACGTTCCATATCCACAAACAGCCTTCTTATTTCATCGCAAGGAGACTCATCGTACTGTAGTTTCTGTAGCAGCTTTGTTTACTGATTGGGGTTGCTAGCGTCACGCCTTGGTAGGGGTTATGACATAAATAAGTTGGTCACAAAGCAGTGAATTTTTGTGTTGACCTTTTATAATCAGGAAAACAAGAAATAAAGTAATCAGAACTACAAAGAAAGAAAAAAAATCAAAACATGATAACCAGCGACAACAACAAAAACCATAGCAGCAGTATCACTGTTAAATACAATTACCAAAAATGATACGTAAATCATAAAACTCCCTGGCTTGAGCATGAAAATCCAACAATATACGCAATTATAGATATAAGTTAATTTCAAACAGTCACAAAATTCCAAACAGTTAGTTATAGGTATTAATAGTCAACAAGATTGTATCAACAGATTTAGTGTTCGCAGGTAGACGAATTACAATAAATTCTACAACTTCCTGGCCAAAAACACCAGGGAAATGATAGTTTTACGTAACTAGGTAAATGTAGCGCACTAATCGAAAAGCCAGTTGGTAAAGAACATTTGAATACAAAACAAATACTTATTAATACACATATTATAAAACCCTTTGTTGACAGTTAATAAATTCCCATTATTAATATTAGAACAAGACATATAAGCGAACAATATTGTTTTCAATTAGACCTTCTTCAGGCTTTACTTTACTGTACATAATTTATACACAGTCGAAGCTATGGGAATTCGAGAGAATAATCCTAGTCTTTGCATACAAAAGAAGTTTGTTCTATCTTTGTCTCTCCCTTGACCTAGGTAATTTGTAACTAAAACCCTCACACCCTTTCTTATTTTCCATCTCCTTCGTACTTTATTGATATTTATATAAACTCTGATTATCTGTCCACTTCACCTTCAGTATCACGTAACTTTTACGATTTGACCAAATTTATCCAATAAATTGTCTACATATACACATAACACTACCTTCGTTATTCCTATCGCCAAGCCAATAGACCTTATTATCATTATTTTGTGATCATTACGATCATCGTTATTACTGACGTTCAAAACACCTAACACATTATTATTTGATCCACAAAATCGCCGTTATTCGTTAAAATTTCCATATATAAATCTAAGTAAATTAGGGTAAAGCCTGAAGATCTAATTGAAAACACTATTGTTCGCTTATATGTCTCGTTTATTTAATAACTTCGTATTTATATATACAAGAATGGGACCTGGATGATTCAGTAGTTGAGTAATTGGGTGCGTCGGTGGTACGGCGGTTAGGACTCTCGCCGATCATGCACATGGGCCGGGTTCGAGCCAACGCCGACACACACCTGATATCTATGGTCGGTCTGCAAAATTTGGGCTACCGATATCCATGCTGAAAACTCCATACTTGTACCAAAAATTCAGTGTGGAATCAAGCTAAAATGAAAAAAATAAACGAAAAATCCACATAACATCACCCAATGGTGATTCAGTAGGTCATTAGGCAGATGTGTTTCCGTATGACAACTTTTTTTACCTAAAAAGAAGATAGTGGAAAAAATATTCTATATTGCACAGAACTGATAATAAAAAGTTTCTCAAAATTCCTAAGGGTGTAAGTAGAAATTCTGACTGTAAATTCATTAAATTATTATACAAAACTGTGAATAAGCATTATAAGGTGACAAAAACCAAATGATCTATTGAACACTTACTTATCCAGTAAAACTTATCAGGTGAAAATGCCTTATTTTAAGTGATGGTATGCATTTGTGGTTAGGATCAATCTAAAAAAATAACGACCATGGAGTGCAGATGCACCAGTGATGCTGGACACACGCTGTTCAATGGATTTCAGAACCTGTTGTTATTATAGCGCCAGTATGAACGCTGTGTACGAATTGAGGTGAAAATTTCATCTTGGTTTCATTTTAATTGTACTGTTTGGACAATGAGTTGATAAAACGATTGGGTTGGGATTAGCATTAGCGTAAGGATTAGGGTTTAGGTGGGTGTTAGAGCTAAGGTTAGTATTAGGATTAGGGTTAGAGTAAGAATTAGGGTTAAGGCAAGAGTTAGGATCAGGCTGTTTTATTACGGTCTATATTTTTCTTATAAATAAACATATGGAAGGAGAGTATTTCCTTGTTCATATGGATGAAACCCATTGGATAGTTGTAAAACTTGAAAACTGATACCCTTCGTTGTATTTGGGAACCATTTTTGAGTTACATCAGGGTGAAATATTGTCTTTTATGTGTTTCACCATTGTCACACTAATTTTCTATGTGGGATACACCACAGGTTCTGTAATCCAACGAATGGTCCGCGGCCAAGGTCATTGGTGCACTCTGACTCCATAGTTTCTATTTTCTGTGTTGACTGTCGTTAGATAGTTGGAAGAAATCAGCAGGAGGCCTTGAACCTCGATTTCGTGCTTGTTAGGAACAGTCAGCAAGGTGTTTATGAAGTTTTGAAGCAAATCATACCTCGTCTGAGATCAGAACCCGCGTCCACTGGTGTTGCATGTAGATATGTTACCATTGAAGTATTCTGCTGGTGATCAACTTTTACTGAACACTAGGGGTCAAGGGACTTAACTCTAAGTTCCTATTGTTACGAAGACGCTCCGAACCGATAAATACTACGACTGATTCTCGACTTTAACTCCAAAACACCAGTGGTTGTAAGAAGGAAGTTATATTATTTGGCAGTTAAAATCGAGGGTTAGTACATAGTCTGTAAACAGATGTTTTATACAAGATATGAAGTACTTTTATTCGTTTTCTTTCGTCTTCTTTGAACTCGTAAACGATTGAACCATTCGCGCCTTCGAGTTGCCCACCAATGGCGACCGAGGCCAACAAACCAACGTTCAATGTTCACTTCCACTGACACTAGGTAATAACTAATATAAAGCGTCCAGCCCTTTGGTTGATGCAGACTGAATTCTATTAGTCAATTTTGCTGTGTGAACATCATACTATGTGGCTCTCCTTTACAGTGCACTCTAGATCTTTAATAGATGGCATATAAAGAAAGCATTTAAATTCATTACTTCACTGAAATTGAAATAAGAGATGTTATTCCTTGAACGATAGCATTCTTCATATATTTTATTCTACAATAGAAATCAAAGTAAAAATTCAGAAGGTGCCTGAAATACACCTTTATGCATAAAGTTCATTCATGTTTCAGGATTTCATGATGAGCTGACATTAGTTAGAGAACCATTGGAAAACCTGGGAGTACTGGACAGCTGTTTCGTCCTAGTTTGGGACTCTTCAGCAGTACCCACCCACCCATTCATGTTTAATAATCAGAAATCTTCAGTAAACAATAAATCACTTTGATCTTTTTTGTTGGTATTGCGCCAGTAAAAGCCATGATTTCATTTAATTAATCACTTACTTTGTAACATATTTTTTATCCACATAGCGCCATGTTTTCTATTATATGACAACTCTTTTACCACTTAGATGCAGGTGTTTATTTGCAAAACATTTGGTTGCTTTATTTCTGTGAAAACTTCAAACAAAAATGTAATTCGTTCAAAATTGATTTCTTAACTTAAATTATATTTTCCTTTTTTATTTATTTATTTTATTTTTAATTACAGCTTGATGCCACACTGTATTTTTGGTACAAGTATGGAATTTTCAGCATGAATATCGGTAGCCCAAATTTTGCAGGCCGATCATAGATATCAGGTGTGTGTCGACAGAGATCGAACCTCGGATTATGTGCATGGTCGGCGAGAGTCTTAACCACTGTGCCATCGACGCACATGACTGGTAATCATGAAATGTAAAATTTGACCAATTTTATGCCATCGAAATATGAAAGTATCAACCACATGCACTGATTCAAACTAGCTTCTACAGTGGCTTGTATTCCCCCTTACAATATATCCACAAAATGACATTTCTGTAAAGTATAATATTAGAATCACATGACAATTCTTGCATGGTATTTGTAGTGACAGTGAAGTCATGTATGGATTACAAAGAGGAAAAAATAAGAGTCGATTATTTGGCCAGCAACACTGTAATTCATAAGTTTCCCGCTTAACCTTGTCTTCATCGCATAGAAACACAGACCAAATATGGTATCGTTGGGTTCGTATACTTGATAGTATAGAGTCTTTTGTACTAACTTCTAGTTCTACCAGATGAGATACAAGGGGAAAGTTAAAAATAGAAGAGGTGTTGAAGGTCAGACAATATGGATTTAAACCATTTCTTGCATGAGTTCAGATCTCTATTAACTAATGTAGTAACAAGCTGACTAAGTAGCATTTCCCCTACTCACAACCTTTAATACCCTTTCCAGTGTGACACAGTCCTTTTTCAGTAGCCCAGGAAAGACTGAGGAGGAGCAGTAAAGTACACTAGTTACGATACAGGAGTTAACAAAACTTTAACTAGAGCTACAGTTCGCGAAATGGCAAAGGTTAGGATACAAACTCACATTTGGAAAACAGCATTACACGGCTATAAAAAATGAATAAAATATTTCGCCTAATGACTTGATATTAATATCATAAAGACTATTGACACAGTAGTAACTTGCCATACAAATGAATAGTGTCACATATTTTCAAAGATTACCTGAAATGTTACTTTTTAATTATTAACTTGTACAACCTCATACCTCAAGGTGAAATCACCTATCAACATGTTAAATGAATCGCATAAATTAGAATTTGAAAAATGAAAAATCTTTTTACGCAAAAACTTGATACACATTAATCATCCATTAAAGTACAATCAAAGGTCGACTATAACAACAATGAACGTATACATATCGATTTGTGAAGTTGTTTAACATAAAAGACGCAAAAATGCTTCTTTTTAAAATATTATTCGACGTAATAGAAAAAACTATTCCACCGAAATGCTGAATGATATGGTGAAAATATTCTTGTGTTAAATATTTCTGTTGTCAAAAAGATGGAGAAGAAGACGAACACCATGTTATAGTTAACTAGATATTCGATAGACAATTGTGAAACAAGGAATACTCTTTTCATTACATTCGTCACCAGGTTCTACATTTGTATGACCATAATAAGCAAAGAGTTATTGTTATTGACAACATCAGTGTTTTAAATTACATTGAATCAGTCATATCGATAAATTACAGTTAACAAGGATCTGTTAATGGTAATATGAATAGAAATGTGATATAAAACTGAATGTCAAATAAATTAAAGGGAAATAATATGGAATTAATGAGTTTATAGATTCGATAGTAGGTCAGGGTAGTAATAGAGGCTGAACCTGATTCTTTTGCATACAGAGAAATAGTTGTTTTAAACGAATCTAAAAGGCCTCTGATGTTTGGGATGCTTGGTATTTGGAGGCCTCTGCCGATTTATTCAGTAATCGACAAGTAACAGAAAAAGGCTGTTGACCACTAGTTTTTTGGCTTGCCTGAACGAGGTGATCGAATGTAGAACTGCTAATGGTTTTAACCACACCTTTATTTAGCCACACTGGTAGGTGTTTTCAGACACCAGAAATTAAGTTCTTAGAGGAACAGTCAATGTAACGGGCTGCGCAAAAGCAGTATACGTACTTTTTCTTTTACTTTGGGAATCACAACCAGTTGTGTGGGGAATATAAGCTGGAAGTTACCGGCGCTGAAAGTTCTCTGAATCGATTTTCTCAGCTCGTTGGTTGTTATTTTACTTGGTATATCACACATGATTAGTAGTCATGACTATAGAGGCTTTTTGTTGGCAAATACTTTCTTGGCCACATGCTTGGTGATGAACTTTTCAGGGTGGCTGTTTTCAATTTACGTGTTGTATAGAACCTTAAGTTGATCCTCAGTCGTATCTTCTGAGCAAATAGCTCTAACTCTACAGCTAAGGATCGTTAGTAAATTTCTTCTATATCAGAGAGGAATAAAGCTGTGAAAATGTGTATATTGACCGGTCCAAACACTTTTCTTAAGCGAATTCCTTTTTATACCACTGTCTGGTCTTCTTGTTAATAGGAAGTACAAAAAGGCGATTATACTTTGGTAATCTTCTTCACACCTGTTATCGATAGCTGAATGTACTTCATTGAATTGAGATATCACTGCGTTCCTGTCCAAATCATTTCCCAAAAGATGAAACATGTCTGCTTTTAGATTTACTGAGCCAAATTATTAAACATATCACACTGGAAATTACTGAGACACGAAAACTGTCTAATCAATTTCGACTTTTTCAAAGCACCAAATGACACTGATGTGTTTAAATTCTGTTTAATAAACAAAGTCGGAATTTAGATGACATTTAACAGGAAGAAACAGTGAAAGAGGGCTTCGTGGACTGTTTGACAAATTAAAAAAAGGAATCTGATAAAGAGAAAATGACATGATTAGACATTAGAACATAAATTGACATAAAATAGATTTACAAGTCACATAAAATGATAAAATGTTTGTAAATTACTCTACTTTAGATCTAAGTTCAACTCGATTAGAGATTTCCTCACTAAGAATGTAGTTATGCAACGCAGATAATAAGATTAGGAAGTTGGAAAACTAAGTTCGGTTTCAGAATCTTATGCTTCAAATGATAGGACTAATTTATACATTCGATGGCCAGTAGAACAACATGAGTTGTTTCTTGTAAATACTTTTAAAGAAATTCTGAGATTTTAGAACCAACATTTCTGCTAAATATTAGATTGTTGGAGGAAATCGGCAGGAAGGCTTGGACGTTTCTAGTCCTTTCTTTGGTGCAGACTAGTTACTAGTCACACTAGTTACCAGTGTTCAATCAAAATACCCACCACAGTCCTACCGGAGGTCAATCGCGCGCCCAAATAGCACAGTGGTAACGTCTCTGACTGCAGCACTGGGTGACGCGGGTTCGAATCTCAGAAGGGAAATGAGTTCCTTCAAGGTTGCAGATACGCCTTGCTGATGGGTGCCAACTAGGACGAAACCTAGGTCCAAGGCTTCCTATGGCCGATTGCCTCCAACCATCTAATATCATCAAATCAACGTGCACCGTGATGTCCAGCTAACTAGAATGGTGGCCACATTGCAAACCTGACTGATAAAATTCAGTCTGCACCAAAGAAAGGACTAGACACATCACACTAGTTACTAGTGTCCAATCAAAATTTCTGCTAAATAATAGTTTTTGTTAAAAAATTGTATAACTGTGAACTGATAAAAATTATTATACTAATATCCTTACGAGTTTATCACGGATTGATATCAGTTAGAGAACCAATGAAAACCAAGGAGTACTGGACAGCTGCTGTTTCATCCTAGTTTGAGAATCATCATCAGTACGCACCCACTGTGGTTCGAAACCAGGACCTTCTGGTTACAAGGCAAGTTCGTATACCGTTCAGTCACTAGGACCCGACTCAATGGTCAGTTCTTGAATCCTAACTTCTACAGATTCTTGATTTAGTGGGACCACCAACTCGTAAAAACAAAACTAATCCTTACAAACCAACTATAGAAAATACTAATATTCCTAAGAAATACATTTCATGTTTATAGATAACAACGGATTTTAATGTTCTTAAGCAAAAAGGAATATGGTAGGAAATATTACGAAATAATAGACGTTACTTGCTGAAATCAGTGACATTTGTTTAAGAATTCTAGATTTTACGTCAATTTCAGTCATCATTTCCATATTGGAAGTCAGTATGAGAGATAACAACTATTTATGCCCAACAAATAACTTTGCTTATTACCTGTAGTTAATTATTCATCAGTACTGAAACTATACAGACACAGACATGTATTTCAGTTTGACATTATCTTACATAACATCTAGTTGTAAAAATAGCAATACAGTAATTAGATGAGATATATACTTATTTTAATTGACAAAAAACCCCAACATAATGGAGTATTAATTACATATCTGACAAAGATTTCTGCATGCAAATAAGCAAATATATTTCATTCATGAAAGTAATTAATTGTACATGTCAATCTAATCCAGTAAATAACTGGGTAATTAACTGATTAATTAATATAATTTAAACAAAATGATGGTAATCAATTTACTACAGAGCTCAATTGATAATCCAGCCTTTATTTTATGGATAAGAAAAGTTGGAATAAATATTTCCTCATCTTTGTCTTTGTTTCTCAAAACCTACTTTACTGTACTCAGCATGAAAACTTATTTGGGTCATAGGAGTTATTAAAAAGAAAATTTTCTTCTCTGTGATTATCTAATTAAAACTTATTTGGTAACTGGCAAAATAAATTTAGCGTATCTCAGTTTATAAATAAGAACAAAATCAGTCTTCATACATTTGGTTCCCTTGATAAATTTCGACAAAGAAAGGAAGACGGAATTTGCAGTATAAAATGATATCATTCTATTTCACAGGTTCTCATCAGCTGCAGACTACCTGAAATTACAATGTTTACATAGATAGCTATCAGTTCTCCAAGGAGGCTGACAATATTGACATATCAGACAAACTCATGGTTTCGTATGACGTGACCTCTTTGTTTACAAACGTACCACTGATGGAAACTATTGGTATCATTTGTAAACAAACGGATCTACTGCCATTACCGGAAATAGAGATGAAGCGACCACTGTTGCACTGCACAAAATATATGCAATTCAAATTCAACAATCAACTTTACCGACAAACTGATGGGGTCACGATGGGTTCACCTCTGGGACCTATCCTGGTTGATATCTTCATAGGTTACCTTGAACAGACTCAACTAAGTTCTGTTATCAATGGAACAACCTACTATCGCCGATATGTTGATGACACATTTGTTGTTTGCAACGACATGGATCACGCATCGATATTATATGATCGCCTAAAAGAGATCCATTCAAATATCAAATTCACCATGGAATATGAACATAATAATGAGTTTAATTTTCTGGATCAAAATGTAAAAAGAACAAACGAAGGCACGGTCGAAAAGCCCATCTATAGAAAAGAAACCTGCACTGGATACTATCTTCACTATAACAGCTTTTGTCCTATAAGCTATAAACGTGGATTAGTGGGGACTTTGTACTACAGAGCCAGGAAGCTATGTTCCCCAAACAAGGTCGAAGAAGAATTAGATTTCGTCGAGAAATGCCTAAGGGAAAATGGATACCCTAAGGGATTTACACAAAAGTTTAGCAGAGAAAAAGATAAAAAGGAAAAGCATCCAACTGTAAAAAAGATATAAAAGTGTTTATTTGTCTCCCATTCAAAGGAGATGCAGTGTCACAAAAGATTGACAAAAGAGTGAAAGGTGCAGTAAATAGAAGCTTCCCGGCAGCAAACCTCATAACAGTATACAGCACCACTCCTTCTTTAATCCACTCAAAACTGAATAAATACCCTGCTGATGTCACCTCCAACCGCGTTTATCAATATACGTGCACTTGTGGGAGCAAGTACATTGGAAGGACAGAAAGAAGAGCTTCAATCCGGTTTTCTGAACATATTCCAAAAACCTGTGCTTTAAAGGAAGCAAATATTCTCAGAGTGCAATTACCAGAGATATTGCTGATACCGGACATCTTGTAGAGATTTCTAAGTCCTTCAAAATATTAAATAGACAGAGGACAGCAAATTTACTACGATTTGCCGAAGCGATCGCAATCAAACGATTTAAACCAAACTTATGCATACAGAAAGCGAGTGTGATTAACCTCTCACTTCCTTGGTAACTGAATTTTGATTTTCATTAGTCATCTAATTCAGTGATCTCAACTCACTGAACAAATCTTAATCTCATAAACTGTAACCGCTTTTGCTTTTTGAGTTTCTATGTGAACCTAAAAGCTAACACTGTTCTGTTAATCAATTTTTTCTGTTTTCTCTCTTAACCCTCCCCCTCTTTTCAACTTTAAAAGCGTATAAGTTGATGATGAAAACTTAAACTAAAAGTTGTAGTGCCTTCATTTTGGATTCATCAATTTTATAGTATCTCTTTTCTACTACCACTCAAATATTAAAGTATGTTATTATCATCTATATACATATATTGTAATTTCAGGTAGTCTGCAGCTGATGAGAACCTGTGAAATACAATGATATCATTTTATACTGCAAATTTCGTCTTCCTTTCTTTATCGAAAATCAGTCTTATTTGATTCAGTTGCCATTTTCCCATTGATTGATTAGACCAAAGTGCTCAATCTCCGGTTAATCAGTCGGCTCCTCGTGCAGATGCTTCGATGATATCTGATAATTTAACTTGAAGTAAGTTGGTGGATGGTGACCAGCAGAGGAATCTAGTACGCACATTTTGTCCTATTTGGGACTTGTCAGTTGAATGTCCCTGCATTCCCCAGCCACTGTGTGGTGGTGTACACACTGAATCAAATATTTACTGATACACCCGTTGCAAAAAAGAAAGAGGTGGTTTTCTTGGCTCAAGTGGTCTAGTGGGTAGTGCTTTGGCGTTTGAAACTATGGGTACTGGGTTCGAGCCTCAGTAGGAACACCATCATTCACCGACTGGGAAAAACAAAGTTTTGTCTGAAATATGTAACACATTACTGAATTATGAGTACTATTTACTTCAAACTCCAGCTGAATACTAATAACTATAAACATTTTTAGTTCACTCGAAGCATCTGGGACTAGAAACAATATGCCGTGTTATATTTTCTTATGGGTCCTAAACTAAGAGAGAATAATTTTGATTATTCCAAGTATTTATTATATTGACAATCTAAATCATAGTATATTTTATGTAAAAATTTGTTATTTAAGTATATACGTGCGATAAACCGCTCTATAAATATATTATGATGCAGGCTTTTATTATGTATCTCAAAGTCATAAAAAAATTTTAAAAAACACAAACGACCACTTAAATCTCAGAATACAGAGAAGCTGTACTTTCTATAATTCAAGACTTCATATGAAACTTCATCTACATTTGTAAAAACACGGTAATAAGCAGATGTACTTTGAACACTGTTTTCAGCTGTCAAAACAGAAGGTTCACTGCACTATACTTAGACACATGTGTACAATCCAAGACTTTATTCAGTATCCATCTAATAATGGAACAAAATATTTCTCTTAGAACAGACAATAAATAGCTGTACAAAAGTTCAAGTAATTATCGGTAAGATCGTTCCAGTTTTTGCAATGAAATGCTTGTTACAGTTTGCGTCTAAAATATTGATTACTGATGTAATCCATAGACTTTTAAAGTGTATGGAAAATTGGTCCGTGAAGAGGAAATAGGTCTTTGTTCAGGTTGACGACGTGTTACCTCTTTGTGAGTCGTTAGGACACCTTCAAATACACTCCAGGCCCACAGTTGCTTTACTTCTTGATGTTACTGTTGCCTTCGATTCATTCTTAGAACTTTATCAACATCCTAAAAGCCCTATACAAAAACAACTGATGAAAAATAATGATGTAGGAACCCCTATTTTAATTAGTAAGGATCACTTACTGTCGCCATTCCCCTCTATTCTTGTTTTCGAAGAAATTCTGAAGAAAGTTCCGTGTAAAGAATGGTTGAAATTCCATATGCATGGAGAAAGATTGGATCATATATGCCACTCGAGTTTACTACATCCACTAAAAGCCGAGTTTACAATACTTCTGTGCTTTCAGATTTCCTCTACGCATGTAACACCAGGCATTTCTGAACTGGAAGTGTGCGACGACTCTGTGTCTCTGACCGTTGCTTTCTCCATAGAATTACTTGTGGTCAATGGCTTTATCATGAAAGTCATTCCAAGATTCGATAACAAATGCCTCGATATGGGAAGAGTCATCTTTTAAGAAGCAGTCACCTTAGGATACCGGCTTCTCCGGTTTGGAAGTGTGCAGTGAATGTCATTTCAGCAGCCGCCATACTGTTTACTTTTCGATAACCTTGTGACTAGGTATAGAAAGCTGAGGTGATCACTCTGTGGTATAATGCCGTGGGAAGAGAGTTATGTTGGCGTAGAGTTTAATAGTAAATTACTACTACCTGAGTGAGACTCAAGAGATCTCACAACTCAGACAGTTAAGAGGTTCTCTCACACAGTTTAAAGCCGAAATTATGGATAAACATGCTGAAACCTCCCCCTTTCTCCTTTTTGTGAAAGTGACGCAAAGTAACAGACGTTTCTTTGAATACTCTTGATAAACATAACCATTCATTTTCATTTCATTATTCCTCAGCTACCTTATTTCTCTTTTCTTGAGATTGCTATGTTATTTTGTTTGGTGTGTTTCTCAGCACTGACATTACACCAGTGCTATGCTCCATATAATTTTACATTAAGTAATTATGAGAAATTTATCTCATCAAGAGCATTGTTGTCTGTGAAGACATGACAAGCTGTCTAACTCATACATAACATCAACAGACAATATGAGACTGCTAAATCAAGTTCACAACTTGAAATTCGTTTACAGCTTGCATTGTACACAGTTCTAGGAGTGAAATTTTCACCACAGTTTTCTTCGAAAACCAAATTATTCAGATAACAGTATGTATTCTTCTTGGTAACATAAATGATAATCAAGAAAGTCAACATATTTGCATAAAACGACTAACTGAATAAGGCGAGTAAATATATACTACTCATATAAACCAGTAGTGCTCACTAGCCAGATCGAAGTGGTCTAGACACTAGACGACCGATTTTAGTGGTTTGAACTGATTGAGCTGTCTAAACTAAGTCAAAGCCAGGTACATCGCTGATGAACTCGACCCCAGACAAATGTTACGACAGTCCGGTGTTTAGATCAAGATCCCTCTGGTTAGCAAACAGGACTTGCTGATCTGGGTGGTATGCAACTACTTATCTCATTCAACCAGTAATATATAGTTTCTTGGAGACACTTTATTTCTTCTTCCCAAAATACCAAAGCAGAAATCATAATAGGTGGCGTATTCAAATGAGTTAAAATTAGTGGTTTACATCTTTTTCTCAAATAGAAAAGAAGCCAGTTAAATAGGCTTAATTCAACAACCTTACTTAATGATATCCTTGTTTACAAGGAAACGTTTAAGAGTAAACTGAAAATGCTTTTTCCAAATTCCCATTTACGCATTAAAAGAAACACGACAGATTCAGCAAAGAAATATATTCGTCTTCAATTAGTTCCTCATCATCGGCTCTACACTAATATATAGTTTTTATATCAAAATTTTTCACCAATGAAGTGGTTATCTTAGTTAATCTGTTATAGGTACAGGGGGTGAAATTAAGGGGTTAAAGGTCGTCAAAGCAATTAACTAATAGATATCAGTAACAAGATATCTAAGTTTTGAAGGGAATTAATTACGGAATTCAAGATAAATTGATTCCTAGGTGCTAGTAACATTATTATTATTGCTCCCTTAGGTTCCTAGTGGAACATAGGGCTTCAACTCCACCTCTCCACTTGCTTCTGTCTTCCTTCTCCTGTACTTTTCACCTGCATCCATGTTAGTCAATACTCTTGCAACTCCTCTTCACACGACCTCCTCCATGTCACCCTTGGACGTCTTACTCGCCGCTTCCTTTTCGGATTCCACTCGAGCAATGGCCTGACGCGCGCGCGATGTCACCCAGCGGTCTCCTCAGCGTGTGTCCAATCCATCTCCACTTTCTCCTGCATATTTGTTGGTTGGAGATTGGTTCTTGTTTTGGTTGTTCCCAGCCATAGTTTCTTGTTGGTGATTCTTTCCAGCCCGGCCAGGCCATCTGATCTTCAGTATAGATCCAGCGAAGACAGTTGTTGGTCGATAAAGGTCTGCAACAGGCTGTTTGAAATATTCTTTGTGACCCACCCGCCACGTTTCTCATCCGTATACAAGAACTGAGTGACTTGACGTTTTTATTGAAAATCCGACCGAATTTTGTTGTTGATGCTGGCTGAGTGACGAAGATTTCCAGATTGGTTTCAGGTTGATGAATGCGTTTCTCGCCTTCCCGATTCTCGCTCGATTTGACATCCTCGTCCGTTCCTCCTGTAGTTAAGACAATGCTGATCACCTAGATAAGTGAATGAAGTAACCTCTTTCAAATCCCCCCGTTGATGGTGATTGACGCTGGATGTTGCTGCTGCTCTTGTTGTTGGTTGGTTATTTTCATAACCTCCGTCTTGTCTATGTTCACCTGGAGTCCTGTCTTCGCAATCTGCTTCTTCGACCAGTTTGTCTGACAGTTCTGATGTGTGTGACATCAAACATAAATTATCCATGCGCGAAATCCAGGTCTTCTAGGTTCTTCACGTCGGTCTAGGATATCCCTGTCCCGTTTCTCGTTTCCCACTGTCTGACGCATAATCCAGTCAGTCCACCACAATTAGGAATATCATTGGTGATCATAAGCACCCTTGTCTGATTCTTGCGTTTACTCCAAACGCCTCGCCGAGATTTCCGTTGTGGATCACTTGACATGTGCCATTGTCGCACAGCTGTTGAATAAGGTTGATGAATATTTGGGGTACGCCGTAGTACTTGAGTAGTTTCCAAATCACTTCACGGTCAACGCTGTCAAAGGCCTTTTCAAAGTCTATAAAGTTGAGGTAGAGGTTTGATTGCCACTCCATGCTTTGTTCGATGATGATGTGTAGAGTTGCAATTTGGTCAGTACGTGATTTGCCTTTCCTGAATCCCGCTTGTTCTGGTCGGAGTTCTGTCTCCAGTGCGTCCTTTAATCTCTCCAGGATGATGCGACTCATAATTTTACTTGGCGTCTACAGGAGCATGATTCCTCGCCAGTTCTTGCAGAGTCCTAAGTCTCCCTTCCTTGGTAGTTTCACAAGGTAACCTTTCCTCCAGTCAGTAGGCACCTTTCCCTCCTTCCAGACCTTTTGCAATAATGGAGTCAACATGTCTGCTGTAGTCTCTGGGTCCGCTTTCAGTGCTTCAGGGGGTATTCCATCTGGTCCGGCTGCTTTTCTAGCTTTCAGAAGCTTGATTGCATTCAAGTCTTCAGCTCTTGTTGGAGGGTTGCTGTCAACTTGCAGTTGTGTACGTGTTGTTGTTGGTATTTCTGGACAGGTTGCAGGTGATGGTCGGTTCAAGAGTCCTTTGAAGTGATCCGCCCATTGTTTAATCTGTTTTTCTTCCTTGGTAACTGGGCTGCCTTGGCTGTCTTTTATAGGTTTCACTTTGTAACAACAGAAGACAAGGGCCAGGCAACAGATCGTTTTATTATGAAAATCAACACGTATTTATACATATTTCACATACATTATTATAGCTTATGCAAGTAGACAAGCGCAATCATCTGATTGGTTGTTTATCAGAAGTTAGGCAGACAAACGCAGGCTTCTGATTGGTCGTTTCGGGATTCCTCGACAAATAGAGTTCTCTATCTGCGAATCATATTTTGCCACGTTAACTTTGCTGTGATTGGTTGTTGAATCAGCCTTGCTCATATTTTCTCACGGCTTGCTCTCACCACAACTTGTGTTGATCTCTTCCCGGATAGAGAATTGGTTATCTGATATAGTGTCCTCAGGTCATTTTCGCCTGCTGCCTTCTAAGCTCCAGTGGCCAGGTTGTCGTAAAATTGTCTTTTGTCCTTCCTAGCACTCTTCTTCACTTCTTTGTCCAGTGCTTTGTAAGTTGAGCTCGGCGTCTCCTTCTCCTGTCCGTCCTTGCATTGAATCATTTTCTCTTTCACCATTCTCCTCTCTTCTATTAATTTCCAAGTGTCCGTTGAGAGCCATTCCTTGTCTTGTCTCTTCTTTCTTCCTAGAACCGTTGAACACGTTTCGTTGAGAATCGCCTTCAGAGAGTTCCAATGTTCTTCCACGCATGATTCTTCAGTGATGTCGCGTAGTGTTTCCTGCTTTGCTCTGACAGTTGCAGTGAAAGTGTCTTTTGTGGTTGTGTCCTTCAGTAATTGAGTGTTGAACTTGCATTGTGGCCTATCCCCAGCTATCCTCGAGGCTTTTAGTTTCACCTTGAAAGTCCCTTGTACTAGATAGTGGTCAAAATGCACATCTGCTGCTCTTCTCTACCTTGTGTCCAGTAGGCTCCGTCTCCACTTTCTTGAAATTGAGATGAAGTCTATTTGGTTCTTGGTGTTTCCATCTGGTGAAATCCATGTCACCTTGTGTATATCCTTGTGTTTGAAAACACTGCCACCAATCACCAAATCATTGAAGGCGCAGAAGTCTGAGAAGAGTTCACCATTGTCGTTCATTTCGCCAAGGGCCTCACGACCCATGGTGAGTTCTCTTCCTGTGTTGTCTCGTCCCAGCTTCGCATTCATGTCGCCCATCAGGATTTTGATATCGCCATTTGGGACGTTGTCCATTATTGCTTGTAGTTGTCTGTAGAACGCCTCCTTCTTCTCTTGTTCTGAGACGTTTGTAGGCGCATAGCATTGAATGACTGTAACTTTCCTTCCTTTTGAGTTGAACCTGGCTGTCATTATCCTGGAGGAGATTGGTTCCCACTGCATGAGAGCTTTGGCTGCTGTTGGTGACATCATGATGGCCACTCCCTCGGTGTGCTCATGGTTGTCCTCTGGGTGGCCGGAATAGATTACTGTCTCTCCAGTAGGTAGTTGGCACCTTCCAGTTCCGTTCCATCTGCTTTCGCAGATTCCCAACACTTCTATTCTGTACCTTCTCATTTCAGCGGCTATCTGGGCAGCCTTTCCAGTTTCGTACATTGTACGAACATTCCAGGTACCCATCCTTACTTTTGCTTTCATCGAAAGAAGGCACATCGGCTGACTGGCTTCCCGAAGGCTTTCACCAGCCTGCGTCATTTCAATTCTCCGATTCCAGCAAAAAATAAGGTTATTGTTTATGTTTTTAGAATTTTTAATATAATTATTCGTTGAAGTTTCTGTAGCGATTTGGTTGTTTTACAGGAGTGGAGTTGCTAGCACCACGCCCCAGCCCTCCCTCTTTACCCGGGCTTGGGACAGGCTAGAAAACTAGTAAGCTAGTAGCTTAGCAAGCTAGTAATCTGACGAGGTTAGGTGTTAGTAACAAGTTACTAAATAATCAAGAAATATCTAGAATGATGATGACTAAGAATAATCGGATGACTCAGAAGTATTACACGAGATACAAACAAGTTAATCGAATTAACTAGAATTGTAGAAATTATCAAAGTCAAAAGGGGAGGGGAAAGAATCGTTTTTAAAAACCTAATACATATTATGTATCTCGAGTTTGACCACGGATTGATATCAGATATAGAACCGATGAAAACCAGGGAGTACTGGGCAGCTGTTTCATCCTAGTTTGGAAATCATCGGCACTACGCACCCATTCGGGTTCGAACGCAGGACCTTCCGGTTACAAGGTAAGGTCGTATAGCATTCAGTCACTGAGCCTGATTCAATGGCTAGTCCATGAATCCGTGATTTAGCGCGACCACAAACCAATGTTATCGGCGGAAAACTCCATTCTCACTCCCTACTGGATAGACCTCATCGGTCATGACTTCTCACTAGTACTTCGGGAAACTCCATCCTGTGGCAAGTCAGTTGTGAGCATCAGATTAATTTTCAAGAGTTGATTTGTAAGGATTAGATTTGTTTTTCGAGTTTGACCACGTACTGATATCAGTTATGTTATCATAACAAAGATGTTCACCTGTTATATATGTGCATAGATATTTTAAATGGATGACATTTTAGATAAAAAATTTTCCTTCATCATCATATCACTGGATTTTTACATGGTAGTTGAATTAAATGTGTCACTCATGATAATTGAAAGTTGACAAGTAAATCTCCGAACAGGTGACTATTAAGAACTTTTGAATACGCCTAAAATGCTCATCACATAGGTAGAAACATTCTTACATAAACTTACTATCTAAAACCCATTCAATAATTTACTTGGTTATATAACAAATGTAAATACAAGTGATGTAATTTCGTGAATAGAATGAATTCATTTAGAAGTGATTCCTTCCTCTTTCTTTTACTTCTTTATGATTTTTATAAAGATTATAAAATACTAAAAACAAACAATCAAAAGCAAAAAGTTTCAAAAATACAGATGCTGTTTATGTAACAAAAAAAAGAAATCACTCGACATTTTATAACCAGAAAATAAAGAAAACTAACATTTAATCACTTCTCCCCACAACACCTCCCAGTAACAATTACATGTAATTAGCCGTTTTATAAACATATGGTTCCATGAATTGATGATTTTTTCTCCATTAAAATGTTTTAATTACTGAAAAAAAACTTCTTGAAAAATAGTAAAATTGTAGATTTTTTATAATTAATCTTCATAAGAACAACGATTTCTATAGTTTAAGATAAAAAAAATTCCAAGTTATTGAATAACACACCTAGATACAGGAGACATTAATTAAAAAGCATTATACAGTCTGTCTCACAATTAAGCATAACAGCTAGACGAATTTCACTTTCTAATCTCATGCTAGCAGTGTGAAACATTTTGTTAGGCTATTCAAATAAATCAGAATCAGTATGTCCGAAATCTTGGTCATTAACAAGCCTAGGTCTCCGAAATTTACTTCTACTAAGTACTTGTGTAATTCTTGTTCTGCATAAAATAAAATTTATAGTAACACTTTGAAATCTTAGAAGATAGATGTCTTCTCCTAAGTTCTGACAAACTGACTGACTGGTTTCAACGTAGAACTTTGCGCAGAGACTCAGCAGTTTGAGTTGCCATATTCCACGTAGCACACAAAGCAAGAGAAGAGAGTAGAGAAAGATTCAAAAAGGAGATAGTAAACAGAGGTATGAGACAAAAAGAATAGGAATATCGAAGAACAATTTAGTTTCATTGGATATTATAAATCACAAAGAGTTAATGCATCTGCACCATTGAGAACTATTTGGGCCATATCACCGATTGTCTCCAGCCATTGGTTTTAACCATCCCGAGGACCCCAGTCATGAAGTCTACACCCTCCTACGCGGCTTAAATTAAGTTTGTGGATTTCATTGACTGATGAAGCCATGTTTTAGTTTGACCAACAATACCTTTTTTTCAACTTGATCTTATGTCAGCTAACAACTCCCGTCGAGGAAGCCGATGACTAGGCATACGTAACACATGTCCTAACCATCTCAGCCGATGTAATTTCACAGCCTCGTCGATTGATTTCCCCTTTTTACCTAGCGCTCGACGCCTAGCCTCAATATTGCTCATCTTGTTATATCATTTCACACGGGAGATAAAACTCAGGCAACTATGATCAAAGACAGCTAGTCTTTTCATATCTTCTACTCTCGATGGCCAGGTCTCATAGCCATAAAGGAGGACGAAGCGGACTGATGAGCAGTACACCCGCCCTTTGGTCGATAGACGGATATCACGTCTACGCCAGAGACGGAGTAAACTGGCATAAACAACACTAGTCTTCTGTATCCGTGCTGGGATTTCTTCAGCTATCAACCCTCTGACGTTGGCTGATGCAACTTCTCAAATAAGTGAAGTAGTAAACAAGCTCCACTAACCACTTCAATCCATGTCTTTAAGCTAGGAGTCCGTGTAGTCCAATGCTGTAGAATCATCGCACATTTCACGGGAACGAATCTTCGAATTAATAGCCAAGAATATTGCTGTCAACGGACTTGCGTCGTAACCTGAAGTTCCTAGGCAAGATTATAGGTGGCATCGTTGTTGCACACTGTAGAATGGTTTCAAACCAGTACACAACAGCCGTTTAATGACTCCTGAATTCCAATGGATCCCTAACTCCTGTCGGTTTGCAATAAGGTGTAACTTGAAGTTGTAGTAATGGTGGCAACAATAATAAATACTTGATTACAGCGATGTCGACAAATACCCATTTTGGATGTAAAAAGTAGTTTATAAGTTCCAAAAGCAGTAATTGTTTGTACGCTCTAAGATCGTATTAAATCCATACAATACTTGAAAGGCGTGAAATATATAGACAAATTATTGTTAACATACTTCAAACTGTCCATCAGTATCATGTCAATCTGTTTAACATCTGTGGAGCAAAAACCTTTTTTACTACTTAAAGCTATTTGATGACCAATTAACATATTTTTCAACCCCCAGTGATTTTGTTCAATAAAAACTTTTTTATGTAGAGAAAAAATAATAAATGAATACTTCTAATTTAAATGAATTCGACTCCGAGAGGAATGTGGTTATTTTCATCTGAAAAATGAAACTGTAGAAGGATCGCTACACTTTAATAATGCTATATTATATATTTGTCAAGTCTATTGAAAAAGCAGTATAGGCGTACAAACATTTCGGTAAATTTTCCGTCCATATAAGCAAGATATACCTAAAATCTCTTATTATTTATCATTTCCAACATACACTAAAACCAGATTTCATTAAGGCTGCAACAAAAATTTCTAGGATTCCTATCAGATAAGTGTTGCTTCAAAATATTGAATGACAGATGAAAATATAACTAAAACAAAATCGAGTCCATTAAAGTCAGATGACTGTCAGAAAGTACCATTATACAGTTCCATTGAATTTGATTACGTTACTTCTGAACCTTTACTTCACGTAACCCTTTCTCCATCTAATCAAATAAAGTTGACAAAATATTTTTTACCTAATATTAAGATTTTCAACTGCTGAGGTGTAATGCAGATTCTTTTTTTTATTATAGCTTGATTCCACACAGCATTTTGGCACAAGTGTGGAATTTTCAGCATGTGATATCAGTAGCCCAAATTTAGCAGGCCAACCATGGTCATCATGTGTGTGTCAGCCGGAGACCGAACCCCGGGCCATGTGCATGGTAGGCAAGCGTCCTAACCGCTGTGCCACCGATTGTTCACGTTCTTTTCACTGTTACGAAGAGACGAAAATTAGTACGTCAGTTGGTTAGTTGTAGAGGTATGCCAGTGAAAGTTATTATTCAGTATCCTGTTCTATCTCTGAATGATATTCCAAATTTTCGATTAGATCACAAAACCTATAAGCTTTAAACAGTAGAAAGCTGTCATGATATCTGAAACTATTAGCTGATTAAAAATTTTAAGAAAAGTTACAAGTGTTGATTTCAAGTTGAATTACAAACATCCCCTTTAAAGAACCACCGAAAATCAGGAACTATTGAACAATCGTTTCTTCCTAGTTTGAGACTCAATATTAGTATGCACTCATGGATTACTAGGCAAGTTCGTCAGTTATTCAGCTACCGAGACAGAATCCAATAGCTTATGAATGCGAACTTCCATCGACTGGCTTTATAGCACCATCTACAAACAGTGACATCATTTAATCTCCCAAAACCCACATCTTCGAAATTAATACACTGTTCAATAACAACCGGAATAGAATTCCTAAAGTTCTAATGGAAGCTGGATGTGAGAACAGATATTCGCCTACACCTGTGGATGACAGTAGTGCTATATCAATAAATGACGAAAGTTAGGGCTGAAGGGTCACTGGATTCTAACCAGGTGGCTGATTGGCCAATGAGCTCGCCTCTCAACCTAAAGACCCCGATCTCAATTCCTAGAGGAAGGGGGGGGACAGAGCTGATGGCGAGGAGGCGTCGACGAGTCCCAAACTAGGACGAAACAGCTGTCTAGAAGTCCATGGTTTTCGATAGTTCTGTAACTGGTGTCAGTTCGTAATCTACTTTGAAAGATAACCATAAATAAAGTTACAGTTGCTAAATTCATTTCAACACATTTAAATCACTTAACTACTAAGTGAAATTTGAGCAATCTGACCATAATTATTTCAATGAAATAAAATTTGATTTAAACTAAACATAATTTCTATTTATTAATTCCATTTGTCAGTATCTTGATAAATGTTGTTGATCAAATGTCTTTGAAAAATAATAGCAGAAAGATGGGATATAAAATGTTGAAGTTTTGATTAACTATATAGGAGGAGATGCTTTTGTTTTACTTTTTTCTCTTTCGTGTTTTCATCATTCAATTCCTGATGTTCGACACATAACTTTGTACAACACAATACACCATGATGGACAAATGCATACTTTGCTGTTTTTGAATTTTTCATTTAGTGAATTTCAAAAATTTAAGCAAAATGAAAAAAGTAATAACAAAAACTCAGGCTATTAATTATCTGAACACTATTTTATATTAGACTATATATATAGTTCAAGTAAATTTTCAGTGCTCAAAATGTAAAAAGGAATTTCTTTGTCAGTTAAAGGGTAGAATCAATGTTTTAGCATTTGTTTATCAAAGGTAATTTTGCATTAATTGGCAGTGAATAAATGAGTTTCATTTAACTAAAATAAAGTTTTATTAATTATTTGTAGAATTCATAGGATAACCTATATAAGTTAGATATTATATTCTGCATAATAAGTCAAAAACCTCATAAGAATTCAACCAACTCTACAATCTCTCTGTGGGGTTTTAACTAAAACCTTTCAAACACCATAAGACATGCTCCGTATTATACTCCTTTATGGTGAATTTGCATAAGAATAAAATAGCCCTCCTTATGTGCACCTTCTGCAATCTTGTATCAAGACAACTGACTCTCCAGTTTTACCATAAACCAGCGTTCCGTCGTATCTTCCGTCTAAAACTGCCACATATTACAAATATGCGATAAAATATTACAGCATATTTCATCATATATGGGTGTTCCTTTTGTTTTGTGAATCACTTACCAGGTAGGACGCCATGTAGTCGATATAAAGTCACAGTAATATTTTGTTGAGTGTTAGCCGTTCTAGCACTTAGAATTTCTACCTTGAGTAGTTATTATGCACTGCGTCATAAACATATTCCTTCATCTTTTACAAACCTACTAGAAAAGTAATTTTATAATCTGATTGTCTCTTAACATAGGATCATTTCCATTTGATTTTGAAATACTAGTGAAGAAGGTATATAGTCAAGATAGTTACGTTACATATATATATATATATATATATATATATATACCTTGCTTTTGCCATATTTTCTGCTCTGAGGTGTCAGCTGCTATCCTCATTTGTAACACTGATACTGAGGTAGTGTTACAATGTAGTTCGGGGACTTGATGCAAACGTCACCGAAAGAATTTCCAAACAGGCTGCTGTAGACTTCCATCAACAGCTGTCTTCGCCCAATAATAAAAATGAAATGGCTGGTCAGGAAGGATAAGCAATGAGGAATTCTGGCAAAGAACCGAACAAGAATCTACTAACTAGCAAATAATCAGAAGAAAATGGATAGAAAATAGAAAAACGCTGAGGAGACCTCTGAGTAGAATCACACACAAGTCTCTGGACTGGAGACGCTGGGTATCCAAGAGTGACATGCAGGAGGTAACATGAAGAACTGTGGGTAGTCTTAAAGCCAGCCAAAGCCTTGTGCGTCGGTGGCACAGTGGTTAGGACTATCGCCAACCATGCATATGGTCCGAGGTTCGATCCCCTGCCGACGAACACCTGATATCTATGATCGGCCTGCGAAATTTGGGCTACCGATATCCATGCTGAAAATTCCATACTTGTACCAAAAATACGGTTAGGAATCAAGCTGAAATCAAAAATAAAAAATTTTAATATAGTGTATTCAGTGCAAACGGGAATAAAAAAAACACCCTCATCAGTCTATTATTTGTTCTGATCGAAATAATGCTTCTTTAAAAGAGAAATATTTGTAACATAACTGGGTATTTAACATTTTCACCAAAGAATTTACTATTTAGCATGACGTTAACAAAAGCTTCCATCTAGATAACGCTATGCTATCATGAATTACTTGAAATGCTTCCAACTATTAAGTCTTTTGAAGTACAACAGTTACATATTATTCGCTGTCAAAAGATATAAAGATAAACAAAAAATATATTATACTAAATTAAGATATCTGTCAACTTTTGTCCATTTCAACAGGACTACTACTACACAGACAAAATATTATCATTAATCAAAGCAGAACAACTACTGCTGAAAGTAAGATCAGTTTGAATGAAGCAGAAGTATCCTTTGACATTCATTATGCTTACAACTACAGTAAAAAGGTTATCACTATAAGTACTAAAAATGACTTATAGAAGCAAAAGAACAGGCCAATATTTATTCACAGTTTAATAACTTTACATCAGATAATCACATCCTATATACCTTAAAACTCTGTATTTGTCAGTCATATATTTAATGAATTTTAATATAAAAATACATACTACTGATTGTAGAAATTCACTAGAGATGAAGATCATTCTGATTTTAAGAAGTTTTACTTCTCTATAGGAAATTTAGTTTACTTTTAAGTTGATATCAAGGATTAGTTCAATGCCTAAGTGCACTTTGTTGGCATGAAAGTGTCCTCTGATATAAAACTGTTTCCTGGACACCTTTCAGTTACATTATTTTAGCTATTATCTTCACTGATCAAAAGCGCTTCTGGCTCATTCATATCAGTAATTTCTTCGTAGGAGCCCATGGAATTGTGTATTTCGTTAAGCATGATGATATTATCGTCTCTCTCACTTATTTTTCAAAACTAGTAGTTTAAAAAATAAAAATAATATGAATGATATCTTTGACCAGTAAGTTCATGCTTAACGACTGGTTTTTTTTTCACTAGAAACCTAGAAAGATGTTCCCAATACGAATTTGCAAAAAGTAACAAATGTTAATTATACTTGTATTTTATTCCTTTACATCCCCGGTGGAACGAAGGGCTTCAAGCTAGAGCTTTAAAGTCTCTGTAACAGTGTTACTTATTTTTACTGGATGCGGTTGCTAGTCTCATGCTTAACCTTCCCTCTTTAAGAGTCGTATTACTGGCCTAGCGAGGTAAAGGAGTGCATCGGCTAGGGATAGAACCCCGAAACACCTGAGTGGTTGGTGAGCATTCTACCGCTGTGCCATTAACGCACTAAATGTTACTTAAGTACAGTTTAATGGATTCATCAAATATTTTTCGCATTTTCTCATGGCTTATCCAGAAATTTATGTAGAGCATTCAGGCGAAGAATTCTACGAAAATTTTATGAATTCACATTAAATATCACTTCATTAACCTTTGTTACTTATTTGAATACTGTTAAGTGAGCACTTCTAGAACCAGTTAAAGGGTTCATTCCATAACTGTAAAGTATATTAAAGAGCATGTTAATTCCCACTTTCTAGCTCTGAATACAATGCTTCATTTTCCCGAACTCCAACCAATCAGTCACATAGATGCATTACCACCCAAATTCATCATTCAGTAAGTGTTCTTATATCGAATTTGGTTGAGTGGGTTCAAACATTTTTATTAAATTTCCATGGTTCAGTAATTCCATTATACACTTTATCATTAGATGAAATACACTTGAATGAAATGCACAATTATCAACCTAATTACATATTACGAGAACTAATAGAGTAATGAAATAAAAAATTATATAAAATCGTTTACTATCTTGTACCAAATAATATAATTTACAAGCGCCACACAAAAATTCTTGTTTATCAAAGCACAATCTTGGGAATATATAGGTAAAGTTCAAATATCTAATCCTCCTTTAAAATAACACCTCGTTCTTTGTAGAGGGAAAGCTGAGAATTCAATGGATATTTAACACAATACAAAAAAATTATAGTCTTCAATCTATTGTGAAAATCAGCGCGCTAAATATCTTTCAATAATTCTAATGGCAAATCTCATATTGCAATCACTAGTATATATTGAGAAAAAGGGTGAAAGATAGCTGTAATAAACAGAAGAATCACATAAGGTACGAATACAAATGAACCAGTAAGTTAAAACTGATTTATAAATGTGCAAGAAAATATTCTTAAATATATTTAGAATAAATTCCTCAAAGTAATAATAAAAGGTCATGCATATTTCCTTTACGAGTTCCTGTGTCCACTTACTAACATCTCACGCAGGTAAATTTTGTGAATCACGGTAGTCCAAACATCTTTCAGGTCTTTGTAATCTAAAAATCCCTGAAAAAAAACATAATTAATACTCGATATTTAAGGCTATAATTATCTTTGCCCTGAAATTTCTTACAACAAAAACGCCATCCAGTTAATAATTTCGATATATTTTCTGGGACAAGAAAGTGGCAAACAACTAACTGAGTATATCTCTTCTGTCCTACAAGAACAAGATACCAGTTATGAACTAAGCACACACCTTTGACATTGATGACGAATGATTGGAGGAAATCAGTAAAAAGCGTTAAACCTAAGCTTCATGCATACTAGAGATTATCATCAAGGCATAACTGTAAACTCTAAGGGACTAAAGTTCCCTTTCCAATAAAAACTCTTTCTTTTCTTATAAGTATTTTCCTCTGTATGCTTCAAAATAAGTTTTTCCTTATGACTAATCTTTTGCAAGCTATTTCAAATGATCTTTCTCAACTATTATTCTTATTTTATTTTACTAGGTATTTAATTTTTCGCTCTACTAAAAAGAATGCTAACTTAACTCGTATCTTAGAGATAAATCTGTTTTCTAGATAAAGTTAATGATACAGATTAAAAATCAACTAAAGCTTTAATCTGATTTGAAGAATACCACTGAAAATATTGAATTATATTAACGAACAGTAGGCAATCTTCCATATTCACATCAGAATAATCGTTACTTTAAAGCACAGAAATTAACTTTAAATAATGATAGCTCCTGTACTGCATTTAATTACTCTCTATTTCTACCTGTTTATATTGAAAATTAAATCAAGTGTTAAAATTCATCTTCCTATATATGTAAAAAAATTGCCATTTGGTAAATAAAGTGTATCAACAAATGTAGAATTTAAGATGCAATAATAAAAAAAATACATCAACAGCTTAAACAAAACAAAGGAAAAACACACAAAGCTGTTTTTTTTTCAATAATGTCGAAATTGTTGACATTTTCAAATAGAAACTTCTTTATTTGGCATTTCGTTGAATGTGTGGTGTTGATATTCTGTCATTCCTTTACAAGATTAGATGATAATGCACAGAGAGAGAGAGGGAGGGAAAGACAAACAAATCATTACCATCAGATAGAAAGAAAATCTTTACTTCTGTTTACTTGTTTATTTGTTTGTTTTTTCAACATTTCCTTGTTTTTACAGTTCAACTTAAATGTCATACATAAAACTTCTTGCTCCCTGAGTTAATTGTACACTTAGTTGTGAATTACCATTGTGAT
Organism: Trichobilharzia regenti; assembly: GCA_944472135.2. Classification (NCBI taxonomy): domain Eukaryota; kingdom Metazoa; phylum Platyhelminthes; class Trematoda; order Strigeidida; family Schistosomatidae; genus Trichobilharzia; species Trichobilharzia regenti. Next base: position 97,906,662 of record OX235262.1, on the reverse strand, counting down.
ATTAATTCCTACAAAAGAATGGCCATATTCTATTGCTAATAATTTCCAATCATCTTCATTTTTAATTAATTTCTATTTTTATTTTTTATTTTTAGATAAATGCCTATTTAAACAATTGAAATGTTCTTATTTTTTGGCATATTATTGAACTTGAACATGTTAGATATAAATTTCTACTCTTTCAATTATGCTAATATTTTGTAAATAAAGTGATTGATTTAAGTTTATTTAGTTGAGATAGATAGAAGTAGAAGTTGTCGACATGGCATAAAACAAATCAAAAGAGACTTTCAATCTCTCTTTTGTGGAAGGTAATTATTATATGAAAGTTAAGTTTCTTTTAAATGACATTTCCAATCTGTTAAAATGATTCAGTCAGTTAACTGACATAAGCCTGAACCAATTACCATAATTAGGTAGCTTTCAAATAGTCTGTACAAAATGTTTCCTTCAGGTAGTAATAATATTTAAAGAAAAATTATTCTAGATGGGGGAAACTAAACAATACAAAATACGGTGAAGTATAAGCAAAGACGTAATGCCTGAAACCTGCGAGATTTTATGTTTTATATATACATAGGTAGCAGTACAACGCATATTTCTTTTCATCACCACTTTCTTTTTACAGGAGGTGACGAAAATACATTCAATCCTTCATAACGTCCGGTTACCGAGTCAAGCGAATTTTATCATACTGTAACATTGGAATACAAGAGAAATGCTTTATTTATTAGCACTCAGTGTGCAGATATAGGCAAAATACGTCTACCATGTCTTCGATATTGAGTTACTTTTGTCTCCCGTTTTGTGCTTCTTTGTCTTCCTTTCGTGTCTTCCATGCTATTCCACAGGCATCGTTCATTAAATCCATCTCTCTGTCATTGGATAGTCTTATGTCCGTATCTGTATACTACTACTTATAAATTTTGTCAGCAAAAAGCGCCACAAAACTAGTACATTGGGAACACAGTTCACTGGCTAAATTACTCGGCTTTCAGTCAGTGTCTTCTGGATTCGAATCCTGCTCTATCTACTTCAGTATGGGCGAGTGATCAGTATTATCAGGTCTCACACAATAAGTGTGGCTAAGGCCAAAAGAATCTGTTCCGAGTAACTGATTTCTAAAAGCAGAATAGTATCAACTTTATTCTGACATAACCTGATAGAGAGTCCTAATTGGTGTCGACGGAAAATATTCTCTGCACTTACAAGTCACCAGATGGTAACCAATACATATGGATATAAAAATAAATATATAAAAATGGTAACATAAAAGATATGAGCAAACTTCCGTTAGATATAAAATATGGAGGACCATTGCCAGTCAGTTATAATCCATTTTACTAAACACTGTTGAGTAGGTTGCCTAATCAAAGTCTGAAAATCTCCAGTAATGGCGGCCTGCCTAAACTACCTACATTTCCATCCAGCATAATGTGTATATTTTTCTTGGTTACTTGTTTTACTTTTCCAATTATGTCCTTGGGTCGCAACATGAACTTAAATACAAGTTTTCATTTGGCTTCCAACTGACCGCTCTGTGTTTTCCAAATAATATGAGGCAAGAATTTCGTAGAGGGCTGTCTTGTTTCAGATCAAATGACGTTGCCTTGTACGATATTACTGCCGATGAATATTTACTTGGAGACTCTATACAGGCAGTAAATGTTATGCAAAAGATCAAACTGATATATCAAATAGGATGGAACTGAAGATCAATAGGTATGATGGGCATAACCAGCTGCTCAATAGGAATGCGATGGCTGGTGATTTTTATTCTCTGTAAAAGTGTAATTTAGCACTATTAACATCTGATATCAAACGTTTCGCTAACTCACTTTAACTGGTGAAGCACACTAGTCAATGCTTTGTAGAAAAACTCAAAACAAGTAATTTAGCTGTATTTGTTATCCTAATAGCAAAATATTACATTATAACTTGACACCTAACGAAGAAAATCGTATCGTAAATAAGTAGTATGCTTACGATTTCCCATAATTTCGGACAACTTCATATGCTACTCATTAGTAGCCAATGAAACTAAACACAAATTGAAGTTGTTCAAGAATGCGTGAATATGCTATGCTTTTCAATCTTGGTTTTTCTTTTCTTTAAGAAATATAATGGAACACTACCACATCACCATTATTTTCACTTGAATACAGGCTTGAAAGGTGGCTTCTATTGCGATCAAGAGGCGTATTCCCTGACCTCTATCAAACCCACCATTTAGGTTTTTCTATATCCCAGTTGGTGACAATACTTTCATTGAAGCATGAGTGGAGAAGTTATCACTTTCAAAAACTGAGCACCTTTGAAAATATAAGTAAACTAGAAAGGCATCAACTCAACATTTTATTAGCATGGTCAAGCTTGTAGGCTAAAAAAATGAGGAAAGAACACACAAACTCACTTCAAAATTATTTGAATAACAACAGTAATGATCATGTTGGAAAAGTACAATCTATTTGGTGAATATCATCTGATGTTTAACACACTTTGAGCCAGTTCTCATTCTGATGAACTGCCCTAAAGTATACAAGAATCAGTTAGGATGACTTTTCTAATTTTTTTACCAAAAGAATAAAAGGTGAAGATTTAGTCATTCGGTTCAGTAGTCAATAAAAATAACGATTCTCATTTAAATAAGCATCATCCTTGTGGTTAAAGGATTTCATAATGAGCTGATATCGGCTACAGAACCACTGGGAAACCTAACAGTTCTGGACAACCGTTTCGTCTTAGTTTGGAACTCCCCAGTAGTATCCACCCATCGGGGTTCGAACCCAGGATTTCCCGGTTACAAGGCCAGCAAGCTCGTAGACCACCGAGCCACTGGGACTCGATCCAATGGCCAGTCCATGAATTTCAACTTCTGTCAATTCAAGATATATCTTAACCACTAGCCAGTGTCATACGTGGCGAGTATGTAATATGTATGTATGTATGACACTGGCTAGTGATTGAATTGACAGAAAGTGAAATTCATGGACTGGCCATTGGATCGGGTCCCAGTGGCTCGGTGGTCTACGAGCTTGCTGGCCTTGTAACCGGGAAATCCTGGGTTCGGACCCCGATGGGTGGGTACTACTGAAGAGTTCCAAACTAGGACGAAACGGTTGTCCAGAACTCTCAAGTTTCTCAATGGTTCTGTAGCCGATGTCAGCTCATCATGAAATCCGGTAGCCAATCAATCAAATCCCTACAAACCATCTTTCTTTTCTCATTTAATCCAATAAAAGCAAGGGTTTTTAGAAAAAAGGATCACATGAATTATTTCAATACGCAGAAGACTTTTATCCCTCAGAAGATTTGTCGACATATAAATGCCTAACAAAGAAAAATAAGACGGCTTGTTTGAATCACCAGGCGACCTAAATTTCCATCCAACACAACTCTTCAAACTGTCTGTCTCTTATTGCTTTTATCATTCAGTTTTGTACTTCAGTCAACAAATGTGTTCGCAAACATTTTTGATCGGCTTTCACTCTACTTACCACTGTTCATTTCCCAGAAACGACAGGAAAAAATCATAAGGGATTGGTAATGTACTTCTGATCGAAAAGTATTACATACTCATACAGCCAGGTGAGGGCTTACGGCGAGCTGTCATCTGAACTGATGACGACCAGTGGTGTCCGTCAAGGATGCCCATTATCTCCTTTTCTATTCAACTTCATCATAGATGTGTTAATGGACTTAACCCTAGGTGACTTCAGCGATTCAGGGATTGACTTGCTACCTGGGAATAATCTCGTTGACTTGGAATATGCAGACGATATAGTCCTTCTAGGCGAAGACGCTGACGAAATGCAGAGTCTTCTAAACACCTTGAGCCGCAATCTACGAATGTTTGGCATGCGATTCGCTCCCGCCAAATGCAAAATGATGTTACAGGACTGGACTACATCGACGCCTAGTGCGTCGGTGGCACGGCGGTTAGGACTCTCGCCGACCATGCACATGGTCCGGGGTTCGAGCCCACGCCGGCGCACACCTGATATCTATGGTCGGCCTGCAAAATTTGGGCTACCGATATCCATGCTGAAAATTCCATACTTGTACCAAAAATACAGTGTGGAATCAAGCTGTAAATCAAAAATCAAATCAAATCAAAATAGGAAGTGAAGTGATGGAGCACGTTGACCGCTTCACTTATTTGGGAAGTACCATCAGCCCCAACGGGCTGATCTCTGACGAAATCTCAGCACGAATACAGGGGGCTCGTTTCGCATTTGCCAGTTTACGCCGACTCCGGCGTAGACGAGACGTTCGACTATCGACCAAAGGGCGGGTGTACTGCTCATCAGTCCGCTCCGTCCTCCTTTATGGCCAGCTGTGAGACCTGGCCACTGAGAGTGGAAGACATGAAAAGACTAGCTGTCTTTGATCATAGGTGCCTGCGCTCTATTTCCCGTGTAAAGTGCCATAATAAGGTGAGCAACATGGAGGTTAGGTGTAGAGTTCTAGGTAAACAGGGGAAATCAATCGACGAAGTCGTGAAGCTACAAAGACTGAGATGGTTAGGACATGTGTTACGTATGCCAAGCCATCGCCTCCCTCGACGAGCAATGTTAGCGGATATAGGGTCAGGCTGGAAAAAAGCTAGCGGCGGTCAAACAAAAACTTGGCATCAGTCAATGAAATCCACAACAGTTGGTCTAAGCCACGTAGGAAGGTGTAGACTTCCAGGCTGGGGTCCTCGGGACGGTAAAAATCTATGGTTGGAAACAATTGGTGACATGGCTCAAAACCGTTCTCAGTGGCGCAGATGCATCCACTCCCTGTGACTTATGATCTTCAATGAAACTGTTTTGTATTTCTTTATTACTCCTTTGTCTCACACCTCTGCTCACTGTTTCTATTATGCTTTTCTTGTACTTTCTTCTCTTGCTTCGCGTGCTACACGGAATGTGGCGACTTGAACTTCCGCACATTTGTGCAAAGTTCTATGTCGAATACAGACAGACAGACATCATATCTACTGTGGATTAAAAATTTACTTGAAGATCCTGGATGATGGGAAAGTATTGTGCTATAAATCACGCTGAGAATTCCACAAATTATGTAGAGATGTCCTGAATAAGGATGGTATTATATATATATATATATATATATATATATATATATATATATATATAACACTAACTGATGGTTCACAGAATTAAGGGTGTATACTGACAGTTCAGAAAGTCCCAATGAAATTTTTAAACCCTAAAAAGCTCTTTTCTCCTCACTTTTAGTAAGTTTTAAAGTTTTTTTCTACAGAGAGAAATGTTTTCAAAATGACAGTCTTAGGCACATCCGTCAGTGTTCATGAGTACTTGACCCTTCATCGGAAAAAATAATGGTAAACAAAATTTATTCAAGGAAATTGTTTCTTCTTTTCAAAAGAAGCCATTGGAATTATTTTTTCTCTTAATGGATTTGGAATTTTAATAATTTACCCTTAATCTTGAGAAATAACAGTTGAAGACACTAATAAAGTATAAGCATAAAATTATTGTTATGCAACAGCAATATATAAAAACCATCAGAATGCTGTCCGTCTGTTGGAAACATCCGATAACCTCCTTATATGCAAAGACCACTACAACCTTAATCTAGTGAGAAGACACCTTCTTGTCACGTCGGACTATTCTGGTACATCAGTCGGTCTGCAACCTGTCAGTCAATGGCAAACTACAGAAAATTAAGGTAAGAGATAACTTTTACAGATAAACTGTAGGATATTTTGAAATTCTATCTTATATGTATGGTCGAATAATACTCGAGTATCTGATAAAATTGTTTGAAATGCAGCAGATTCACCATCATTCGACTAATTTTGGTTACAACATACGACACTTATTAGTTACTCCTCCATTCTGACACATTTTTGCTTTAAGTACTTATCTAGTTTTGAGTTTGTTTTTCACAAGAATTAGATCAACTGAATATTTCAGACTAACTCCTAGTATCGTACGACGTTTATTCACTGTTTACAAGCGTACTGATTGGAGAAACCGTGAAAATCATATACCAGTAGTCTGAACTATTTCTTTTTCCCGAAAATGACCAACAAAAACTACTATTTCTTTGCATGAACAATGTTCTGCTCCGGTTCAACAACCAGTTGTACCGGCAAATTAATTGGGTAGTTATGGGTTCGCCTCTGAGTCCTGTCCTTGGGGATATATTTATAGCCCATCTTGAACAAACTCGAATGAAGTCGGAAACAGAGGGGACCATATATTACTCCAAGTATGTTGACGACAAGTTTGTGGTTTGCAGTAGTATGGACCACACACCCATGATGTTAGAAAAGCCTAATGCGGCTTATCCTTACATTTAATTTACAGTGGGTCATGAATATGACGACCAGTTTGACTTCCTAACTATCAACATTAAAAGAAATAATGGGACGATTAAAAAACCAGTCTACAGAAAAGAAACGTCGACTGGTTAGTGTTTAGGAAATAAGATGGAAGAGGAAGTCACGATTATTAAAAAGAGCCTTATTAGGAAAGAATATCTCTGAAAGTACTAGGGGGAACAAGAACGAGTTCAGTGAAGAGAACCCTGGCAACTGTGACTGTTTTGTTCGTGTTTAGACCTATTGCATAATATTTTGATCTTCACTTACTGAGGTTAACTCATTGTTAAGTCTTCAAATTTACTTAACTGTATTTCTACGTCATGACCTTACTGTTACCTCCCAATCTCACACCCTTGAACTTTCCACCGTATTATCTAGAAAATCTATATGTCGTTGGATCTTACATTCTTTTTCTAGTTTCTACGCCAAGTCTGAGCTCTGTCGTCATCCCTATTATTTAATTATATTATAAATAATTGCCGTTTTAACGCTGAATAATTTGTGTACTTACATCATTCCGGAATTATGTTGTTGATACTTTCTATCCATAAATCGATATCACTGTGAAAAAGGCATTTTCAGAAATTTTGTAACTTATATTTTGATAATGTTTAAAGTGTATGCAGTTGGAAAGAATCCGTGCAATAAAATGAGCTCGTGCTATCCTGAGAATATTGTTCATTCTTTCTTCGTTCAAAAATCTTCACTCAGTACTCATTTAGCTGGATAATCATTATTACATAATAACCTGAGTTTTAATTTGTATCTTAGAAGTCATTCACAGAAACAACACAGATTAAGACCATATAGCTAATTATTTATAGTCAGGAATTACCCTTACATATTTTCCCTTACAATCTACTACATTCTTGAGACAGCCACTAAAATGTGTGTTGACATTAATGTATTACCTAGAAAATCACTTCAGAAGTGAATAAGCAGACGAAACTGTCACGATTTATGAAAGGAAAGCTAGCTCAAATCTAATTTGATCGCTTAACAATCACTTCATACAGTATATTTCGAACAGTCCAACAACATAGAGTAATCAAACCTGGAGCTATAATCACCTCAGAAAATCAGTTTCCACATATTTTATGTTTTCTATGGATATCATACATGAGACTTCCAAGCCAATCACCGCTGATTATATAAAGTGGAGTAGCTAGTTTATGAGTAGCGGACATTATATCAGAAATGTGCTAAGTTAACATCTATTAGGTGAGTCGCCGTTTCTTTACTATGCTTGTCCGAACTGTCATGTGGCTAAAAATAGATAAAACTGGCGTCTATTAAGCATGTGTTTTCTTAGCACAACGACAAAAAATATGAGTTTTTTATTGGTCTCCTTTGTACTATATAAGTAATACTTTACCCACCAGCTGACCACTATATATGACTATATCACTGTAATCGGACTGCCATATATAACAGATACAAAGAGAAAATCCAATGAAAACAACACAAGCCCTTTAGTAAATCCCAATATATTATATTTATCTGGCAACGCAAACCAACATTTAGACTCCATGTATGATATAAGAACTAAATCCTCAGAAACAGATTTCAACCAGAAAAATTAAGAAATCATATATTGATTCACATTTAATTTACTCCTTCTATACAAATCAAAGGTACTTTTATAACAATAATGAAAACCACTTCTCACTGAAAATTCACTTTACCGAAAATGAAGTCAAACATTCAGTGATTACGAAAGGTCAGATACGTAATCACGAAACTGTGAACACAGATATTCCGGTGGTGCTGATATTTATTCAGAGTTCGTAGTTAACTGAATAAATGAACATGCAGTGTGAGAGACAGTGCAATTTATGTGGTCAAAAGTATGACACCTACCAACTTATTGTCCGTATTCAAATTAAGTATTAAGCGTTCCAGATATCCTAAACAGCATCTAAACTTCATTTAAAACCATCAATTTTCGATGCAATAATACTGTGCTTTTCTCCACCTTGGTTCATCTATTCCTCACACTTCACATGCAGCTACTCATCAAAAAGAATGTACTGTTTAGGCTTTCCACTCTCTTACTTCACGGCTGCAAGTGGAAGATACAAAAGGACTACAGGCCGTTGATCATGTGCCATTTTCATTTGCTTACGTTAAGTGAAACATTTTAAATGACTAGATATATTATAGGGCACCGAGAGTATGTTATGAAGTTGTGACTGGAATTTCCGGAATACGCGATGTGTTCAATGAGGAACCGCCTCTCTCAGAAGGGATCGTTAAACAGAACAGGAATAATTTGGAGGTCACACATGGTCAGTGTAAGAAATGACATTAATCTATGAAGCGACTATCTTATTTTGATCTACGTAGAGAATTTTCCGACTGGGGTATTCACTGTGCTAAGAAACAATGGATGGAGATAGTTCGTGACAAGGCTTAGAATCACTTACCGTGGTACAGGTGTATGCAATCCTTCTCATCTTCAAAATTCTGAAAAGCACTAATCTTCATTTGTTCATCCACTTTGTTGCACTAATGTTAGTATGGTACAGTTCCCAGTCTTTGTTTCTTTATATCATGTGCCAACTTGAAATGACACTTCTGTTTGAAGACTTACACTGACTCGTGTGAGAGGAACGGTAAAGTACTATCTATATTAAACAGCGTGAGACTAATTTTACTCGAAAGCCAAAATGACTGACTTCCATCTGACATCGTGTTTAGACAGCAAATATATCAAACGACTGAGATTCCAAAGGTAAGTCCATTTTAACTGGTGCAAATCAAGTCCTCGCCTGTAATAACATTCTTTACATATTTGAGCCAATGATTATACAATGAAACCACACCGACTGCCTTAAGATTTCACAAGGACAGACTATGGCATCTCGATTACTACAACACTTTTAATGTTATGCACTTGAACGGCTGAGTGGATAGTTCCAATGGCACGTATGCTGCAAAAAAGCAATATGATTGAATATCTGCCGTGTTTAGAAGCAACTGTGGCACTATGACAAAGACTTCATGTCTTCACATCTAAATCTCAAACTGGTTAGTTTACCTCAAGACTTACAGAGGTGTGAACAACAACCTACCAACTTAAAAAGAACAAGCAAAAGAGGAAAGTTCACAATTATGGTAAGAAAACTGGCAATGCTACTAAAACAGCTATCTAGTACTAATCTAAATATACTCAGTCTTCATCATCATCTTTGTGCCTTCATATAATATGTACATCCATCTAAGCATCTGGTTTTGTTACAGAAATCAAATGGATTCCCTGCACAATCTTTTACGAACACTCATAAAGAAACAAATTTTGAGTGACTACTCTCACATATTTGGACTAACAAAAATTATTACTTTTGAAAACGAGTATCTGAATTACTGCTGAAGAAAATTACCTTGGAATGAAATTGTTTACGACATACGAGGAAAACTTCAATGTTTCCAGACAACATATAAAAATAAGATGCTAACACATAAGTTCGTGGACGAAAAACGAAATAATGAGGTGTCAAATCATGTTAACCGAAACTTCAGTTTTGGTATGAACGCAACTTTGGTGTGTGAAACGCAAACATCAAGCGATCAGTAATGCATATTAATTGTAACTATGTGATCCCATGACTTGTAGAATACCTAAAACCCCTAAAAACGAATGACATAAGCGAGATGTCAGACCACAGCTCCAACTTTTCTCAGACAAATGCGATTGGGAGAAAAAAGACGACAATGCAGTGGTCCAGATAAGATTGTAAGTGATGTGTCTATTTCCATTTGAATGAGTTAGACTATAGTGAGGCTCTATATCATTCCTCCAAGTAGGGAGAATTCAACTTCCCAATCATAAGGCTACAAAATAGTGAATGCCTTTTACCTTGTCGACCTTATTCCCAGGGTCGTCCAGGACAAGCCTAATCCTATACTAGTTTGTACCTCACAACCACAAAATCTATTTATTTTTCAACAAACTAGATTCACTGTAACAGTCATAAAGTCTAAGCACACACTCGTTAGGCACAGCAAATGAACTCTTGTTACACTGACAAATGCTTTACATTTAATGTCCCCCAAACACCTGCTTCGCTCGACAACAGGTTTAACAATACGCAATCAACAACGTTGAGAAGTGAGCCCCTGCAAGTTCCGATACGGATCTATAACTCTTCCTTGATTCCACGACATAATACATCCACCACTGGACCTTCTGAGCTAAGAAATCTTGATTTAATGAAGAGTGGGTATTGATGTATCATTGACCGAGATAGGGCACCTACAGTTTAGCTATAGCTAGCCAGTATGGTGGCTTATCCTTGTAGGAACTCTAATGAGAAACGTTCATTCACGTACCAATAATTTATTGAAGTTTAAGCAGCAGGTACAGAAATTTCTCCAGCATTCACTTTCTCAATAATGACTTGAGGAGATTCACCATCCACTGTACAACCAACTGACCGGGCAGTACCAAGAACCTCCTTAACTGTTCCGGAGAGTTCACGAGCGATACTTCTGGGACGCATTGTTCGTGCAATCTCCAAAATCTCATCAAATGTAAGATTCCCATTGTGCTTGATATTTTTTACCTTCTTTCTGTCGCGTGGCTCTTCCTTTAAGGCTTTGATAATAAGGGAAGAAGCCGTTGGTACGACGCTTATTGTTGCCTGTCGATTTTGAATTGTCAGTTTGACAGATATACGTAGTCCTTTCCATTCTTGAGTGGCCTTTGCAATGTCATCGCCAACCTTTTTTGGTGACAAACCAAGAGGACCAATTTTAGGTGCTAACGATGAAGTAGCCCCAACTTCACCTCCAATAACTCTCAAATAACCTGAGAAGATAGAAGAAATCAAGCCAGAACTTACAGTAAGTCACAGCAGATGGATCAAGCTTGGGAGGCATGTCGTGTGGTGAATCTGGCGCGTAAAACTGGTGAGGAAACGAAGGTACTTTTCAGACTCAGATGGCTACATTGAACACTTTAATTGGTGAGTTGACTACCGTTTTACATATTCAACAAGTAGGGAGTAATATAATTTGCGTTTATTTAGTAAAATTAATTCTAATTTTCTTGTGGGTAAATGGCGGTTTGTTGGCTCATCGCAGACCTGAGCGCACTGCGAACAATTCTCTCATAGAGAAACTTTGCTTATGGACATTAAAGTTCCAGAATCTTACAGCTGGCCATCTCTATTTCTCATCGATTCACTGTATAAGCCCTACGATGCCATCTCCATACACGTGATGTGATAACAAAGTGATGCAGTCTTCCATTTCACTATCCGTAGCTCAGCACGACAAGAAATCTTCGCGTTATAATTTGCAGCACTCCCGATCATCCCTGGACCCTTTTTCCCACAATAGGGATTTGAAACTCATACAACATATTCAACTACTAAGAAGGAGCGATCATCCTATTCAAGCTGATGTTCACATCTGGAGTAGTATCCTGAAGCGAGCCTCCAGCTCTACCAGACGTCTGAAAGACCACGTAAGTGTCGTCATTTCTGCTGCTTCATTAGAGGAGAGAGATCTAAATCTAGAGTGTCTGGAAAAAAGTGCTTGGAGTGGGCTCAAGTAAATTTATACATCGGTAACCTAATCCTTCATCTTTTGACATGTCCCATAGGGCCGAAAACTTTGTCCCCTATTGATGAACTTAGATATTTGTGGGTTACTCGAGCATAAGCAGAAATGCTTGAACCTGTTTATCATACCTGAGATTTCTGCTGTCAGGACGTTACACACCGGCCAATGCAGTAGTAAGATGATCACGGATGAGGTTTGAAATTTATCTAGTTGAAGACGCAGTGCCTTCGCCAGAGAAAATGTTTTAGTGAATGAACCAGGAATAGTAGGTTCGGTGGAATCCCACACCTGACATTTTGTGCCGATACAATCAAAAAGGATCGGAAAAATGCGAAACCAGTGATGGAATGATTCTCCAGAGTTTTCAAAATGAAGTCATCACAACTCATAACATCAGCTCCAGAGTAAACGAGATATATCTTGTCGATACTGACGTCTTGCTGCAGTCGACAAAAACAGCACACGGAGATATCAGTGGGGGCCGATGACGTTCTCCCAAGGCTTCTCAGGGAGCCCAGAGCTCACATATCTGGTTCACTGGCTACGGTTTTCAGGCTATCTCTCTAAAACAGACTTACTGAGTGACTGAAAAAGGACCTTAATAATTCCCATTCCTATGACAGTATCCAGTCTCTGCCCTTCAAACTGCGAACCCATAAGTCCTTCCAGCACCCTGATTAAGATGCTGGAAAGACTAATTAAGTAAGCTATCATAGCATATTTAGTAACAGAAAAATTCAGTGTAGTGCACGGTTTCCGAGAGAACCTTTCGTGACCTGCAAACGTTTTTACTACAAAGGAGAACTGGGTTAAATCCAGATAAAACAACGAGCCCACCTTCGTTGTTTTCAATGGTTTTCCTAAATATTTCAATGAAGTGCAACTCACAAGACTGTCCATGAAAACGGAACGTTTTCGGACCATTGGCTGCTCGATAAACTGTACATGTGAATTCCTCACAGTCTATAAACTCCTGGCAGAGTCAGAATCAACTCAAATCTCTGTTCCTGGACTACGGCACTTACTAGAGCACCACAAGGCAGCTGTCAATCACGTCTCATAAACCGTTAATGCCCGGCTCTTGCTACGCTCGGGCCCACGCTGTTCCTTGAAGTTTTCAGAAACGCTTAGTAATAACGGACGAAAAAACCAAAACACCGATTGGCCGCTTGAGATTTCTTTATTGTTACACCAACATATAAAAATAATAACTGAACTAAGGTCTGTGAACAAATATTACAATAATAAATCATAGTATTACTTCTGACGATGTTTCACTCTTCTTTCTGAACAGCGACCGATGAGACGATGACTGTCGTATTGATGCCTCCGCGAAAATTGGGGAAGTTGATTTTGAGCAAACAACCAAGAATTGATCGTTCAATCTTCAACTCCATTGACACTCCCCGGCAAAAAAGGGATCCAACCCTTTTTTCCTTCACGACCAATGCACGTTGACTTGGATGCCATTGCGAGAACCTGGGTCACACGGACAGAGCTGAAATGGAAAACAAACAGAAAAGCCAACACACCACAAGCATACCCACAGCACAATCTCACACATCGCTGACGACCTGCGCCTCCAGACAGAGACCTCCTCTTGACATCTTGCAACACAATCGCCACTTGCTAGAATGACTCTTGCAGAATGCAACGTGACCATAGCACCAACCCATGATACTCTACGCACATCCTCTTATCTACTCACTACCAATTACCACTGCAATCGCTTGTCACTCATTCTGCCTCAGTTCTAGTAGCGGTGACGCATGCGAGCCTCAGTCGTTTACACTCTTTCTCCCCGGCGTGTCGGACCGCAGCTAACAATTATCTCCGTGTGCATTTCATTCTCAGCAATAGCCTAGCCTCCCCGGCGTATACGACCCATCTGCTGTCCTTAACATCAATCAATTCATTCATGGATGTAGAAGACTCGAAACAACTTCAGAAGTAATCACGACGAAAATTTTAACAAAATTATGCAATAAAAACAAGGTACGAAAACAACGAGTAAACACAATGAATCCAAAAACACCAATTGATATGACACACCACACATATATACAAACAGTACACACAAACTCGCAGTTCATGTCTTGATGGAATTCCTTTGAAGAATCGCAGGGCTAACACCAGTACGCCTACAAACCTTCACAGGTTGACGATTGTAAGTTGTGGAATGTCCGGACACAAACAAGATTAACCAACAATTACAATAATTGGAACTCACACAATTATTTAACACAAACATATGTACAATCAACACATCAAATGTTGTGGATTCTGGCATGACAAACTACCCTTGAAGAACTGTAGGACTTACAGCAGTACGCCTACATTCCTTCTCAGGTTGATGATCCAAGTGGAAGTCGTCCGGACACAAACAGAATTACCAACAGCTAGATGACAGATGATATCAATTCAGTATATACAATATGAACATATGTACAAAATCACACACCGAGCACATTGGACTGCTCATTGATGCGCTACCCTTTGAAGAATTGTAGGACTTACAGCAGTACGCCTACAACCCTTCTCAGGTTGACGCCCTAGGTTGGAAAATCGTTGCAGAGTTCATTTGCTGACCTCCTCCTATCAGCTATATCTTCAAATCTGAACGGCAACTCACTCATGTCATTGTATCGTAGAATATAGATGACGAACAAACACACGACATATCTCATCAACCAAGTGTAGAAACAGAGTAATTTACACCAAAGATAATAACATTCAAATAGTAACTTGAAACTAGAAATGCCTTTATTCGTGCAAGTCAATTTAACAATTACTCTCTCGTTTACACTTGGCTTATCCTCACTAAACTGACCATTGATATTCGTCCTTTCAAACGAACTGATACTAGCATAGTCATTGGACAAGATACTTGAGTTGATGGGCGTCTTTTTCATTGTGGATGACAGCACCAACGACGACTGATTGATATCAGTTGATGAAGTTAGCGGTGGATCAAAAGCTGTTGTTGCTCGACTTTCAGAAGTTTGTCTACCTGCAAGACCACCACCACTGCTGTCTTTTACTATCAGCTCAGGTTTAGCACTAGCATCTGATGATAGGTGGGCTACATGCTGATCAATCACACTGACGGTCTCACAAGTACGCATGCCTTCTGCAACTGCACCTGCATTTATTTCTACTTCACGTTCAAGTTCTACAGAACCTTTATTTAACTTAGCGGTAGTAGGCATTCCCTCCATTTCATCATGATCAACCAAAGACAACCATGCACTATCATGATCATTACCACAAATATTCAATTTACCGTCAAGTTCATCATTTTCAAACTCTTTAATAACAGAAGTAGACAATTTTGGCTCCTCCTCACAAATCATTAAAGGTTTTATAACTTCACTCTGACTAGTTATACTTTGTAAACTTGTAGGGTCAGAACTGCACTCTGAAGCAGCAACTCTATTCTGTGACACTCTATTCAACAATGGCTTACCAGTTGTAACTACAGACTTCCTGACCGCACCGTTATCGTCACACAATTCGGAGTCAGGCCTGGAGTTTACATTTAGCTTATCACTGAACTTGCTCACTGGTTCACAGTTCACCTTTGTATGCACCTCTTGCAAACGTGTAAAACACAACCGTGCTTGTCTTGCATCTTGTAACTTATCTGTTGAGGATGTACTACGAAACCTGTTACACTCACTAGGTCTATATGCATTACTAGACATCATGGAGCCTTCTCGATATCCACCTCTCTGAGGCCTATTCGTCATCAATGATTGCGTTTTACCCTCAGACTGCTCTATTCTAGGGGTGAGATTCAATATACTGGCAAACTTGCTCATCGATTGATTGACACTATCTTTTACTAGTTTCAGGATATCATCAAATTTTGGATCGATATCCTCTTCCTCCATACGGGAGCTTATCTTCACCCACTTCCTTTGCAGTCGAGTAGGTAGGCGTCTTGCTATTACTTCTAGTATAAAACTCGAGTTGAGGTCACTCATGCAATTCATAGAAATCAAGGTATTCTTATAAGTCATAAGATTATCTAAAAACTCAGTAAGTGCCTTGGAGTCATCTCGAAGTTGGCTGCCATTACCTTTGACAGCTTCGTATACGTTCCTTACAATCATTGAAGGTCTTCCAAACCTTTGACGTAATATGCTCATAGCCTCAGCGTATCCCTCTTTTGGGGGCATAAACTTACAGCACTGTATAGCTCTTGCAGCATCTCCAGTGCAATACCTCATCAAATACATTAACTTCAATTCATCATTTAATAAAAAACCACTCAACATGATCTCAAACTCCTTTACAAATTGTAAATAATCAGCCGGGTTTCCATCGAAACACCGTGGTTCAAATTTAGGGAGTTTGATGTTCCTATTATCCCTGAACGGCGAAACAGTAACATCAACCATATCATGCTTAACATCAGACACATCGTTACAATTAACAGACAAGTCACCATGACTTACTTTCCTGTTTGCATCCAAGACACTCTGTCCCTTCTTTGACCCAGGCATTGTTGAACTTGACCCAATTCCAAAAAAGTTCCAGATATTGCTTGTTCAAAGAGGACTTGACCGGCACCAGGAAAAATGAACGGCGACTATCCAAACTTTCACCAACTGTTTGAATCCGCCAGATCTGTTTCTATCGTCAGAAACTGTCAATCACGTCTCATAAACCGTTAATGCCCAGCTCTTGCTACGCTCGGGCCCACGCTGTTCCTTGAAGTTTTCAGAAACGCTTAGTAATAACGGACGAAAAAACCAAAACACCGATTGGCCGCTTGAGATTTCTTTATTGTTACACCAACATATAAAAATAATAACTGAACTAAGGTCTGTGAACAAATATTACAATAATAAATCATAGTATTACTTCTGACGATGTTTCACTCTTCTTTCTGAACAGCGACCGATGAGACGATGACTGTCGTATTGATGCCTCCGCGAAAATTGGGGAAGTTGATTTTGAGCAAACAACCAAGAATTGATCGTTCAATCTTCAACTCCATTGACAGCAGCATTAGACTCTTTTTTGTCTATTCAGTATGTCAATAAAACATCTGGACTTACCGAATCCCTCACAGCGCTCTACGCAGACGACCTCAGAAGTGTAGAGAACCTAAGGAGTATCTACGTGGCTACACTGCAAACAGATCGCAACAAAAAGGCCAGCAAATGAATGCTATCAATCAACGTACCTAAGTGGGTTACATGAGCATCGGGCATGCAAAAAATCAGCTCATGTTAAGTGGAAAGGACACCACTCCTACTAGATGAGTCAAACATAAATCTAAGTGTCACAGCAAGCCATGACCATGAGACTACGGCAAATTGTCGCATGGTTGCAGCATGGAGATTTAATCTCTATGGGTGATGCGAAGAGTCCTTGCTAGAATCGCCTGCAATATCTCCACCGCCTAATATGCATCTTTGGAGAGGTTGGAGCTGAAAAACTGCATCAATGCAGCCAGTTTTTGTCCCACATTCTAGAAAAGGTTCAAGGGTAGGCTACACGTATGAATCCAGGTGTGAATAACTTCTCCCGAGAAGAAAGAGTTAACAGATTTAATCCCTTGTTTTCACATCGTGGGCATGGGGGTCTCACGACAATGTTCAGAATCCTAAAAATTGATTTTGCCCCTGATCTATCTTCTCTTTCCCCTCTCATGAATTCGAAACTCTGCAGATAACGAAGTAGGGGAGTCCAGAAGTTCAGGGAAAACTATATCCCTTCGAAGTACTTCATCCCACCACCTAGTCATAGACTCTCGTAACCTACTGTCATAGGAGGTGGTTTCGACACTGCAAAATGACTCATTGAAAAAGAGATTAGGCAGGCCCAGATACTAATTGGAAAAGGGTTAACACAGGGTTGAAGCCTTCTCTCCTCGAGAATAATTGGTATAATGCAAGTCATGATCTTGCAAATATTTAAAGCTTTGATAAGTAACTGAATCCAGAGATAAGTGCAAGAGACAAAATCTCCATAACCTGGCTGAAACGATGTTGACTTACCTAAACTCATTCCATCAGTCCTTCACGTCCTGTTTTTTCAGTTCCTGTGTGCTAGTCCCATACACTCAGAGAAAGGACTGCGAATTTAACTAGTGTTCTTCATAGAATCAGCGACATTCACACATTAGAATTTTAAACTTAATTTCGGTGATGCATAATAAAATGCAAATGCTTTCACTGCACTTCTATGTAAGGTGTTAATATTATCACCGCATGTATTTTGATATTTGTGTCCCTGAGCATCCCGGACTAACTGCCAAACCTGAAAAGCCTCAAACACCCCCATTTTCACCTCCTAAAAAGGCTCTGAAGTCAAGAATTTGTGTGTAATACCTTGTCCGAATGACAACATAGGTGGTATACCAGTTGCTTCATCTATAAAACTAATTGACTTTGCCGTCTGTGCTACACGCACTTTCCTGCGTGAAATGCAGCGATTCATAAAATTCAGGGACTTTATCAAGTTGCTTCGAGGAGTTTGTAATAATAATATTTTGCTCACATAAATTAAGCCTCCACATGATTGACATACCGTTTGTAAATGCGTGATCATGTTTGACAAATACGATTTTAGACTGAACACTTTTATGACATATATAATGAAAAAATGGAAAAAATCCTAGAATCTATGCAAGAAGTTTGTAATATTTACTTTTAACCGAATGAGATATAAAATATTGGTTTTAGTTTAAGTTATAATCGTTAATATGAGTATAGTCAGTCAGCTTCGAGCGGGAATTACAAAAGGTTGCGTTGTGGGAAGGTAAGAAGAAAGATGATACACAGGTGATAGAGTTAGACAAACAGGAGGCAGAACTCACAATCATTATCAGCTAATCAGTTACAAACTGTCTGAAGATTCATGAGCTTCTACAGTAACCCATAAGTACAGCGTTGTTTCGATATCATCAGATTTATGAGACAAACATTGCGATTGTAAACAGATATCATGATGGAGGTTGTTCCGTTATTCATCATACGTGTTAACAATATTCTGAATATCTACTTAATGTAGGTTCTAGTGCTTTCAAAACTCTTTTCAAGTAATACAGAAGTAGGAAGCAACATTACTGCACACATGCACTGCTCCAACGCAGTACCTTAAAAATGAGAAGACAGAAAAAACAGCAAGAGAGGTACTGAGGCAGTCAGCTAATATTATTCATTTAAATAATCAATATGCGATAAACTCAGGGTTCATTCTCTTTATTTTGTTACTAACAATTTACAGTCATTGGGTTTTATAATGTTAGTTCAAGTTTATAGTGGTAACAAAATAAAAAAGTAAGAAAGAAAAGAATGGTGTCGATTATTCCACCTGTGTAGGGTAATGTTGGAAATATGTACTGAAAAAGTTAAATCCAATCGCCAAAGTGCATAAAATATGTAGAAGAAAAGTGAAAGCTTAGTAACCTTTATGCTGTTTTTCTGATTTATACAGTTAGATGTCCTTTTGAAGTAGGGAGTTTACACAAAAGTTGTCGCATTCAGGCAGTTTTTATCTTTCATTATGGGTAAAGCTTATTTTGATAGTCTCACAGCGTTATACAGTAATATTTACTGACAACGTCTCGAACACAATTTATTGCTCATAATGATATCAGTGGAATTATACTGTACCACAGTGTACAAGTTTAATTTTTATATCAGTTTTTATCATTCTTTTTGCTGAAGTTCTTCAAACTCAGCAGCCTAGCAATAGAGCGCGATACGACTGTAGCCGCAGGAATAATTTTGCCTACAGAATTTGTAAACACTGTTAATGTTGACGACACATGGTCTGGGTCTCACTGTAGTTAAAACTCGTGTTATTTAAAATCAACTTTATCTGCATCGAACACTAATGATATTGTAACAACAGAAGACAAGTGGCAGGCAACAGATCCTTTATTGAGGAAATCAACACGTATCTATATATACTTCATGTACATTAATATAGCTTATTGAAGCAGACAAATACAGTCTTCTGCTTGGTTTTTTCTTACAGAAAGTTGAGCTTGCATCTCTTTATGATCGTTTCTTGAATGTCAGGTCATATGTTAATTGTATCTGCCTACGCCAAGTCTGCTGTGATTGGTTGTTGAATCAGTCTTGTTCATATTTTCTCACCACCAATATTTGCGACATACCCAGTGACGTAAAATGCTGTCTACCATTTTTGACTAGCCTGCTCTCACCACAATATGTGCAAGAAAATTAACCAACGAATTACTTTTAATACGTATAAAAGACTGAATAAAACATCTATCCACAATTGGTGGGCATGCACATTAAATAATGCAATGATCACGAAAGACAGGTTAGACGAAACGACTAGTTGTTGTCTAGCAACAAAGAGAGCTCACGTTGACTGACGTGCTGTCATAAATTCTGTATGTTGTAACAAACACATTAGTTGTTGCACTGTTATGAAGTCTTTCTGTCGCAACTGACATGCCTCGTGAAACGATCACTACTTCCACTGTCTCCAGAACATCTAACTTTTCCACTCCCTCCAACGAACGTAAGATTCTCGTATCTCGATCAGCCTGTTGATTCTCAGTGTTCACTCTCACCAATTTGTTCGTAGTACACCTGCTTAACAATAGCTTTTGGCCACAGACCTCTTTGAGTATCAGGACTGTCAACAAGGACTAAATGGCCGGGCTTCAGGTCTTTCTTTATGTCTAACCGCTTGAACCCTGCTTGCAGTATTTGCAGGTATCCATGCAGCCACCTACGCCAAGACAAATCTACAACTTGCTTTGCTTCTTTCCATCTTTCATAATGAGGTGACATTGTATTGCGTCCGGTGCCTTCGAATGTCGGCTGTCCAACTTTGTAAATATCAGCCTGGGTGTCTAAAGATTCCACTTAACCCTGAGCACTTGTTTGTAAGCTTTCACAAACTAAACAGATGGATTTAAGCAAGAGGATCTCGTTTACCTAAAAAACTAAGGAGGGTGTGACAGAGCACAGCGACTCGGTGACACTGATAAATCCTATTAACGCCTCAAACTCGTTTGAGATGGTCGACTGCACGACTGAGCCATATAAAGTAAAACAGGACAGTTGTGTGTACTACTTTCTTCCATGTGAGTCACTGAGTGATGCCCAGGAGTACTAACAAAACACTGCCTCGATTTACTATCAACACAACGAAATGACTGGTGCTTTACAGACCATTCCCTTGCATATTTGTCAGATGGTAAGTGTGCTGAGCCGCAGAATTAAACTTTACTTTAAGAAGTCTGTGAAGCTTATCTACGAATGTCCGGGCCGCAGCAAGGTTCTGCTCGAATGATTCTTCTTGCAACTATAAGGCATAAAATTATTATAGTAATAGTGAGGGATACCTCAGCCACTTTGTTCATCCTCTATAAACCCTCAGTACTGGACTGAAATTACCAAAAGACCATTTGACATGGATAATAGTGTGTTTTATTATGTAGATCTAGTTAATTTTCGGTGTGTGAGGTGGAAGACACGACGAGGAGAGTATCCTATCGATACACGCCAGTACTGTCAACCCCAACTTAGTACTAAAACGTATCTTAGGGTAGGCAAAACTATGTTTCTCGTAATCAGTGTTCTGGAAGGTCAGAATTTACATGACGTAAGAAATAATATGAGAAATCCTCTTTTACAACAAATATCACAGGGCTACGAGCAGCCCGGCCACAGGCGAGTTACATTCATTTCCTCCGCATCCTTTAGATATAATCTCTTCGAGAATTTTGTGCGTTGCAACTATAACGAAGGTGTTTCACCGCTGCTCTACGTATTCATACTGAACAAGTCACATTTTCAGTTTCCGTGGATGCATCAAGCATATCATGGGAGCCACAGGCTGGAATTCGAAGAACACTTTATTCCATTAACAGATTACTAATAGACAAGCTAACTACAACACCACCACTAACTGATAAGGAGAGGAACTCTGAAATCATCAGTGACCTACTATCAATACTTAAGCTTCTGGGATCTTCAAGGTGACCAGTTGACCGAAAATGTCCGAGTTTTATTACACTAGCCGAAGTTAATTTGTAACCACTGGCCCAACGACGAAAATCAGCAACGTCGAAAGGCAATGTGACTGGCAGATAGAAATGATTGCCAATAGTAACGAAAGCTTTATTCTGAAAAGTGCGTTCATGCACAGTACGAAAATTCTACCACGTCGTTTTGCGAAGTTTTTAGTCCTTGTTTGAAACCATCAGGTTGAAAGGTGATAATACATCTATCAAGGAACTTAAACCTAAGTCCCCATCGCTAAGAAGACGCTCCGAATCGATAATTACTATGTACCTTCTTCGACTTTAATTCCAAAACACCAGTATTGTAAGAAAGAAGATATATTGTTTGGCAATTAAAGTGGAGAATAATACAAGTTTTTATTCGTGTTCGTTCGTCTTTTTTGAACCTGTAAACGATTGGACCACTCGCGCCTTCTAGTTGCCCACCGATGGCGACCAAGGCCCATGAACCAACGTTCAGTGCTCACTTCCGTTGACAACATCACTTGTAGGAATAGTTTTCCATCCTAAGTACTCCATAATATGCTGAAGTGCATATCCCCATTACTTCCGAAATATTTGCGACGCTACGTTGAAACTAATTTGAAAATAGCAGCGAGTACATCTTGGGAATGAAGAGAGTAATGTGATAATAAAAATAGGGCTAGATAAAGTAAGATGCATTTTGGGCGGCTGGAAAACTAGGTATCCGAGTGACTTAAGCAAATCATTCTGCATAACTGTTTGCAAGGGTAGTTTACCAGCAAATTAAGAACTACTCCAACGTCGACAATGCTAGAATTTTCAGTGTACCTTAGAAGCACACGAACGGCAGTCAAAAATATGTGGCAATTAAAGAGTCAACACTTCATCCGAAGGAAACAGCATGCCCTCAGACTTCACTGTGTACTCAAAAACTCAGATGCAGTAGGTTTTTCTACCCTCTCAAACTGGACTTCTGGTATGAGAGTGAGGCATGATAGAACCTAATCCAGAGGGAAGAATCCTCTTCAAGAACCAAACGAACATAAGATTTCTGGTACGGTTGTTGACTAGATGCAGCAATAAACAGCTGAAGTCTTCGGAGGGAATGGCTCCACTGCCCTAAAGTGGCAGCAGCTGTCTGTGCAGGTGGAGTTGGAGGAATTAGCGAGGGCCTTTCGCATTTACTAGGGCAATTACACCTCTACAGCACTATTACACATCACTTGATCTCAGCGAACTTGGGAGGTTTGGAAGTAGCGACTGGTGCCCCCTAAATATGCCACAAAATAAAAGATAAATGGAGTATTGAGATTCTCCACTGACTAGTCAGGATGGGTGACTTTTTTCTACGGTGCGAAGCGAAATTTGCCAAGTTGAAGAATCTGTCGCTCTCGGGTAGCAGAACGTATTTGCCAAAAAAGACCAGCTCTTCAATGAAAAGCTGCCCGCAAACCAGGCTAAAAATAATGAAGCAGAAAGACTTTTCGTCACTTCGTGAAACTACCATCCACAAACACAATCGTGAGTGCTTGTATTGTAAGGGAAGGTAACAAATGCTGTAAATGTCCAGGTCTTACTACACTGGACCTCACGCTGTCCTTGGAAGACTTCCAGGAACTATGCGTAATAACTAACACGAAAAACCAGAACGCAAGTTGGTGACTCAAGAACCGTTTATTCTTGCACCAATGCAGATCCAACCATTAAGTTATTGTACACAAAGTCTAAGAATAAATGTTATAACAATAAATCACGATAGTACTTCTGATAGTTATCTGTCTTCCACTGAACAGCGAACGATGAGACACAGACTGCTGGATTGATGACTCCTGCGAAAATATGGAGGAGTTGGGTTTGGACAAACAACCATAAATTGATCGTTTGATCTTAAACTACCTTGAAAACTGCTTAAACGGTAACATGGAGGATTAGTTGGACCTGAAAAATTCAGGCTTCATAGAAGCAATGAATAATTCAAGTCACTTTTGTTGACAAAACTAATGTATTTGGTCAAATTGTTGCTATTTTCGGTTCTGTCTTCCGCGCAAAAGTAAGCACACTCGAAGACCATCAGTAATACTAGCCATCAATATAGCATTAAGAGAGATGCATTCTGCAGGTCCCTACAGATACCGTCCAATCTGCATCAAATTCTAATTAGAAGGTAAGTATAACAGTGGATGCACAATTTTAGCTCCAGTGTTTAAAACTGTTTGTGTGGTGTCTGTTCAGCACCAAAAGGAGAAGCCTAGTATGTGTTGAGGTTTAGTGGGGAGTGTTCGAACTCGAGCACACGCTTATTTTATTAGTATTGGCGTGAAGATTGTAGATGACAAAAGGTTGCTTCAAATAAAACACTTCTCAAAAGTCCAAATCTAGGAATAAGCGTTTCTTCCAATTTTCGAAAGGCAAAATTTCGGACGGACGGAGAGCATTATGAGAGGTCCATATTGTCGGTGCCTTGACAACTTGAAAATAACTGGAACCAAGAGACTCATGCGGTGGGCAACCCAAGTTATCACTCAAAACCGTGTCGGCAGATATGATTATCTGATGTAGAATTGCTTTGTATAGTAATCCACTAGGCTTGAATACAACTAATATTGAAGGTTGGACAACTGATTTGAAAATTGACTGTTCAGACGGCAAAAGATAATCATAACAGAGTAGCTTATATGCAGTAGCGATAATCGTGTAGTTCTTGGCTGGCTACTATAGGAGAGTCTACGAATAAGCGTAAATGTAATGCACATTATTATTCTTGACTGTCAGTTAGTATGTGGTAAGGCAGGAATTTATGCCTTCAACTAATTAAAAACTAAAATGAATGAACAGGGCTACAGAATACTAACTCATTGGTGACCTATACTGACGGAGTGGGTGTAGGGATCTTTCATTATAGAACAAGTATTTGGAGGTTAAATTACAGACACTTGCGTTTGTGTACAGTGTATCTCGTATAGACATCAACATACTTCCCTTTATGTGACGGTATCACCTGAACCTCAAGTGCCATAAGCCGTTCGAAGTGACGTCAGAAATTTCGATAGTGACAGAGATGACCATTTCAAAAACACTTGGACAGCTCTAAGAATACGGGGTAAAGACTAGTCTTGAAATTTACTTTGTCGCTGCATCAACAGTTCTGAAGACAAACGCCACTCTGTTGGCATACGGAATATCAAAAGGAGACACAGAATTAAGGGAGAATTCATGACAGTCTAAAATATTTGAAGGTTGAATCACTGGAAAAGGATTATACAACCAAAAGTGCTTCATTGTAACTCACTGCAAAGCCAAAGATACCACAGGAAACACAAATACGGTTCATTTTTTTGTATACGACGGTTCCGTATGTGACACTCACTAGTGGAATAAATCGTCACCAACTAGTCGACCGACAATCGTGATAGAACGCAAGATGAGTACGTGTAGCGCACTGGATGCGCAGGTCCCTTGGAAGAAAAGTCTAGCCTGAGGGGGTTTATTACACCGCCAGTTATCAGCTTATCATTCAGCTTCAGCATTTTTTGTGATGGTATTTCCGTGATTTTTAACTGACATTAATTTTTCATATTTGTCTTCTTTTTTCGTCTCAGATCCGTTGTATAATAATCTGTGTCACTTCGTCTTATTTCACTACAGCTTGCTCATTACACGCTCACATTACCAGCTTGTTTTCGACAGTCTTTTAGAAGGGCAGTTGATAACTATGACACAGATAACATTTTGGAAAAAATGCACTTACATACCAAAGCCTAAAATCATTTGTTTTGCTGCATACTCTAAGGACTCTGTCAATGCAGTTGAAGATTGAGCGATCAATTCATTGTTGTTTGCTCAAAACCAACTTCCCCAATTTTCGCAGAGGTATCAATACGACAGTCATCGTCTCATCGGTCGCTGTCCAGAAAGAAGTCAGCAATAAACCGTCCGAAGTAATATTGTGATTTATTATTGTAATATTTGTTCACAGACTTTAGTGGAATTATCTTTTATACGTTGGTGTTACAATAAAGAATTCTCGAGCGGCCAATCGGTGTTTTGGTTTTTTCGTCCGTTATTACTAAGCGTTTCTGAAAACTTCAAGGAACAGCGTGAGCCCGAGCGTAGCAAGAGCCGGGCATTAATGGTTTACGAGACGTGGCTGACAGCCTCAGTGTGCCATTTTACTGACTTTTTGAATCGCAATCCTCCTACGAAAAGGAGCTATACTAATACATTAAAAATGAAGTGGAAAAAGCCTCACTAATGCAGGTTACAAATACATTGGATATGAGGTCTATTAGACAATGGGACATCCTTTTTCCCCTCTAGCCGGAAAATACCTATTTGGCGAATTATCAGACTAAGAAACCTGAACTACGTGACCTGTGAATTCAGTTCATTCATCACTTCCATATCAAATCTTTGTGTGATAAGTCCTGGTGCCTTGAACTACTGCTAGAGGTTTGTGTGCTAAATGTGTTGCAGCATATTCCCTACACGTTAAGATGAAGAAAATTTGTCTCTCTGTCACTGCTGAAAAACCGAGTAACCAAGAAGTACTATGTAAAGTCGAAAAACCTTTTATTTTCCTTGTCTTAAACATCATCGATAATTTTGTTCTTGTTCTATGGGGAGTTGATGCTGCTACTTCTTATTCATTTATTGTGGTAGCCTTAGAAAAAGCACTAAAATATCATCTTCGGTGGTTACAATGGCTTCAGCCAGAGGAAGCAATAAGCCAGGGACATCAACCCCATCTCACACGCTGATTCTAAAGACCCATGTACATCTTCCCTGTTCTGAAACTACACCTACACTGTCAGAGCCTCATACTGAAATGGCACAAGCGTAACCAAATTGAAAGGATGCTACGCCAATATTCGTAGGATGCCAGTGTGTGACACACAGCTTAGCAAAAAAGAAACGCCCAGGAAGTCATAAGACCTCGAAAGCGTCTAATAGGAGAGGAGACGAATTGCAGGGCTGTAGTGTTATTGTTACTAAAACTGACTTGAATGCCATTTTGGCAAACGACAGGTAAACTGCCATTGTGACAAAGCAGTGTCGAATCAATATTATGAGTTCATGCGAAAGAGCTCGTGCTCGTGGTTTTAGCACATTTACCCCCTTTGTAGCCCCTGCACAGCCTCACACAGAGTGTTGCCAGATAACAGAAGCAGCACTCCGCTTTCCGTATGACACAGTCTTATGCAGCGCTTCACCTGATAAAACCACATCACTTAGCAAAACCACACAACTTAGCAAAAACCGTCAAAAGGATGCTCCAACCCAACGGACTGGAAATATCAGCCTTCGTAAACTGAAGACTCTTAAGGTTACACCTAGAACAGTAGAGAAAGATGGAATTACCAAGGCGCCACTTGCATCCACCGGCAAGCTTGTTGACAAAGACTAGATAGAACCCGTTGAAGTTTAAACTGACTGACCCTGTAAAGGAGGACGAGCAGCCAAAAACAAACCTAAGCCTGAGGTCAGTCGGTTTTATTCCCCTATCCTATTTATTGCGCCCGTGTGCAATGATAGCCTGCTTTAACAATGGGCCTTGTTTGATCAGGAATAGTGATCTAAATTGTGCGATAGATTAGGTCTGAACACCAATTCAGTAAAGCTGTGCAGGCTGCACAGGGGTGTCCAGGCACCTCAGAGTAATCCATCCCTATTAAGGGTTACACTGGGCTCTGCAAAAGAGGTTGAAAGGATGTTATTATTGGCTCAAGTACTAGCCGTCGACGGGAGTTCTAGCATTAGTGTGAGACATGATATGCCATGGGATAACGGGCAAATGGAGACGGTGTCACCGGAACTGATGCCTTCTACGTCTGTGTTGATACACGGTGGTCCGCGGCTGGAAACTGGCACTGCCTGGGGAAAACACATGCATGACCTACAGTAATGGAGATGGTTGTCATCTCGGACGGCTAGTGATGCTTCTGGGGCAATCTTGATTTTCTGACTAATTTGCCCCTCTCATCTCACACTGATTAGTTCCATAAGGCCACCAATAGTAAAATTCAACAGTTGGCTCTAGTACTTCAACAGTTGTATAAGACCGAGGGCGACTTTCGAGGACGCATCCGACGCCAAGAAAACAGACCTCGAACAAAAAGGAGGGAGCGAACTGAGGTCGCAGTACGTTTCCAAGCCTCAGCGACACTACAGCGATGCGGTAATGAGAATGACAGTCATTGTCACTCAAGTCTGCGGCTTGAATCCAAAGGAAAAAACGGTAACAGGGCGCTTCCATCGGAATCCGCCAACTAGTCCCAATATTAAATCCTCTACCAGCAGACAAAGTAACGTCAACTAACCCACAACACTCTGAGATTGCGACACTCATTGTTAGCTGTCTGTATAGCAATGTGAGAGGGGGAAAGTAGGTGAACTCAGAAACCTTCAGTCTTACCTACACCTTATTATGGCAACTTCGATTAAATTCTGGCCTATCCCCAATATCGCCAACATTGAAATCAGCGTGAGTTATGTGGTTATGCTGAAGAGAGATAGGGATAAGGAGGAAGTAGGGGTCGCCAGATACTTTGAAGAGAAACTTAAATGCGTACGTACAACGAACCCACTACTCACTGAACTCCCAGACTCTATGTGATGTCATTTCACCGTAGGCCGCACCAAGCATTTATAAGGTGGCATCTACCAATCACTCACCTGTGAGGCAGAGCGAAATCAGCTACTGCTCAGAGCCGTCACATGGATAGGGAACCTGAGCTGTGACCAAATCACCATAGCCGGGATTTCAATGCCCTGTCACTGAACCTTGGCTCCGGATATGCCGAGGGTTAATTGATTCAAAGTCCACTGCAAGCCACTAGAAATACTGGTCTGATTGAGAACATTGGAGACGACACTAGGTGGGACCCTAGTGGAAAGTCATCAAAACTAGATTATATTCGAACTAGTGGCCAACTACTTGTCGCAAATGCCCTCAGGAAGTAGTGACCACGCATTCATAGTGTTTGGTCTTGTTCTCCGTGAGCGCTTACAGTGTGACGTTGCGCGACCATACATCAGGGGACTATCCCGGAATGCGGAGGCTTTCGTCCGACGCAGGGTAGCCCATATAGTGGGCTGAGTTATCTTTGGATGAATAGTTTGAAGTGATGGGAGATTATTCACATCACAATCTCAGATGCCGTTCTTCTACTCACCATACAGCCGGAGAAAAGGTCTTTGTCAATGTATTTGAAGATTGAACGATCAATTCATGGTTGTTTGCTCAAGCCCAACTTCCCCATATTTCTCGCGGGTCATCAATCCTGCAGTCATCGTCTCGTCGTTCGCTGTTGAGAGAAAGAGAGAAAACTATCAAAAGTATTACTGTGATATATTGTTATAACATTTATTCATAGAACTTCTGTAATAACATTATTGTTGGTTATATGTTAGAACAAAGGATTCTTGAGTCGCCAATCATTGTTCTGGTTTTCGCGTTGCTTAATACAAAGAGTTTCTGGAAATATTCGAGGGACAGCGTGAGGTCCAGCTTAGCAAGAGCTGGACATTGACAGTTTGTGAGACTTGGCTGACAGTCCTCATGGCTGAAGAAATGTACGCGACGTACTCTGCAAGCAAAGTGGAGGTCTCGGTCTACGTGGCAAATACATAAGAATCAAACCAACCAAGATGCCTACCTGAAACTCAGGAACCGGTGTAACACCGGGGTTGGGAGTGACGAAGGGTCAATCCAGGCCAACATTGCCAAAAAACTTCCAGCGGACACCAAAAGCTTGCACCGATCTATGTCGGAGAGAAAACCAACAAACCAGGGGCATACACCTTAGAAGGTCCAAACGGTCAATGCCTCACTAGTTTGGAGACGGCTGAAACATAGAGTTTACCCTTCGCCGAACAGTTAAACAGCAATATGGGCATTACCGGTACGGATCAAAATGGCGCCACTAATACTTCAAAGGGGGAAAAACAAGTGGCTACTCTCCAAGTAAACCCGGCAATTGTACTAGGGAAGATACGTAGCCTCACATCTGGAAAGTCGCCAGGTCGTGATGACATCAGGCCGTCTGTTATGAAACAGTGCTCTGGAGCTCTTTGTCGACCCTTATGTGACTTGCTTCAACACTCGGTGAATTCAGGGAAATTGCCAGGACGTGAAAAAGAGCTCTCCTTCCTCCGATCTTCAAGGGTAAGGATAAGCAAAATGGCACTAGTTAAAGACCAGTAGCCCTAATCCCAGTGGTATCAAAAGTACCATAAAGTATTATTGATTATCACATCAGGGAGCCCCTAGGTAGGACTAATAGACGCCGTGAAGCACAAAAAATGGTTTCATGAAAAGTAAATCCTGTGTAACAATCCTACTGTCAGCTTGGGACGATTATACATCATGGCGGGATATGAATATTCCAATCAGTTTGGTCTTCCCAACCTTTGAGAGGGCATTCGACACACATTTCACCATGATCCCCTCCTACACAAAATAAGTCAGGCAGGTATGGGCTGGCCGCTTCTGTCATTGTTGAAAGGACTATCAAGCTGAAAGGAAATTCTTCATTTAGCTGCTGGCAGAGCTCGTCATCAGGAGTGTCTTAGGACTCTATCCCAGGTCCACTGATGTTTTTAGTGTTTCTTGATGGCCCACCAGGCCATCCAAGCTGTCTGACTCTTTTTTACTCTGACGGCGTAAGATTTGGAGAGCGATAAATTGTTCGGGAGACTCAAGCTGCAGACAGGTCTACAGCATCTGGAAGATTGGGTGGTGGCTAATGGTGTGACTTTCAACCTGAGAAAGTGTAAAGTAGTGTAACTGCGCACCTGTAGGCTGCAGAATGCAAGTTAAATCCTGTACAATGAGAGCTTGTCCTGGACAGTGTCGGAGCGCGACTTAGGTGTAGTTCTAACGGAAAAAATGGACACAAGGATAATTTACACGGGGACGTAGCGAGGGCATATGCGGTCATACACTTTACACATAGACAGTTTGGTACACTTCCTCCCAAGTTCTTTCTAAGGTTGTAGAAAACATACTCCAGACCACATTTCGAAGTGCATAATATTATTACAGTCCCACTGCTTAGAACAGACGCCGACCTCTAGGAAAGAGTCTAGAGACAGGTGACACAAGGAGTGGTTGGTCTGAGAAATAAACCGTATGATGAAAGGCTAAAGAAATTAGGCCTGTTCACATCTAGCTACCATCGGCTTGGGGGAATTCGATTACTACCTACTAGGTAACAAACGACCAGAACCACCCGGACAAAGGTGTTTTGACATTAAGTAGGCATGGGCTTCCTCGTCGAAATCTCAAGAGGATAGCTCACCAGAGGGCAAAGACTCGAGAGCGGTCCCACTTCTTTTCACTGTGGGTTTGCCGTCCTAAAAATCTTTACTGGCAGGTGTAGCTACGAGATCGTCCGTGGACAGCTTTAAAGGAAGGCTAGACGATCACGCGGTGACACAATGACTGCGTCCAAATGGCCTATCCACTTAAGATCTCGTAAGATTTAGATATGATAGAGAAGATTTGTAGCTCAGGTGGATAATTTTGGTGTGGTTTTGTTCTCTGAGCTGGATAGTTAGTTTGCGAAGCTTTCATCACCTTACTGGGTGACATCTTCAGCGCATACTTCAATTTGAAGTATGCGCTGAAGATGTCACCCAGTAAGGTGATGAAAGCTTCGCAAACTAACTATCCATCTCAGAGAACAAAACCACATCAAAACTTAAGGTCTCATGCAACATTAGTGGGTAGACAACTAAACTTATCGTTGTACTTCTTCACATTCTGTCTTGTCCCATTCTCCTGACTGCTCTAACTACTACACTTACATTCGCTATTAACACTGATATTGTATACATGTATACGTATGCATATATATATATATGTATATCAACTCCATGTTTCACTAGCTACCTGTTTGTACGTTGTCTTTATATTTTTACATGTGATTTGGCCTGCTTAACCCACACTAATGATATGTTATTACTACCTGTTTTCTTTTTTTGACGACACCAGAGAACTTATCAGTGAACAGATCAACTCCATTCACAGTAGTAGTCTTAACACACCACACAATACGATTAACTGAATTAATCCCAGCACCACACCTAGCCTATCATATGCTCTGATGGTGTTCTCATGACTTTTGTTGCCAGATCTGCCAAGGGCGATGGGATAGTACGCGACCTAATGGTTGTATGCAAGGTTTGAAGAAGGCTGTGTGCTATATGCATGCGCCTCGCCCTGACAATGTTTAAAGTGCGTCGGTGGCACAGTGGTTAGGACTCTCGTCGACCATGCTCATGGTCCGAGGTTCGACCCCCTACCGACGCACACCTGTTGTCACTGGTCAGCCTGCAAAATTTGGACTACCGATATCACATGCTGAAAATTCCATATTTGTACCAAAAACACAATGTGGAATCAAGCTATTATCAAAATATCTAGTGCGTCGGTGGCACAGCGGTTAAGACGCTCGTCGACCATGCACATGGTCCGGGGTTCGAGCCCCGGCCGGCGCACACCTTTACCTTGCTAAGCCAGTAGTGAGACTGGTAAGGAGGAAAGGTTTGGCATGAGGCTAGCAACCCCATCCTGTAAAAAATCAACACTGCTACGGAATCTTCAAGCCTATAGCTTGGATCCCTATGTTCCACTGGGAACGTGAAGGAAAAAAAGTGCAACGATCGAGTGACGGGATGAACTAAGCGGAAGTTTACCAAAAACAAGGAACGTTGTGCCTCATAATCAAAAAGCAAGCACAAAGATATCAAGTTGGTTTGCAATAGCTAATGAAAATTAAATTGGATATTGAACAGTGCTGCTATTGGATATTAGCTATGACCTAGAGAAAGCTAAGCAAATTTATGAAATGTTTAGATATGGAGTCAATATTTGCAAGCGCGTTAGTCTCAGTTCTGCTAGGTTATTTAGCAGTAATGTCATCAAAAAGACACCTCTTTACAATTTTCATGTCTCACAAAATGCCAAAATGATCGAGTTTTGTAATTACAAAATGCCTCTGCAATATGGAGACCATAGTATTATTGACAGTCATCAACATGTTCGCCAGCATTGTGGTCTTTTTGATGTTTCTCATATGCTTCAAGTAAGTCTATGTGCGTGGACTAATTTGAAAGATGAAAATTTTAGGAGATGATAGAATTAATTTCACAGAGTCACTCACTACCGCTGACATTGAAGGGTTATCTGAATCATCCTCAACTCTTTCTGTATATTTGCTAAATAACGGTTGTATAATGGATGACACTATTATAACAAAGTGCAAGGAACCTTACCTGTATGTCGTTTCAAATGCTGCTTGCGCAGAAAAAATTCAAGCTCACGTTACAGTAAGAGGAAAATTAAACTAAAATATTTAAACCAAGAAAATGATGAGTGTAGCGACCAAATTAGGAAAAAATTTGGATTTAAAAATAATGAACTATGCTCTTCTCGCACTCCAAGGCAAGTTATGCTTCACGTAATTCCGATTTACGATGCAAATTAATTTGAGAGTGACAGTTACGGATGTTAAATGTCTACAACTATGATAGAAATGCTCGAGTATAAACCCATTTTCTTTGCTCATGAGTGTAAATGGTTGGAGAAACATATCACTGTAAATGAGTTCCCAAATTTTATGGAATTTTGCATATTTTCCACTTTATTGTGCTGTATACTGAAATATTTCGATTGAGACACAAACTATTTCGCCATTCTTGTTAGGGAAGCATATATTAAATATCTCTATCCACCCACAAAATAGTCCTAGTTCACTTAATTTTAGACTTAATTTCTATGACAAACGTATTTACTAATGGAAAATGTGTTGATTGT
Organism: Trichobilharzia regenti; assembly: GCA_944472135.2. Classification (NCBI taxonomy): domain Eukaryota; kingdom Metazoa; phylum Platyhelminthes; class Trematoda; order Strigeidida; family Schistosomatidae; genus Trichobilharzia; species Trichobilharzia regenti. Next base: position 97,872,927 of record OX235262.1, on the reverse strand, counting down.
TTGATTAGTTGTTTGCTTGCTACACCGATGTTCAGTTTTTTTTGTGGACGGTTATACAGTATGGTGACTTCAATCGACAAAGTTGAGAGCAGTCCTATACTGATATGTCTGTTTTCTTACTTAGTCAAGGTCCACAACTGTATTTAAGTTTTGAATTTATTTAAATATTTGCCCACACTCGTAGTTTGTAAAAAATTTACAATTTTTGGTGGTCTTGTCATATAATAGTTCGATTATGCGTTTACTAGGTTAATCTCTTTTGAGGTGATGAAATACACTGATAATTATCAAAGGACATCTGCATTACACAGTCCTGACTATTGGCTATGAAGAGTTTAAAACAGGAAAAGGTTAGAGGGTTTTAGACTATTGCTTTCCTTTGGGGATTACTCGCTTGTAGTGAGCTAGGTTTGTAAGGGGGACTTTAAATAAGGTACTAATACTTTATTAACTGAGCTGTTTGGGACATGGACTGCAAATTTCCGCATCTACTTGTCTTGACGCAAAGGAGCAACGTAATTATGAGAAGGTATGACGCAAAGTAGAATTAACTAATCTAAAAATAGTACCAATTCGTTAAAATCTTTTGTTCACTTCAACTTCGCAGTTTAATGTAAGTTTCCGAACTGGAATCCTAAGGATGTTAACAATCCATCCTAAGTTTGCAAATTAAGACTTAACGTACTCCTGATTTCTGTGTTACTTTCCACCGTTCCGTTCTGCTAAGATACATCTGTCTTTGCAAAATAGTTAACAATTATTATTATATTATTATTGTATCCTTTAGTTCCTAGAGGAACATAGGGCTTCAGCTGCGCACCTCCATTGCCTTCGGTTTTCTGACAACTTTTTCACCCTGCTCCAGGTCTGTCCACATGCTTTTATCTCCTCCTCGCGTGACATCCTCCAAGTCACCCTTGGACGACCAACTCGCCGCCTCCCTTTCGGGTTCCACTCGAAGGCTTGTCTAGTGATGTCACTTGATGGTTTCCTCAGCGTATGGCCAATCTATCTCCATTTCTTCCTGCCTATTTGTTTCAAAATCGGTTCCTTCTGGATTGGTTCGCTCACTGCCAGAGATCCCTGTTGCTGATCTTTTCTGGCCAGCCATCTGATCTTGACTAGTATTGAGCGAAGACAGCTGTTAATGAAGGTTTGAAGTTTGTTTGAGATGCTCTTTATGACGCGCTGGCCAAGTCTCTGAACCGTGTAGTAGCACTGACCTTACATTGGAGTTGAAAATCCGGATCTTATTTTTGATGCTGAGTGCTGTTGACCTCCACACAGATTTGAGAGTAATGAAAGCTTGTCTTGCTTTTCCGATTCTGGCTTTGATATCCTCGTCATTTCCGCCTGTAGTTGAGACGATGCTTCCCAGGCAGGTGAAGGAGGCTGTTTCTTTCAGGTTCTTCCCATTTATGCTGAGTGTTGTCTGTTGTTGTTGTTGCTGTTGATGTTGGCTAGGAATCTTCATCACCTACCTCTGTTTTATGTATGTTCACTTGAAGTCCTATCCTTGATGCTTCTTCTGCCAACTTGTTGCTTTTCACTTGCATATCTTCCAGTTTGTGGGAGATCAGACATATATCATCGGCGAAATCCAGATCCTCCAAGTGTTTTGTGGGGGCCCATTTTATGCCTGTTCCCTCGTTGGTTGCCGTTGTCTGTTGCATTATCCAATCAATTGCAATCAGGAAGATCATTGGTGATAGTAGACAGCCTTGTCGCACTCCCGTCCTCACTTCGAAGGCTTCCGTAAGTTTCCCGTTGTGGATTACTTGGCATGCAGCATTGTCGTATAACTGTTGGATGAGATGTATAATTGTCGATGGGACCTCGTAGTAGCGAAGTAGTTGCCAAATGACCTCTCAATCGACGCTGTCGAAGGCCTTTTCAAAGTCGATGAAGTTGAGTGAGGTGGAGAGGTGACTGCCATTCCAAGCTTTGTTCAATGATGATCCGTGGAGTGGCGATTTGATCAATACATGATTTGTTTCTCCCGAATCCGGCCTGTTCCGGACGAAGTTTTTCATCTAGGGCTTGTTTGATTCTCTCCAGGATGATGCGACAATATGAAAAATATATTCGTTATTTCCGTCTTAAAATTTTCGAGCATTTTCGTTAATATACTATCATTTGTTATTCCTGCTTTCACACTCATATTTTATTTTTATACTACTTAATTCTATTCTACTTTTCGTATGTAGTATCTGATTAGAACAACTAAAATACATGCACTTTTGTTCCAACTCTAAATTTATCTACCTGTAGTTTATTAACTGATGGCTTGCCGAAAATGGTGAGCATATAGTATGCTTACCGATTTTGTCAATGTCAGTATTTGTTGCAGTATTTTTGCCTAACATACGGTTTCTCCGGAAGCGAAATTATATCAATAAAACAGAGGATATGGGACGAGAAACGGTGGGAAACTGAATGCAACTACTGAAAAGGACTTAATACTTAGTTTCGAATTTTTAAAAGTGACAGAAAATAATATTGGGAAGTTATATCTTCTGGACAAATATGATCGTGAAGTTATCTGAATTACTTTATTATCAAATAGAGGGGGAGCTTTAGCTGTCATCCTATTGAAAACTGTTAAAAATGTGAAGACTGACACGCAAATCCTTGAAAATACGATATTCATTTATCAGCTTCTTGAGTCATAATTGGAGTGATATAACGCTCTAAGAGTTATTGTCATTGATGGTAAACACTGGGAATCAAATGTTTTTGACTACCTCCGTTAGTTTTCTAAATGAATTCTTATTTAATTTTTTATAGGACCGGAAGCGAATTCAGTTCTTCGTTCAGGTATTTCACCCACTGATATACGCACCTTCGAAGATCTTTACTTTATGGAAAGTATGCTGCTGGAGTCACTTTTTGATCTAAATGTTCCTGGTAGTGATATTCGTTTGACACGATGTGGATATACAGGCGAAGATGGTTACGAGATAAGCATTCCACCTAAAATAGCTATTCCAATTGCTGAAATTTTAGTGCAACATTCTTCTGTTAAACCTATTGGATTAGCTGCTCGAGATACCTTGAGATTAGAAGCTGGTTTGTGTCTGTACGGAAATGACATATCTGAGGCAATAAATCCTGTTGAAGCTTCACTATCTTGGCTTATTCGTAAGTTATGAGTATCTTCAGGAAGCTTTCCTTGATGTTAAAGTGATTATTATATCCTTGAAAAAAAGCAGACAAGTAGACAATACTCGCATGTCGGTTTCATGACATAGTTCGTTTTTGCCATGGTCTGATACACATTTTTTCTTGATTAACATTTTTATGCTAATCATTCATTGGTGCTGTTAATGATAGAATATTCCTGATTCTGAGTAGATTCCACATTCAGTAATGTGGTTATTGAGTGTCACTTCCAGATCTAATTCACAACCCATTGAATTCGTGAATATTGCCAATCTTCAAGTATTAATTTACGGGGAATTTCAGTCTTAAAAGAGCACATCGGTGTGTTGGTTCCATACTTTGTAAATGAAATTCTACCTCTTATTTGTTAGTCAAACTTAGTGAATAAGATTCGCTCTTGTAATAGAGATTGAGTCATAGGTAAATTGGTTGAGTGACTCGAGTCGGTGTTCATAGTAAAATAGGAATTCTCATAACTTTCTAACTACTTTGGAATGCTTTACTGGTTTGTCCCATTTAACTATAACTATGTCATCATATTTGTCGCATTCTCCAATGCCTTGTTTGTTTGTTATGATATTTCTGAGATATGAGAAAAAGAAGTGACTTAGAGTGTAGTAAATTGTAAAGGTGTGACTAACCGACTAAAACACTCATTTTTTCAGGGAAAAAGGCTATGGAATAAAACTCTATAAAGTTTAGCTCAATATGGTTTAGTCTCCTAACCTTACTCGTAAAGGGTTACTCATAACCCGCTATGTAAATTTCTGCTGTGTCCCTGAATGGAATGACGAATCAACTGATGTACTTAAGTGACACATACTCTTATAACAAGTGGTATAGCTAGCTTCGCACTTCACACTAATAAGATCTGTTATGGCAGAACACCCAGGTATTTGGTAGTAAAATTCATTATTTAAAAAAATAATCTGCGGTTATGGGAAGATGCGAGAATGTCATACTAAAATTTGAATTTGTGAATGTTATTCGGATTCTGATTCTTTGGTTTTGATTCCATGAGTTTCATGTTGTTTCGCAAATGTTGTTTTCCATTCTCCTTTTCACAAGTTAATCCTTCAAGACTCTTACGGAAGAGATATTACTTACGAACTCTTTTCAGTAAAACACGTCACAGATCTTTAGCTTATTACATGATTATCTTTGAACACCGTATTTTGGTAGCCAGTTATCTGGAATATTCGTTCCGCTTTTTTGTATTTGCTCTTTATTCCAAACTACTGACAGTTGTTAGACAAATTACCGTTCTACAGTGGAATGCTATCTATGAACGCGAATTCTATTAAGTGATAATTCTAAATCCTACTGTTGAAAGAAGTGTTAACTCAAAATAAAATTGTTTTTTTCTTCAGAACACTTTAATTTAAAACCTCAACTATTTAATGACTTCGTGTGATATTTTTTTAGACAAACAAAGGCGATTGGGTAGACAGCCGAAATTTCCAGGTTTTTCAATTATAAGCAGTCAACTAAAGAATCAAAGTGAGGTAAAACAAAAAAGAATCGGAATGATATCTCAATCAGGTCCTCCGGCGAGACGTGAGTTATGAATATCAATTTTGGTCTTTAATTGATGTTACATTAGCTATAATAATAATAATTTGCTTTATTCCAAAAACAGTACTAATGATACAGCAAGGAATTTTCAGCATTCAGTACAATATTTCATCTAGTTTACTCAAAAACGACAAAAAAGTATGATAGATATAAACATTTCATAATAATAATAAAACGTTATTATGGCAGCTACATAGCAAATTACTGTATGGAATACGGAGAAAAATATACATAAAGTACAAAATTGTAGTAATAAAAGTAATAACAACTAAAATAAAATAGAAAAGTTATAATTAAACGATAAAAAGTGTAACACCATATAATACAGAAAGATGAACAATGAAAGGGTTGATTCAATGTGCTAATTACATAGTAACTTATGTGTTCCACGTCTAACAGAGTCTTCGTTACATAAAATACGGGCTAAATAGGGTATTGTAGAATTTTTGTACTTAGTTGTACGAGCATATAACTTTTTATATTGACTTCTCGTCCTACCTGATGAGATACAAGGGGATAGTTGTGAATTTAACCGCTCCTGTGGAGCCAGTTACATAGGCCGCACAATTAGGCGTGTTTCTCGTCGAATTTCCGAACATCATCCTGCGTGGTTAAGCAAAGGCCAAACAAAATCCATTCGTAGCACTATTCTGTCTCATCTTGTGGAGAAAGAACACACACACACACACGTCAACCATGCTTTCAGGGTCATTTACCGCCTTAAAATTTTGACTACTAAATATTGCTGAGGGTGTGGGGATCCACATTAACAAGCCTAATTTATGCATCCAAAAGAAGTTCGTTCAGACATTATCATTACCTTGACCATCCAGGTTTGAATTATCCTGAATTTTTGTGCGATTTCCCTAATTTTAGTTGATATTCTATTCGCTATTATATCTTTATTACTATTATAATTTAAGTATTTTTAGTGAACTGTAATTCCATTGATCATACTTTACAAATCGATATTATTTAAAAAACACTAATATTGTTATTAACTACCAATCTTGAATATTTTGTGTATATAAACATATATATATATATATATATATATATATATATATTATTATTATTATTGTATCCTTTAGTTCCTAGAGGAACATAGGGCTTCAGCTGCGCACCTCCATTGACTTCTGTTTTTTGACAACTTTTTCACCCTGCTCCAGGTCTGCCCACATGCTTTCATCTCCTCTTCACATGACCTCCTCCAAGTCACCCTTGGACGACCAACTCGCCGCCTCCCTTTCGGGTTCCACTCGAGGGCTTGTCTAGTGATGTTACTTGTTGGTTTCCTCAGCGTATGGCCAATCCATCTCCATTTCTTTCTGCCTATTTGTTTATATATATATATATATATATATATATATATATATATATATATATATATATAATTGTAGAGCCAGAAGAGGAATTTATCGAAAAGAATATTCTTTGCTCGATTATTTTGTGTTTTATAAATAAACGGGGTGCAGAGGGTCTGACACTACAGCCTTAACCCATTTTCTACAGGAATTTATGTGTCTCTCGACTATAGTATTGGCGAGCTCACGCAGTGGCATACCACAAGCCCTACTCACAGCATTTAATACTCTTCGTAATATGATGTAGTCTTTTTTGAAAAGCCCAGGAAAGAATAATGGAGAGCAATAGAGTACAATAGGTAAAATACAGGAGTTTAAAAATTGCAAAACTAAAGGTTGGTTGATACCTGATTGTCTTAAATTTTTAATGTAGAAGGTAAGACGAAACATTTTCTTAGAGATAGATAAGATGTGGGATGACCATGAAAGGTCAGAGGAAAGAACTAATCCAGTTTCAATTTCCGTGCCATCTATGCTACAGACATCATGGGAACTAACTAGTTCATGTAAGTCACGTTGATACTTGAAAGTAAAGTCAATTACCTGAGATTTGGAAGGATTTAACATAAGATCATTTGACTTAGACCACTTGTTGATGTCCGACAGAAAGCTATTAAGTTTGGAGCAGTCAGACTCGGAAGTGATAGGCAGTGATACAGTCAGATCATCTGCATATTTGACAAAGTTAGTTTCGTTTGAATGAGGCAGGTCGTGTAGGAAGAAAGAAAAAAGAAAAGGAGAGAGGACGGCACCTTGAGGAACACCGGATTTTCTAAGCGAGGTAGAAGATTTGCCATTATATACAGTATACTGCATTCTATCAGAAAAATAGGAATGCAACCAGCTCTTATGAATACAAATAACACATTGATCCTAATTACTTCCTTGTTGGAAATAATAAATTGTGTTAATTTTTTACTACTAGTGAGTACTAGTGTGGACTGAAGAAACTGTTTATCACAGTCCGACTTACAATGGTTATTCTACTGACAGTGATTCGGATTAGTATTTACTTTTATGAATCTATTGTTGATATTCGCTTCTTCCTATAGGAAAAGGATATCACTTCTTACTTAAAATAGTTTATGGTGCCCGTTTCTAATTATTGTGGAGAACATATACTTCATGTTACCCCTCGGAAGTATACTTCCTCCTGAGACGTTCAGTGTACTTTATGTCTTCAGATATATGATCATTCTTGTCTGTATCAAGTCTCACAGCCTAAATACATCATTTCACCTCTTTTAGAATCAGTTTTTGAGTGATACAATTAACTTGGTCTCCATATTACTAAAAATGGTGTCTTGAACTTGACTAGCTTTCAACACAAAAGATATTCTTATTTATCAGATATGTAAATTGTTCAAGAGTAAAATTTCTTTTCATTCATGTAACTCTATTTGTTTTAAGTAATCATCACTACTACACTTCAACCAACTAACGTTAGTTATTGATAAACCTAAATTAGTCGTCCTGTTTTATAGATTGCTTTATTGACCTGGCACAATGTACTAGTTTTAGTATATAATCTAGGTTAAATAAATGTAATGCTTAATTTTATGTCCAAAATTGGTTAAAAGAGAAACATTGAAGTCATATTTTTTGTGTTTGTGTGGTAAATCATTTTAGTTAGGTGATAGTGTAGTGTTTTTACTGTTTACGCTAATGGTTGTAGAGCAACAAAATGCTGCGTTTTTGTAAAATAAGAGCAGTTATTATTATTAGGAGAATACATAACGGGACTGAAACTTAAACGATAATTAATTTGCCATAGAACAAATTGTGTCTTTCCCCTGTGTGGATCTTCGAATATAAACTTTACTTACGGAAATGAATTATTATTATTATTGTTCCCTTGGGTTCCTAGTGGAACATAGGGCTTCAACTGCACGTCTCCACTTGCTTCTGTCTTCCTTCTGCTGTACTTTTCACCTGCATCCATGTTATTCCATACTGCTTCAGCTCCTCTTCACTCCATCTCCTCCATGTCACCCACCTTGGGACGTCCCACTCGCCGCTTCCTTTTCGGGTTCCACTCGAGCAACGGCCTGATGCGCGATGTCACCCAGCGGTCTCCTCAGCGAGTGATCGATCCATCTCCACTTTCTTCTGCATATTTGTTGGTTGGCGATTGGTTCTTGTTTTGGTTGTTCCCAGCCATAGTTTCTTGTTGGTGATTCTTTCCGGCCCGGCCATCTGATCCTCAGTATAGATCCAGCGTAGACAGTTGTTGATAAAGGTCTGCAACAGGCGGTTAGAAATATTCTTTGTGACCCACCCGCCAAGTTTCTGATCCGTATAGAAGGACTGATTGACTTGACGTTTGTATTGAAAATACGACCGAATTTTGTTGTTGATGCTGGCTGAGTGAGGAAGATTTCCAGATTGGTTTCAGTTGGTTAATGAATTTGTTACTAGCCTATCTTCCCGATTCTCGATTTGACATCCTCGTCCGTTCCGACTTCCTGTAGTTGAGACAATGCTGACTACCTAGATAAGTGAATGAAGTCACCTCTTTCAAATCCCTCCCGTTGATGATGATTGGTGCTGGATGTTGCTGTTGTTGTTGGTTGGTTGGTTATTTTCATAACCTCCGTCTTGTCTATGTTCACCTGGAGTCCTGTCTTTGCTGCTTCCTCGACCGGTTTGTCGGTTTTCGCTTGTAATTCTTCGATTGTGTGTGACATCAAACATAAATCATCCACGCGCGAAATCCAGGTCTTCTAGGTTCTTCACGTCGGTCCAGGATATTCCTGTCTTCTCGTTTCCCTGCCACTGTCTGACGCATAATCCAGTCCACCACAATTAGGAATATCATTAGTGATAATAAGCCGGAACCCTTGCCTGACTCCTGTGTTTACTCCAAACGCCTCGCTGAGTTTTCCGTTGTGGATCACTTGACATGTTCCGTTGTCGTACATCTGTTGAATAAGGTTGATGAATATTTGGGGTACGCCGTAGTAGTAGTACTCGAGTAGTTTCCAAATTACTTCATGGTCAACGCTGTCGAAGGCCTTCTCAAAGTCTATAAAGTCGAGGTAGAGGTTTGATTGCCATTCCATGCTTTGTTCGATGATGATGAAAATGAATAGCAACCATATAACCATGTTCAGATTTATCTGTAAGTTACTCATACTACTCATCTACCCGAAGCCTATAATGTACAATTCAGTAGTCGAGTTCCTGAACAAACAAACAAATATAATCCCTCTGTTCAGTACAGTAAGTTCAAGTATAATGGCTGAAACTGTGATGGTAATTCAATAAATTTGTGGACTAAGCATATTTATTAGTTTCACACCTTTAGATTAATGCTCCACATATTTTATTATATATCGAACAGACTAGTTTTATGATTAATATGAAAATAATGCTCACCGGTTAGGCGGGAGGACAGGGTTTGACATCCAGCCGACTAACCCCACCGAGTTTGCTAACCACTCGGAAGCTCAGAAAAGAGGGAAGGTTGGATGCGAGGCTAGCAATCCCACCCTGTTACAAGAACACTGCTACTGAAACTCCTAAGGTTGAAGTCTTATGTTCCACCAATGACGCGAAGCAATGCAGAGGAAGGGTAAACTTATATTAGAATTCATAGGTTAATTATGAGTGCGACACAACTGTTTAATCAGATGATAAAAGTTGACCGACCTAAGAGAAAATTACATCATTATGAACAGAACGGCCAGTGAAAACAAATCGGTTAAGCGATAAATGTATCGTCACCTGACATATATTCTTGTTGTGACACAATATTAATGGTTTATATATTGGAGCGCTCACTTAAAAGCAGTTTTTCTACCATGCTAAATCTCCTGTAGACTTTCAACCTATCCACAACAATGGTTACATTTTTCCTAATCCCCCCATATAGTTATTTTTTTCGTATTCGTTAACTCTTTTAGGATATTCCATTTAGTTTATAATTTCTGTTGAGTTTAATGAAAATGACGGTTAGTATAGTCTTCCCACTTTCTAGACTCTTCAAGACTGGTGTTTTTGGTTTTCTTAAATTTCATTTTGTCTTGTTTTCTAGACTTAACAATAGTAAAAACTGAAGTATCTATTAGTTTATGATGTGCTTTCATTTTCTGACAAAAGACAAATCAAATCAAATAATCCTTTTAGGATTTCATCTTGAGATGACATCGATTAGAGAACCATTGAAAAACCTAAGAGTACTGGACAGCCGTTTTGTCCTAGTTTTGGACTCCTCATCGGTAGATATTCACCACCAGGATTCGAACCGAGGATCTTCTGGTTACAAGGTCAGCTCGTAGACCATTAAGCCACTGGGTACCAATCCAATGGCCCATGAATTTCAACCTATGTTAATTCAAGATATACCGCTACCACTAGCCAATGTCATCCGTGGCGAGTATTTGTCCTCACACCCGACATACTGTGACCGGAAGATCTTGGGTTCGAGTCCCGATGGGTGCGTACTGATGAAGAGTCCCAAACTAGTACGAGATAGCTGTCCAGATTTTCCAGTGGTTCTTTAACCGATGTTAGCTCATGATGAAATCCTGATATCAATCAAATCTCTGCAAACCAACAATCAAGTAATCCTTTGTTAGTACGAAAAAATAAATGACATGGTTATTGAAGTGTGTGTCAATATACCTGTATTACAACACATTCACAAATGAAGAATCATAAATTGTTCTTACAGTTGTCTTGATTTTACGTAATTATCTATGGTTTAATCAGGATGGCCAGTAAATTTTGACAGTGTTAAAGTTGGAGAGTACGTATGGAAAGGAATTGACAATGACAGGAGTCTGAAAATACAAGAGAAATTGAAATCAATAAACGTAATAATGGTAAACACAATCAAGGATGGATTATATGTGAGCCTTCTTGTTGAACTAGTGAAATAACGATCCTTTCATTCGACAAAAGTGGTAAATCTTCGTTCACTTTAGAGTGTATAAGTGTAGAGAAGGTATAGAGTAGGTATAGAGCATATAAGCTATGGCAGAACGAATTTGCCTCGCTTTTGTTTCAGCCTGCATGAAGTGACAGAACGGAAATTGTCAATTGTGGTTTGAATTCCCTGAGGTAGTTGATCTTATATGGTTTGTATTACATGCGTTGGGGATTTATGAAATCACATAAGATCTTACGTCTAGCTATTTTAAAGCTGTTCTATTGACATTTTTACGCAGCTGCAATATCTTTTATGGCGGTTGCTGCACTATGCTCGAAAACACCTGAAGACAGCTCTTATTTTCACTCCTTTTAACAAAATTTTTCTACATTAAGGTTCATTAAGTTGGGTCAATAAACTGGTTCAGCAGGAATTTAAAAAATGAAGTAAGATTGATAAATGCTCATTGTACAAGAGGTTACTATGATGGCTCAGTAGCTTAGTAGATAACTTTTTGTCTTTGAACACTGTTACATATGCTGGATTTGATTTTTATCACGATCATATCCACTCACCATTGCTTGTTTGTGTGTGTGTGTGTGTTTATCAGACTAGCAACTTCAAAATTCTTAGACTCCACTGCTAGCCGCAGATAAATAAGCAGGGCTGACATATTCCGAATACTTTACCTTTTAACAATTTTTCAAGTAGCATATAAGATTTGTTTGAAAACTAACACAGTAAATATTAAATTTATCATTTATTTCATCCTTCTTTGTTTATTTTTAAGATGGCGCGAAAATATTTGATGAGTCAAAGAAAGTAGAAATCGGTACTGTAACAAGTGGTTGTTTATCACCTACATTAAATAAAAATATTGCAATGGCTTATTTGAAATCAGATTATTGTCAACTTGATCAACAATTATTTATTCAAATACGTGAAAAATTCTATCCATATACAGTTACAAAAATGCCTTTTGTTCCTAATAAGTATGCCAGAAGACCTTCAAAATAATATTTTCTCTCTGTTTCTGCTACTGAGCATAGTTTAGGCTATTGAATTAAAGTTCTTTTTTTTAAAAGTATCTTGATTGTTAAATGTTCAATGTTGCTGTATGGAAAATAGGATCTTAACTGATTACTTTCTAATAATATGTAGCAATGTACTTTTATTGTGATTTTATTTTCTGATTTTCTTTTGTTTCTTGTTTTGAGTTTTATTTTTATTCTAATCATCAATAAACACCTTGTTCAAAAGAAACAATACGCCTTCTTTTAATCGAGGTATAGTGTGTAAACTTCGGTATGTGAAAATGGAATTAAATCTTTCTTGGGTCTAATTGCATAGATGATTACATAACTGGCTAGAGTATTGATGCTAGATCACATCATTCGGTCACGAATAGAGATTTTCCAATGTTGGTTTTCATGAGTGTGGATTAGTTTATAATATATTAATGTAGGCTTTACTAGTATAAGGCTGTGTGAGATCCGATTGAAAATATTTAACAAAGATCGGTTCTATAGTTTGGTTTGTAAGGTTTAGTTATGTTTTTACGAGTTGATCACGGATTGATAACAGTTAGAGGTTGGAGTTTCCTGAGTTCTAGTGAGAAGTCGTGATTAGTGAGGTTAAATTAGATGTCACGTGTGTGGATGGATGTCCCATCAACGACAATGGTTTCGGTCGAGCTAAATTATGAATTGGTAGAGGTTAGAATTCATGAGCCATTGAATCGGGTCCCAGTGGCTGAATGGTCTACGAGCTGGCCTTGTAACCGGAAGGTCCTGGGTTCGAACCCTGGAGGTGGTTGCGTAATGCTGATGATTCCCAAACAAGGATGAAACAGCATCTGTCCAGTACTCCCTGGTTTTCAATGGTTCTCTAACTGATATCAATCCTTGATCAACTCGGCAAAAAAATCGGTTCTCCAAAAGCGATCACTGAGTGAAGATTTATAAACTGCTTGTAGGTTCTTTGAAAGCAATATACATTGAATTGTTAAGCTATAAGCTTGTATCGAATCATACATATATATTTTAGTCGTTTTCAGTTGCTCTCTACTTTAATGTGTGATGTTAAGTGAAGTAAGAGAGAAGTGGAAGGGAAATTAGTGGAGTTATAGGGAAGTAAGGCATAAAAGAGTCAAATTATTGTTCAGTGGGCTGATTTACTTGCAAAACTTCAGTTTGAGAAAAAAATCAGTCTATTAAATTTACTAGGCAGAATTCAAGAGTAATCCGTGATCTAACTGTCAGAAATGAATCAATCAGAACAGGTTGTCATTGAACTGATTAACGAACTACAGAAATAACTATCCTGTTGTGACCTTGTAACAACAAAAGACAAGGGCCAGGCAACAGATCGTTTATTTAGGAAATCAACACATATTTATAGATTTTCATGTACGTTATTATAGATTATTGTAAGGAAACAAATACAATCTTCTGATTGGTGGTTTCCCACTGAACGTTAATCTTTCATCTCTTTGTGGCCGTTTCTTGAAGTTCAGATTATCTATCTGCAAATTGTATCCGCCTACGCAAAGTCTGCTGTGATTGGTTGTTGAGCAAGTCTTTGTTCTTGTTTTCCTAATGACCAGTATTAGGGACGTAAATATTGACGTAAATAACTATCTACCAGTTTTGGCTAGCAGCCAGCTCTCACCAAAACTTTATTTGGATTATCAAGTTTCCAGACTATTTGAACAGTTCATTACCATACATCATACAACTTCAGTTTATGTTACACAGGTAGATAAAAGCACCAGGAAATCCTGACATTGCTATTCATCACTTTCCCTACCCAGTTTTGTTTACATATTTGGAGTTGTTGAATCAGCCTACATTTTGATCATATTCGTTCTTCATGTTAGAAAATGTGATAGATTAAGTGAACAAAAGGAGAATTTACAGAATTATTTTTAGATTGGTGTATATTTCGTTGTTCCATACTGATTATTACCGACAATAAATGTAACCTTATTATGTTTTTACGAGCTGATCACAGATTGATATCAGTTAGAGAACCATTGAAAACCAGGGAGTACTGGACAGATGCTGTTTCATCCTTGTTTGGGAATCATCAGCATTACGCAACCACCTCCAGGGTTCGAACCCAGGACCTTCCGGTTACAAGGCCAGCTCGTATACCATTCAGCCACTGGGACCCGATTCAATGGCTCGTGAATTCTAACTTCTACTAATTCGTGATTTAGCGCGACCCCAACCACTGTCGTTGGTGGGACATCCATCCACACACGTGACATCTAATTGGACCTCACTGGTCACGACTTCTCACTAGAACTCAGGAAACTCCAACCTGTAGCAAGTCACTAGCGAGCATCAGATCAACTTTCTATAGTTTGGTTTGTAAGGATTAGTTATGTTTTACGGGTTGATCACGGATTGATATCAGTTAGAGAACCATTGAAAACCAGGGAGTACTGGACAGATGCTGTTTCATCCTAGTTTGGGAATCATCGGCAGTACGCACCCACTGGGATTCGAACCCGGGACCTTCCGGTTACAAGGCCAGCTCGTAGACCATTCAGCCACTGGGACTCGATTCAATGGCTCATGAATTCTAACTTCTACCAATTCGTGATTTAGCGCGACCCGTAAAAACAAAACTAACCCTTACAAACCAAACTATAGAAAATTAATCTGATGCTCGCTAATGACTTGCTACAGGACGGAGCTTCCTGAAGTTCTATTGAGAAGTCGTGACCAGTGAGGTCCAATTAGATTTCATGTGTGTGGATGGATGTCCCACCAACGACAATGGTTCTGTAACTGATATCAATCTGTGATCAACTCGTAAAACATAACTAACCCTTACAAACCAAACTATAGAAAATTAACCTTATTATGTTTAAAACATCTATGGAAGTGATAACTTCGTAATTTTTGGCATTGATATTAAATTATCAATATATATGACTAACATTCCAGATAAGTTTGGTTTTACTGTGCTTTAAAGTTTCAGTAGCGACGAGGTAATTTTTCACAGAGTTCGGTTGCTAGTCTCACTGGCAGCCTTCACATTTTACTGGGCTTAGATCGTGCTAGTATTAACCTGATAAATACAATCTGCATATATGCACTTTTAACTTTTAAAAAATAAACGTATTTTTGCGAAGTAGCTGCTGGTGAAGTTATCTGACCTAGCAGGGAAATTTTTTAAAAAAACGTTTCACCAATGTGATCTTCATCTAGAGTTAAAAGTCATTTTTACCATCACATGGTAAAATGAGCAGATGACATATACTTTTGATGACTCATTTTCGGTTAGTTTATAGTATGTGTGAGTCTAACATTGTTGTATTCTAACTAAAACCCAAACGTATCACTTAAGCAACAGTTTTCAAAGATTTTTTAATTTTCTAATATCTATTCATGAATGGTGTCGGTGGCACAGCGGTAGAATGCTCGCAAACCACACAGGTGGTTCGGGGTTCAGTCCCCGGCCGACGCACTCCTTTACCTTGCTAAGACAGTAATAAGACTGGTAAAGAGAGAAGGTTGGACATGAGGCCAGCAACCTCGTCCCATAAAAACAAACACCTATGCTACCCAAACTTTAAAGCTCTAGCATGAAATCCTGTGCTCCACTGGGAACGTAAGGAAATAAAAAAATTCGTGAATGCTTCATGATAGTTCGGTGGATTGAACTCAAACTCTTACATTTAGAAATAAAAACATCATTTTTATAAAATACCTGTAATGTAAATTCAGTGTTTCTATGTGGTTAAGAGGTTTGGTGTGCATACCACGAAAAGCATTACCAACAGTCAGCTGTAGACTTTAATCAACAATCGCTCCATTGCTCCAAACTGAAGTTCAGATGATTGGTCGAAAAGAAGAAGCAACAGGGACCTCTGTCAATGAACCAGCAAGGGACTTATCACCCAAAAAATATGCAAAAAGCAAAGGTTATGGACTCAACGTGCCCTGAGAAAACTACAGGGTGACATCATGCGCCAGGCACTCAAGTGGAACCCGAATGGGAAACGACAAGTTAATTTTGAGTCCGAGGGTGATGTGGGAAAGATCATATGTGGAGGAAATGAAAACTTATAGGTGATCATATATCCGGTTAAAAGAGAAGTGAAGAGAACACAGTGAAACTGTCATTTGCTACCGAAACACTATGTTCCACTCAGAACGCATGAGAATAATAACCATAATAATGTCACTAAGAGCGGTTTATTAAAACTGTTCATTTGCCTGCTGGACTACGGGGAAGTATGCGATATATTACCTTGAATCAAAGAAAATTCTATAGTCGAACAAGAAATAATTATTGAAAGAATTCAGAGAAATTTGGATTATTATCAAAACTAATACTGACACTACTGCATACACGGTAACCATGCACATATGTAGAGAACGAATATTATCATATTTTAAATAATTTAGAGAAGAAACATAATCATTAGAGATAATTAATGGAATGTTAAGAGTAGTGTTTAGTGTGTTCTCTAGATCACTACTTTTCACTAGCCTAAAAGATACAATTTTGCATATGACCACCTCAAATTAATGCATAACACTTCATCACTTCCTATAGAGTTGGGTATATTGACTGGGCTTTGGATACAGGTTCTGTCCAATAGTGAACGATTCTGCACCGTTATGAGACAATGAAAATGGAGTTGTAAGCAGTACAGCAGGTAAACATCCCATCTAACTTATTCACGATATGTAAGATAACCTACCAAAACCAGTGTGTATGCATATACTAGAGAGATTCGTTCAATTCTTCTAGCTTTCAGGGTTATAATCTCTTAATGCAAGTGAAAAGAAGGGAACCTTTAATTCCTTAATTCTGCGTTAGTCTTACGTGACATTAAATCTCTCACATTCTCATACTGATTTTAATGATATTTTTGTCATATTCTATAACACATCGATAATTATTTACTTTGACCAAATTTAGATTACATCTTGCTTAGCACTCATTAATCTCATCAAATTTCTAATTATTTTACTTGTACTCTGACGTTAAATGATAAATCATTGGGAAAAAATTACACATAGTTTTTACTGTACAACTGAAGTAAAATAACTTCACCGGATGGGAACACCTCACCTAATCACTCTTGTTTTCTTACATCTCTCATTAGGGATTTCTCATAAGTCATTCAAGTAATCAAAATAGTGCAGCAAGTCGGGTGTTGCGACAAATACTCACCGAAGACATTGGCTAGCGGTTGCGCTATATCGTGAATTGGCAGAAGTTAGAATTCATGGGCCATTGGATCGGGTCCCAGTGGCTTAATGGTATACGAGCTCGCCTTGTAACCAGAAGATACTGGATTAGAACCCCGATGGGTGCGTACTGATGAAGAGTCCCAAACTAGGACGAAACAGCTGTCCAGTACTCCCAGGTTTTCCAATGGTTCTCTAACCAATGTCAGCTCATGATGAAATCTTGTAACTAATCAAAATGAAGGTTGACTAAACGCTTAATCGGTAGAGATTTGACAGAGGTTACTTCCTTTACTTATCTAGGAAATATTGTTTCAACCACAGGCGGATGGCATGAGTGGAAATGTTAGAGACAACCAGAATCGGAAAGGAAACATATGCCTTCATCAACCTAAAATCTTTTTGGAAATCTTCTGCACTCACTCAGGCAGCATAAGCAACAAGATTCGGATTTTCAACACAAATGTGAAGTCAATCAGTTGTTCTTTATGGGTCAGAAACTTTCACTGTGAGTCACGGAAAGCATTCTCAACAGGCCACTGCAGACTTTTATCAACAACTGCTGCCTTCGCTGGCTCATTGTTCAAGATCAAATGCCCGGTTGGTTAGAAAGAATAAGCAACGAGAAACTCTAACCGGGAACAAATCAACCGAGAGCCGATCGCTCAACAAATATGTAGGGGAAAATGAAGATGGATTGAGCATACATACATTGAGGAGACCGTCGAATGACATCGTGAGCAATGCAGGTCATCACTGGAGTGGAATTCCAATGAGAAGCGACGAATGGGTCGTCAGTGCGAGAGTGACATGGAGGAGATCGTGTAGAGAGGAGGAGATGAGATATTATGGGTGATCGTGGACCGAGTTGAAGGGGAGATTAGAAAATAGAAGGAAGTGGAGATGTGTTGTTGTAGCTCTATGATCCACTCGGAACCCCAGGGGAATAATAATAAATGCTTAATCAATCATGACAACGGAATATAGACTATACATACAAATTCTGTCTGACCTAATCATATAATAAGTCAACCAACGCTTGACAGTCATGTCAACCTTAACTAGTTAGACAATATTTTCTCATAGGTGACAAGAATATTATGTATAAAAGCATATTCATTTTCTAGTATGAACTAGTAAGTAGTAAGATGATACAATGTAGCGACAAAGCAATGATAACTAGGTGTGAGAACTCATAAAATTTTAGTCAACAAACTTTCTCTTGATATGTAACTGTTATATTTCTCTTGACGTGATCTATTTCTTATTTGAAACTACAAGCTTATGGTGGGAATTATTTTCCTAAAATCAAGAGTCTTCAGCCATATCCTACTCGACATTATTTTAGTGAACTTTAGAAGTACTAGTCAATGGGTAAAGTACCTTGTCACTGAATAGGCTTTACTGGTATGCTTATATACCTTGGTACTATCTCTACTTGGAATATGATGTAGCAAGATTAATTGTTAGCAGTTTCCGTTATACTTCTTGCTTTGAAAGGTTAAATGTTTAATCCTCTTCCATATTTTCAAAACGATGCTGATTTGGGAGTGAGCAAATCATTTTACTGGAGATTAATATTTGCACATTAATCCCATCAATCTTCAAAAGCGGTTGCACCAGCCAGTCCAGTATAAATAATAACTCTTATAGCTATGATATTCTAATGTATTTTTCGAAGTGTAAAGAAGATTTACAACACGTAAGATTGAATATATAGCGCAACCAGTGGTGGATAACGAAGGATAAGACAGGTAGTTGACCATTAAATGATTACAATAGTCAGTAAAGGTATAAACCTGAAATACTTGTTGTTCTTGTATTCAGATTGCGATTACCTTATTTTCTTTAAATGTGTTTATCCAAGAAAGATGTTTCGGTTATAAGCCGTTGTCCTAATAATTATTTATACAATTATTATGCCACTGTAAATAATTTGTTGAAAACAGTTTACAAATATTAGAGTAACTATTAACTTATATAGACTTTTGAAATTCTTGCATTTTGATGAATCTAATAGTTCTGAATTTCAAAAAGATTCTGTCAGCAATAAACTCTAGTTCATTTCTTAGTATTATAAACTTAGTTTAACAGCTCAGTCGTTTTTAGCATCAAAAACACTCAGTTCAGTTAAGGATAACTGAACAGAAATTAGCGTGCGTTACAGTTGCTAGTTTATTGTTGGTTACTGAGTGGAGAAATTGCATTTAAATATTTTAAGGTTTGTGTTATATATGCATATGTATTTATATACATAGGTGACAGGAGATAAACGTTAGGAAGCGGTGGGCGTAGAATTGCGTGCTAGCGCTCGTCAGCAATGAATATCTGTAGTATTGAAAGAACAGATATCCTCTGGAGAATTTGAACCCATGTCACCTAGTTCTGCAATCAGAGACATTACACCATTAAGCTATTCGGCAATGTAACGAGTACATGAGACCTGGTTCCGGAGCACCTTGCCGACTTCCTTCGACCATCGCATGACAGTGTAGAGTTAACCTTGCATGGTAATCACTTCGCAAGCTTAACTGATAGAATCCGATTAGCATCAGTACAAAGTATGAGAAAAGTGACATTCCTTGCACTTCAGTGACCAATCAGTATATGTGAACGTGAGGGATCAGCTACCTCTGCTGGCCTCATCAATGTGTATTTATCAATTCACCTGCTCGTGTGGAGCCATGTATGTCGGCCGTACCCAGCGTTCGCTTTCCAAGCGTATCACGGAACACTTACCAACATGGTTTTACAAAGGAGAAAAACGATGTCCCCGCAGCTCCATCTTAGAACATTTGATAGAATCCGGACACGAAGCTGCACCCCAATCAAACTTCAAAGTCGTCTACAGAGTAAGAAGTAGTCTTCGTAAAGGTGTACGAATCAGACTTCTTCAAACTGCAGAAGCAATGGCGATTCACTTGCTAAGCCCTGAACTCTGCATACAGAAGAAGTTCGTTCAGTCACTAACTACACTTGCAATGGGCTTAATCTATCTCATTACCCAACAAGTAAATTCCACCTAATCTTCTCAATTGTAATATTTTGCATTTTCAACTTTTTTGTTCTCTACCCCCACCCGATTTAATTTCTACACCTCACTACCACTGTTACTGACTTGATCAACGTTCAACTTCTAGTCATTTATGTTACATCATCCAACTTATTAGCTCAATTTCAGTTCTAATTTAAATGGTATTATTCTCTACCCCACTTCTATTTAGTTTCTACCTGTAATTACCTCTGTTGCTACCCTGACCTAAGTTGAAACATTTTAGTCAATTATATTACGTCATCTAACTTAATAACTCAATGTTACCTTATTTGCTGTCCAATTAACCTTGTTTCTATATTCAATCATTCTTTTATTACCTGATCAATTATCTAAATTTGACAAACCTCATGCACACACACACACACACAAATAATTATATATAAATGCGATTGTACAGCTATGTGAATGAATTCGCCGAAAAGAGTCTCTTCGCTGAACGTCTTCTCTTTTACAATCAGTATATGTATATATGTGCTATATTATAATATCATATGAAAAAATAATACGGACTGGTCTTTTGTTTGTCCAGTTGCTGATTATAAGTAGCACAAAATGGATTTGGATTCCAAACAAGTTATCCGACCCACTTTTAAGGATGCAGTATCGTAAGGTAAAGGGAATTTGATATTGGTAGCGCTAGACTTTTAAGGAAATTAA
This sequence comes from Trichobilharzia regenti, assembly GCA_944472135.2. NCBI lineage: Eukaryota > Metazoa > Platyhelminthes > Trematoda > Strigeidida > Schistosomatidae > Trichobilharzia > Trichobilharzia regenti. The sequence goes on along the minus strand of OX235262.1, from coordinate 97,852,026 downwards.
AAACGTGTTAAAAATTTGACTTCAAGAATTATTGTTCTTAAAGTCCTGACAAAAATGTTAAAATGATCAAAAGACAGTACCATGACGTCAGTAGACTACTTGGCTATGTTATCTTTCTTAACCAATAAAACTAGGCATTGTGAAAGTCAAGTAAAATCAGTGCGAAAAGACTTGAAAGTTATAAATGGTAACCAGACAGACTTCATTGTTCAGGTGTTGAAGTCTTACCACGGAGGCCAATAGACAAAATCACATTATATATTTAGAATGTTTTTTAAAATATCCTAGACAATGTAACTTGAAATCCATAAATCCATTCCATAATTTTGTATTATTTATTTATATTACTGTTGAATATTACAGTAGGCTATTTGAGATCAATAAATTTTGCGGTGTTTGTCGAAAGAAATAAACAGGGATTAATGATGCAATCACGTGGGAAGAATTCATTGGGCAGTAAAACAAACAACTTTATTCAAAGACCCTTCAGTCTACTATATTTTCTAGTTAAAACATATGATAAAATGCTTTTAAGCAGATTTCCTGGGTTGGAATTATTCTTCAAAAGTAATTATTCCTTCAGATAGTTAAAATATTACTCACTCACCATTATAAAAATTCTTATATTTTCCTATGAATAAAAAACAAAACGATATTGCTTTTACTGGCGTTTCTCTATTTAATGCTAATAGCCTTATCGAAGTATCATTAAACCAGGTCCATGGACCTCAACGGTTGTCATTCCATATAGATCACAAATGTCAGACGATATCAGAAAAGTACTCAATAAGCACAACGTCATAGTTTTCTTCAAAACGTCAGATACACTATAAAGTAACCTCGTTCATTTAAAAGACCAAATTCCTAACGATTCACAATCCGATTGTGTCTACAAAATAAAATACTTGAAATGTGATGCGATACACATCGGAAAAACATCGCGAGAAATCAAGATGAGAAGAAATGAACAACACAGAACATCTGTTAAACCACCGAGGAGAGCTTGAACACTCATCAGCCATAGGTCAACACGCTATGGAATCAGGTCACAAAATTAATACTGACAGTAGTGAAATAATCCGGAAGAATTTCAGAAATCACAAAGAATGTCTAATATCAGAAGCACTTCATATAAAAATATTCATATTGTCTGAATAGAAATGATGGACGAAAACAGAATTTGACCTGGTTACAACATCTCCTTCCCTCGTCGAATGACAAAATCAGCACGAATGCGCTAGGCAATTTCATTATGTAAACATATGCCACTTTTATAATTTTATACACTTATCAAATCAATCAATCTACCCTTGGCTTTGTTATCTTTACCAACTGGCCAACTTGACAACGCAAAAAATTACCCCATGCTGATAAACGATGGTTAAGTTGTTATACATTAGATGAGATTTCGTTAAATGGTGTTTAATAATGCTTTGATAAAGCTATTAGCAGCAGGATTAAATAGCAAAACGTCAGCAAAAACAATAATATCGCTTTGTTTTTCAATAACTGGGAAATACAAAAGCTTTTATAGCAATAAATATCACATACCCAATGCCCAAATTTTTCAAACTGTTGAAAGTGATCTTGATTTTTTATTCCTTTACGTTCCAAATGGAACAAAGGGCTTCAAATTAGAGCTCTGAAATTTCGCTAGTAGTGGTGTTTATTTTAACGCGATGGGGCTGCTAGCCTCATGCCGAACCTTCCCTCCTAACCGGTCTTCTTACCGGCTTAGAGAGGTAAAGGAGTGTGGCGGCTGGGGATCAAACTCCGGACCATATGCGTGGTTAGCGAGCATTCTACCGCTGAGCCACCGACGCACGGACTTGGTTTAGACATGTATAAATTATTCTGTCACAATGATACAATTATTTTTGTATTACCAAGTGAAGAATTAAATTCACCACTATATTCCCTGAATTTATTCTGATTTACTAATTTTTCTCTTTTCGTTTATTCTACTACGGAAATTAAATTATTAAATAAAATATTCAACTTATTATTTAATAATTATAATTATAATTATAGTCGGGTGTGAGGACAAATACTCGCCAAGGATGACATTGGCTAGCGGTCGCGCTATGTCGTGAATTGGCAGAAGTTAGAATTCAAGGGTCGTTGGATCGGGGCCCAGTGGCTTAATGGTATACGAGCTCGCCTTGTAACCAGAAGATACTGGATTAGAACTCCGGTTGGTGCGTACGGCTGAAGAGTCCCAAACTAGGACGAAACAGCTGTCCAGTACTCCCAGGTTTTCCAGTGGTTCTCTAACCAATGTCAGCTCATGATGAAATCCTGAAACCAATAATTAAAAGTAAAGTGAATTAAAATGTTTACACAACACTAAAACATGTTTTGGTGTAAGACATAATTCGTTTTCTAGCTATCGTGTCATATAATAAGCTGTTGGAGTGAGAAAATAGAACTACAAAATATAATCCCATACTTCAGATGTTGTAAATACTTCAGAAGGAATTACTATTGAGATTTTCAAATATAATATTTTGTATTTAGGCTCTTGTTTCTGCCTCATTACAATTCCATGTGGTGCTGAGTGTCATTAAATAGTACAGTTGTTAAGAGGAATTAATTCTACTTTACTTCTGGTAGTCTATACCTCTTAAACTGTAATGATTTTGAATTGGATGCGATGGTTAGCAAAAATATAAGCGACATTGTCTTGTCTGGAATACTAACCGAGTGTGTTTTTTTGAAAATCACCGTATATCATTTCACTGTACCCTAACTCAAAGTAACAATAAACTCATTAGGCTCCCTTTAATGTGATCGAAAATTAGGCCGAATCAAGATTATTATTATTAAATGATATAAGTAGTATAATTTCATATATTAGTGATTGAATGACACCAATATTTGGACACCACTCTCACTAACCAGTAGTGCTTGTTAGCTAAATCTAAGTAATCGAATCACCAGACGGCAGTTCTACTCGTTAGGGACAGACCTGATCAGTGGTGCACCACCCAGTTTAACTCAGCTCAGAGAACCAAATCAGTTCAAGCCACCCAAATTCTGCTTAGCTATTTAAGCGAACAAATAAATACGTGAAATCACTTTTCGCAATTTGCAAATTAATTCGTGATTTGTAATTTACACAGTTCGAGGAGGTGAACTTCCTCCACAGTATCATTTGGAAACCAAAATTATGTGAGACCACAATAAGTAATCGGCTTAATACTATGAATGGTAATCAAGAAAGCAAGCATAGATGTCCGACGCTATATACTACTGATTGACTGAAATGAGTAGTTTGACACTACTCACATCAACGAGCAGTTATGTAGGGACTTCACACAACGAGTGGAATTTAAGTTAATGAATGGAAAGGAAAATATTTATTTGTTTTATGAAAAAGCTGTTACTACTATTACGCTTGCAACATGAGTAGATATAACTAGTGAGGTAAATACTATTATTACCATCGTATTATTATTATACTATTGTTCCCTTGGGCTCCAAGGGAATAATAGGGCTTCAGCAGCATATCTCTCTGGTACTCTTCAGCTAGGTCCACTATTGACCATAATCTCTCATCTCCTCCTCTCTACACGATCTCCTCCATGTCACTGTCGCACTGACGACCCATTCGTTGCTTCTCATTGGAATTTCACTCGAGCGATGAACTCCACTGCTCACGATGTCATTCGACGGTCTCCTCAATATATGCCCAATACATCTCCATTTTCTCCTAGATATTTGTTGAGCGATCGGCTCTCAGTTGATTTGTTCCCGGTTAGAGTTTCTCGTTGCTTATTCTTTCTAACCAGCCGGGTATTTGATCTTGAACAATGAGCCAGCGAAGGCAGCAGTTGTTGATAAAAGTCTGCAGTGGCCTGTTTGAAATGCTTTCCGTGACGCGTAGTGCATGTTTCTGACCCATAAAGAACAACTGATTGACTTCACATTTGTGTTGAAAATCTGAATCTTGTTGCTTATGCTGCCTGAGTGAGTGCAGAAGATTTCCAAAAAGATTTTAGATTGATGAAGGCGTATGTTGCCTTTCCGATTCTGGTTGGTTTTGACATTTTCATCCGCCTGTGGTTGAGACGATTTTTCGTAGATAAATGACGGAAATGACCTTTGTTAAATCTCACTCGTTGATGGTGACTGGTACTAGTTGTGGTTGGTTATCTTTATCACCTCTGTCCTTTCTTTGTTCACCTGAAATCCTGTCTTTGTTGCTTATCCTACTAATTTGTTGGTTTTCACCTGCGAGTCTTCGAATTTATATGTGAAATTAGACATAAATCGTCCGCAAAGTCCGTATCTTCGACAGTCTTTTTTCAGTCCACCGTATTCCTGTCTCCTCACTCCCCACAGTCTGACGTATAATCCAGTCCGCTAAAATTAAGAATAGCATCAGTGATAGCAGTAGGCAGCCATATCGTACTCCTGTATTCACTTCAAAGGCGACTCTGAGTTTTCCGTTATGGATCACTTGATTTATGGGATTGTCAAATGGCTGTCAATATAGTACAATTCACTTAGAAATACAAGGTGAATATGTATCATTACAGCTTTAGTATAGCATATATAAATTTCATAAGTGCATTAAACATTATTCATCTTGTACGGACCATCATGGTTTTATTCGGTGAAATTTGAAATATCCACTTAACATGATTTTACAGGACTTATAAAATGGTTATGCTTTATTCACACTAATGTGCATACTGACACTTCAACCAGACCATTTAATTTTTCAAAGATTAGAGAAAGTATGACTTAGGAAACAAATAAACAAAACCACATTTCATCCAATTAGTATGAGTTCAAACTGATTCATATTCGCATACACTATTTGAAAGATATGTTTCTAGATTAGCCTCGTGTAAATTATTTATTGTCTATGTTCAAAACTGTTGTTATCATCAGAACAAATCAGTTTGAAAATCAAGACAAAGACAATCAAGCCAACATAATGTATATAAGTTTTGTTCAGCTTCTAAAAAATAGAATAAAATTGTATTCTTTCTTAAAGTTGTTGTACAAAACATGCTATTACGGGTTTTGTAGCATATTCCCCCAGAAAAAAAATTACAGGGTTTTCATCATGAGCTGACATTGGTTAGAGAACCATTGGAAAACCTGGGAGTACTGGACAGCTGTTTCGTCCTAGTTTGGGACTCTTCATCAGTACGCACCCACCGGGATTCGAACCTAGGACCTTCCGGTTACAAGGCGAGCTCGTATACCATTAAGCCACTGGGCCCCGATCCAACGACCCTTGAATTTTAACTTCTGCCAATTCACGACATAGCGCGACCCCAGCCAATGTCATCCTTGGCGAGTATTTGTCCTCACACCCGACCAGCTGCACCCTACTGGTCACGACTTCTCACTGGAACCCAGGTAACTACCTACCTGAATAGGGTCAGTCGCTAGTGAGCATCTCATTGACATTCACCAGGCTACAGACTTTTATCCACGGATATCCTCCAGAAAAATGGATGACCAACAAGGGACTAAGACAGTGCAACAAATCAGACGAGAACCTGAAGAAGATGAATTGAAAATACACTAAGTAGACAGTTAATTGACAATGCATACTTGCCTTTCGAGTAGAACTCAAAATGCGAAACGACCAGTTGTACGTAGGTTTGAAAGCTATATGAAGAAGATAGTGTGTTGAAGGAGATCAGTGTTTGTGGGTAGTCGTGCAGCCAGCTAAAGAGAACGGCAGAGAAGAGAATATAGTGGAGATGTGCAGGTCAAGCCTTATTGTTCTACTCAGAACCCACGGAATGAATAATAACGGTAGTAACGTAAGCAGTTTAAATCTCTGTCATCAAATGTTAACTAGCATACGAAATATGACCACACAAGTATCTCGGTAAAGATTAATCAACTGTAGTCAAATCTTTTTTATTCAGCTAAAAACGTATCTGTTAACTAGGCTGTAAAGGCAATAAAAACAACAAGTTATTAGATAGATCGTGTTATCCCTGAAAAAGAAGTGTAAGATGAAAAATGCTGTATAACATCAAAATTACACTAAGGCTTCCTAATCAGTTCATACATGACAAATGAAACACATTTTTACTTTGATTATAACTAATTCAATGACTTTAATTGAGGACATAGAACAAAACATTTTATTTAATACGATTACTTGCAAAACCCAGCTGAATTGCATAGATGACATTTGACATGCTTAAATTGTACAATACATTTTCAACTAAGTCATGATGACATAGGAATTGAAGTAATGTGAGTATATGATTTTAACTGCATTTAGACAATTTCTTTTTTGGTGAAAACAACTTTGTCTATGCACACACCGATAGGGTTAACAAATGCATAAGTCCTCTCAGTCATTCTGTCTAATGGGCGGTAGTTATTATTTTCCATTCTTTTGCTTTCCGAGTGAAACCGAAAGCTTCAGGTTTTAGATTTACAGTTTCAGTAGCGGTGTTGTCACGTTTACGGGATGGAGTTGCTAGTCCGGATGTCCAGCCTTCCCTATTCACCAGGCTTACTATCGGCTAAGTGAGGTTTACGAGTGCGTCGGTCGGGAATCGAACCCACACACTGTGTCCTTGACCGGCGGGCATCCAATCACTGAACCACCGACGCATAACAGTAGTCAATACACTGAACCAAATAGAGGTTTTTATCTTGCATCGGCTACAATATATCTTCTACATGCTATACATACTACAGTCAATAGCTAAAAAAAGATTGCTTTGTTAAGTCAAAAGCAGCGTTCCCAGATTTTCAATTCAGTATTATCTTTTTAATAAAATTCAATAAATCTGGGATAGTAGTGATAATTAATATTCGAATTTCACATTCCTACAATTTAAACATTTCTTTCTCCATGTGAAAATGCACTGCATATGTTTGTAATCGCATTATTCCAATTCACACATATTTTTATTGTCAAATTACTCTGCAACTGCCTTTATTAAACTAACTGCCTTAATTTCCATTCACGAAAAAAGAATTAAAGCACATAGAGATTTTATAGTCGTCATTCGATGCTTACATAATCTAACATTAAAGCGTTGGATGAGAATCAATTAAACAAATGAATTATTTTACCGTTACAATTTCTGATTTCCCGCTGTTTATTTTATTACACGCAACTGATTGTATTCGTTTGGTATGGTTCTTTTTTTAGAATTATTCCAGTATTTTGATATATTTGCTAATTTTTCAATTGTTGATTTGTGGGAATGTAGTTGATTTCAAGACAGTATTCATGGAAAATCAGCAGCATTTAGAAAAATATTGAAAGTAAATAACAGTGTATAGCTGTTTTATCCCAATTTTAGAGCTCTTTATTAGTATGCGACCATGATTCCACAAGGAGTCAAACCTAAGGCCTTCAAGTTACGAGACAAGTATAGCGACCACAATCGACTCGTTTTGATCCGAACGCTGGGGGCTGATCTTTAAGTTGTACTGTATAGCTGCCCAAAGCGTTCTTGAGAGATGCACAGTCACAAACGCTCCAAAGACAGCAAAAAGATTGTTCATCGACAAATCTGTGGTTCTACTCAATAATATTAATGCCAAAAACTCCAAATTACCTCAGCAGTGCCGTTAAGAAGCTATACGGTCAAGGTTATTTTCTATGTATAAAACAAGTATTTTGAATCAAGTAGAATGTTCCCATCAAGGTGGGATCAAAACTCTGTCCACAATAGTGACACTAATACTTCCCGCAGACAGACCATGGCCAGAATGACCTTGACTAACTCAAACAAAATCGCATCGTAAAACAACACATTATCAATATCATCACGCGACCCACAAAGAGAAGCACTAAATGAGAGATTAAATAGGGACAAAGACAAATAATAAGGATCAAGTCAACATAAGATATTCAAAGGTCAAAATAATAATATATGGTCTGGGAGAAAAGCGGATAATAATTACAAAGTTACTTGAGACATCCAAATAAATATAAATATCGTAATTGGATCGTCAAGGTGTGGTTTTACAAACAATCCTTCCGTTACAGCAAGTATATTATCATTCAGCCAATGACTTTATGGTGACACCCTCATAAACCAACACCTGAGAATTAATACTCAGTAGTGATTGATTAAGAGATGGATTTTGTGGATGTTGTAATAAGTCCATCAAGTTTAATTTGGGGACAGATGTTTAACGATGAGAGACTAATAATGAAAATATGATATTTATAGTTTAAGCGTTTTAGTCCTATACAACGATTAAGATGAAATATCTTTGCATTCAAGCGTTACAAACTTCTATACCGATACTAGTCAGACTAATAGTTAGTTAACTGGAATTAAATATAAGCTGCCAGGATTGGGAATTCATGAAATTCCCACTAGCTTTTAGACGGTAATTACTAAAAAGCATGCGCTACTACATCTAAGAGTTAGATATAATTGGGAATTTTTAGCTCAGGTGGATGATATTGGTGTAGTTGTGTATTTCAACGTGAAGGATGCACTTAGGAAATTGTCTAATAATACACTGAAAGCATCATAGCTAAGATGTCCAGCTCAGAGAAGATAAATACATATAGGAATATTTACTCAGCATCAACAAAAAATTCGGTCGGATTTTCAATACAAACGTCAAGCCAGTCAGTTCTTGTATACGGATGAGAAACTTGGCGGGCGGGTCACAAAGAATATTTCAAACAGCCTGTTGAAGACCTTTATCAACCAACAACTGTCTTCGCTGGATCTATACTGAAGATCAGATGGCCGGGCCGGGCTGGAAAGAATCACCAACAAGAAACTATGGCTGGGAACAACCAAAACAAGAACCAATCGCCAACCAACAAATATGCAGGAGAAAGTGGAGATGGATCGGACACACGCTGAGGAGACCGCTGGGTGACATCGCGCGCGCGTCAGGCCATTGCTCGAGTGGAACCCGAAAGGGAAGCGGCGAGTGGGTCGTCAGTGCAAGGGTGACATGGAGGAGATGGAGTGAAGAGGAGTTGAAACAGTATGGAATAACATGGATGCAGGTGAAAAGTACAGGAGAAGGAAGACAGAAGCAAGTGGAGACGTGCAGTTGAAGCCCTATGTTCCACTAGGAACCCAAGGGAACAATAATAATATAATAATACTGTGGTATTTACAACATAATGTAGTAGAAGTCAGTGTAAAGGCCTAACTTATGTGATTACGTGACTGTAACTAACTTTTCTTCATTCTAAATCCGACGGTTTTGTCTCATGTAGTTAACAGTACGTTGTACTTTATTGCAAGAGATTGTTCACTCTCTAACACAACTAACTATTTCTGACGAAAAGAAAGATATTTTATTGCCTAATTTTTTTCTAGAATATTAAAACTAATAGTGTTTCCGCAGAATAATTTATTGGATAATCTTTCGAGCATAATTTTAGTCAAAGCAGACTTAAAATCTTATATCCTAGGTTCATTTTCATTAATTATATACTACTGGGTTTAGAATAAATAATTTTTTAACTGGGCGATACTTCGGAGTAACTGGTTTTTTTTGCGTTTCAATATGACTGACTGTACAGACCCACTAAACATACTGATTAACGTTAGATAATTGATAGTCTGATTCCAATTTCACAGAAATAGAGAGGTATTAGCTAAATATCATTTTACAAGCAGTAGTAACAATGAAGATTTGCAGAAACACATTAAGAATAATGAATGACACTGTAAATACTTCAGGTTTTATAAATAGATTCTTGGATAATGTCATGTCCTCATGTTTTCTCCTATTAAAAAGCAAATGTTCACTAATCAACAATGACAATAGGAGTTCACAGTACATTTAATATAAAATTAAAAACTTGGTACGTTTTGAGCACCGAAAGATAAGTCACACAAGATCTCATAGTTTGTGTGACGGCTTGGATACTGCTCGGAGTCCCAGGCCGAAGCAGGTAGTCGCCTCAAGACATCACCTCCCCAGTCTTTGACTTGAAGTCTCATCTACAAGGCGATGAAGCAGCGTCAGGAGCGACGACATTCTCATAGTTGACGGTGACCAAATCAGCTTCATACTTCATCCTATCCTTTCGGATTTGGGAGACCATGCACACCATACGTTTGGAATCAGAGTTTTCTCGTTTCCCTAGATAGACGAACACGTCCACTAGTCCGGTTGTAAACATCAGACATTCACAATCACCCTTTCACTTTTGAAGGAAACACCCACGCCACATCAATGCAGTGAACAAGACTTACCTGGCAGATGCAATGAATGTGCAGTCAAATCAAGGCATTTCGTGAAGGAAAGACTGAAGTCTACTCACCCTTGGCCGTACAAGATTAGTTATAGAGGCAAATAGTAGAAACATACACTAAAAATATTCAACAAGCAGTATCTATCTGCCTCTCCGAAAAGCAGATAAAGCTTATAAAACAATAAGTTAACATGTTACGACATGTCGTCTGGGAAAGGTTAATTTATCAAAACAAGTCAATAGATGATCCCAATAAGGATTGGTTACAGGATTTTATCATGAGCTGACATTAGTTAGAGAACCAGTGGAAAACCGGAGAGTACTGGACAGCTCTTTCGTCCTGGTTCTCTAACCAATGTTAGTTCATGATGAAATCCTTTAACCAATCAATCCAATCCATACAAACCGACACTTGAATACCAATAAGGATTATTTCATCCTTCCTATGGCACCCTGTATATAAGTAACGATAATTAGTAGTGGCACGATCAGAGTTCCAAGGCTTCTACCATTTCAAATAAACTTATTATTTAAAAATGTTGATGGATCAAAATTAACTGACACTGAATATGTTTGAAACAACACATCATCGTAAAACGTATCACATATGATGAATTCTATCATCATGGATAACGAACTTAATAATTTGAATACCGATAGGTCTAAAGTTATTGTCCAGGTCTTTATTTCACTTTTCCTTCTTGAATACATGATGAAATTCATCATTCTATAGTGAAACGAAGTTCAAAGTTTATTAACGTTCATGTAGATTCTAGATATTCTTGTGCTTCACAACGAACCATGTTAATACACTCACTCGCCATGCGTCTTCATTGATAGAAAGTACAATCATGTCATTATTCATATTTCAATATACTTCTAAAAATACTTACTCAGTTACTGATACTCAAAAGAATAATAACAACTTAGTTCTGTAGAAAAATGTCTACACAATATATATAGGATTCTCAGAGTAATTTATTGCATAAATATTTCTTCTTTGTCCAGAATCTTCAAGCAACATTGATAATCCTTAGTACATCAAATGACACTAAATGTTACTCGATGTATAGTATAAATTAATCCCACATGATATTTCACTTTCATCTCGTAAAAATACAGTGGTAAGGTTGAAAGGTAATTAAAAATATGCGTAAATACATTTTTCCCAGTCCAAGGACGTAATTGAATGTGATTAAAACAATAAGAAATATAGAAATTTCGATGCACTATACTGGATGGAAATTTAAGTAGCACGAGGAGGACTCAAGCAAGTCGGCCATAAGTAGAGTAATTACGACAAAGTGAGTCATTCAGTTTCCAGATATCATTTAGACACTAAGTAAATGTCTTTCTAAATGCTTTAAGTTCAACAGTGATAGTAACCTACTTGAATATTTGGTTTATTATTATTATCATCATCATCTTTAAGTGAATGCAGAACTGTTTACCCTATTCTAACTGAAACAACCAATCATATTCAAATGTCAATAAATTTTCAACAACAAACAACTAAAAGGTGATAAAAACAAAGACATAAACACCATTTTAAAAAGTTAATTAGATCTCAGTGTTGAGCTCAAAAAAAGGACAATAACAACAACACCAACAACACATTTACTGTTACTTAGATTTATTAAGTTCCTTTGTGTAAATACACTTCAGATCACACTACAAAACTTGGCTAAAATATCAAATTTCAAAGAAAATTTTTTTTGGTTAAAAATGAATGTAATAATTCATTAACAAGAAGGGGCAAAAAAAATAATCATTCAAATTTATTGTCATAAAAAAATGACTAAAATCTAGAATAATAAATACTTTTTATTTATACTCCACTTTTTCGATGAACAGTACGCTTTATATAAAATCCACTGATCAGAAGCAATTTAATTAGTTTACTATTGAAAAAATTGATTCAATTCGAGATATATCTAGTAAAGAATCGGCATTAATAAAGGAATGAATGTACGTTGGTGGCAGAGCGATAGAATGCTCACCGACGACGCAGGTGGTTTGGGGTTCAGTCCCCGGTCGACGCACTCCTTTACCTCGGTAAGCCAGTAATCAGACTGGTAAAGAAGGGAAGGTTGAGTGTGAGGCTAGCAACCCCATCCCGCAAAAAAAATAAACGCCACTTCTACCGAAACTTCAAAGCTCTAGCTTGTAGCCTTATGTTCCACACAGAACGTAAAGGAATAAATCAAAAGGAATGAATGAAAACAATTGAGTAGTGGACATTTACTTCTCCTTAAATATCAGACCACACTTGGCCTGACCAGAGAGAGATGAAGACCAGAAAAGTAAATTATACTGAGTGATACTTATTCCCCCCCCCAGCCAGATTTAATGTCATACAACAAATGGCCTACGGTAATTATGATTAATTTTAACAACAACCAATACACTTTTGCGACTGAATAAAAAGACTGTTACTTTATATATTTGGCTTACAATGGATCAAGCATTTCTACACATATCAAGCAACATATTACTTGGATAAGATGATAAAATTCATCAATACTGAACTATTTATTCTCAACAGGTTTCCATATTTCATCTTGTCTAATCACTGACTATCCCACACTAGCTGAAGATACAGTAACTACAGTGACAGCATTCAAAGATCATCCAGAATAGGTTATTATGCGAAGTCCCGTGTGTGGGCCTCATCAATAGGTGTTTTTGGAATGGAGCGCCTTAACCGGTGATATAGTTAGATAGGTAACTGTGTTTCCCGCATTATTAATGATAATATCGTAAAGAAGAGGTGATGAAGAAAAACTCTTCTTATAAAGTGAATATGAATAAAGTGAAACATTGAATGCCTGAAATACTAATTATTTATGCTTAATATAAGAATAAAAGTTAGGCATAGTATGTAATATAATAAGTTGAGATAAGGTTTGTGGTCAGATACCCTGATCATATTATTATTACTATTGTAACATCGCAGGCCAGGCCAATGTTCGAGTGGAATCCAAATGAGAAGCGACAAGTTGGTCGTCAGTGTGACGGTGACATGGCGCAGATCGTGAGAGGAGGAGATGAGTGGTTATCGGCGATCGTAAACTCAGCCGAAGAGGACGGCAGAAAATAGAAGAAAGTGGCTTTTTGTTGTTGAAGCCCTATGTCCACATGGAACCCAAGGGAATAATAATAATAATAAGCCTTACATGGTGATATATTAAAGAGCATCTCAAACAAACTCCAAACCTTCATTAACAGCTGTCTCCGCTCAATACTCAAGATCAGATGGCCAGAAAAGATCAGCAACAGGGATCTCTGGGAGCGAACCAACCAGGAACCGATTGTGAAAAAAATAGGCAGAAAGAACTGGAGATGGATTGGCCATACGCTGAGGAAACCATCAATGACATCACTAGACAAGCCCTCGAGTGGAACCCGAAAGGGAGGAGGCGAGTTGGTCGTCCAAGGGTGACTTGGAGGAGATCATGCGAGGAGGAGATGAAAGCATGTGGACAGACCTGGAGCAAGGTGAAAAAGTTGTCAGAAAACCGAAGGCAATGGAGGTGCGCAGCTGAAGCCCTATGTTCCTCTAGGAACTAAAGGATACAATAATAATAATAAATTTACAAATGCACAGCTGCATTATTTATTTTATTTCTTTATGTTTCAAGTTGGAGGTTTGAAGCTTCAGCGGTAGTGGTTTTTATTTTTACGGCATACGATTGCTAGCCTCATGCCAAGCCTTCCCTCTTTGCCGGCCTAACTACCAGCTTAGCGAGGTTTGGGAGTGCGCCGGCTGGGATCGAGTCTACTTCACCTAAATTATACAACCAAGTACTTCAGTTATTTCTTTACATCCAACCGGTTGGCTTTCACCTACTTACATAGTTTAGGCAATAAAGTGGTGATTTCATTGACTGATTTCAAGCATGAGTATTACTAACTTAAATCTTCTATTATAGTAATATCAACGTAGAGTATTTGGGAGGGGTCATATGAATCCATCTAAATTACGTTAGTTAATGAATATCAACCAGTCTACCTCTATTCTTAGGAGCGTTTGATTAGTGTCACAAAGCTTTATAAAAAACGTACATCGTAATTCAGGAGTTTTACGAAAACAGTAGTGTGTAACTCCCCTACAAATATTTCATTAACATACTGGAACACAGATTAAGCCGTATAGTGCGCTCTACTCATTCATAGATTTTCACTCAGTATTCAAAAGACTCCTAGCAACAACAGAGTAAGAAAACATAGCCTTGGTTGACAGATTTTCAAGAAGCAGACGGATCCGTGTCTCTTAGTGACACTCTACAGCCCTCTTCAGTTTGCAAAATATTGTGAGACTGGCCTATCACTAATAGTGTACCTTTTTCCTTACCTAAACTTTACCCGATCTTTGGATTCGAGTGATACTCACCCTTCCCTCTGAATAAAAAAACAAATCTACTTCTTTCAAAAGATCAGCACTGAGAATCATTCACTGTGGACCAGCAATAACAACAGACAGGGAGACAGCACTTGAACCTTGATGTTGAGTGTAGTATGACATACTTGTGTTTATCAACGAATGTCAAGCTCTAGTGTGGACTATTATTATTCATTACTTACAAATGAGGCTTTTGACACAACAGTTAGTAGTCAGTAACTATCACCTTAGAAAAGATACCTCCTCAACTCAGTTTGATCGAACAAACAGGATAAGTAAAAAATACTATCTCATCTTTTCACCATTATCCCGCAGGTAAATCACTTCTCCCTACTGTACATCACTGAAAGAGCAGTTAACAGTCTTCTAACTACTTTTCCCTTTTCTTCACAATGCCCATCAGTTGTGCTGTGTTTGCCGAATGTAATGCAGAACATATAATTAACATACGTAAAGTATGACTCAATACTAATGTCTCACTAAAAAGTTTGAATTACTTATTAGACAACAATTTTTCGTAAGAGTTAACGTCTCAAAGCTTCTTTGTTCGATAATGTCACATTCACTACTTAAGTCAAGGAATGTGATCAGTATTTGATAAATGTAAACATATACACATCTACTCGAACAGAGAAAACAATAACAATCAAGTTAGTTTTTAATTAAAGCTTGGGAACTGAAACTTCATATTAGCTCCAGTATTTTTTTCATAAATAACAAATTTCCATCCTCTGTCTTTTAAAATGACTTTAGTGAAAAGAGCATTACAACTTAATCAGTTCATATTCGTTTGGTGGCTATTTTAATATGACACCCATAAATTCAAATAACACCCGTATCAGCGTACGTATTTTAATTAAATTTGAGATTTTCCCGTCGATGAAACTATGGGCACTGGGTTCGAGCCTCGGTGGGAACATCATTATTCACTGAGAAATGCAGGTATATTCAGCTGAAAAGTTCAAAATAGGAGGAAATGCGCGTCGTGGATTCCACTGCTAGTCACCATCCACTAATTAATACTAATCAGCATACGTATTGTTGTTTCCATGTTCAATGTACATCGTATCCACTCACTGATCATATACTAAATGATATAGTCATCTACCACACTACTTTCACCATAGAAACTTGCCACTACGCTATCACATATTACTCAGAATGATTTTCAAATCTAATGACTTCTGTACATTCGATGAATAATTATCTATTTAATCCTACTTTGAGATTGCTCATCAGTACACACTCAGGGTCTACCAGTTTCAAGGCGAGCTCGTAGACCATTCAGCCAATAGGAGCTGAATGAATTCCGGGTAAATTGGTAGAACTCTAAATTCGTAGGTCAATGACTAAATGCTCTACTCTCTCCCTATTTAACCGGAAAGTCCTGAGTTTGAACCCCGGTGGATGTGCACTAATGAAGAGTTTCAAAGTCGGACGAAGCGGCTATCCAGTACTCCCTGGTTTTTCAATTGTTCTTTAACTGATATCAGCACGTGGTTGAACTTGTAATCAATCAAATCCTGACAAATCAACACACACACTAACAAAGCAATAAGTCAATCACTGTTCCATTAAAGGTGTCAACTTAATTAATTATAAACTGTTATTCAACAATACCCAACAATTATAAACATCAAATAAGTGAAAACAATTTGGATTTAAATGATTGAAACTGCATTGAATAACTTTCATTTTTCGAAAAGCAAAAGAATTCCATTGACATTGATTGAAGAATATGCAAAACAACGAGAATACATCAATATATATATATATATATATATATATATATATATATATATATATATATATATATCAATAAGGGAAATAAATTCGCATCAATAGAAAGCATATTAAAGCAAAATGGAAGGAAAAACATCCGAAACAAAATCTACATAGAACTATAAATAATAATAATAATATAATAGCAAAAAGTAATCTGAGGGACCAGAAATATAAGAACTACAAAATAAAAAAACACACAAACAAAACTAGAAAGGATCAATAGACAAAGCATACAAAACAGCCGCTACAACAGCAGTAATCACCGATGTTGTGTACAAGAGGACAAGAAGAAGAAGAAGAAGAAGTAGTGGTAGTGGGGACAGTACTTGTATGTCGGTTGATGTCAGCAGATAAATTGTCGTAAACCAGAATAAACAACCAGCACAATATATGCATATAAGAATCGAAAAAAAACACAAATAAAAACTGTAAATAGAAATCAGTGAACAAATTCAGAGAGGAGAACTTTAATCCCAATCGTCGAAAAAAAAAACAGTATCAAAAGAAAGAGAAGAAAGTCTGAAAAATTAGAAATATTAAACACACTGGATTAGCGATGAAACATTGAATAATATAAAAAAACGTATAGGCACTCATTGATTTATCTACTCATATTTAGTAGTACATCAATACATCAAAAACTGGTAACAAGTGTGTGTGTGTGTGTGTGTGAGTGACAGCATAGATACTGTATGTCTAAATTTTAGGGTGAACATGGAAACCATTCAGTAGATTGTAGTAAAGCATAAATAAGGACTATAATGTCTACATGAGTTTTTCTATACTGAAGTAGACTAACTAACAATAGATGAAGACTATAAAAGTCGTACATTATGCTTTTTGAGGGGGATGGGGACGGTGGAGGGGATTATTGAAACACAGAAAGGCAAACGAATAGACATATATATATATGTCGTTAGTAAATGCTGACGAGTACTGTTTGTTCGAACCAATAATAATAATAATAGTCGATTAGAAATGATTTACACAGAAGCTGAACAAGCTGATAAATTCATATATGTATAAGGAGAAAAGAAACACTAACTCATGAGATTTTTTTGTTGACGGTCACAGTGAGTGGAAGACGTTTTGTTATTAAGCGCTACACAAAAAAAGCCTTCAGAATACACATGCAGTGAATTACATGATATTAAATTCGCTACTTTTATCCTGAAAAGTATGACACAACTGGCTACACAGAGTAGTTTGTTTGTGTGTTTTTCCCCATAAAATTACTGGTCAATAATTATGTAACGAATAGTAAGTAGAGAAAGGTGTTTTCTTGTGTAGACCTGATGATAGCCAATTAGTTTGTCTGTTTATCTTTTTAAACTTCTTATTTGATTGAGCTAACAGACATGGATGAAACACAATCTCCACCACTGTCTGTTAGATCTAAACGTTCTTCTAAATTTCGTATACGTCTTTCGTGTCCTTTGATAATAATCTTCATTTTACGAATATCTTCCATAAGATGTTGGACATCAATAGCATTTACATGACTAGCACCGGTTGAGACACCATTCTGTAGAATAAAAGGCATAGAAATCGTTTCAGAACAGAATAAACATTTGATAAACACATCAGTCTTTTTTAGAAATGTCTATAGGATAAAAAGTCCTACATAATCTAATATGAAATTCAAACATTTTCTAAATATACAATAATTCTTGTTGGTTTTTTATTCAAATTTGGTTTTCCCATTGATGGTGGATAATAACTCACAGTGAAATCCAAGATGCGCATTTCATTCTATTTAAGAATCGTTAACTGGATGTAGCACAAGTGGGGTTTGAAAAATGATGAGTACTGGGTTCGAATCTCAGTAGGAAAACCCTCATACACTGAGGAATTCAGGTAGATCCACCCAGCGAAGTGTGCATTCTGTACCAACTGTGCTAACATTTGTATAGTGATTCCAATAGTAAAGCAGATGTGATTCACCCACTACATGAGACTATGACAATTATCAACCCAGGCAATTTATATGATACTAATAAAATTCATTTAGACACATAAAATTTCGTTACATACCCTGTTATGTATGAAAAATAAGTCATTCAGCATCTCAAGAAAAGACCTTTAGCTCACGTCTCATGATCACTGGCACACATTAGCAACTTTGTAGATACTCATGTTCTTCACACGATTTAAAACTTCTTTTATGTAGCAAGCATTTCGGTCAGACTGTGGTGAGAACTGGCTGTTAGTCAAAATTGGTGGACAGTATTTCACGTCAATGTTTATGTCTCCAATATTCGTCGTGAGAAAAATGAGAACAAAGGCTTTACGTAGGCAGATACAGTTAACATATAGATGATCTGACATTTGAGAAACAGTCACAAAGAGGTGCAAGGTCAACTTCCTGTGAGAATCAACCAATCAGAGGACTGTGTTATTCTGCTAACAATAATCTATAATATGTACATAAAAATTTGTAAATATGTGTTGCTTTCCTTAATAAACGATCTGTTGCCTGCCCCCTGTCTTCTGTTGTTACAAGACTAATGTTAACCAACTCTAATATAGACGTGAAGTTACAAAGACTGAGATGGTTAGGACATGTGTTACGTATGCCAAGCCATCGCCTCCCTCGACGAGCTATGTTAGCGGATATAGGGTCAGGCTGGAAAAAAGCTAGCGGCGGTCAAACAAAAACTTGGCATCAGTCAATGAAATCCACAACAGTTGGTCTAAGCCACGTAGGAAGGTGTAGACTTCCAGGCTGGGGTCCTCGAGACGGTAAAAATCTATGGTTGGAAACAATTGGTAACATGGCTCAAAATCGTTCTTAGTGGCGCAGATGCATCCACTCCCTGTGACTTATGATCTTCAATGAAACTGTTTTGTATTTCTTTATTACTCCTTTGTCTCACACCTCTGCTCACTGTTTCTATTATGCTTTTCTTGTACTCTCTTCTCTTGCTTCGCGTGCTACACGGAATGTGGCGACTTGAACTTCCGCACATTTGTGCAAAGTTCTATGTCGAAAACAGACAGACTCTAATATAGAATTCTAATGTAGCCGAAGGCGTAGTGACGACGCTGTACAAATGATCGATAAACTTCAAGTAAAATAACTTTGAAACAGACGGCTACTTTGGTTGTTCTATCCGGAGGCCAACTGTTATATAAAACTATCTTCACTAGATGGTCGGTCATAGAAGTTAAGGAAATATGAAGAAAATGACACTAGTTACAGTCACCAAACACAGGTCCTGGATAAAAAATTCCTTCTATCAATTGTGTCGGAGATATGCTGAGTATGAAGAACATAAGAGGCCATCGACTAAAAATGAAGCTTTAAAAGCATTGAAACGTTTCTATCGACTTGAGGGTACATTTTAGATGGCATCAAGCGAAAATCCTAAAATATGATAACAATCTCTTTCATGTAGGACTTTCAGATGTGCATACATACTGTATACAAAATAACTTGGCCAAACATTCAGTTGTGTAAATACCGATTCCATGAGTACAACAAAGGGATAATTTGTAAGAAGTTGAAATACTACCGAACTTGGATTGATTCCAATGATTAGAAGGCAACTAATAAATGTAGAACACTAACTATTCTGAAAACATTGTTGGTTTGGTCTGTGAAGAAATGGAGACTAGACCAAGATCCACACAACATGTTAGACAACAAAACGAAAGAATACCCAAAACACTGACGATTGAAACTGTTCATAATCACATAGATAATGTCGAATATAATTATTTAGGATAATGCATATGGTCTCCGAACAATATTAAGACATTAACACATATATACAATGCCCTGAAATACTTTTCAATTAATTCCTAATAAAGGACACTATACCAATGATGACTTCAGTTTTTACTGCGATGTTCAAATGAAAGAACCTTGATATCATGGCACGGGGTGAACTAAAACTACTCTAACAGGAAACTTCGAAAAGTGATAATTATCAACTGTTAAGAAGGGATGCTTAACATTCTTTTCCCAGGAAATATTTTATGACTAACTGTTTCTTTTTATTTCCTTCACGTTCCCAGTGGAACATAGGGCCTCAACCTAGTGGCTTGAAGTTTCTGTAGTAGTGTTTAATTTTAAAGGATGGGGTTGCTAGCCTCACGCCCAACCTTTCCTCTTTACCAGTCTTATTACTGGTTTAGCGAGGTAAAGGAGTTCATCGGCCGGGGATCGAACCCCAGACGATGTGCATGGTCGGCGAGCGTCTTAACCGCTGTGCCACCGGCTAACTGTTTAGTTATCTTCAAAGCGAAAGAATGTAGAGCTTTGCTCAGAGCTGCAGAGCAGTTTAAGTTGCCAGACTCCATATATATATATATATATATATATATATACCAGTGTATCAATAAAAAATATTGACATGAACGAAAGAGATATATACAAAGTTTATATAAATAATAATAATAAATAAACATACTACTGGTTCCGAGGGTGGATTATCTTTTGGTGGTGTACTTTTAGTTAATCGTTGTCTACTTGTCTCTTGAACATCAGCATTTTGACGAACTTCAGGTAACGGAGATTTCGAAGCAGATTGTCGGCTCTGATGTGATGAAATTTTAGATTGTGGTACTGACAAAGTTGTTTGTTGTTCATCATTTCCACCTGAAGTAGCTGAAATCACCTTGCCTATACGTTTTTTTGGCTTTGATTTTGGAACATATCCTTCTTTAAGAGATACCTGAAAATATAGGATATAAAGATACACATAGAAAGGCATAAAATAACTAATGTCGAATATATATTTCATGAACAACCAGCTAAGAGTTAATAATAGCTTCATCAACTTATCTTAATTATAACCGCGACTACTTAAATCCATATCAACTGAAAAAAAGACTAACACAGTAGATGGCAGATATATTGTATCCTGTAAAGATTTCTTCTAAATTGCTAAGAATAATTAACAATTATCTCGGGAAAAATTGAAATTTTACTTAAAAATGAAGGGGAGAAAACAACCAAACAAAAAAAAATGAATTCACTTCAATGCTATTTTCACTGTGTATATATGATTGAATTTACCTGGGGTGCATGGATGTTCATGCTTACCACAGAAAGCATTGTATGTAACTAAAATCGTTAAAAAGGACGCGGACAAAATATTAACGAGTTAAGTGAGTTTACCGAATGCGATGGCCAGGAATCGAAACATGGACCATATGGATGGCTGACGAGTATTCTACCAATTAACCACCGATGCACATGGTCCGAGGTTCGATCCCGTGCCGACGCACACCTGATATCTATGGTTGGCCTGCAAAATTTGGGCTACCGATATCACATGCTGAAATTTCCATACTTGTACCAAAAATATGATGTGGAATCAAGCTGTAACCAAAATTTAAAAAAATAAATAGGATGGTATGCATGCATATAAACAGTGTCATTTATAAGTGAGGATGAAAACACCACTATCTATTCACATGTGTACATATGTAACAACAGAAGACAAGGGCCGGCAACAGATCGTTTTATTACGGAAATCCGCACGTATTTATATATATTTCATGTACATTATTATAGCTTATTCAAGCAGACAAACACAGTCTTCTGATTGGTTGTTTCTGGTTTCTCGGATATTTAAGTCATATATTTGCGAATCTTACTTGCCCACGTTAAGTCTGTTGTGATTGGTTGTCGAATCAGCCTTGTTCATTATTTTCTCACGGCCAATATTAGTGACCTAGACACTGACGTGAATTAATATCTACCAATTGGCTAGCAGCCTGCTCTCACCACACATATAGTTTTATGCAGATATATCTTAGTGCATAACTATTTCATGGGTAAACTAATAAGGTAATTTTATAGAGGAGGAAGTATTTGAACAATGTTTTATAATGGAGAGACATATAATGTTAATGTGAAGTAAACTATGAACACAAAGGAAGAAAATAAATCATTGCTTTAATGACTAAATGATTGAAAAGTTACATATTTTTTTAAAAAAAATAACTAAATGGGAGTGTTTTATCAACAAAATTTCACCATTCTTCTCCCCATTTGAAAATATCACAACTACTTAATAAAATATTTTTTTTATCAATGAAAGTACACGACTATAGAAGATCAGTGACAGAGAATATGTCTGAATACATTTATGGTGAAAACCTACACTACCTTACACAAGTAAACTGAGCATAATCCACGCACTCTATCCATTGATCACAAACAAACCATTGAGTTTGAGTATTTCCGGATACATACTAACACTATTCATAAAGTTCTAATAATTTAAAACCCAAAATGTGTCTTAATTTTGTGAACTTAACTGACCTGACCATCATATATTAACAATATTTTTTTTAACAGTCAATCTTCTTTACTTTGTATTTCATAGGATACCACAAAAGGAAATAACGGAATCATTGAATTGGAGTGAAACATTTTTATTCTAGTCTAAATTAAGCTAAACTGTACACTATTAATAAAATCAAGAGGAAGAAGAAATACAGTACATTAGTAAAAACTTAATCCTTAAATACTTATTATTATTATTATCACTATTTATCATCATTATTAGCTAAACACATATCTGTGTTCGACAGCTGTGCTCACCCTGAAGAAGCTTGGAAAAATATCCAGGCAGCCATAGATACAGCTGTAAAAGCTGTGAATAAGGTAAACCCAAAGGTGAGTAAAAACCACTGGATCTCCACCGCCTCATCCGAACTGATAGATGCTAGAAGACTTATTCCGGCGAGCTCCGAATTCAATGAGGAGCGAAAGCTGCACAAGAGGAAACTTACGAAAAGTCTCCGCAAGGACCGTGAACAGTGGTGGGCGACAAAAGCCAAAGAGATGGAGAAAGCTTCGAGGATAGGCAACACCAGGCAACTCTTTGGACTCATCAGGGAAACGGGTGGGAGAAGACAAATCATCAGTGAGACAATCTCGGAAAAAAATGGCACTATAATTAGCTCCCAGGATAGACGACTGGATCGTTGGAAAGAGCATTATGAGGAGCAGTTTAATTTGCCCACAGCCACGCTCAACCTTCCGAGCATCCAACACCTCCCTGAATGGGATATAGATACAGGTCCTCCGTCACTAACTGAGGTTACTAAAGCTGTCACCAATCTGAAACTAGGCAAAGCAGCGGGACCTGATGGAATGACGCCAGAGGTATTTAAGTACGGTGGAGACAGCTTACTGTCCGGATTAACTGAGGTACTAGGCAGCGTCTGGGAATCAGAAGAAGTCCCATCGGGTTGGTGTAAGTCACTGATTATCCCCATATACAAGAAGGGAGACAAGTCTTCCTGTGATAATCACAGAGGGATTAGCTTGACTAATATAGTATCTAAAGTCTTAGGCTCAATAATCATGCGTAGACTGAGTGGTGCTCGGGAAGCACAAACACGAGAGAGCCAGGCAGGCTTTAGACCAGGAAGAGGGTGTATTGATCATATCTTCACCCTCCGACAGATTCTAGAACATAGGCATTCCTACCGGCGTCCAACAGTCATTATATTTCTTGACCTAAAGGCAGCATTCGACTCTGTCGATCGGGAAGTTCTCTGGAGATGCTTGGCTGTAAAGGGAATTCCAAGAAAATATATTGCACTGATTAAGGCACTCTACTCGTACTCATACAGCCAGGTGAGGGCTTACGGCGAGCTGTCATCTGAACTGATGACGACCAGTGGTGTCCGTCAAGGATGCCCATTATCTCCTTTTCTATTCAACTTCATCATAGATGTGTTAATGGACTTAACCCTAGGTGACTTCAGCGATTCAGGGATTGACTTGCTACCGGGGAATAATCTCGTTGACTTGGAATATGCAGACGATATAGTCCTTCTAGGCGAAGACGCTGACGAAATGCAGAGTCTTCTAAACACCTTGAGCCGCAATCTACGAATGTTTGGCATGCGATTCGCTCCCGCCAAATGCAAGATGATGTTACAGGACTGGACTACATCGACGCCTAGTTTAAAAATAGGAAGTGAAGTGGTAGAGCACGTTGACCGCTTCACTTATTTGGGAAGTACCATCAGCCCCAACGGGCTGATCTCTGACGAAATCTCAGCACGAATACAAGGGGCTCGTTTCGCATTTGTTAGTTTACGCCGACTCTGGCGTAGACGAGATGTTCGACTATCGACCAAAGGGCGGGTGTACTGCTCATCAGTCCGCTCCGTCCTCCTTTATGGTTGTGAGACCTGGCCACTGAGAGTGGAAGACATGAAAAGACTAGCTGTCTTTGATCATAGGTGCCTGCGTTCTATTTCCCGTGTAAAGTGGCATAATAAGGTGAGCAACATGGAGGTTAGGCGTAGAGTTCTAGGTAAACAGGGGAAATCAATCGACGAAGTCGTGAAGCTACAAAGACTGAGATGGTTAGGACATGTGTTACGTATGCCAAGCCATCGCCTCCCTCGACGAGCTATGTTAGCGGATATAGGGTCAGGCTGGAAAAAAGCTAGCGGCGGTCAAACAAAAACTTGGCATCAGTCAATGAAATCCACAACAGTTGGTCTAAGCCACGTAGGAAGGTGTAGACTTCCAGGCTGGGGTCCTCGGGACGGTAAAAATCTATGGTTGGAAACAATTGGTGACATGGCTCAAAATCGTTCTCAGTGGCGCAGATGCATCCACTCCCTGTGACTTATGATCTTCAATGAAACTGTTTTGTATTTCTTTATTACTCCTTTGTCTCACACCTCTGCTCACTGTTTCTATTATGCTTTTCTTGTACTTTCTTCTCTTGCTTCGCGTGCTACACGGAATGTGGCGACTTGAACTTCCGCACATTTGTGCAAAGTTCTATGTCGAAAACAGACAGACATCATTATTATCACTTTTAAGCTGCTTGGTTGCGTGAGTGAACGGCTGAACAACTGTGTCCGAAAATAATCTGATTCCAAAACTAGAAGAGGTGATAACTGTCCAAGCAATCTAAAAAGATGGTCTAAAAACTAATTACGACCAAGCAAACCAGGTTAAATTAAATATGTATTAGCTTCTTCGTCCACAGCTTGGTATTCTGTAGTATAAAATGCATTACTGTGCATGACTTCATAAATACATGAATATATCACTAAATCACATCTGTTAAATAGAGCTTAATAGAATTCCTTTCACCATTTCTTATTGATATCGATCGACTAAAAGGTGGAATGCAAATAAACACTTACGTGCCAAAACCTGGAAACTTCACACACTAGCTTAAATTTTAGATGGACTGTGTATCTGAGTTACAGATATGATAGGGATTATTTGTAGCTCAGGTAGATGATTTTGATGTGGTTGTGTTCTCTGAGCTGGATGGTTAATTTGCGAAGCTTTCATCACCCTACTGTGTGACATCTTCGGCGCATACTTCAATTTGAAGTGAGCTTTTAGATTTCTCCACGAGTTTATTAATCATCTCTCCTGGTGACCTTGGACGTGATTGGTTGTTTTTGTGTGTTTTCGCACCTTCTAGGCTACTTGTATTGGAACTGATTGTTTCTTTAACTTGTGTGTGAGGTTTCTTTCTTATCGGTTGATTAATTTTGTCTATCTCTATGTGTCTATTGATTGATGATTCACTGGAATGCCAAGCTTCTAAAAATTCTCTAGGATTCTTGTTGTTTCCTCTGTCTAATATTTGAACGTTGTCCCAGTCGAATTGATGTCCGTGGTTGTCTGTGTGTAGTGATATGAGCTAGGGGGTGGATATCATGTCTTTTGACGGCTAGCTTATGTTCGTGAATACGAAGACGAAGGGAACGTCCACTTTGGCCAATGTAGTGTTTTTCGCAGTTGTTACAATTTATTTTGTAGATGATATTGGTTTTATCTTCATTCGCTGTTGGGTCTTTTGGTTGACACAGAATTGAGTGAAGCGACTTTGTTGGTTTGTGTACGACGTCAATTCCTAAAAGGTTTGAACAGACTTGTAGTGATTTCCGAGATATCCCTTACATATGGTACGGCGATTTTCTTTGTGCTTTCCTTGGTGGTTTTTGCTTTGATAGGTTGGCTTGGGGGTATATGTCTTTTGATGAAATTCCGTGAATATCCATTCTTTTGGAAGACGTCCATGAGATACTTTTCCTTAATTTTCCTTAAGGTGGGAGTGCTGCAATGAGTCCTTGCTCTGTAGAATAGTGTTTGTATGCAATTCCTTTTGTGTGTTATTGGGTTTTTGCTGTTGTAATTCAGGACTTGGTCTGTGTGAGTTGATTTCCTATATACTTGAGTTTCTAACTCTCCTGCGGTTGTTCGCCTGACTAAGACGTCCAAAAATGGTATTTTGTTCTCGGATTCCTTCTTCGCTTGTTAATTGGATGTCGTTAAAGACGTTGTTTATTAAGTTGTGAGTTTTATCTAACTCGTTTCTTTTGATTATTACAAATGTGTCGTCGACGTAGCGTATCCAAATCTTGGGTTTGATCTTTGGTAGAATTATGTTTTCAAGTCTTTGCATCACTGCTTCTGCAATCAAACCTGATATTGGCGATCCCATGAGTGTTCCTTTGACTTGTTCATATATTTGGCCGTTGAATTGGAAGTATGTTGTTAGGCATAGATTTATGCATTCCATCCAGCTTGTGTGTTGCATTTTTGATTGTTGTGGAAGGTGTTCGTCGTTGTTAAGCAATTGCTCCATGGTTTCGTTTGCTAGTTTTTGTCCGATAGAGGTATATAATGCTGTCACGTCGAAAGATACCATTATTTCTTGTTCATCTATTTGGATGCCTCTGATTTTCGCTAGGAACTGAATAGCAGAGTTGATGGAGTGATCACAAGATTCCGTTAGGTGTGTTTTAGTTTTCTGTATAATTCTTTGGATAAATTATATGTTGGAGTTCCTGGGAGTGATACAATTGGTCGTAACGGGATATTTGACTTCTGTATTTTCGGGGTAGAATCGAGGTAGGACTGGTCCATTGGATTTCATTCGCCATTGGTTTTGTTTTCTGATCAGTCCAGTTTTGTTGAGCATGTTTAAGGTCCATAACCACGGACATCAATTCGACTGGGACAACGTTCAAATATTAGACAGAGGAAACAACAAGAATCCTAGAGAATTTTTAGAAGCTTGGCATTCCAGTGAATCATCAATCAATAGACACATAGAGATAGACAAAATTAATCAACCGATAAGAAAGAAACCTCACACACAAGTTAAAGAAACAATCAGTTCCAATACAAGTAGCCTAGAAGGTGCGAAAACACACAAAAACAACCAATCACGTCCAAGGTCACCAGGAGAGATGATTAATAAACTCGTGGAGAAATCTAAAAGCTCACTTCAAATTGAAGTATGCGCCGAAGATGTCACACAGTAGGGTGATGAAAGCTTCGCAAACTAACCATCCAGCTCAGAGAACACAACCACATCAAAATCTGAGTTACAGTATTTACTAACCATGAGTGATTATTCAACTAAGATATTTAATGGGTAGTTTACAAAAGCTTAATGCAACGTAATTGAAAGAATCAAAATAGGTTAGTGACTTCACGTTCACGTTTTCTTAACCCACCCCACCAGTAAAAGCTGGCAATTAAATGACTAACGTGGCTGCTGATTTCAATTATTATCACCATCATCATCACTATCAATCAAGTAAAGGGATTCCTTAAGACTAATTAGCTCGGCAGTAATAGTTTTCAATTTCTCATATAAGTTCAGTGTTTCGTGTAAGGTATAATGGTTTAAATAGACGACTTCTTTGTTTTAATATATAGGAGATTTACTGTACTTTGTATTAGTTTTTCTCACTGAATAAATTATCATACTGTCTATAAAACAAACACCGTATATAGTGGAACATACAAGTATTAAATCACAATTTTAACTGACTGTTGTCAACAGTCAATAACTACATGAATCGGTGTCATGTTTTGATCCAACCACCCTTAGCTCTACTCTAACTTAATTCTACTTTAGCTGACAATGTTCGGTATTAGATAACACGTGGCTTAGGACCTTTAACCAACATAGCCTTATAAATTCTGTGAAACACTGATTCTCCTTATATCCAACACTATGTTTAACCTCATCATTATTAAACAAATTGCACCACCTAGAACAAAAGAGCGGACAGAAGCACTTATGGTCAGAAACCTGAAATCTTTCAATATCTTCCGTTTCCAGTGACCAAGTCTTATACCCGTAGAAAAAACAACACATCATGTAATGTTGTTTAGTGGGCAGTCTGATATATATGGAATGAAATTAAGTAAGAATGCTGACACTGTGCATTATCCCTGTACAACACTACTGGTTGTTGTTATGTGAAAATGACAACTTTCAATAAGCTCTTACACTGCTACATGAGTTCAAGTAGAGGTTAACATCATATGCTTTCTCAGAACTGCCTTCAAAACTAAACATAGAAACTACACCTCTATATCGGTATAGTCAAGTATTTCTTACAGGTCAAAACGTTTGACATCAGGAAGTATTCATCTGTTCCAAATCCTGTTGAAAGGATAAGATTTATTCAATGCATCGTCATCATCATCCGCGTCTGAAACCTGTTTGATTTTCTCAAGCCTGTTTCTCTCGAGGCCACCTAGATTTACATTAGGGCTATGCACTCTAGGATTTTAAATGCTGTGCCTTTTTTTGTTTTATTCCTTTACGTTCCGAATAGAACATAGGGCTTCAAGCTAGAGCTTTGTTTCGGGGTGGGGTTGCTAGCTTCAAGCCCCAGCCTTCCTTCTTCACCGGTCTTATTACCGGATAAGCGAGGTAAAGAAGTGTATCGGCCGGGGATAGAACCATGGACCACATGCGTGGTCGACAAGCATTATGCCGCTAAGCCACCGACGCAAAATGCTGTATTAGTCAACCTGATTCACCTGTGAATATAACAAAAGGATGTCTTCTTTCCTAAAAGGTAAGATGCATAACAACCCATGAAGCTGTAATACTTGTCGCATAACTAAATTCAAGACCAGTGTGTATACAGTATGCTATACAACGTTAACGCATAGAGAGTTCCAAACTAGGACGAGACAGATGTTACATACTCCCTGGCTTTTTTAACGCTTCTCTGACTGATATCAATCGGTGAACAAACTTAAAACAAAGAAATACGTGAAATAAGAACAGTGGATAGAAGAATGAAAGACCAGCTAGGTCTCCAACAGGTATATGACTGGATGAATGAATTCAGGCACAGCACAACACTTTTTGCAAGACAAATATGGTTAACACAAATTACGACTTGATGGGCAGCTTTTTTTCAACTGATGATTGTCGTTTAACTTTCAGGAATCAGATCAGCAATTGAAACATGGATACGCGTGGTTTTGCACCAAAATAGTTACAGGGGAATTAATATTAAAAATAATAGTACATAAGTAATCAATATTGATTGAATGTATAAACACACCAAAATTATATTTTTCAAAATAGTATACACAAATAAGGAGAGATATTTTGTATGTCTGTGTACAAACACTAGGGTGTAGAAATATTAATACATTAGCTAAGCTATCTATAAAATAAACATATATTCACAAGCACACATATCCACATGGACACAGGGGTTAGAGAAAATATTTTAAGAAACCTGTAAAACTAAAAGGTAGACATCACGAAAATAACTCCTCTGGCCAACACAAATTTGTAACTTCCAATAAAAAACCATGCGAACTGAACTGATTGAAAGCCCACATATAAATGTAGACAAATACACGTCT
Source organism: Trichobilharzia regenti (assembly GCA_944472135.2). Lineage (NCBI taxonomy): Eukaryota > Metazoa > Platyhelminthes > Trematoda > Strigeidida > Schistosomatidae > Trichobilharzia > Trichobilharzia regenti. The sequence continues at coordinate 97,822,005 of OX235262.1, read as the reverse complement.
ACAGATGCGTAAAGCAACCATTAAAACAGCTGATATTTCACATTCATGTTATCAGGGTAAAAACAGCAGTAAGTCCATTTATGGCAATATAGCACGTGAATATTATATATATATATATATATATATATATATATATATATATATATATATATATATATATATATACATATATATATATATATACAAACAATATTTGTGTGTAACTAACTCATATCTATTGGGCAAGTAAACAAAACTTAAAATTACCGCGAATAATCCAGCATTAAAAATTGATCACTATATAGGATCTAGCTTAACATGAAAATTGTCTTGCCTATATACACACATAGACTGAATACATTCTGTAGGCAAGTACACGCATATAATTTGTGGTAGTTACTGAAATATAATAACAATAATAATAATATTAGCAGTAATTATTGAGTTTTACTGTTTACTGCCAGATCCTATCTGATCAATCTATGTATAAGCTTGTGTTTGTGTGTGTGTGTGTGTGTAAGCATGGTGATAACTTTGAAAACCAGTATAAAGAATAATAATAATAAGTGGTATGCGGTGTACAACGGCGATTCGAAAATAAAAGATTTAATTTTACATTGATCGATTAAAAATTGTGGACACAGTCAACAAAACAGATTTGAAATCGATAAAAGCAAAAGAAAATCGATAAAATTAAACACTGATTGGTAAAATATTATTAAAGCCCTATTCTTCTAGTGTCTACTGAGATTTTTTTATGGGGCAAAATGAAAAAATCAGATTAGAAACGAAATTTATTCAAGTTTGTTTTGTCAAAATTTCAGTCAATACTAAAATATGTTAATGAACGATGATGGTAGTTGAAAATCTGTAGTTATTATTATTATTTTGTCTGTTAGATATTCTCAATGAGAATGAAACGAAGTAGAAGTGTTTAACCTTAAGGTCAACGTTAGGTCAAACAACCAATTGGTTTTGTTTGCTTATGTTGTGAAGTGGTCTATCTTATACGTAATATCAACAGATATACATATTAGACAATAAATGACACTTCAAGTAACAGTTCCGTTAAGATATTCGCCTTTACACCTTATCATTACTTCCCAAAACAATTGTGTTTTAGAGTAGTCGAAATATACTTCAGATTACTACATTTCTATGTAAATGGAGTCTTTACTGAAGAATAAGAAAGTGATTTCATTGTATCAAGAGCAATGTATGAAGAAACAGTTTTAAAGTATTACAACAGTAACCTAAGGAGTTTTATACGTGCTGTCATTGATTTCCTCACCACAAAAGGCATCTTCAATCCTCCTCCTGCCCCAGCAGTGGTAGGTAGTGAGTACAGACAACAACAAATTGTTTCAAAATAAAATCTCAATCTACGTCAAAATCAATGAAATCCAAAAATACTGAAATTTTTACGAGTTGATCACGGATTGATATCAGCTAGAGAACCATTGAAAACCAGGGAGTACTGGACAGCTGCTGTTTCATCCTAGTTTGGGAATCATCGACAATACACACCCACCGCCAAGATTCGAACCCAGGACCTTCCGGTTACAAGGCAAGCTCGCAGACCATTCAGCTACTGGAACCCAACTCAGTAGTGGCCCATGAATTCTAACTTCTACCAATTCGTGATTTTAGCGCGACCACCAGCCAATATCATCAGCGAGTATTTGTCTTCACTCCTGACAGGATGGACCGCACTGGTCACGACTTCTCACTAGAACTCCAGGGAACTACGTCCCGTAGCCAATCATTGGCCTTGTAACCGTAAGGTCCTTGGTTCGAAACCCGGTGGGTGCGTACTACCGATGAGTCTCAAACTAGGATGAAACAGCCGCCCAGTACTCCTTAGTTTTCAATGGTTCTCTAGCTGATATCAATCTGTGGTCAAACTTGAAGAACAAATCAACTCTTGAAAAACTATTTTATGCCAAATTTCCATTATTTACGAATAACGGCGAATACAAACTTGTTAATATGTTAGTGTAGAGTGCCTTGGAAGTACCAATACATTTCGCTTTTTGATTGTGGTAGATACTTTTGGTAAATATTTAAGCCTTTTGTTATTACAGTGAAATAATACTGGTAACTTCTAATTTAATTTCACTTTGACTCTACTAGTTTAGAGAACTCTATGATTAATTGAAAAAATTCTTTTTAACGGACTTTTCTCACACCTCTCAGATGTCACCATTGTTAACTGACACCATACAACAAGACAATGACAACTGGTAGTTTCTCAGCTTGTTGCAGTAGGTCGGTGTGAGAACAAATACTTGCCGTGGACATTGGCTAGAGGTCGCACTATGTCGTGAATTGGAAGAAGTTAGAATTCATGGGCCACTGGATCGGGTCCCAGTGACTTAATGGTACACGAGCTCGCCTTGTAACCAGAAAGTCCTGGGTTCGAACTCCGGTGGGTGCGTACTACTGAAGAGTCCCAAACTCGGACGAATCAGCTGTCCAGTACTCCCAGATTTTTCAGTGGTTCTCTAACCAATGTCAGCTCATGATGAAATCCTGTAACCAATCAAATCCCTACAAACCAACACTCGAATACCATCTGACCTATATTTTCGATATACTGTTAGTTTATGCATTCTCTGCATATGACTTGTCAGATAACGTTCAATTGATCTTCAAAATCTTTTTCCTCCTTCTTAAGCACTGTTGAACAAGTAAGTACATGTAAGCAGCATAAAAGGTTGACTATAAACCTACTTTTTAAGCAACCAGTATGATAATGATGATGGCACCCTATCCTATTATAAGAGTACTAATGGAGGATAAGAGGATACTTAAGTTATTCCCCTCAATTTGAAAATAACACCACATATAAACAACAAATACATATTGGAGTTATGTTTATTCTTTATAAAGTAGAATTTGAATTCGAATCTATACCTTGAACCAATGCTCATATGTTACCTGTAGAATTAAAAGATTGAACACACGAGACGCAGTTGTTTAAAGCGAAAATACTTAAATAATAAATCACAGGCTGTATGAGTTTACAAAGTGTTTGAGACACTGAGAAAAAACACCTGACACAAAAAAAACCCAACGTCTGTTAACATTAAAATCACAAGCTACAATTAATAAAGTGCTAAATGCATAATGACACATATATGCACAACTTACCAAAACAGGATCTGAATCTTTACCAGACATCCATTCTTCAGCTGTCAAAGCTGGTACATCACCGATTGTATCCGGGTAAAGATCATCTTGAAATAATTCTGATTTTCGAGGTACAGTGAACGGGATAACTTCACATAATCCTTTAGCATGTAATTTATAAAATCTAGCAATTTCATTTTGATTTACATCTAATCCACGTTTTGGCATCCAACCCATTCCTCTTTGTGGATCAGAACTGGTAAGCATATTAATATAATGTACATATGGTTCTTCATCAGTTATTTCAAAATACCTTATGGTACTATCCCCCTGTTTTAAAAGTAAAAAAAGTAAATATATTCATTTATAATTCGTCAAAATAAATCTTTCAGTAGTCAAAATAGAATGATATGTTAGACATGTAGAAAAAACAAATACTTATTAGAATAAAGCGAAAAAAAAATGGTTTGTGTAGAACAATATGATATCATCACTTATTTCGTTGGCTTCTCATCAGCTGCCGCTTACAGCCCAAATAAATTATTATTAAGTTCATATATAGAAAAGTTTTAACATACTTGCAAATTTTACATGATTTCAGTTGACAGGAGGTTCTGGACTTAGTGGACAGTGCTCAGAAAATTATCCTTACGTAGTTTTCATCACGGGGAGTTCAAGTTTAAACAAAGTAGATGTATGCATAGAATGGTAAAAGAGTTAAGAAGTAAAGACGAGAGATGCTTAGGATGATGGGTAACTAATATATTGAGTAACAATCAACTGAGTTCAATTCAAATCATAGAAACAAGGGACAAGTAAAATTACACTCTATCAAAGTAGGAGTGAGTGAGGTTAAAGTCGAAGTTTAAGTAATTGAATGGAAGAGAGAATAAAGACATCCAGTTACCAGGGCAAGGAAGGACTAATAACTGCTTCTTTTTGAATACATAAAGTGGGTTTCAGGCGTTTGATGGAGATTGCTTCGGCAAACTTGGGCAGAATTCAGCTTTTTGTCTATTGATAATTTTAAAGGAATTGGAGACTTCCACCTAAAGACCGATATCAAGGAGATGATTGGTAATAGCACTATTGTAAGCGTGTGTTCACTTGAGACATAGGCATTTTAGTACATGTTCAGGAAATCGGAGGTGTGCCCTTCTTTCTGCTCTCCGAATGTAACTGCTCCCACAGAAACACGTAAAAATACAAACTATATAAGCGTAATTTTCTAAGCACTGTTCACTAAGTCCAGAACCTCCTGTCAACTGAAGTTACATAAACTTTACAAGTATGTTAGAACTTTTCTATACATGAACTTAATAATAATTTATTTGGGCTGTAAGCAACAGCTGATGAGAAGCCAACGAAATAAATGATGGTACCATATTATTCTGCATAAACCAATGTTGTTCTTGCTTTATTCAAATTCATACAAGAGAATAAATGTATGAAATATAATTATTCGTAAGAAACAGTCATAACCTGCATAATTTCCTTAGGTTGTCTAAATGGGAGCACTGAAGATGGTTTAACAGTAACTAAATGACTGACTGCTTTTTAATCAGATGCTTGTCAATGGCTGCCCTATACTAATGTATAGTAATTTCAATATATATATATATATATATATATATATATATAATTCCAGAATATATTGACGAAATGTTAATTAATGAAAATTCGTGAATATCAACATAGTAAAAGAGTAGATAGTTAACCAACAGAACTGTGCTAAAAGTTAAAGGATAAAAGTTAAAACACTATAAACTCACAGAAGATGAAACAGTTGGTTGCATAAGGAAAGGTAAGAAAATTGGAGAGTGGTTAGATTAGATCATCAAATTTATTACAGTTAAATTACATAAAACCAATTAAGGACGAAAACATGAAGAAGAATAATAAGATATTTGAATTAACGATAATTCATAATTAGGGTAAGAGAGCGGGACATTATGAAATAACATAATCAATCAACGGAAAAATACAAAATAAGTTTAAACAAATAATAACTGACACCAGTTTCACAAGATGTAGCTTCCATTGCCCTAGTGGATAACGCTTAGATGTGTTGAAACACAGTGGGTGCTGGGTTGGAGTTTTAGTGAGAAGGCCATCACTAACTGCAACTGTGGGTACATCATGATGACGAGTCCCAAATAGGATGAAGTGCGCATCCTGGACTCCACCACTAAACAACATTATATTTATCCTAAGATATTGTGTAAAAGTGTCCGCTTTACGAGCTAACATGTCAGCAGAGATTGAACATTTCAGCTCAATATAACCAACCAAAAACCAACTTAAACAAATAAAAGATTTCCCAAATATAATTTAGTTAATGGTGATGATTATCAGTGAAAAAATGCAGTCGAAATGTCTTTTGAATACAGAGCTTCGACTTATTCCGATGACATATGTGGATTAGCGTCAGATAAATGACTGCAAAAGCTTTGTTAATGTGATTGCACTTGATATAAGATTTGGACGTTGATAGATTCAATACTGACAAGATGTGCTAGAGTAGATCTGAGAAAATGAATTTATTCTGTCCATTAACTAACTCTGCAAAATACTGTTTGGAACTACGATATTTAACATGGCCGACTGCATATCCAGTATAACCGACCCTACAGCAGCCATACAGCTGTTAATTACACACAGAGATGAAATTCTACAGTTTATCTTTGTTATGACAAATAAAAAGCGGGTACTCTGAAATGACATGTTACTTAACAACTACATGCAGTATATCGATGCGCTTAATAATGAACCGGACCAATAGCTTGCGGAGTGTTAATGCTAATACCTACCTGATTACACCTCCAAATATATGTTGAAAGTCGTATAAAAAAAGATTTTATCAGGCTTCAAATATAGGTATGCCCTACGAAACTGTAGGCTTTAGTGAAAGCATCTTCCATCGAAGCTGTTGGTAATGATAATTCTCTTAAATATTAAATTCATACAATAATCATACAACTAATTATGATATGCATCATTGCTGAGTATTTGACAGATAATACTCAGTTCGCCATCAAGACAGCCATTTGACGAGATCATTTTAGCTGAACGAATCAAACACCATGCGATCATGTTTCAAAGATATAAAACTCAGAAAGTAGTCCTATTAAATCATTGACGTCGACTTTCTCTATAAGCCACTTTTTATTGCTTCAACTTTTTTTGCTCATTATCAAGACATTTGACAATGTTACTGAATTCTTTTTTCTGTGGTAAAATTCACTGTTGACAATATGCCATTCAGCATGGTCTTAGGGTTTATATCTGTTTTTCAGAATCAAGAATTTGTCATCCATGTAACAGTAACAAAATTTCAGTCTGCTGAAAACAACTTTGAAAAAATCACCCTCTAACTTTACTAGGAAAATATCGTCCAGGATACTTTTGATAGCCATAGTCTAAATCCAACCTCCTCCATCAGTTCCTTTTAAAATATTATTTACGATGAACAGAGAGTGTTTCCAAATCGGATTCCAATTTTTTAAAAGGTCACTCCATCGAACATATTCAATAAAGTTGACCGACGTTTCCCAGCAATTTATATCCCAGTAATATCCCATAAATGACCAGGTACGACTGAGGGTGTGTAGACTTCGGTCTTCCTCTCGAAATGCTTTGATTCGGGGACACATTCATTGCATCTTCCAGGTAAGTCCTATTCACTGCATTCATGAGGCATCGGTGTTCCCCACAAAAGTGAAAGGGTGATTGTGAATGTCTGATGCTTACAACCGGACTAGTGGACATGCTCGTCTTTATAGGGAAACGAAAAAACTCTGATTCTGAACGTAAGATGTACATGGACTCTAAAATCCGAAAGGAAAGGATGAAATGTGAAACTGATTTGGTCACCGTCAACCATGGGAATGTCGTAGCTCCTGGTGCTGCTTCATCGCCTTGTAGATGAGACTTCAAGTCAAAGGCTCGGGAGGTGGCGCCTCGAGGCAACTACTTGCTTCAGCCTGGGAGCCCGAGCAGTATCCCAGCCGTCACACAAACTATGAGACTTTGTGTGGCTAATCTCTTGGTGGTGCGTCGGTGGCATAGCGGTTAGGACGCTCGCCGACCATGCACATCGTCCGGGGTTCGATCCCCGGCCGACGCCGCACTCCTTTACTTTGCTAAGCCAGAAACAATTCTGGTAAAGAGGAAAGGTTGGGCATGAGACTAGCAACCCCATCCTGTTAAATAAACACTACTACAGAAACTTCAAACCAATAGCTTGAAGTTCCACTGGGGAACGTGAAGGAAAAAAATCTCTTGGTGCCTATAATGTACCTAGCCGGGGTTTTAACAAATAAAAAATATATTCTTCCGGTACGAATGATTTTATAATCAAACATATCTAATAAATGATCCATGATATATCACAACTAAAACTAGTTAATTGTTTAATCTAATCATGTAAGCTTATTATAAATGGCTTTTGAAGTGATTTGGTGTAGTTGTCTTTAATAGTTTAAACACTAATGATTTTTTTCTATTACCTATGATCATACATACTTTAATTCATTATATGAATAGATAGATAGTTCTTGAAACACAATCCAGTCCCATCATAAGACACAATCCCATCAACACAATAAATGTAGCTCACATAAACAATTATACAGAAAAGCTTGCATCGAGTGACTGAAAAGCATTAAATTAAAAACAAAACATTTTGTATTCGCCAGATAAACAATAACAAAATGTGTGGTTACATATAATGAGACTGATTGTTTACCGAAGTGGTACGTACAGAATGCGAAAATCACAGTAAAAGACAGTCGCACTACTAATGCAATCTAGGTAGGGTATACCGAGAAGAGTTTCAGTAGTTAGATTATTAATATGGGTAAAACAGACAACTCAATCAAAGTCAATAGGCATCACGCAAGTTTGCAAATGCGATAGCACTAGTCAGCCTGCAGTTTCATTATATAAAGTGTAGAAACTTGGTACAATCGTAAATGCCATATACGAATATATATATATATATATATATATATATATATAAGCGTAATTTCTGTTGCCGTACAAAAAGCATGTGAATTGGGCCTTGTGATTACAATTGTTTTTAATTCAAAGATGGACTTTATAATCACTTAAAACTTCTTGTCTTTAAACTGATACATTCTTCTTTTCATTTTTCAATTGGACTACCAAGGGCCATATGAATTTATACCTATTAAATAATTTGTTATATATACATATATTCTAACCCTTTAAATATATTATTTTGTTAAAAATTATTTGCTGGTCTCAGTTGTTTAGGAAGTCGGTGAAAAATTGCTTTCCCGGATTGAAACCTAATTTTTGACAGGAATCAACTATTACTGTTGTGGTGTGTGCTACTGATAAGATTTATCAGTAGTATACAAAGAAACGTTCATTGGTATAAAAAATATCAAGTAGCAGAGAAACAGATTAGATGTCAAAGAGAGCAAATGATTCAGTGTTACGGCAAAACACGGGAGACATGCAAAGAAGACAAAGAAGCAAAATACGAAGGCCAGAAGTAGCACAATACGGAAGATCTGTGCAAATGATGATTTTCAAATAAGGCGTACACGATTTCTCTAGATAGAGATACCGAATTCCAAATAAACCTTCCTTTACCAAGTCTCTTGTCTTCTACCGTTACAATATAACTATTACAAGCAGAAAACTGATTAAATGTCATGCATAATCTCAACTGTTACATTTCCATCACGAACCAACATCAGTTAGAGATATCCATGATGTTGCCCTATTTTAAGACTCTTTAGCAGTACCATAGACGATCCAACTAGGGATCGGCCCTGGAACATTCAGGTTACAACACCAACCTTGTTGACTATTCAGCCACTTGGGCTGGGATTTATTTACCCGTGAGTTCTAACTTTGTCAATTTGTGATAATATAGCACTACCCACACCAATGCCATCGATAAGCATCCACTTTAGCTTAACATGATGGAATCCATTGGTTACAACTTCTCACTACAGTTACAGAAGAGCCACCCATTGAGCTGGATTGATATTTAGATGATAGAATTTGTTGAGATTTGCATTATACATAGGCTGTTTCTCGTAGTCTAAAACACAAACTTAAGTTATACAACTTCGGATTCAAATTTGAACCCAAACAGAACAGATCGCGATCTGTTCAAATTTTCTGAAATTGCTGTGTTCACAACTGCCGATATGTGTTAAGTAGAATTAATACATAGATAGCATATCCGTAAAATGACTGTTAGAATAAAATATAGCTGAAAATATTAGAAAGCATGCACGTGGCTTCATCACAAAAAGTAAGTTCTAAAGACATTATCAACACTTAACATCAAGAAACTGTATAGATACTTATGAGTTACAATTATACAAATGTGTCGACAATGTAGACTAGTTAAGTAAGTGTTATATAAATAAACAAGAAAAATCATCAAAATTAATCTTGTGACAGTGAAAAATTAAATCTCGTGTTTAAACAGGCGACACACTGGGGATTATTAACATAGCACAGAAAGGAGTGAACAAATCAAATGATGCAAGGGATTGGATAATCACTAGAAAAAAGCAACATGGTAGGTTGCCTAATAACAATAGTGAAAGGAAGGAAGGAAAAAGGGATATCTGGAGGGGTAAAAATGAAGACGTAAAAGATTAAAAAACAAGTGATGAAACTAGTATCCAGTAGTCTTTCTAACTCGTTTATCATGTAAATTTAACACATCACTTATAAACATTTTAACCATATTCTAAAAGAAGACAACAGTGTAGTGGGGTTTTTTCTGCACACACACACACACACACACACACTGCTTTCAACTAAAAATAATTAAATGCTTTAAGAATTATATACAAACTGACAGTCCTGAATTAGTTAGGTACCAGTTAAAACAATCACAGGGTTGTATGATATGAATTAAGTGTCTTCTGAACTAAATAGCGGTTTCTAGTCCCCTTATATGTACATGTATTTATATATGTTCAAACTACTGGGCTGCGTTAAATAGTTCTAACAATTTTTGACTGTTTAATCATGAATTTCAAACCACCGAACTTGCTTTCTGCAACAAGATATCATAACTGTGAAGAGGTGATTAGACGAGTACATTTTAGTTGACTTTTAAAATCATTAAGACTACCGCTTTTTTCATAATTACTGTACTATATAAGATATTTGAGCTACGTGACAACATTTCAAGGATTCTAATTAAATCATTGCCATCGTTTTGAAACAAATGCAGGACATATACAACAGTAAAAAGTCCTTATCATGACTTCAATAATTAGTGTTTTGATGATAAGAGAGGAATATAACACCAGAGTTAAAAAGCAGCCAAGTTTCACTTGACACACAATATGAAGAAGTCGATTAGTATACAATACGTATAAGAACTAATAACACATACTAATACATAAATATCACGACTAAAAGGAAATTTTTGTGATAGTAGGTGGAATTCAAAATCACCTTTCAAAAAACAGATTCACCACATACTATCCCTTTAACAGAAGAAAGCATCAGAAATAAGACACATCTTCTTTAGGAGCTTTCAGTCATGAAAAATGAAGCGCTCCTGTCATATTCTTTATTCTATGTGCGAATGACTGATATGACATGTGATTAGAACAGAAAGTAAGATAAAAAAAAACAGGAAAGTCATAAGAGATATTTTCCTACCAGCATACACACATGTTGGTGTAAACTATGAAGACATGAATTAAATTTATTTTCATTTCTTTAAAAAAGGCAGAATAGAGGGAAATAATGATTGATGATCGATATTATGCTTCAGTTAATTGGTTGTCGTGTTATATGCATTTACAAGTTAATTGGTAAGTTAGGAAAATGATGAACACTGTCTCTCCATAAGAACTGGATAGCGAATTTTCTGACACCCACTGGGGGGAAATTTTGTAGGCCCCCAATGTAAGTCAGATGCAGTTAAGTGCAGAACTATACTTGGGCCTTGAAAGTATGTCCCAGGGACACAGCATACACTGAAAGCCAGAAATACCAGTGTTTTTGGTTCACGTGACTAGTTGTTAAAGTTTAAGTAAGATTTGAACCTTGAGATCTTTGATAGGAAGTTGACCCAGAGAAACTGTGAGTGATGATCCCCCAGTTTAAACTGACTTCTTTGAGTACCAGAGGAGGAGAAAGGACTAGCTTCGCACTGCTGGAAACCCCAGAGGGAAACCACCTATGCCTTGTTTAGAAGCAGAGTTTCGTCCATACGAAAAATATTACCATGAGCTGCAGACCGTTATAGGGTAGGCTAGGATGTGTAGAGATTTAGCGCTTACCTTGTCTGACACCTAATCTCAAACAGGAAGAGCTGCAGAGCCAACCTGCCAAGGGAAGCACCCAAACGCTAATACGCCTTTTTTCGCCAGCAGCAATATTTCGTACTCAAACTCAAAAATAATTGCTATCCAACCTACCTTTCAGGAATGACAGAATCTGAAGTAACATTCATTTTAGCAAATGCTAAGGAAATATTCAGTTTAATTTCAGATGACGCGCAGCTTTGCTGAAACCAGTTTTTTAAATATGCCCCTACAAAAACCTAGAGACTTTCTCCCGCAAAACGAAGTAACTTTATGTGTTAAGCTGATCTTTTTGTCAAATAAGTCAAATAATCGTTAGTTTGACTAAATTCAGAACTCTGAGCCAGATGTTGATAAATGAAAACAACAAGTAAGAAGGTGATAATTAAACTAATCAAAACTGGTATAATAAAAAGTCGGTAGATAACACTTACCTTCCCACAAAGATATATTAAATTAGTATCGGAATCGTAGAAAGGAAACAGTACGCCATTGCTTGTATCCAATTCTTGAATATGTAAAGGTTCAGAAATATCCTCCTAAAACAAAGAATTCATTGACTAGTGTAAAGCATACAAGTGTATTCAACATCAACGTTCAATCAACAATAATTTCTATCTTGATGTAGTAATGGGGCTTGCACAACCCGCAAAACATATTTCGGCCTACATAAATGTAATCTAACTTTTTCCGTATGATACTCTATCACATATCTCAACATAACAAAAACAAAAGTAACAACAGAAACTATGTAAGTATGAATGAAACAAAGCTACAAGAGTCAAATAGCCATGTCACAGTCCCAAGCATTGAATTTTACACCTAGAAAGTCATTTTATTCAGACGATTGTCACTCCTTTAGGTGTATTAATTGATACTTTCTTTTTATTGTCACAAGATAACGAATTCTTGGATCTCATCTCCTGACATGGTGAATTTGGTCTAACAGTCGCACAAATTACACGTTTGACAAGAAAGACATGTAACAAAGCTGTGTGAGTGACTGACTCACTAGGTGTACAGATGATAAGTTTGAAAAGTTCTCTACATTATCATAACTTCAATTACCAATTAGAGTAAGCAATGTGACATGTGTAACATAAGCATGTCGGTTTACCAGATAGTGTGGTGTGTGCTACTTACCTAAAACACGATCGCTATGATTAAAAAGAGTCCTTGGTGTAATAAAATTCTAATTTATGTTGTCCATGTAGACACCGAATTGAAGTGTGGTAATTTATCACATTACATGCTCATATACAATAATAGTCACAACACACCTCTTTCGAAAACAGTTACAATAACTTTATAAGAACTCTATAAGAACTATAAGGAAATAAGAGGATCATTGATATAAGAATAAAACTTGTGCACTGTGGTAGAGTATAATTCCATTATGGGTAAATTTTTTGTTTTGATAAAGTCTCACAGTGTTACACAGTAATGTTTACTGATGACGTTTCGAGCACAATTTATTGCTCATAATCATATCAAGGTACTCCTCACAAAACTTTCTAACTTCATTTATATAGTTCCATTATTTTTCACTTGATTTGATTGGCAGTAGTATTTTCCATATTTCAGGTATGAGTGATGAATCATTCCTGTTGCATGTGTTTGGTGTAGACTCGATGAACAAGGATTCAGTAATCAACCTCTCTCTCCACCTATCTAGATTACTGCTTAGAATTTTAACCCCCTCCCACCCTATTGTGTGATTGTGTCTTAATGCATGCATTGCAATTGCTAAGCTTTTTCTAAATTACTTATCTTTTCAGGGTCAACCATTCTTACCTTAGTTAAATTCTTATGTTCTGACAATCTAACTACCCTCGACCTACTAGTTTGACCTATATAGTTGACCTCACAGTCATTGCAGGGTATTTTGTAAATTATATTATTTTGTCTAATTGGATTAACTGGGTCCTTTAACCTACACAGCTTGTCCCTGAGTGAGTTTGTAGGTTTAAATGCCACCCTAATTCCTGCTTTATTTAGAATCCTACGTAGGACTTCAGATGTCCCCTCTTTATATGGTATAACTGTAGATGACTTATATTCTCTCTTATTTATGTTATTATTACTAGTTTCACGATTACTTTTATTTTTCGTTTGGCCTTTCTCGATCTTCCTAATGAATTTTAAAGGATAGTTATTGAACACCAAAGCCTCTTCTATCCGTTTTAGTTCATCATTTAGGTCTTTTCTTGTGCTACTGCTCGGTTTGCTAAACACTTAACTAAGCCTGCCTTAACAGTTAACGGATGAGTATCTATTAGAATGAGTTGGTTTTCTGTACACACTAGTGCGTACAAAACAAAAATTTACCCATAATGGAAATAAGAGGATGTTCTAAATTACTGGATTCACTTATAACATTAATCTGAACACTAGATAATTATTAATCCAAGAGGTATGAAAAATGTAAGTGATTGTGTTCGAGGAGTATTTGATAGAAAAATATAAACGTGGATTCAGTTGTATTTCTTTAATGCTATTGCTTAAAATATGTACCTTTCCCGAAATATTTAAGCTCTTCCCATTATATTATTCAATAGCTTTTTTCCTTACAATATCAGAAAAGGCTTTAAAAAAACTTACATCTTTCCATAGTGCATACTGACGTTCACTCATTGGTGAGAAACCCGTGGTGAAAATTCGATTATCTTTGATATAAACAGCCTCCTGGGGTTTTGTGCCTTGGTGACACATGCCATCCTAAGAAAAATTGAATGACGTTTACTAAAAGTAAATCTTTCAAATTATTCCAAGTAGTAATCTTAAACAATCAACTATACAACTACCTGTCTGACTTTTCTGCATAATGATCCAAGCAGTCATTGCTAACACACGCACCTCAAGTGCGTAATAATAATGGTAAGACCAAATTGATGTCAGTTCACGATGAAATCCAGAAAACAATCAATCAAATCCCTGCAAACCGACACTTGAATATCAATCTGATGCTCACTAGTGATTAGCCCTATTCAGGCAGGTAGTTATCTGGGTTCTATTGGGGAGTCATGGCCACTGGGGTACAGCAGGTCAGGCGTGAGGACAGGTACTCGCCAAGGATGACATTGGCTAGGGGTCGCGCTGTCATGAATTGGCAGAAGTTAGGATTCATGGGCCATTGGATCGGGCCCCAGTGGCTTAATGGTCTACGAGCTCGCTCTGTAACCAGGACTTGGGTTCGAACCGTGGCAGTGGGTGTGTGCTGATGAAGGGTCCCAAACTAGGACGAAACGGCCGTCCAGTACTCTTGGGTTTTTCAATGGTCCTCTAACCGATATCAGTTCATGATGAAATCCTAAGACAGAATTATTATATGACTGTCACGAAATAGTGCAACACGAAGAAGAATAGAAAAAATGATTATATTTGTTGTCTTAGCAATAATCAAGACTGTGTATGAATAGATCTGCGTTGATACGACTGACTTTGAGCTGTATCAGTAAGCTTTAAACTATCTAATTACATTAACTGCAGGACAATATCCAAACGATTTTCTAAAACAAGTCAGAAAAATAGCCAATGAATTTATCGATGGAAATTATGTTTTTATTCGTTAAATCAATCACAATTTGACTTAATGCATATACAGTTGAGTGATTCGATAAACACAGACAATGTAACAGTAACAGCTTCTTGTTCCCTCAATCCAGTACTACTACTTGAAATATCTATATCAGGTTTGATCACGTGCTGATATCAGTTAGAGAACCATTAGAAAACCAAATAATACTGGACGGCAGCTTCGTCCTAGTTTGGTATTCTTCCCCAGTACACGCTCAGTGGGGTTTGAATTCAGAGTCTTCCTGTTACTAGGCGAGGTCGTAAACCATTTAGACACTCGGATCCGATCCAATGACTGACTCATGAACTCAAACTCTTGCCAATTCCAAACCAGCAACATATTAGAATCTAAAGTCTAACTGGTTCACTTTAGGAAATAACTACTTTTTAAATGATACGCATAAGACAATGTGAGTCGTCTTGAGAAATTGTAACTACAGAAAACCATGTATTTATATGTATCACTCCGGTTGAACAATAAACGGTGGTACCATTGATTGGCCCAAGATACAGTGAAACAAACTGACTATGAATCTACAACACAACAGCTTAACGATGAAATATACCTCAGACATTTATTAACCTATATGTGTATACCAGACCTTTATATAACTGACAACTTAAGAAAGCATAAAATGCTATACAAAAGAGGTCTAGTAAGTCACGATATAATATTTACTTTACTAGAAACACCATAAAACTTCCTTAGAAGACGAAAATATACCTCGTAAATATATAAAAGACAATGAATGTAGGTGTATCAATAAACAATTATGCACAGATCAAGTCATAATTCCTATAGGAACATAGGGCTTCAGCCGCACGTCTCCATTGACTTCGGTTTTCTGCCAACGTCTTCACCTCGCTCCAGGTCTGCCCACACGCTTTCATCTCCTCTTCACATAACCTCCAAGTCACCCTTGGACGACCAACTCGCCGCTTCCCACTCCGGTTCCACTGGAGCGATGGCCTGATGTGTGATGGATGTCACTTGATGGTTTTCTCAGAGTATGGCCAACCCATCTCCATATCATTCTGCCTATTTGCTTCACAATCGGTTCCTGGTTGGTTCACTCGCAGAGATCCCTGTTGCTGATCTTTTTCGGCCATCTGATCTTGAGTAGTATTGAGCGAAGATAACTGTTAATGAAGGTCTGTAGTTTGTTTGAGATGCTCTTTATGACGCCCCAAGTCTCTGACCCGTATAGTAGCACTGACTTCACATAATATACATCAGTTAAGTTAACCTATGAAAGTAAGAGTGTGCAGAATCAGGGAAAAAGTAAAAGGGTAAAATACTTACAACAATAATTGCTCCAGTCCGTGGGTTAAGTACTCGTGTACGCCGATCTTTACAGGTTGTAACCAATCGAGAACCGTTGTAATTAAAACAAGCAGATAAAACAATATCTGGAAATGCTATTTCAACCAATGGCTCTTCTGTAGCTACATTCCATATAAACACCATATTATCAGCACCTAATGAGTTAAAAACGCAAATAAACAAATATACGGAGGCGTATTAAACAATTAATAGTGTCAAACAATAGTAATAGTCATAAACAGAAATGTACTAAATACCGGAAATTTGTGATTTACTTTCTTTTAATCAATAATTTGCGAGTAGTGATTAGAAACATCGAAGTGTTACTGAAGTCTACATGACAAATACCTATGTAATAATGATACACCTAATAATGGATTAAAATTTTGAGCAGAAGTTATCGAAGAAATATAACTAATGCTAAAAGTATTAAAATGTTACTCCAGCTAGTGAGAGTAAGAAGTCAAACGTGAAGCTTTAACAAAACTGCACAGAACTGAAGGTAAAATGTCTCATCAACCTTCATTGCTGTTAGGATACATAAAGATAAAGGAAGTTTGAAAAAATTTGGGCATTGGGCATATGATATTCATTATAATAAAGGTTTTTGTATTTCCCAATGAATGAAAAACAAAACGTCAGTAAAAACAATATCGTTTTGTTTTTCATTCATTGAGAAATACAAAAACCTTTATTATGATGAATAAGGTAAGTTTGTTTAAATGAACACAATACAACACATCACTATATTTTTTTGATGTTGTACTGAAATTCAGTGCATTAATATATATGCAAACTTTGATTCCACAACGAATAAACCAATATGAATACAGGAAAATTCGTATAAGTGAGTGGGAAATGTTTCAACAATGGTCAATTAAATACCAGTCCACAATTAACATGAAGTCTCATCTCAAATAATCCACTTAATGTAACACAAGAAACATACAGTGGTACACAATCACGACAAATCTAAACTTAGTACAGTGCTTGAACAAAACATTCGACTGTCAGTTCACCCATATATCATGCTGTAACAAGTTAAAAATTAGATCACTTAAGAGCCTATGAAAATAATCAGTTACTCAAACCAGGACAATTAAATAGGAACTCAATGATTGGAAGTCAAACAGGTTTAGAAAACAATGAAATTTTAAAAAAATTGAATTGATACTAAAAGAAATAAGGGAAGAACAAAATCATTCGAAGCAATAGATCCATTATTTTTTAAACTGTTTAACAATATTGATGAAAATTTTATGATGACCCAGCTACCTTGATATCCAGTACATTTGGTAGTGATCAAATAATGTAAGGACAACTTCACTGGTTTATCGTAAAGCATTTTTAGAAATCTCATTATTATAAAAACGTGAAAGTCGAGGAGAAGAATACAATTTCCATAGATTTACACAAACGAAGGAAATATTACTCTGAAACATTGGATTCTTACACAAGAATTTTTTTTATTCCTTTACGTTCCCAGTGGAACATAGGGCTTCAAGCTAAAGGTTTGAAGTTTCGGTAGCAGCGGCGTTTATTTTCACGCGATGGGGTTGCTAGTCTTATGCCCAACTTTCCCTCATTACCAGTTTTATTATTTTTTTATTACAGCTTGATTCCACACCGTATTTTTGATACAAGTATGGAATTTTCAGCATGTGATATCAGTAGCCCGAATTCCGCATACTGACCATTGATATTAGGTGTCTATTGGCAGGGGATTGAACCCTGGACCATGTGCATGGTCGGCGAGAGTCCTAACCACTGTGCCGCCGACGCACAAATCGCCAGACAGGTCATCCTGGTCCAGCCCGGGTACGAACCGGGGACCTTTCGCGTGTGAGGTGAACGTGATAACCCCTATTACTGGCATAGCAAGGTAAATGAGTGCGCGGTAGGGGATCAAACTCCGGATCACATGCATGATTAGCGAGCATTCTAAGGCTGTGCCACCGACGCTAAACAGGAATTAAAAAGTATTAGAGGGATAAATACGGTATATTTAATGTGTTCCTGAAGTACAATAGTTAAATAGCTTGAAAGTTATCAAATGAGTTCATACAAATAGAAAGAAAAAGTCCAACTGGTACACAGTTTCGAATTAAGTACACAATAACAAGAAACTGTAATTTAACAACAATTTACACGACCATGTACTATGCAATGAGCGAAAGCTGTCATACAGCGTGAGTACATAAACCTTGATAGGTAGGGGGACCCGAAACTATAACCTACTGTTTAAAAATGAAATGCCCAACCCAGCGAGTTACAGATATTAATAGATAAGCCAGGTAAAAAACAACCTAAGATAACTACATGTTTATTCACATTTCCATACACACAGTGATACAGTATGCACTGTATTTTCTCAAATAAAATTACTCTGCTATGGAATTAACCTAAGTCCTGCTGTAATAAGACATTTTATTCACGTCAATCCAGTTTTTGTAAAACCCTTAGCTACGTTTATATCAACAAAAGTTTAGCAACACTTGTATAACCTATGCCTTATGTTTTATTTACTGTACAGTCAAAATATGATACAAATCAAAACATAGAACTACGCATTTCATTTTTTTTAAATAAAACTTTAAAATGATTAAATATGTTAGATTGTGCTATTAAGGTGCACAGTTTGACCAATCGTGGTATAACGACATCTACACAATTATATGAAGTTATACAATACACCAAGTCATAACACGAGTCGTGCTTTACACAGAATCGCTTACCACCGAGAAATAATCTGCACATTCATTTCCTTAACAGAACTTGTCAATACTATACGAACTAAGAAAAACTACCCTCCTATATTAGGTAACCACCAACTACCAAATAAGTGTAGTACACATTACTTTATGGTATAACGTACATAACTAGAAATGTATACCATTATAGAACCATTTTATTATTATTATTGTATCCTTTAGTTCCTAGAGGAACATAGGGCTTCAGCTGCGCACCTCCATTGACTTCAGTTTTCTGACAACTTTTTCACCCTGATAGAAACACTGTGATAAAGTATTACTTACTGATGACGTTTTGAGAAGAATTCATTGATCATAATTATATCAACCCCCAGCATAACTCTCACAGTTTATTTATGTAGTTCCATTATCTTTCATTTTTTGATTATTTTTTTTGATAGTAATATTTCTTGCATCTGTGATGTAGGTGCTGCGTTATTCCTTTCGCAAGTCTTTTGCCTAGATTCGATGAACAAAGATTCAGTGGTCAACCTCTCTCCACCTACTTATATATTATTCTTTAGGACTGTAGCTCTTCCCAGTCTGCTGTGTGAATGATTGTGTCAGTGCATGCATCACAATTGTTGAAGTCTTTTTTTTCGAATTTACATGCAACACATGCAACAGGAATGACGCAGAACTGACGCCAGAAATATGAAAAAAACATTGCTACCAGCGAAACGAAAGGATAAGAAATAGTAGGATGATATAGACAAAGTTTAAAAGTTATGAGATTACCTTGATAAGATTATAAGTAATCAATCGTGAACAAAAGCTGAGGTAGAGGCAATCAAACCTCTACCTCAACTTTATAGACTTCGAGAAGGCCTTCGACAGCGTTGACCGTGAAGTAATTTGGAAACTACTCGAAAACTACGGCGTACCCCAAATATTCATCAACCTTATTCAACAGCTGTACGACAACGGCACATGTCAAGTGATCAACAACGGAAAACTCAGCGAGGCGTTCGGAGTAAACACAGGAGTCAGACAAGGGTTCCGGCTTATCATTATTCCTAATTGTTGTGGACTGGATTGTGCGTCAGACAGTGGGAAACGAGAAGACAGGAATATCCTGGACCGACGCGAAGAACCTAGAAGACCTGGATTTCGCGCGTGGATGATTTATGCTTGATGTCACACACAATCGAAGACTTACAAGCGAAAACCGACAAACTGGTCGAAGAAGCAGCCGGCGAAGACAGGACTCCAGGTGAACACAGACAAGACGGAGGTTATGAAAATAACCAACCAACCAACAACAACAGCAACAACATCCAACGTCAATCACCATCAACGGGAGGGATTTGAAAGAGGTTACTTCATTCACCTATCTAGGGAGCATTGTCTCAACTACAGGAAGTCGGAACGGACGAGGATGTCAAATCGAGTGAGAATCCGAAAGGCGAGGAACACATTCATCAATCTGAAACCAATCCGAAAATCTTCGTCACTCAGCCAGCATAAACAACAAAATTCGGTCGGATTTTCAATACAAACGTCAAGTCAGTCGGTTCTTCTATACGGATCAGAAACTTGGCGGGCGGGTCACAAAGAATATTTCCAACAGCCTGTTGCAGACCTTTATCAACAACTGTCTTCGCTGGATCTATACTGAAGATCGTCAAACCAACGCTGGACACAAATAGACCACATAGCAATAAGCTATCGTTGGCGTGGGTCGGTAGGAGATTGTCGCTCCTTCTGGAACACGTGCGTAGATACCGACCATGCACTGGTCCGCGCTCGTGTGTGCTTACGACTGAACGGACGTAGGAAACAGCTGGCGGTAAAACCATCACGTCCCCAGCTCGATCAGGAAACTAAATCCGTATTTGAGGAAGAATTAGCTAAACACATATCTGTGTTCGACAGCTGTGCTCACCCTGAAGAAGCTTGGAAAAATATCCAGGCAGCCATAGATACAGCTGTAAAAGCTGTGAATAAGGTAAACCCAAAGGTGAGTAAAAACCACTGGATCTCCACCGCCTCATCCGAACTGATAGATGCTAGAAGACTTATTCCGGCGAGCTCCGAATTCAATGAGGAGCGAAAGCTGCACAAGAGGAAACTTACGAAAAGTCTCCGCAAGGACCGTGAACAGTGGTGGGCGACAAAAGCCAAAGAGATGGAGAAAGCTTCGAGGATAGGCAACACCAGGCAACTCTTTGGACTCATCAGGGAAACGGGTGGGAGAAGACAAATCATTAGTGAGACAATCTCGGAAAAAAATGGCACTATAATTAGCTCACAGGATAGACGACTGGATCGTTGGAAAGAGCATTATGAGGAGCAGTTTAATTTGCCCACAGCCACGCTCAACCTTCCGAGCATCCAACACCTCCCTGAATGGGATATAGATACAGGTCCTCCGTCACTAACTGAGGTTACTAAAGCTGTCACCAATCTGAAACTAGGCAAAGCAGCGGGACCTGATGGAATGACTCCAGAGGTATTTAAGTACGGTGGAGACAGCTTACTGTCCGGATTAACTGAGGTACTAGGCAGCGTTTGGGAATCAGAAGAAGTCCCATCGGGTTGGTGTAAGTCACTGATTATCCCCATATACAAGAAGGGAGACAAGTCTTCCTGTGATAATCACAGAGGGATTAGCTTGACTAATATAGTATCTAAAGTCTTAGGCTCAATAATCATGCGTAGACTGAGTGGTGCTCGGGAAGCACAAACACGAGAGAGCCAGGCAGGCTTTAGACCAGGAAGAGGGTGTATTGATCATATCTTCACCCTCCGACAGATTCTAGAACATAGGCATTCCTACCGGCGTCCAACAGTCATTATATTTCTTGACCTAAAGGCAGCATTCGACTCTGTCGATCGGGAAGTTCTCTGGAGATGCTTGGCTGTAAAGGGAATTCCGAGAAAATATATTGCACTGATTAAGGCACTCTATTCGTACTCATACAGCCAGGTGAGGGCTTACGGCGAGCTGTCATCTGAACTGATGACGACCAGTGGTGTCCGTCAAGGATGCCCATTATCTCCTTTTCTATTCAACTTCATCATAGATGTGTTAATGGACTTAACCCTAGGTGACTTCAGCGATTCAGGGATTGACTTGCTACCTGGGAATAATCTCGTTGACTTGGAATATGCAGACGATATAGTCCTTCTAGGCGAAGACGCTGACGAAATGCAGAGTCTTCTAAACACCTTGAACAGCAATCTACGAATGTTTGGCATGCGATTCGCTCCCGCCAAATGCAAGATGATGTTACAGGACTGGACTACGCTGACGCCTAGTTTAAAAATAGGAAGTGAAGTGGTAGAGCACGTTGACCGCTTCACTTATTTGGGAAGTACCATCAGCCCCAACGGGCTGATCTCTGACGAAATCTCAGCACGAATACAAGGGGCTCGTTTCGCATTTGTTAGTTTACGCCGACTCTGGCGTAGACGAGATGTTCGACTATCGACCAAAGGGCGGGTGTACTGCTCATCAGTCCGCTCCGTCCTCCTTTATGGTTGTGAGACCTGGCCACTGAGAGTGGAAGACATGAAAAGACTAGCTGTCTTTGATCATAGGTGCCTGCGTTCTATTTCCCGTGTAAAGTGGCATAATAAGGTGAGCAACATGGAGGTTAGGCGTAGAGTTCTAGGTAAACAGGGGAAATCAATCGACGAAGTCGTGAAGCTACATCGACTGAGATGGTTAGGACATGTGTTACGTATGCCAAGCCATCGCCTCCCTCGACGAGCAATGTTAGCGGATATAGGGTCAGGCTGGAAAAAAGCTAGCGGCGGTCAAACAAAAACTTGGCATCAGTCAATGAAATCCACAACAGTTGGTCTTAGCCACGTAGGAAGGTGTAGACTTCCAGGCTGGGGTCCTCGGGACGGTAAAAATCTATGGTTGGAAACAATTGGTGACATGGCTCAAAATCGTTCTCAGTGGCGCAGATGCATCCACTCCCTGTGACTTATGATCTCCAATGAAACTGTTTTGTATTTCTTTATTACTCCTTTGTCTCACACCTCTGCTCACTGTTTCTATTTGCTTTTCTTGTACTTTCTTCTCTTGCTTCGCGTGCTACACGGAATGTGGCGACTTGAACTTCCGCACATTTGTGCAAAGTTCTATGTCGAAAACAGACAGATACTGAAGATCAGATGGCCGGACCGGGCTGGAAAGAATCACCAACAAGAAACTATGGCTGGGCACAACCAAAACAAGAACCAATCGCCAACCAACAAATATGCAGGAGAAAGTGAAGATGGATCGGTCACTCGCTGAGGAGACTGCTGGGTGACATCGCGCATCAGGCCATTGATCGAGTGGAACCCGAAAAGGAAGCGGCGAGTGGGACGTCCAAAGGTGGGTGATATGGAGGAGATGGAGTGAAGAGGGGTTGAAACAGTAAGGAATAACATGGATGCAGGTGAAAAGTACAGCAGAAGACAGAAGCAAGTGGATACGTGCAGTTGAAGCCCTATGTTCCACTAGGAACCCAAGGGAACAATAATAATAGTGACCGAAACGTCATTATGAAATAATACTGTATCACTGCATCTTATCAAATAAAGTTACCTCATGATGGGATTATGCTTTACGACAGTGCCCAAAATCCTATTTTTATATTAATTAATTTGTACCAGTTACTTATGATTCAAGTGGTATCAAAAGTTAATACGCGTGGTTATTAGCAACCATTAAAACATCATAGGACAATCATCTTGCAGTAGCACTCATTAATGCAGTATGACTGAGTGAATACAACTCATGAAATCGTGTGTGCTAAATCAATAAAAATGATGTATATACCAGAATAGTGAAGAAGTTAGACTGACCCACTGTACTGCTTTCTATTAACAACAAAAGACTCAGAAGACTAGTCGAAAAGTATACCATGTGTCTTAGTTTCGTACTTACTGGCCATTGAAAGCAAACTGCGAGTGATTCTGAAGGAAATTACTGTTGACTATCATCCAAATGACAAATCTTCATAAACGTTTACACAGTTTGTGAGCAGGAATAGCAGGTTTGATGAAAAAGAAACTTCTACTATCACGCTAAAAACGGAGTGATATAGAATAGGTGATAGAAGGCTATACTTCTTAGTCCACGAGTTCTAGATAGTTTATATGTTGTATTGAGAGAAAAACTAAAAACACGGAAGTGTCACTTAACTCCACATCTCGATAACATAAATATGAAGAACTATGAGGCTGTAAATATTCGCCTTAAAAGTTAAAATATTCCATAGATATTTGCTTTTTCACAATTTCCCAGAAGATTATCTTAAAAATACAAAATACAATTAGTCTGAAGTTACAAACGAAAAAAGAGAAATAGGTTTCACAAGTAAACACTGATCAATGTTTTCACTTCAGATCAAGATTAAAAGTAGTATTACCTGCGGACAATAAGACATGCTCAGCTGTTGGATGCCATACGACTAATCCAACGCGACGTTGATGAGACACCAGATCAGCCACAGGTGTTGTTAAATTTGTTTGCGGGAGAAGTCCACCTTCTGGAATTTGCCAGACCTTTACAGTACAATCTTCTGAACCACTAGCAATAAGATCATCATTATGTGGGCACCACTGTATGTCTAAGACACTCCCCTTATGGCCAGCAACAAGAGGAGCATCACGTTCCACCCGTCCCACCTAAAGAAAATTACATTCACGTAAATTAATGTCACTGATACTGCACAAGAAACATCTACTATTTTCCGAAATCTGATATATAGTGCTACGTGGTCGAAAGCTACTAACTTTATAAAAGGCTTGCCACAAATGATAGTGGAGAGACCTATAGTGTAACCAAGAAGCTACCTTTAAGTAACCGTATGCAAATCAAATTTAACACTTACTTGACTAAAATGAATGACACTTTTCACTAGGAACTAGTGAGTTTAAATTTAATCGAGTGAAAAATAGTTCTTACCAGCATTCACAGTTTGAGTAGCAATGCAAAGGCATTTTTCAATCTTAGATCAACAGACTAATACTTTCGACTTTGACAAGCACGTAATTAGAGTCTTAAGCTCCAGTTAACACGCAAAACAGGTACATTAATTTGATGGCTGAGAGAATTCAAACAAAAATGAGTAAGTAGATATGGTGACTGTTTATCAACAAACTTACTGACTTGAATATTATGACTACGAATCGATATCTTTAAAAATGACGTGTGGAAAAGTAACGCAGTCCTACTACTCCACTCATCACAAACATATGTCTTTAATTACACATCAAGGATGATTGGCCTCAACTCATAATTTCAAAACTAGGTAACTGGTTCTAAATCCATGACATATGTAGCTTCACACATACATGACAACAAGCTGTAACTGGAATAACAGTAAACCAACCAGATTACAGAAGAAAATGTACGTTTATATATTAACAACTAGATATTTTATCTATAACTCTAAATTTCCCGTACTTCACACTGTACAAAAAAGTGAAAGAGATAAAGAAAATATACCAACATGAATTTCTTATATGAAGAAATTTCATAAAATATGATAATATAGAACAGGCCCCGGGTTGGGGCCCTCGGGACTCTAGGAATCAATGGCTGGAGACAATAGGTGACATGGCTCAAAATCGTTGTCACTGGCCAGCGCAGATGTATTCAGTCTCTGTAATCTTTCATATTCCTCTCTACCATTACCCATTCTGTTTCACTCTTATACTTGTCAGACTGTATTGATTCTCTTCACTCATCTTCTTGTCTACTTTTGTGTGCTATTTGGAAGGTGGCAACTCGAACTGCTGCACTTCGGTGCCAAGTTCTATGTTGAATCCAGACAAACAGACAGAATATAGAACAGTCACTTCGTTTGATACTGAAAACCCCCATATCTCTAACACGAGTGAGATAAATAAACGAAACCACTGAAGGCACACAAAATGTGACCAAAAGACTACATCTACTAAAAGCCTAGGGCTATCGACGGACAAGTCAACCTCTACGATGGAATTTAAAACTCACAGAATTGACGCCAGTTATATTCTAGTATGGCGTTTCCCCAGAAATATCCGTCTTACATCAAGATCAGTTATGGTATCTGATCAACACCACTGAAGTGACTAGATGACACAAATTGAAACAACCTTTCTATGAAGAAACAAGTAAATACAGAAAAGTTTAGTAACATACCCTACTGATAAAAACAAGGCTTGATAAGAGAAAAACAATCTGAAATAAAACGATCGTCAACAACTTATTTGTATCTATATTGTTCTGTCTGGATTCAACATAGAACTTGGCACCGAAGTGCAGCAGTTCGAGTTGCCACCTTCCAAATAGCACACAAAAGTAGACAAGAAGATGAGTGAAGAGAATCAATACAGTCTGACAAGTATAAGAGTGAAACAGAATGGGTAATGGTAGAGAGGAATATGAAAGATTACAGAGACTGAATACATCTGCGCTGGCCAGTGACAACGATTTTGAGCCATGTCACCTATTGTCTCCAGCCATTGATTCCTAGAGTCCCGAGGGCCCCAACCCGGAAGTCTGCATCTCCCTACCTGACTCAGTTTAACTGTCAAGGATTTCATGGATTGATGCCATGTTTTCGTTTGGCCACCACTGGCTCTTTTCCAACCTTCACCTATATCAGCAAGCAATGCCCGTCGGGGGAGGCGGTGGTTAGGCATGCGCAGCACGTGACCTAGCCATCTCAATCTATGTAACTTTATAGCTTCGTCGATTGATTTTCCCTCTTTGCCCAACACTCTACGCCTAACGTCAACATTACTTACCTTATCAAACCACCTAACG
Organism: Trichobilharzia regenti; assembly: GCA_944472135.2. Lineage (NCBI taxonomy): Eukaryota > Metazoa > Platyhelminthes > Trematoda > Strigeidida > Schistosomatidae > Trichobilharzia > Trichobilharzia regenti. Next base: position 97,795,164 of record OX235262.1, on the reverse strand, counting down.
TGAGACAAAGGTGGCAGACATCTATGATCGAAAGCAGTCAACCTTTTCATGTCTTCAACGCGTATTGGCCATGTTTCAGAGACATAGACAAGGACGGAGCGAACTGCAGCTGAGCAGTACACACGTCCCTTGGTTGATAACCGGATGTCACGCCTACGCCAGAGATGGTGTAAGTCAGCGAAAGCAGCTCGAGCTTTTCGGATCCGTGCTGAGATTTCATCGCCAATCAGTCCGTTGGTGCTAATACAACGTCCCAAATAGGTGAAGTGGTCAACATGTTCTATCACTTCACTCCCTATCACTAAGTTAGGAGTTGACGTGGTCCAGTCCTGTAGCAGCATCTTACATTTTGTAGGGGCGAATCGCATGCCAAACATACGGAGATTGCTGCTCCAGGTGTTCAGAAGACTCTGCATTTTGTTCCGACCGAAAGCTGCTACCTTGACGTGGTGGTCGGGCTTGAACACCGCAATGACCTAATCAAGCTATACTGGCTGAGACTTATGTCTCTTGAGGTTCTACCATGCCAGGCAGGTTGTTTGGATAGCGGTTAAACAAAAAGCAGCTACCCCATCCAATACCATGATTCAAACAAATTCACAATCTATATTGTTAGCACGGATAACAACAGCTAGAGATTAAAAATGACATCAGACAACAAACAAAGTACATCACAAATTGGTAGCAGAACTTTTGTTGCACTGACGACAAATTTTAGACATAGTTTAGCATTTACTTGATCATTTTTGGGCCTACATTATGATAATGAGCTCAACACAAAGGTGACTGATGATTAATTTTGACTAGGAAACGTACTAACAATAAACTCCATATTATACTGTAACACCTTAAGGTGATTTGGTTCGTGCTATCCATCGAATCAACATTACCTTTTCTATGGGCAGAACAAGAAACGCACCACCTCCAGCAGCTTCAGTGATAATTGCCAAGTACTTGGGATTTACAGCGCAGAATCGAGCATCCCAACTACTTTTAGTTATCCGTATATCTTCATAACAAAATTCTTTCTTGCACGGTTTACCGAAAACATGTTTGAATTTACTTCGGCGCATAAACATCTGAAAGGCGAAAATATATTTTGAACATAAGCCATACGACAATATTTTGTTAACAACTCAAAAGGAAACAAGTTTTGATTACTAAAAGCTGGCTATTCCACTGCGTTGCATGAACTGATTCTTTTATCAAACTACACTGGGATATTCTAGACTAATTCTTAGCTTTTACAAGCAGACAGATGTATACATTAACATACGCACTTTAACTAACCAGTTAAAACAATAATTTATTAGAGTTCAAAAAATAACCGTAAGCTCAAATGTGTTTGACAGACATTATAAACTTTAGAAACTGTAATCTAGAATCTTAACTATTTTAATAAGCCTATAGCAATAAAAATGATTGAAACAACTGCCTTTTTGTGCATCACCTAATACGAAGTAAATGTAGGCTACGTAGAACAAAGGCCGACCAACTAGCTGACAAAGTTAAGTAACGCCTTAAGGAAACGTTGATTAAGTGACTTTCAGGTCGCTATTATTAATTCGGAAACATTCATATATTGTAAGTTTCTCTTTGTTCTGGCATCAACTACTTGTCATGCGAACGTATACTACACAAACAGTAATTTAGAAGCATCTAACATAGGAAAAAGTAGAGAACAGTGCATTATTCTCCGTAAAGAAATACGTTACATACATGGATATGAATAACACAAAGGTTTTTAACTTAGAAATGCACCTTAAAGGTACATAATATTATGATCGAAAATCTAGTTTGATACTTGACAAGTGTGATAAACTTTAAAATGAAATACTTCAAAACGACTAATGTGGTTCAGAAGTATGAATAAAGTTCACCACTTCATAATATCTTTGAAAAGTAAGTGAAAACGAAGTATGAAAACCATGACTGGAAGCTAAAAATTATTCTGAACGACCAATTATCATAGCCAACGTCACAATTTTTTAAAAGTTGACCTTTAAGAACCAATCAGATACACACAATGCTATGAAAAGTCATTCCAAATCAAAACATACACTTGGAGAGGGCAGATACAATAATCTACTTATTTCCCAAGTACCTTTTCTGTAAATCTATACTGTTAGGTAGGGTTATGGGTTTTTAGATTAAGGTTTATGGTCTAGAGTTAAGGTTAGGATAAGGAGTTTGGACTATGGTTAGAGATAGGATTAGGTTAAACAACAGTGCCAGAAATATCAACGGATCTTAAAGTACTACGACCCATAATCACTTAGATGAATGCATCTATCGCGCATGTTGCAATTTCCCGAAAGACCTGTGAAGTGACTGGGAGACATTCTTACAACACATAAGCGACAAATATATGGTGTCATACCTTGTTTGCAATGCTTTTAGAGAATTTTCCCACAATTATGCGGCATTTTGGATAGAAATTCTGATAGGTTGTTCGAAGTCACTGTGTTTTTGGCTGTTATTTTAAATTTGCAGTATTAACCACTTTGGAGACATAGATACGAGCTCGAAACACTACCGACACAGCACAGTAAATGAACAGTCAATTGACAACATATTGCAGAGTTCAGTAAATTATCATAAGATATCAAGCGTTTAGTCAGAGGAAGATAGCAAAAGCAACCACTAATCCTCTAGTTTATGTGAATCCCAGTTAGTAAAAGCCATCGATTTCCACATTTTTCGAGCAAAACCCACAACAGGAGGTTTACAAAGATGATACTTTCGTTGCTGGTTCTTCTGTTTCCCCAAAAAGTACACATAAAATGTACAAGAATTAGAAGTGTGAGAACACACCTGGGAACATTTCATGTCATTTATAAGCACTAACAACAAGTGACCAGGACATTCATGAGTCACAGTATGTACTAAAGTACACTGATCTTGGGCAGAGTTTTAGACCGAGTTCCTTCCTCGACACTAGGTAGCATAAAAACGTAGCAGTAAAACTATGCATTGAGACAGAGTGAGCGTGGTGAGTAAAAGTGACCTGACTCCTGGTAACATTCCCCATTACATCATCCTCAACTCTACAGATATGCACAAAATGAAACATCAGTCAACTGTGTAACTGAACACGCTCTAACCACTGGTGCAGCATTTCGATAAGGTGAAAGGTAAAATCAATACCCGGGATGCATGAGTCCTGCATTATGCAAATGTGTGATAGACTGGTTTGCATTGTATAACACTGTGTGTTCAAGTACTGATAACTTTTATGAGATATCAAGCATGAAAACTAAGGAAAGAAGCCTCTACACAAGCGTCTAATGACTGGTTACACAACCCTGAATTACTGCATTTCATGAAATATGATTTATGTAACCCTCGCAGTTCTTCTAGAATCAGTAAATCCCTAGTGTCATTACGTGGATAACACATAGTTCAGAAGACAAACGTTTAGCTGGAAAGCACTATACAACTTCGTAATAGCAAAGCTAAATTTAATCTTAAATACTTTAAAGAAAATAATTCACACATTACTCTTCTTTATTACAGCTTGATTCTACACTGTACTTTCGGTAGAAGTATGGAATTTTCAGCATGGATATCGGCAGCCCAAATTTTGCAGGCCGACCACTGATATCAGGTGCGCGTCGGCAGGAGATCGAACCTCGGACCATGTGCATGGTCGGCGAGAGTCCTAGCCACTCTGCCACACAATATGTGCTTCTATCGATAAAAACATGATGCTGCATCAATATGAGTTTTAATTTGATCTCAATAAAAATAAAGTCAGGGATTTCTAGATTAACAATGAATTTGACCACGATATTAGAGCACTACTAACAATACTTACGAGCCAATGACAAACACGCTAGTCCCGTATACTTCATTAAAAATTCATACCAAAAATATGCTTCCAACTTACAATATAATCCTCAAATACTGCTACTTAGGACCAAATGATAACAAAGACCTTGCAGACCTCACGAAAAGTTAGTCCGAATAGCGAACTGTCAAAGTAGTGGGCTATTTAGTGCAGCAAAACAACAGTTGAAGACAAAACTGTTAGTTGTCTCATATATTCATTTGGTGTCTTTGATTCAACAGAATCTCAGCAGTGGTACTGGCTAATCATCGTTTCAGATGTGCTTGGGTTAAGGCCAATGAATGAGTGAAAATAGTGATAAATATAGATTTATATTTTAGATTTATTGGTTGAGGATAGAAGGCTTGCAGCCTATGTTAATCCTTTTCTAGTAGATTTCTGTGGGTGTCCAAACCCTTCTTGAGCGAATCAGTTGAGGTTGCAGACACCACTTCTTCTGGGAGTCGGTTCCAAGAGTTTATGAATCGATGTGAGAACCAGTACTCAACAGCAATATGATTTCTCCTTGGCTTTCGAACTCTTCTGCTATGTCCTCTAAGGTGTTCCGACCTGGTGGGAGGGAAAAGAGAGAATAGGTCAGGTTCGCAGTCATTATTTAAAATTTTCAACACTGTGATTAAATCTCCCTCTGCCTACGGTATGACAGTGAGAAGAGATTTAAACTGTCTAGTCTTTCCTCGTATGATAAGTTAGCTATGCCGTGAACCATACGTGTTGCCTTCCTTTGAACACTTTCTAGAATGTGTGAGTCCCCTTTTAGACAAGGACTGGCGGCTTGGATGCAGTTTTCCAGTCTTGACCTAACCATAAATGTATATAGGGAAGTGAATATATCTCTGAAGATTCTAGCGAAGCCTCTGCGAATTACCCATAAGGGCCTGAAACTACGTGCAGCCACCGCGCGACAGTGTGCTGTAGTTTTAAAGTTGTGGCTAGCTATGACACCTAAGTCCAAGTTAGTCTGAACTGATGGAAGTTTTATTCCCTCCAGTTCGTGGGAGCTTGTGCTTGATTGTCCAATGCGCATGGTTGCACATTTTGCCACATTGATCGGGAGCATCCATTCAACGGACCACTCCGACAATTTGTTGAGGTCCTCTTGCAACGCGAACGTATCACTGTTGTCCTTATTTTTAAGTCATTTGCGTATAGGACCATGGGGGAGTCGGTGAGCAGAGGTAACTCATTGATATACAGAATAAATAGGAGAGGACCGAGTACTGTGTCTCTGCTTCGTACTGCTGTCCAAGAGGAGAGTTTTGAGTTGATCCTAACCCTCTGCCTCCTATCTGTGAGGAATTCCCTGAGCCAGTTAAGTTATCTGCCTTTGATACCAAGACTTTCCAACTTCATGATTAGTCTCTTGTGAGGTACTTTATCAAAAGCTTTACTGAAGTTTTTGAAGACAACGTCAACGGGTCTTCTGTTGTCCTTTGATTTGACCCAGCTTTCTCTTGCAGTGAGGAGATTTGACAGGCATGAGAAGCCATGCTGTGCTCTAGATAACAAGCTGCTATTTTCCAGATACGCCATGATGCTTTTCTTGATAATTCTTTCCAGTGTCTTGATTAAAGTGCTGGTGAGACTGACAGGCCTGTAATTTGAAGGACTTTGTCTTGATCCTCCTTTGTGGATGGGGGTTACTATGGAGTCTTTCCAATCACGCAGTAAAACTCCACTTAGGAGAGATAGCTTGAAAATCGTGGTCAAGGGGCCAGCTATATTGGCTGATAGTTCCTTGAGAAGCCTTGGATGAAGATTATCGCGACCCATTGATTTCCCTGCACCTAGTTTCATTAAGCAGTTGAGCACGATGCCTTGATCGATGTCAACGGAATCTAACCCATGTTCTTCTGTTGCAGCCAGAGCTGATCCTAGAGGCAGTGATAACTCCTGAGTGAAGACTTGGGAGAAGTAGTTTGCCATTGCTTCTGCTTTTTCTCGATCTTCTTCGATTGTATCATTGTCAATAATCAGGTTTGGGACACCAATGGATGCTTTTTCCTGAAATTCATGTTCGAGAAAATTTTCTTAGGTTGTGCCTTTGCATTTTGAGCCAGGTGTGCCTCTAACTTCATCCTTGATTGACGGATTTCTGCAATAGCTTTATTTCTAGCAGTGTTATATAAGTCCCTGGTCTCAAAAGTCTCAAGTGAGGCAAACAGGTTCCAATATATGTGTTTACGTCTGAGTAACTTACGAATCTCTCGGTTTATCCAAGGGGGGCAATGTTTCTGACCCTTTGGGACAGACCAAGGGATAAAAGGTTCAGTTAATTGGGTGTAAAGTTGTTTAAATTGGTTCCATACGGCTTCTGCTTGGGACTCTGGGTTGATGTATCGGTTTACTGAGTTGGCTGCTGAGATGATTGCATTTATATCAGCTTTCCAAACGTTTAATCGAGCCGGGGTTTTGGCCCTTGCTGCTGTTGCTGTGAACTTGAAAGTGAGCACAGTATGGTCACTTCTTCCTAACGGAGGAAGATGTTGTATGAGATCCACATCCTCACCGTGGGAGAACACTAGGTCTGGAGTTGAGAAGGAGTGCTGTGAGTCATAGCGCGTGGGCTTAGTGATATGTTGGACTAGGGCTAGTGATATACTAGATTCCAGCAGTTTATGATCAAAGGCGTTGACTGAAGATGGAGTTGTAAGGCTCGACCAGTCAACTGTAGGGGCGCTGAAGTCGCTGACTAAGAGACTTCGACATTTCGAAGTCCAGGAGCCTAGCTTCTCTATTAGGAAGTCATCTGCACTGCACTCAGGACTACGGTACACAGCACTGAGGTCAATGTCTTAGCCTATGCATCTAAGTCTGCAGCGTAGAAGTTCGCACGATTCATTTTCATGAGCGAGTGCTTCGATACTACGCAGGTTAAGCATTTCTTGAGGTAGATGACTACGCCACCTCCTTTGCGGTTTAGTCGGTTCACCCTATGCACTTCGAAGTTTGGCAGGTTAACTTCGTTGCCAGTGACATCGGCTATGAGCCATGCCTCTGTGATGATAATTACATCCGGGTTTCCGGAGTCTGTCATGTTAGCCAGCTCAGTCCGTTTATTTAACAAGCTGCGAGCGTTTGTGTAGCAGACTGTTAATTCAGATTGGTGCTTCCCCGGCCCACCCACAGAGGTTTCAGGATCATTAAACTGCGAACTCGGACAACCCGAAAACCCTTGATCTTAAGGTTCTTCTCGCCGTTCCGGCGTCGCTCGCTTAATTCGAGTGCCGCAGCCTGTCTTTTGACACGGTCCGCTAGGCTTAGGTCAGCGCGGACATGTATCCCTGATCTTTTAAGATTATGAGAGTTGCTTAGAATAGCATCCCTCTCTTCTTTCGAGTTTAGTACGACTTTGGGGAGACGTACAGGCTGACTTACCGTAGGGTCAGGCTTTTGGCCTATTCTATATAAGCTTTGCATAGTAATGCCTGATACTGTTTGTGGCAGTAGCTTTTCTGAAACGGGCTTAACCGAGTTAGGTTCATGCTCGAATCTGGCCTTAGGATGGGGGGCCAGTGACGCTTCCACTTTGTGGAGAATGAGAGACCTGTCAAAGCGATCGGGTTTGCTTGCCGTGGCTTTCTCGCTCTGCGTCGTAAGTGTGTTTCTGTCCTTCGTGGGCGGTGTAGCCAATGTGTTATCCTTATCTCGCTTTCTGAGAGAGACTACATTACGCCATTCATTGTAGTTCTCCTCGCTAATCGTAGTAGGATTTATCTGCCTGCTACCAACCGGTGTGGATGAGGCTTGATCTGCCAGTCCCTCAGTGACCTGAGCTGCAGGTTTTCGACCCTTGGTACGCCTCTTCTTCGTAGCGGTCTTTCCATTACTGTCACCGGAGGGATTATCCAGTATCGTGGGGGCAGCCTGGGAGTCTGGAATGTGGTGGGTGTTCTTCTGTGCTGAAATGCACTCACTTATTGGCAAGGACGCATCGGGGACATGTTCTGTTTCGTCACTGACGCTAGTCACGTCATCGTTATCTGAGTAATAGTCGGTATTCTCCAGTGGTGGAGGACGCTTGCAGTCCATGATCTTTAAAGCCCCACTGGGTGTGGCAATGGCTTCTATAATACGGAATTTAGTTGTACTACAGCAGTCGTTGCACAACCAGTTTGCTAGAGGTTTGAAGCAGCATTTGTATGCTGCAGGAGTAAGGTTCATGCACATACTGTGAAACCATCTCTTGCAATTATTACACTTCATTCCCTCATCCACTGGAAACTGGCACATAACCCTTCCGCGGCGGTTTCTTTTGATAAGCATGTTATTAAAAACGAACCGGGGAAAAAATTAAATGTGACTTCAAATATATATAACCTTTTATAAATCAGCGATAAAAAGCTAGTGAGTGCACAAAGATAGATACATATAACTATAAGGTTTTAGGAACACAACTTCCTATAATTTAATAGGCTATATCTGAAACGTGAACTAACTTCGATCAGAATAAACTGATTCAAAGTTAATCTGTAGACTTTTGGACCATATAATACAACAAAAGCCAGTAATAAGCAAGAGCGTGTAAAATTCACTCCCTTTTCAAAGTTCGCGCGGTAGGTAGGAAGAAAAACCAGAAATTTAATGGTAGGACATCTGCTGCAGCGGTTAAAAAGCGCGACGGACAGACTGCCGAATGCTAAGCAGTTTTGTGGTACAACCCGAGACCAGAATGATATCTACTGACACTGAAGCTGACTGAACTGCTCAATCAAACCCTTCCCAAGCTTTATTGAATTCCTCGTAGCGATTACAGCATTACCAATGTTCAAAACAACACTTTCACGTAAGAATGAATGTTTAATGTATCACAGTATGCGGATATTTTTAAACCAAACAAGGCAACCATTTAGCCACTTGGTACGACGATGGCTGTCAATGTAGTTGAAGATTGAACGATCAATTCGTGGTTGTTTGCTCAAACCCAACTTCCCCAATTTTTGGCGGAGGTATCAATACACCAGTCATCGTCTCATTGGTCGCTGTTCAAAAAGTACGTACAAAACCGTCAGAAGTAATATTGTGATTTATGAGCGACTTCATTGCATATATCCTCAATGACGCTTTTTGCTACGTTTCCACTGGTTGCAAGTGGTCTTGATTTGGGAGGAAGATTTAACTGATGTAATATTGCGATTCCATAGACATCACTCAGGCTCATAGGTGAAAGGAAGTTATTATCCTGGAATAAGGTCAATTGTCCTTAAATTGTTCATTAGGTAAGGAGGACATTATTTTTCGGTTTATTTGTATATATACCACTGTGCATCGAGTTGCACTGAGTTCCTACCGAATTCGACAAAAATGGGGAAAATCGTGTTCAAAATGGGGACAGAATGGGGACATTGCATTGAGTAAAAATGGGGACAAAATGGGGAAATAGTAGGATTTTCCCCATTCACCCCATTTCGCCCCCATTTTTGTCGCCTTTTCCCCATTTTGTGAAGTCCTTTTGTCCCCATTTTGTCCCCACAATTACCCCATTTTCCTCACTTTGTCCCCACAGTTTCCCCATTCTGTCCCCACAATTACCCCATTTCCCCATTTTGTCTCCACAATTTCCCCATTCTGTCCCCAGAATTCGCACAGTTTCCCCATTCTGTCACCGCAATTACCCCATTTCGTCCATAGAAATCGCATAATTTCCCCATACTGTCCCTAGAATCTCTCTATTCTTTAATCGAATATTACCACCACAATTTTCCCCCTTTTTAACACATTTTCCACCGTTAACCTGGTAAATTTCCCCCTTATCACTCATTTACTATAGCCTTATATTGATTACGTCAAACAACTCAAAAGTCAAATCAAGGTATTTACCGGAAAAAATTATATTTGATTTGTTTTGGATTAAAGGAAAACAGTTTACAAGATTTCGGTAAATTAATTCTTTAGGATTAATGAACAGTTATAGTTGCAATTAATATACACAAGTAGAATGATTGCCTTGCAATCTGACATCTGATTGCACTTGTACTAATTCTCCCCATCGTCAAGTAGATCCATTGAACTGTCCTGAAAAGAAAGAAACATTATTCATTAAGGTAGTAATCCACATTGGCACTTACACAGACAATTGACACTGTAATAATGAAATACTTAACGTGTTTATTCAGCTTTAAAATTTTATTTCATTAATGAGTATAACTAAAATTATTTGTCTATATAATAGAAATACTCACACTTAGAAGCATTATGTTTCAGTAAATTTTACAGCATTTACTTAGTTAAATTGTAACTTACAGGAGAGATCCTCTGGTCACTCTTCTTATTGTCAACTGCAACCTTTAAAAAATAAAAATACAATTTAGTTAATTGATATTTATAACATGAAAGGGTTTGTAGTGTGGTAGCATTAATTTAACAAAAACTGTGTACTTACTCTTCGCCGGCTCTCCCTTTTGTCTATGCGATCACGTATGTCATGGAAGTAGGCCTTCACAGTCTTATTGATATAACTATAAAACTTGGGCACTGTGGTAGAGTATAATTCCATTATAGATAAGATTTTATTTTGATAAATCGCACAGTGTTTACAGTTATATGAACTGATGACGTTTCGAGCACAAACTATTGCTCATAATCATATCAAGTTACTCACACAACTTTGATCTCTCATTTATATACATATGTGGAATGGATTAGATATTGGATTAAAAATCAATGTGAGATAATGTACATTCAGAAATAATCGTACGAGTGTTGTTGATCAATTGCAATTAGATGGGAAAATTGGACGAGTGTTTTTACAGTCATAATAAGCTGCTTGTTAGAATGTGTTTGAATTGAAATAGAATTTTAAGATTATTTATTATCTTCTTCTGGTTTGACTGATGGCATTAATACGAGTGTTATTGATCTACTATAATCAGATGGAAGATACGACGAGTGTTTTAATAGTCATAATAAGTTTTTTGTTAGGATGTTGTGATGTGTTTGAATTGAAATAGAATTTTAATATTATTTATTACCCTCTTCTGATTTGACCTGCGGTAATAATATCTTCCATATCTCTGGTATTTGCATTGAGTCATTTTTGTTGCATGTGTTGGGTGTGGACTCGATAAATAAGGATTCCGTAATCAACCTCTCTCTCCACTTAGCTATATTACTTTTTAGAATTTTAACCCTATCCCACCCTATTGTGTGGTTGTTTGTTATTGCATGAAGTGCAATAGCTGAGCTTTTTTCTAAATTACTTATCTTTTTAGGGTCAACCATTCTTACCTTAGCTAAATTCTTATGTTCTGTTAATCTGACTATCCCTGACCTACTAGTTTGACCTATGTAGTTGACCTCACAGTTATTGCAGGGTATTTTGTAAATTATATTATTTTGTTTAATTGGATCCACCGGGTCTTTTAGCCTACAGAGCTTGTCTCTGAGTGAGTTTGTAGGTTTGAATGCCACCCTAATTCCTGCTTTATTAAGAATCCTACGTAGGGCCTCAGATGTGCTTTCCTTATATGGTATAACAGTGGATGACTTATATTCTTTCTTATTTGTGTTATCATTAATAGTTTCACCATTATTTTTATTTTGCTTTTGGTTTTTGGTGATCTTCCTAATGAATTTTATAGGATAGTTATTCAACACCAACGCTTCTTCTATCTGTTTTATTTCATCATTTAGGTCTTTTTTTGTGCTACTTAGTGCTATGGCTCGATTTGTTAGACACTTTACTAAGCCTGCCTTAACAGTTAACGGATGAGACGAATTAAAGTCTAAATATCTATTAGAATGCGTTGGTTTTCTATAAACACTAGTGTGTAGTTTGCCTTCTTCTATTCGTTTTATTTTACAATCTAACATAGCTAATTCTCCTAGTTCATTTTCTGATTCAAATGTGAATTTAATTCCTTCTACTTGTGAGTTTATATGTGTCAGGAAGCTAGAGATATGTTCTGTTTTTAACACCGTGAAAGTGTCATCCACATATCTCCACCATATTTTTGGAGTGGGGTTAAACGTATTAAGAGCACTACTTTCCCAGCTGTCCATAAATATGTCTGCTACAATAGGGGATATTGGTGATCCCATTGCTACACCTTCTGTTTGTTTATATATTTTGCCTTGGAACTTAAAGATGGTAGATGTGAGACATAACTGAATCCCTAACATAATTTGTTCAATGGGCAGCTTTGTCCTATGATTCAGTTCAGGATCCGCAGTTAGTTCTTTTTTAACTGCTTCTAAGGCCATAATAACTGGTATATTAGTGTAAAGACTAGTTATATCAAAACTAACCATTTTTTCATCATCCTCTAGTTGAATGTCATTTAGCTTACTTTTCATCTCATATGAATTAGTTAGTCTAGAGTTTGAGCGATTTCTAATGGGACAAAGTATTAGAGCTAAGTGTTTTGATAATTCATAAGTGGGAGTATTTCTAAAATCTACTATTGGTCTTATGGGGTAACCTGGTTTATGTATTTTAATAGTACCATATATTCTACTAGTATTGTTAGTTTTAGGCCCAAGTTTTATAGTTATATCAATAATACATATGGTCTTCCTATAAGGAAGCTTATCAATAAACTCACACGACTTTGTCAAACAGAAGCAAGATTCACAAACCACCGGATTTTTAATAGTAGATGTTTAAAAAATCATATAATTCCAAAATATTTACGCATACGCACTCCAATTGCTTCAAGGAAAATATCATCAGCAGCTGAACATCTCAGTAGATTATGTCTAAGAGAGGAACTACATCGAGTTACTGTGAAACTAAATAATATACGAAATGAAATCGAAAAACTCAAACAGAAACTCAAATGTATGGTCAATGACAAAGATTATGTAATCGTTGTTGAAACATCCGAAAAAGCTAGAGAATCAGCCTTAAGAAAATCAAAAACCACACAAATCAAAAAATTCAACAAACTAATGGAAGAAAAGAACACAACAAATGAAATTGATGTCAACACTTCATCCTCTATCGACAGAACAAAATGGGTGATCAACCTCTCATCAAGAGAACTAAGCTCTAGTGAGATAAAAGTACTTGAGAAAGGACTAAATTTTAACGTAACAGTTAATAAATTAAAACCAGAGGACGTTATTCCTAACATAGAAGCAGCACTAGGTTCAATAGACAAGACAACAGCGGAAGAGGTTAGAGCACAATGTGCGTTAACCCTGAAAAATCAAAAGAAGGCAAGATCAAACTTAACAAAATCAGAAAGGGAAGCTTTAATTAGTCTAAAACAGGATAAAAATATTGTCATCGCAAAAGCGGACAAAGGAAACGCCACCGTAGTTCTGAATAAATCTGACTATATCAAGAAAGTCAGTGAACATATTGAAACGGGTCCATATGAGGAAATTAAGAAGCCTGTAGATACAATAATGAATAAGGTAAAGAAATCTACAGCGGAATTAATACGGAGAATGAAGCCGTCACTGGGTGAGTCTAAATGGTTTACTTTAATGCCTAAAACTAATAATACTAGTAGAATATATGGTACTATTAAAATACATAAACCAGGTTACCCCATAAGACCAATAGTAGATTTTAGAAATACTCCCACTTATGAATTATCAAAACACTTAGCTCTAATACTTTGTCCCATTAGAAATCGCTCAAACTCTAGACTAACTAATTCATATGAGATGAAAAGTAAGCTAAATGACATTCAACTAGAGAATGATGAAAAAATGGTTAGTTTTGATATAACTAGTCTTTACACTAATATACCAGTCATTATGGCCTTAGAAGCAGTTAAAAAAGAACTAACTGCGGATCCTGAACTGAATCATAGGACAAAGCTGCCCATTGAACAAATTATGTTAGGGATTCAGTTATGTCTCACATCTACCATCTTTAAGTTCCAAGGCAAAATATATAAACAAACAGAAGGTGTAGCAATGGGATCACCAATATCCCCTATTGTAGCAGACATATTTATGGACAGCTGGGAAAGTAGTGCTCTTAATACGTTTAACCCCACTCCAAAAATATGGTGGAGATATGTGGATGACACTTTCACGGTGTTAAAAACAGAACATATCTCTAGCTTCCTGACACATATAAACTCACAAGTAGAAGGAATTAAATTCACATTTGAATCAGAAAATGAACTAGGAGAATTAGCTATGTTAGATTGTAAAATAAAACGAATAGAAGAAGGCAAACTACACACTAGTGTTTATAGAAAACCAACGCATTCTAATAGATATTTAGACTTTAATTCGTCTCATCCGTTAACTGTTAAGGCAGGCTTAGTAAAGTGTCTAACAAATCGAGCCATAGCACTAAGTAGCACAAAAAAAGACCTAAATGATGAAATAAAACAGATAGAAGAAGCGTTGGTGTTGAATAACTATCCTATAAAATTCATTAGGAAGATCACCAAAAACCAAAAGCAAAATAAAAATAATGGTGAAACTATTAATGATAACACAAATAAGAAAGAATATAAGTCATCCACTGTTATACCATATAAGGAAAGCACATCTGAGGCCCTACGTAGGATTCTTAATAAAGCAGGAATTAGGGTGGCATTCAAACCTACAAACTCACTCAGAGACAAGCTCTGTAGGCTAAAAGACCCGGTGGATCCAATTAAACAAAATAATATAATTTACAAAATACCCTGCAATAACTGTGAGGTCAACTACATAGGTCAAACTAGTAGGTCAGGGATAGTCAGATTAACAGAACATAAGAATTTAGCTAAGGTAAGAATGGTTGACCCTAAAAAGATAAGTAATTTAGAAAAAAGCTCAGCTATTGCACTTCATGCAATAACAAACAACCACACAATAGGGTGGGATAGGGTTAAAATTCTAAAAAGTAATATAGCTAAGTGGAGAGAGAGGTTGATTACGGAATCCTTATTTATCGAGTCCACACCCAACACATGCAACAAAAATGACTCAATGCAAATACCAGAGATATGGAAGATATTATTACCGCAGGTCAAATCAGAAGAGGGTAATAAATAATATTAAAATTCTATTTCAATTCAAACACATCACAACATCCTAACAAAAAACTTATTATGACTATTAAAACACTCGTCGTATCTTCCATCTGATTATAGTAGATCAATAACACTCGTATTAATGCCATCAGTCAAACCAGAAGAAGATAATAAATAATCTTAAAATTCTATTTCAATTCAAACACATTCTAACAAGCAGCTTATTATGACTGTAAAAACACTCGTCCAATTTTCCCATCTAATTGCAATTGATCAACAACACTCGTACGATTATTTCTGAATGTACATTATCTCACATTGATTTTTAATCCAATATCTAATCCATTCCACATATGTATATAAATGAGAGATCAAAGTTGTGTGAGTAACTTGATATGATTATGAGCAATAGTTTGTGCTCGAAACGTCATCAGTTCATATAACTGTAAACACTGTGCGATTTATCAAAATAAAATCTTATCTATAATGGAACTTCACAGTCTACTTTAAAATTTTCTTAACTTCGTCTTCAGACATTGTAGCTGAAGCGAACTTGCTGACAATGACGGCTGAAAGAAATAATTAAATAAAGCAAGCTTACACGTGATAACTGCATAAAAGTTGCATTTAGTGAGAGCCAACATCTTTGGGGTTCCAAATGCTGTAAAAAGACTTGACAGCTTAGGCTCCGTAACATAATTCAGCATCCCTCTCAACGAAGACTCTGGATTGAAAGATACTTTCTCCGCCATTTTCATCATCTGAAAGTAAGTAAAGGTTTATTGTGAACTTACAAATGATTCTTTAAATTTCGGATTTTTAAGTGACTCTTCCAGTTGGCTGAACTCTTCTTCAGTAGCCAAGGGGAATTGCAGTTGACTATTGTCAATAGACGATTTACCGGTTCCCAAGGTGGCCACACCCGTTGACTTATTCACTGACAATAATTGCGCCATCACTGTTTTAAGCGACTGAAGTTCTGCTTTCATTTCTCCTTTAAAGGAATGCATTTCGCCTCTAATTGACTGCAACTCATTGACCAGTTTATCATCTGAATCACAGTTTTCCTTACTGCAAAGTAAATACTGATGAAAAATGACATACTTAGTCTGCTGAAATGATTGCAGTATAGGTGAAGACGTTGCCACTGGCATTTGTTGAGTGGAAGTGCTGAAGTAGTAATGATATTAAAGGAATACGTTACCTGGCTATCGGTGACATAACAGTTTCCATGAAATTTGTTGTAGGGTATTTAGAAGTCAAACACATTTTCTGTGCCTCCACTGCTTCAAGTTCCACTGAGTTGTAAGTGTAAGAAGAGTTCTTCGTCTCAACTCTGGATTATGTCTTTAAGCAATAAGAAGAATGAACCTTTGACGTTTTGAATTGGTAGGCAGTAATGTATCTGTTATGTACTCGTCGACAAATTATTGTTATGGACTGGTCGAGAAACTAATGGTCCTGACGCAAAAAGGCGGAAATCAGAAGACCACTAGGTTTGCGATGATACTTCTATTTCCAAACATAAGGGGAATCAACAAGTGGTATCACACCAAGGTGGTAAGTCACACAAATTGTGAGAACGAAATATATATATGAATGTTCCGACAAGGGTGAGAACAATCATTAGACAGTCTTAACATGAATGGCTAATTATAATTAAGTATCGATCCATATATCCATAGCGAATGTGGCAGACATGTCAACAACCACCATATATGGACATATGTCACCAGGCAACGGACTGTCAACAAACACTCATATTATATATAATATAAGGGGAATATACATTGTTAAAGGAGACAGGTTCATACAAGTGAAATGGTCACAGACTAAGCGAGCAAACAGAAAGAGAGACCAACATACACACACACATAAATATATATATATATGGATACATATCACCTCCTCTTTTGAGAAGAGTGATGATTAATAGCGTGCTTTCTTGAGGTTTATCTGAAACCGTTCAGTTTGTTGTCGACGTCTGTTGCTTCGTCTGCTTGTTGAGTTTGCGGCTTCTGCTTTGTCTGACGTTGTCTGAGCTGCGCACTTCTGCTTTTCTGTTTTGTCAGTCGTAGGTAAGTTAAAAGTATCCAAGAGAATATCCAGAGGTAGGGATGACTGTGTACTGGTAGGGATATTTGAGTTTCTTGGCCGCAACTGATTGTAGTGACGGGTCCATAATTCATTTCCAACTTTCACGTCGTACATAACTCGACCACGTCGTGCTGAGATGGAACCTTTATTCCAAGGTTTATGTCCTCCTCGATAGTCGCGGACATAGATAGGGTCACCAACATCAAATTTTTTTCATTCCGAAATGATGCGTCGGCATGTTTGAGTGTCGGTGGTAACATTGAGTTATGAATCGTTCTAAGTTTGCGTCCGTAAAGAATTTCTGCCGGCGATTTCTTGTTCTGTGTTGACTCATTCGCCGTTGTACGGTACACCATCAAGAATTTTTGGATGATGTCAAATGGTGTCCCCTCTCCCTCTGCTTTGAGTAAGGCTCTCTTCAAAGTGTCGACAAAACGTTCCGCTTGGCCGTTTGACTGAGGATGATACGGCGGTGTGAACATATGCTCGATAGCATTTTGATGACAGAACTGCTGAAACTGATGAGAGGTAAACTGCGAACCATTGTCTGTAACTATGGTTTCTGGGAGACCATGATGGGAGAATATGTCAGTGAGAGCTTTGAGAGTCTGGGACGTTGTCGGCGAAACCATTGGTATAACTTCTGGCCACTTAGAAAAAGCGTCTACCACCACTAAATAATATGCACCATTTGTAGGGCCAGCAAAGTCAATATGAATTCTGGACCAAGGATGGGATGCTGGAGGCCACGGTACGGGAGGTAGCTGGTGGGGTAGCTTTGCTGATTGTTGACATTTTGAACATCGTTGAACAAAGTCGATAATATGCTTATCCATATTAGGCCAGTATGCGTAGCTGCGAGCAATACTCTTCATCCGCTGAATACCAGGATGTCCCATGTGAAACTGTTTCAGGAGTTTATTTCGTAATGCTTCAGGTATCACTACGCGTTCTCCAAACATCAAGCAATCTTTTACAACACATAAGGAATCACGACGGGCAAACAGGTGTTTTAGGTCTCCACTATATTTAATCTTTGGCCAATTACTGGATACATACTGTGTAGCACGTCGTAAGGTGGCATCGGTGCTTGTAGTTCGCTGGATTTCTGCAAACGTTACTGGTAGAGATCGAATAGCATTGTCGATGAGGTTAACTGCATAGTCTTTGGTGGCGATCGATGCAATTACCATATCTTCACTTGATGCAGGATAGTCGCTAATTAGCCGAGATAGAGCGTCGGCTTGACCAAATTCGTTAGTTCGGTTGTATTTAATATCGAAATCGTATCCAAGTAATATTATTGCCCAGCGTTGTAGTCGGTTAGCTGCATGTACCGGGATACCTGATTTAGATCCGAAAATGGAAAGTAACGGTTTATGATCTGTCAGCAAGGTAAATCGGCGGCCGTAGATCATTTTATGAAAACGTCGTACGGCGAAAACTAAAGCTAAGGCTTCTTTTTCAATTTGTGCATATTTCTTTTCTGCCGCAGTTAGTGTTCGAGATGCATGCATTATTGCTTTTTGTGAACCATCTGGGAAGACATGTAAAATGACAGCTCCCACTCCGCTTGCTGAAGCGTCCGCTGCAACTATAATTGGAAGTGTTGGACTATAATGTGTCAGAAGCAATTCAGAAGTTAACATAGACTTCAACTTTTCAAAAGCTGATCTGCAAGCTTCGGACCATTTCCAGGTTGCATTCTTTTCGAGTAGTCGATTGAGGGGGTGTCGAACATTATGCAGCGCAGGGAGAAATGCAGAGTAATAGCTAATTAATCCCAAGAAAGAGCGTAAGGAAGGCACATCAGTAGGTGCGGGCATCTCTTTTATAGCACGTATGTTGTCAGGATCTGGACGTCTACCCGATGCATCAAATATAAATCCAAGGTATTTGACAGATCTCAAGGAGAACTGACACTTCTCTGAGCGTAGTCGTAGACCGTTGTCCTGCATGCGTGACAAGACAGCTTCTGTCCTGCTGTAAAGTTCGTTTATAGAATTCGCTACCACCAAGATATCATCAAGATAGACGGCAACACCCGGAATACCTGCCAAGATAGTATCCATCAGTTGTTGGAAAATAGCTGGGGCAGTTTTAACTCCGAAAGGTAATCTGTTGTATTGGAACAAACCGCGATGTGTATTAATGGTAAGGAGTTCTCGGCATTCTGGGGCTACTTCCACTTGTAGATATGCGTCAGCAAGATCCAGTTTTGCAAAATAAGATCCACCATTTAAAACAGTGAATAAATCATCCGGCGTAGGTAAAGGATAGTGGTGCTGTTCTAATGCAGCATTCAACCCAGTAGAGAAATCAGCACAAATACGTAGGGACCCATTCGCTTTCTTGACAACGACGATGGGTGCTGCCCATGCCGAGTACGTGACTGGTGTTAATACGCCTTGTTGTTGCAGTCTCTCCAATTCTTCGTCAACTTTTGGTACAGATGCATATGGAACTGGCCTCTTTGGGCGAAAAACCGGTTTTGCGTCTGGTAATACTCGAAAGGTAGCTTGCAGCGAGGTACAGTGACCTAATCCGGGCTGAAAAACAGGTGCGAATAGTTTGCATAAATCAGAAAAGGAGTTGGCTGAATTTTCATCCTTGTTAACTGCGTTGCATACAGAACTAAGTGGGACATCAGCCAGATGTAAACGATCGAACCAATCAAGTCCCAAAAGATTTAAATCACTCTTGGTGACGTAACAAATTCCTGTGAATTTGATATCGCGGAAGGAAACAGAACATTCGAGTTCACCAATTAGTTTGAGGCGCCCACCACAGGCGCTGACAGCAGTCTGAGAAGTATTTACGATTGGTGGTCTGCCAATATTATTCCAAAGTTTCTCTGATATAACAGTAATATCAGAGGCGGTATCTAGCTGCAGACGTGCATCATGACCATTCATCTGAAGGTCAAGATATTTCCGCATACATGGAGTTATGACTTGACAGGTTGCGAGTAGACTCAATGATCTCCTTGGAGATTTAGGACCAACAGTTTGTCGAGCTTTTGCTGGATTATGATATCTGAGTTTGCGTGGCTGACAAAAACCATTTTTATGACCGATGATTTTGCACTTGCTGCAACGATGATTTTTGTATGGACAAGACTTTACAAAGTGCCACGCGCCACAATGCCAGCATGGTGATGGTGGGGTCTTCTTTGCAGTATTTTGTGAAGTTGGACGAGTATGTGTAGATTTCCGCGGAACATTAGAGAAGTAGGTGGGTCAGGAGTAGCTGATGAGAGATTTTTGCTCTTTCGTAATGCACGAATATCAGAGCTTCTCGAAGGTGTTGATTCGACCAGGTGTGTGTCTTTCTGCAAATTAATCAGCCGTTGATATTCATCAGCTATGTCATGTAATGTTAACTTAGGATTTTGTTCTAGCTGATTGAGCAGTCGAGTTCGGATATCTGTGAAACGAGGAGATTGAAGACTGCATATGAGAATCAAGGCTTTGAATTGATCATCTGTTAAGGACCTGAGTCGAAATCTCTCACATTCTCGGTTGACTGTGCCAACGTGAGTAAGAAAATCATCATTTTCATTCATTGTCAGCTTGAGGCAACGATAACGTATGCTGAATAATGAGGAGTGGTCTCCAAAATGTTCACGCAGCAGCTTTATTGTATCATCGAAACACTTGTCACGTGGTTTCTGGGGTAAAATTAGGTTGCAGTACCGTTCATATTCTGCCGGACCCAATTTACGTAGCAAAACTCGCACCTTCCAGGCATCGTCTTGTGAGGCGAGATCAACAGTGAATAAATCCTCATAACGTTGATACCATGTGTCAAAAGTGACATTAGCCTCTGGGTCATAATTGAACTGTGAAATACTGTTCACAATTCCGTCGACAGATGGTAGCATGGTATGATTGGGATTGCTTGAAGGTGAAGCTGGACCAGTCTGTTGGTTGACGAACATTTCCATTAATTTCATTTGTCGTTCAAACAATAATTCCAATTTAGAAGGATTCATAGTAAATTGTTATGTTTCTGCTGCTGAGTGGTTAATAGTAGTTTTCCCCGTCGCCAAATTGTTATGTATTCGTCGACAAATTATTGTTATGGACTGGTCGAGAAACTAATGGTCCTGACGCAAAAAGGCGGAAATCAGAAGACCACTAGGTTTGCGATGATACTTCTATTTCCAAACATAAGGGGAATCAACAAGTGGTATCACACCAAGGTGGTAAGTCACACAAATTGTGAGAACGAAATATATATATGAATGTTCCGACAAGGGTGAGAACAATCATTAGACAGTCTTAACATGAATGGCTAATTATAATTAAGTATCGATCCATATATCCATAGCGAAATGTGGCAGACATGTCAACAACCACCATATATGGACATATGTCACCAGGCAACGGACTGTCAACAAACACTCATATTATATATAATATAAGGGGAATATACATTGTTAAGGAGACAGGTTCATACAAGTGAAATGGTCACAGACTAAGCGAGCAAACAGAAAGAGAGACCAACATACACACACATAAATATATATGTGGATACATATCAGTATCCTCCGTATTATCTGAATTAGAGAGTATACTGTGTATTCGTTGGGCAGTCTGCAAAGTGTTGTTGGCTTCCACGAAAGAGTCTAATTACAGGAATGTAGTTAATACGGAAATAGTTACCTAGTTCAGCTAACATTTGACAATCCGTTAACACTTATTCCGGTCGAGGTCTTACGCATGCCTCAACTTCATTATCTGTTATACTGCTATGATACAAACACATGCCTTCCGACAGCATCCAACTTCTGGTGGCTATGAATAATTCTTTGGAACCAGCTTCCGGAAATACAGCATAAGTCTTCTTTTCTTTCTGTAAGAAATGATAAATATGATATAAACAAAATTTACTGTCTCGTTAGTCCGCTTACCATTTAATGCAGGAATGCCGACGATTGACACAATTTGTCTAAGCAGGTTATGGAAAAGTATGAGGCAATGGCACCGCAACTTCATACCTATCTGTACGAATTACGAAACACTTACAAGTAATGTCTGACGGACGAATTTCTAGCTTGTATGGGCTAACTTTCAAGCATTTCCATATCCCAATGTGGGATGACTTAAATGGTTCCTTGAAGAAATCACTAAACTCTGCATAAGGTCTGAATATTAGTCCTTCCCTATTTATCTGCGTTATCAGACCCGGTCTACCGTGAGCTATAACTAAGTTATCTGGTGAAGAGGAAGTAATAACTGTATTCCTGGTGTTAACTGTTTGCCTACGTGCATCCACCTCACAGTCATTTATAACTCCATTGTGTACTCCTCCTGATTGGCAGTCGTGGAACACCTTTTCAGCAAACCGTTGTGCCGCTTGCTTAGCGATTGCATTGTTTGAATGTATCGATCGCCTGATTGTCTGCATATAAGATTCAAATGGGAAGGCCGAAAAAGATTCCAACGGTCCCATTTGATTGACATCTTCAGCCAAGTGTTGCAGACAATGGATGTTATAAACTAGGTGCTCCCTGCCATATATAACTTCAAACTCATTAAGAAAGTTGATTAAATCAGCTCTGAAACCTTCTAAGTAATTTCTATAAAATCTAGGGTGAGACAAAAGGTAAACTGCAAGACTAAGTCCTTGAAAGTTGCGATAAATTGCCATTGGCATAATGTCCTTAAGTACAACTGGTCCCAGGTACAGGAGGAAGAGGCGGCATTCTGTGGCTTTCCACCGACTAACTTCGGTTAACCCCCTACATTTCCTTGGGAAGTCCCTGGGTGTCATTCCAGCACAGGGTAATATCTTCCCGTCTATATTTTCTAGCATGAGACGGTCGACGTGTATCTCATTTCTTTTAGCTAAGTCTTGCCAGAGACTTATAAGCTTCCTAACTACCCCTAAGTACACTAGGTGCATTGGATCAAGGGGGAAACACTTAACCATATCAATGTTTAACTCCTCAAAAATGCAGTCTCCACGGTGGTGACTTGACTGCATCCTTTGACGGAAGCTGTCGTCAGTTCTTATTGGGAAGAAGCCATTTCCAAATATCATTCTTCCATCAACTTTAACTCCAGTGACTGTGCATTTGTCGCAACCTGAACTAGCATTATGACCTACTATATACTTCAAGTCCGCTCTAGCCGGTGCATCACAGATGACGGCTGTTAAACGAACGTTGAAATGCCTATGAAGTCTGGTAATGTGTATGCCTTGACTTAATATATCCTTTAGTTCAGATACTAAGTCAATGCATAACTCTTTGTAACTGCTGGGTTTGCTAGGACCACCATATATACCTATCATGAAAACACTGCTTAAGAACAGTGCCGAAATCCTACCTTACAGGGGCCATAACTGCTGGTTAGGAGACTTCAAGATGGACAGACCTCCGACATTCAACTGGAGGTCAATCATGTTGCTGGGACTTTCAATCACAGACGACATCTCCATGTAGTGCTGCAAACACTTTTTGAGACAGATGTGGCAATACATTCCTTCTCCAAGTAGTCTAGACTCGCAAGACCCGCACATTCTCAGTACACTTCCAACAGTTGTTGGTAGTTGAGGCAATTTTGCACGGAATATCTCCAATATTCTGTTAGCGTCTGCTTGTGAAATGTTCGTGGTGACCAGGATATTCAGAAGCATATTTGTCAATTCATCACGTTCAGAAGAGACTTGTGTGCACATTTGCGAAGTACTTGCACCTGGTGTTACGCTGGTGCACGGTGCCGATGGCACTATCCCGGTTTCATTAGTCATACTATCAGTGTTCACTGAAGAGGTCTCGACTTCAACAGGAAGGACAGCATGTGAGACAGCCTCGGTTGACGTCGACGCTGCATTTATCTCGGCCATTTTCTGCGCATAATTACGTTTATATCTTCTGTAAAACGTTGTGTAATGGCAGGTCGGTGGTATAGCGGTTAGGACGTTTGCCGACCATGCATATGGTCCGGGGTTCGATCCCCGGCCGGCGCACTCCTTTACCTCACTGAGCCAGAAATAATGCTGGTAAAGAGGAACGGTTGGGCATGAGGCTAGCAACCCCATCCTGTAAAAATTAAACACTGCTACAGAAACTTCAAGCCACTAGCTTGGAGCCCTATGTTCCACTGAGAACGTGAAGGAAAAATTATTATTATTTATTAATGGCAGGTCAATTGTAGATTACGCTCACGTAATCTTTTCAGGCTTAGTATAGAATATTTAGTGTTAGACTAGGAGAAAAATTGAAAAGGGACTACAGCGACCACCTGCTTCGTGAACAGTTTAAAAGTGCGCGCAAAATGTGTTACTATGATAAAACAAACCCTGAGATTGGTTGCGCTGTAATTAACATTTACCAAAGAAATTTTGCACTAACTGCACTGATGGGTCAGTAAGATTTAAAATTATCCAATAGGAAAATGTAGATTTCATTGAATTACGAAAAATGCATCAGTTAATTCATGCGTTTTATTGATTTGCAGTATCGGTGAAGTACTTTCGACCTAAACATTTTACTACTTACAATTTATCAGTAGTCTACCGAGTTAAGTAAAACTTTTCCAATGCTTCCCCATTTTGTCCCCATTATTCGCATTTTGTCCCCATTTTGTCCCCATTATTCGCATTTTGTCCCCATTCTTCAAGGTGTTGTTCCGATTTTGTCCCCATATTCCCCAAAATGCCCCCCACTTTGTCTCCAAATTTGACCGATCGGGTAGTGCAACTATATGTAACTGCATTTACACAAAGTAAAGCATTACGAATGCTCCTGTTTTTAGAATAGAAAACATGATTCTTTTCACTAAGTCTAGTAATGAAGAATGGAATTTCTTCAGCGCCAGTGTTATTTAATTGAAGTTTTAATCTCTGTAGGCCCTTAAAGGAATAAATTCGGCACCGAGAACACATACGGAAACCAAAAGTGCTTTTAGTTTGCTAAATCTTACTGAATTCCTTTATAAATTTGATATCTGTCATGTGTTTATGTAAAGTCTGCTGCAGTATTCAGTAAAGTAAAATTTGTAGTGCATAATTCCTAGACTTGTTGTAGTCATTGGAACTGCCAGGATACCATTTACTCGTTTAATGAAGCCAAAATATCCAATTTTCGCTTTATTGAGGAAACACTATATTGCCTGCAAAAGTAGTGCGTCAGTTTATGAGTTTCATAAAGCCTACGAAATGTTTTCTACTCAGTAATTACTCTTTGCGAATTATCCGAGAAAACACCTATCCGAGTGGGATATAACACAAGGCTGAATTCTTAAACTGTCATCCCTATATCAGCTCAATTCAATCACACATATATTAGTAGAATAATCTGTAATTGAATTTAGAGACTTATCAGGGAATAGTCTCATCAACTCACAGTTTACTGATGATATTGTCCACCTAGACTATGAGAAGTAACCTCTGATGCTGTAAAATATGAAAAATAATACCGGTATTTGATTATAGGTGTCCGCGTTCTATCTCATGAGTAAAGCAGTATAATATGGCGAGTGCAGTTGAGGTTACGCATAAATGTTTAGGTGGGGAGGGTAAGTTAATCTTCAATGTAGGGAAGCTGAATAGGTTGAGATGGCTAGAACACGTGATGGCATGCCAAGCCATCGCCTTCCTCCAGGGACAATGCTAGCTAGCACATGTTAAGGTTTAAAATGTGTTTGGGTCGGTCAAATGGAAAACTGGTATGGGTTCATAAAATCGTTGACAGTCAGCTGGAAGAACTACCAGAGATATGGCTGCAAATCTTTGTTACTCGTACGGATACATCCACTCTGTGTAACCTCACGTATCTAGTCAACTCATGTTTTTCCTTGTCGCTATTCATTCTCCCTCATATTTTCGGTCGTTAAACTTCCATTTAGTTTTATGTCACTACCTTTGTGTGCTACTTGGAATGTGGTAAATGAAACAAGTGGACTTCTCTGCAAACTAATACTGAAAGCTAGTTATAATGACACAGTCTAGGCATAACTAAATGCGAAGCATTGATGAATGACCTCCAAAATTTCAACAAATGATAAGTGTGCTTCTTAATCTAGTTCTTTGCTAAATGAAAAATAGATACCTTTCAGTAATCTCTTCTTCCACCCGGGACTCGTCTCCTACTTTGCGAGTGTTTTTTGAGCTTTGTCACTTTTGTGCTAAGCTCTCAGTCCGCATATGCTGTTGTTGTTGACTCAGGACCTAGATGACTTTATTTGAATAAGGTTTAGGTCGTGCAAACACGAGTCCTGGGCAGTTGATTGGTTGAAATATCTTTTCTCAAATGGAATGCAGCATACTGTATATTAGGGTAAATATTCCGCCTCGCTTGCTGAAGCTGGTGTTCCTCAGGGTATTGTTATCTCTCCCTTTCTTTTTCCTCTCTCGTTTTACATGACTTTTCCCTTTCTAATGAGAGCAACTTCGTCAAATACACTGGTGTCCTGACTGTCTCTTTTCCTGTCATGTTAAAATGTGACTGCAGCAAACTTAACTGCTTCCTGTCTGTAGTCTAAGAACATGGTCTTACGTTAAATCCCTCTAAATGTCAGGCAGTTAGCTTTCCCTTCACTCATTAGTTTGAACTACAAGAACTGTGTCGTTCACAAGATACCTGTATCAAAGAGGGCACTGAAACACAAACTAAGTCTGGCATAAAATACATTGGAGTAGTTCTATCCTCTGGTCTTTCTTGGTCATTCTATGTCTCGTCGATGTCTAAGAAAACCTTCAATCTAGCTTACCACGTTATGTAGTCAAGACAGTCAGGAATCATTCAACCTCTCTTTTTACAATTTGTTAACTCTTGCATTGGTCTTTACTGCTCCCCCTTATTCTTTCCTGAATTACTCAAAAAAGACTATGTCGTATGGTACAGGGTATTAAGGTTGTCAGTAGGGAAAGTGGTGTACTATTTAGTCAACCCGTTAATGCCTAATCATGTCAATGATATGATTATGAGCAATAGTTTCTGCTCGAAACATCATCAGTTAATATAACTGTACAGCACTGTGTGATTTATCAAAATAAAATCTTATCCCCAACTGAACTCTTTAATGCATTAGTTGAAAGAAATGGTCTAAATTAATACTATCTTACCCTCAGCATCCTCTCTATTCTCAGCTCTTCCCTTTAATTTTATCTGATGGAACCAAAAGTCAGTATTAAAGATTATATGATAGATTTTGTAATTACGTAATTCCGAAAATTGTTGTCGTTCCCATTGGCAGCAGTTCACAGCCTATTGAGTTTACACAATTATAATGCACATTTATCACTTTACTGAGGAGACATCAGCTAGGATTCTAGAAAAGTAGCACGTCAGTATGTGAATTTTATGAATCTGCAGACTGCATTCCTTTCACTTAATACTGAAACTAAACTATGAGGGAACTGATATTTCCAAGAAGGAAATAATACAAGGCTCATTTCTACAACTGTTTTCCTTATTATGGTTCACTTTCACCATAAATGTATTAATCGAATTGTCTGTCACTCACTTTAGGGATCCACCAGGAAATAGTCTTGTCAACTTAGTGTATGCTGATGGTGTTGTCCACTTAGGCTGCCAGAAGTGACCATTGAAATTGGAAGATATGAAAAGACTACTGGTTTTTGATCGCAGTATCTGTACCATCTCTTCTGTGTTAAGTAGTCTAATATGATGAGTAATATTGGGGTTAAGCTTAGTGTTAAGTAGAAATGTGATTCCAAACCTTGTTAATGACACAGATGCATTCACTCTGTGTAATCCCACATATATGAGCGACCCTTATATTTTTTTCACATGACTGTTCGTTTTTCATTACATTTATGCTCATTGGAGTTCCATTTAATTTCCTTTTTATCCAGCTTTGTGTGCTACATGGAATGTGATAGCTTAAACGGCTGCACTTGTGTGCAGTCTTTTATGTTGAAGGTCAGTCTGTCAAAATGATCTATAGTCCAGGTATAATGAGGTGCCAAAACGTGGATAAGAATAAGCGGAATGTCAACAAATGATAATCGTATTTTTTTATTTGGTTCTTGTCTAACTGAGAAAAGAGTTATCTCACAATAATTTCCTCTCTTACCCGAGATAACTCTCACACTCTGTCTCGTTATATCTCATGAGTTAGTTAGTAGCCCAAATGCGAAGTCGACACGCATTTGATGAAATATGTTTTGCTTATTACCAACTAAACATAATATTTTTCTGGTGTGGAATGTCACAAATCGAACTGCTGCGCTTCTGTGTTGAACTCCATGTTGAAACTCAGTCAGTCAGCTTTGTCACTGCAGATGCGTAGTGTCACTACAGTGTTAATTAGCTTAAACAATTATTAATGCCGTTTCATAAGTACTGTATGCATTTCCCAATTCCTTAAATTTTCCAGATAAAGCGCACCGAAGAGGAAAACACAAACCAAAAGTTAGTAACACGAACGTAAGAAACAGTGTGAATAGAACTGAATGAGATGAGTGACATTTTATCCCTGTAGTACGCTTAACTAACTGAATGAGGCAAAAAGTTGTGTGACTGACTTGATATGATTGTAAGCAATAATTTGTACTGGAAACGTCATCAAATAATATTGCTGTGTGATTTATCAAAATAAAATCGTATCCATAGTGGAGTTATACTCTAACAGTGCCCAAGTTTTATACTTATATCAAAAATACTTAGCTTGTGCGTTATGTCTCCTAATTGTTTCATTTTTGTCTTCCTCATTGCAGGTTGTCAGCCTCCGTAGACATTCTACTAGATGTCGTCATACATAGTGTCTGCAAGCAGTCTTTCAATACATCTACCCCCCGCAAAGTTGTTGTTACGATGCCTTTAGATTATTTACATTTGGCCGTAATACAATTAGTATGCTAATATTACTGATGCAATGACATGCAAGACTTGTACATGTTACTGTGAAGTTTGCCTGTAATAACATTCCCTCCATAGTAAATACAATGCTTGTGATAACAATTCGTCATTATCTTTTCATTGCGTTGATAGGTGCGTATATATTAGAAAAAAGCTAACCTTGTCGTATTAGTTCTCTAAATTACAATCACTAAGTGCCCATACCTCTGCTGAATACCAAGTGCTACTCGTGGCCCATGAAATACTTATTACTGCATTCGTAAATAACTATCAAACTATTATTACATGGAGTAGTGAGACAGAAGGCGTATGAAATTTAGATATTAATGTTTATCTGAAGTTAATGACACAATATATATGTACATGTTTCATTTTCAAACAAGTGAATTTTATGGGGTGATGTAGGGCTGAGCGCAGTGAATTAACAGTGTATACATCTTGTATGAATGAAATGCTTCTATTCAATTTTCGGCGAAGCTTCAATATCACCCTGCAGGGTTTCTTCAATGCACTCTCATAGGGAATAATACTTGGTACTGAGGAATCCAGCCAAAAGCATCTGTGACACAGTCGAATGACTTTTTCAACTAAAAGCGGTAATACTGATATTACAATATTTATTAGTGTGATTTACCTGTAAACTGAGGGACTCTAGTGTAACATATCCCAGCAGGGTATTCTTTGTGTTTTACAGGTACAAGTAGAATTCATGGACTGAGCATTTGTTAAATATGGAGGCGACCCATTGAGTCACTTGACGAAAGGCTGACGAAATGCGATACCTTACACACGCACTTCAGATGTAGGCATGTGTCACTTCACATGAACTCTGGACCACATCGAGTAGGCATTCCTTTAAATCTACTCTACCCTATGCGGTCAATTATTGTTCGTATATGTGATGACTTGGTGCGTTTCCTAGTTTGCCTATAATTACGGAATGTACATTATATTAAGCAACACAAACAGATTTTGTGAACAGTTGCGTTCCTTCTCTAGTCTTAACTGATGTCACATTGATTGACACGATTAAAGGAATAGATTGTAACGTGTTTTCTGTAGCTGCGAAACGTAGTTACCTAGTTTCGAATTGACATCATGCGTCTAATCCTATTAACCTATGAATATAGTTCTACCTTCACGATATCTGGAAGTCAGGAGCACACTGTCTTTGACAGATCTAGTTTTACTTGGTGACTAATTGGTGAGTCACCTGGTGTTGTGTTAGTAGAAAAAACAACTCCAAACCTTAGTATTTTCTAGATATGAACATATTTTCATACTTTGGCGACAATTAAATCTTAAGAAACCTTAGGGATATTAACCTTTACTTAGTAATTTGGATCCGAAAGTAAACGCCATGTTACTAAGTTATTCAAAAGACAGAATGATGAGTGAAACAGTACTCGGATACTTATTCTAACGAAACCGAATAATGATAATCATTTAGCCTACCAATATGCCGCTTACTTTCAGTCTTAATTCAAAGACAAATTTAGTTACTCACTAAATTAATAGTTTCAGAAGACTGCTCTACTCCTGTCTTCGAAATACTTTGCCCGATCGTGTTTTACTTCAAAATATGTGTATACTGGCCAGCTGATGTTGCTTTTCCAGTTATACTGTTTTTCAGTTACAATGTTCCACCTATTTCCTATCAAACAAAACATCCCTTAAACCATCAACAAGTTACCATCATTTCTAAATAAATAACCTTAACTATTCGCATGTAAACAATGCTATAAACTTTATCACCTACGTGATGTTTCAACTTTCGATTAATCAGTTTTCCCTTACATGAGCACCTGTTTCAACTTTAACCGATAGTTCTAACCTTTGACTACTGAATTAGTACGTTTCGTTATATACCATCCTTACGAAATATAGGTACTGATAATAATTACTGCTAACAGATTTATCACGAGAATGTACTCCATATTGACGACAATATACCTCAGGGGCGGACGTTTTTTTAAACGCATTACTCAATACAACACATGACCCTAACTCTGTAGCTCAAAACATTCTATAAAGTTAGTTGTGACTATTAACAAGTAGAATGTCTATTTGAGGTATAGAGAATACATTTATTAGTGATGCAACACAAAATACAAAATCAACGGTACTGGAAACCACTTTCTTCGGCAACGAATCCCACAAGGTCACTGGAACCACAAATTACCTAAAAAAGAAAACAAGGGTTCACAGGATGTATACATGAATATAACTACCAATATAATATTAACGAGATAGCACAGTAAGAATTAATGAAAGTTTATATCAATGTGCGATTACACCAGTCACTATTTTTGACACAAGTGGATATTTAGACGAAGCAATAAGAAGACGTAATTTGTCTGAGTCGTGTAGTGTTGTATATGTGGAACACATTTAGAACAATCTGGTCACGCATGGACTTGTCATAGAAATACATGTGGAATTAACACAGTTAAGGGGTTAGAAAATAAGTTAAGGTGGAATTAAAATCACATATTGAAGGTCAAAATAACAATGAAGCTCACTAAACCAAATATCAGAGGCATTAGTACATCTACCCTGACTGGTATCAAAACGAAGTCTAACAAAGAAGGTTTCGTGTGGTGACGAATAGTTTTGGAACTTACAAAGGTGGTTTAAACTTCCTTATCACACTTGGGCTTTCACAAACTTTAGGATGCAATCCAAACACGTTTTACAGATAGGTTTAAAAATGTACCGACGCCAATTCTATGTCCTGTCTCTATAAGATGTTTCTCAATAGAGTAGCTGGGTTTCCTGTTCTTACGATTAATAGCTTCTGAAGATTCTGTTCGCTTCTGGAGGCATTTAGGAATATGTTGCGTAGTCCTTACCTGCAGAAATCGATGAGTCCTCCCTAAACGGATACAGCAACCACTCCTAAACTTTCGGTCCATGGCTTGAAGAGATGTCGGACAATACTTCTACGCGATTTCAAAATAATTTTGTGAATTAACTTCGAACAAACGCATATAATATGGCGTCAGGACAATAACAAAAGTCGGAAGTTTATGAAACCAAACTCAATAACAGGACAAAATGAGGGACACCTAAGATGTCTTTATGTACCTGATCACGAAGATGGTATTCAAATCCACCAAATTACTAGAATGTTGCAGTGTGCATTTAACTCATCGGTGGCACAGTGGATAGAACTCTCGCCGACCATGCACATTTTCCGGGGCTCGAGCTCGCACCGACGCACACCTGATACCTATGGTCGGCCTGCAAAATTTGGGCCACCGATATCCATGCTGAAAATTCCATACTTGTACAATAATACAGTGTGGAATCTAGCTGTAAATAAAAAAACTTGGCAGAAAACAGTGAATGTTATGAGTGATCGTAAAACATATTGCAGTTTCTGCCAACTTGTGAACACTAATTTTCGCTTGTATCTATGCATTCCATTGACTTTCAGCTATCAAAACACCACACAAAAGTGCGGAAGGATGCACGAATTCTATATCAACCATATTCTTCGGTTCCTGCAATAGTAATAGGTACTGCACAATAGCTAATAGGGAAATTTGCGATCGATTGCAAGTTTCCGCCAAGCTGCAAAGAAATTTATCGAATGACAGTCGTCGAAATGTACGTGAAACTTACTCGTACGCCAAATAATCATTGCATGAACCATGTATTTAAGCGTCCTGTCACACAAGCAATCAGTAAATGCTCAAGAACTATATCGAGCAACAATTTTCATATAAATTTATCCAACAAGAGCGAAATAGGCACCGAAATCGCGTCTGTTGCGTTTGCCTGGACGACTAGCTCGAACTCGAATCAACGAAACCACGCAAATGCTATCAAGGTTAAGCCAGAGTCGCCACTTCAAATAAGGGATATGCCATATCAAGGCAGCCTGTAGACGGCCGTAGGTCATTTGATCAGCTGATGAATATTGGCGTTATTTTTGGAAATGACGTCAAGGTTAGGTCATTTTTCGTTGTTTTACACGCTTTTTTACATATATTCCAGTTAAAAGTTGATGAAATACGGCGTATTTAGCAGAAATAGGCAATGGTGGTGTCCTTATCCGGCCGTAGCTTACAGGCAGTTTGCAGTTTTTTGGAAAAACGTACTTTTCCGTTCAAAATACGTCGAATTACTTGAAGAAACATGTTATAATGATCTTTTCGTGAATTTTCTTTGCATTTTAATGGATTACACATGGACATGACGAGGTGGGATAGCTCGTTTCGGTAATTATATCATTTACTTTCTTGTTTAATTTTCGTAATGCTGACAAGGCTACTCCATATGTATTTCTTTAGGAAAAATCTGCAGAAATACTTAGAAATTATATACGCAAAGTAATTCCTTTTTTTATGGCATAAACTTGATGTTTGCAGGCAGATGCAATATGGATTTTATATTATTGAAAACTGTGGACTTACATAATTATATACAATTCAAGTAATTATTTCGTCATTTTAAACATATTTAATGGTTAGTTATTGTGTTAACACTGATAACAATGTCTATATCTGTATATATCTTATGTCCTTTTTCAGATAATATCTACTTTCGGGAATTTCATGGATTTCGTTGATAAAGAAAAAGATACCTGCACTGTTGTCGATTTTGTATTACATGTTAATTCATTAATAAATGTATTCCTCGTTAATCGTTTGTTTATTCTACTTGATAAGACCGAATATTAGCCCTTGCGTAATATGTGAGGTATAGAGTATATGAGGCTATCTTTGAAATACTAAGTAGGAGCAGATATTTGGAAAAGCCTATTGGTAAAAGATTATGTTGTGGTCAAATAAAGTAAATATGTCTAAACCGTAGAGAAGGTGTTGCGATTATAAAGCGTTTCGAGTTATATATCGTCATAGCAGAATACGTAAACTGATTCCCGATTCATAGTCACAAAGTGAGAATAAATTTACCTGTGATAGTTTGCTTGTGATTTCTGCATGTCGCAATGTAACATAAGGAGAGACTATACCTATGCTGTTAGATGTATAACTCAGTGCAACTACGGTTATCGTAATAATTAAAAACAGAATGCCTAGGGCTCTCACCCACGGAACACGATGCGTTGCTATCTGCTCCTATAACCACGTAAACAAAAGTTTTCCAGACACCGCATTTACTCCTAACAGTTTACCCTCAACTCCTAACTTAGCACGAGTTACTTATGTTACTGGAACACAATCGCATTACAACAGAAGGAAGACAGATTCATTGAAAAATTGTTTATTAAACAAAAATCAGATTTCAAATGTACAGATAATTCAGATGAGTAGTCCTTTGTTACCGTCAGTAAGTTCCATCTGAGAACACGGCACATATATGTTTTTCCATAAGTCTGAAAAGGTTTAAGAAAGGCATAATTAACTTGGGTATTACATGCATGATCTGAATAAAAAATTTTTCCTGATAAGCATTTACAAGTAATCACTTTACAAACAATATATATACATATATG
This sequence comes from Trichobilharzia regenti, assembly GCA_944472135.2. Lineage (NCBI taxonomy): Eukaryota > Metazoa > Platyhelminthes > Trematoda > Strigeidida > Schistosomatidae > Trichobilharzia > Trichobilharzia regenti. The sequence continues at coordinate 97,760,989 of OX235262.1, read as the reverse complement.
TATAAGTAGCCCAATAGTTTTCACTAAACTTAAGGGACTTTGCAACCTATCGCTGGTCGATATCCAGTAGGTCCATTGAAGCATCATGAAATGATAAAATTATCTAACAACAAGTTATGCAGTAGTTTTCAAAGCTTGTACAAATATTTTAGCAAAAATAACAACCACTTTATGACAAATAATAGGTATTGACAGCAATAATAATGACATTCATGTTCATAGTGACTATAAAAACAATAATAGGTATTATCATCGCAACGAATTCATCATTAACTTAGATAGACAACTAATAATTATACAATCATGTCAAATAAATGTATCACTTAATCTTAAGAAGCATGTGTTTACTTACTTTCACTGTATTCTCTCAATACTGATGTGCTCAACAAGCTTATTCCAACTGAATTCAAGATTAATTCTGAAAGTGAGTGAAGATCCAGCTTGTGTCAAATAAAAACATGTAACTTACATGTATTACACTGCTTACTGAGACATCTGATACCTGCTTTCCGATCTTCGTGACAAGAACACAGTTTATCTAGGTTTACCTACATATACATGAGTATATGTATATGCTGCATGAACCATGCCATTTTGATCATGATTAGCCAGACCACTGTGTATATCATACTTATTTAAGGATCTCTGAAAATAATGGTCAAGCAATAATTGAAGTTGCGTGAAGTTATTACCTCTTCAGAACATTGTTTGCATTCTTCACACCCCTAAGAAGTCCTTAGATCTTAATTTGGCATGAATTCGTTGAATTCAGCAAATAAATCCACCGGTATTTCATTTCCCTCCTGAGCTGTAATAGTTTGTGTTGTCAGTTATCTCTCAAATTTGATAAAACGATCCCGGAAATTCAGTACTTAACCAAGCAGCAAAATGATGTTTGAAATTACCTCAACTAGAATGACAAACTGGCCAATCACGAGCGAGCAAATCGCTTGTTTATCTCATTCGCGGTCACTCAAAATTACGGCCGTCTACAGGCTGCCCCATATCAACGCCCGTGATTTATTATTGTTATTTATTATTTGTTCATATACCTTAGTTGTAAAGTTGGCTATATGTTGGTGTTAGAATAAAGAATTCTCGAGTCGCCAATCTGTGTTCTGGTTTTTGCGTCGGTTTGCACTAAGCGTTTCTGAGAAGCTTCGAGAAACAGCGTGAGGCCCAGCGTAGCAAGAGCTGGGCATTAACGGTTTATGAGACGTGGCTGACAGATTCTGACGGTACGGCGTCAGTTTCTGTCGATATCTGACAGTAGCTGACAATTTGGATAGTCAACGTTCATCTTTACTGGTGCCGGCCAAGTCTTCTTTGAACAAGCAATATCTGGAACTTTTTTAGAATTGGGTATAGTTCAACAATGCCTGGGTCAAAGAAGGTACAGAGTGTCTTGGATGCAAACACGAAAGTGAGTCATGGTGACTTGTCTGTTAATTGTAGCGATGTGTCTGATGTTAAGCATGACATGGTTGATGTTACTGTTTCGCCGTCTCGGGATAGTAGGATTATCAAACTCCCTAAGTATGAACCTCGGTGTTTCGACGGAAACCCAGTTGACTATTTACAGTTTGTAAGAGAGTTTGAAATCATGTTAAGTAGTTTTTTATTAAACGATGAAATGAAGTTGATGTATTTGATGAGGTAGTGCTCTGGAGTTGCTTCAAGAGCTATACAGTGCTGTAAGTTCATGCCTCCTAATGAGGGATACGCTGAGGCTATGAGCATATTATGTCAAAGGTTTGGAAGACCTTCAGTGATTGTAAGGAACGTATACGAAGCTGTCAAAGGTAACGGCAGTCAGCTTCAAGATGACTCCAAGGCACTCTCTGAGTTTTTGGATAATCTGTTAACTTACAAGAATGCATTGATTTCGATGAATTGCATGAGTAACCCCAACTCAAGTTTTATACTAGAAGTAATAGTGAGACGCCCACCTACTCGACTGAAAAAAAGCGGGTGAAGATAAGCTCCCGTATAGAGGATAAAGGCATCGAGCCAAAGATCGATGATATTCTGAAACTGGTGAACGATAGTATCAATCAATCTATGAGTAAATTTGCCAGTATATTGCACCCTACCACTAAAATAGAGCAGTCTGAGAACGAAACGCATTTATTGATGATGAAAAGGTCTCAGAGAGGTGGATATCGAGAAGGCTCTATGGTGTCTAGTAATGCATATAGACTTAGTGAGTGTAACAAGTTTCGTGGTACATCCTTAACAGATAAGTTACAAGATGCAAGGCAAACACGGTTGTCTTTTACAAGTTTGCAAGAAGTTCACAAAATGGTGAACTGTAAATCAGTGAGCAAATTTAGTGATAAGCTAAATGTGAAATCAAGGCCTGACTCCAAATTGTGTGACGATAACGGTGTGGTGAAGAAGCCTGTAGTTGCAACTGGTAAGATATTGTCGAATAGAGTGTCACAGAACAGAGCTACAATTTCAGAGTCCAGTTGTGACTCCACAAGTTTACAAGGTATTGCTAGTCAGAGTGAAGGAATAAAATCTCTGAGGATTTGTGAGGAAGAACTCAAGTTGTCTGCTGCTGCCAACAAACAGTTTGAAAATGATGAAGTCGACCAGATAGACGACGGTAAAGTGAATATTTGTGGCAATGATCATGATGGTTGAGATTTGTCTTTGGTTGATCATGATGAGATGAGGAGAGTGTCTACTACTAGTGAGTTGAGCAAAGGTTCTGTACAAATTGAACACGATGTAGAATTGAATGCAGATGCAGTTGCAGAAGTTATGGATACTTGTGAGACCATCAGTGCAAGTGGTCAGCGTGTAGCCCACCTATCATCAGATGATAGTGCTAAACCCGAACTAGTAGTGAAAGACAGCAGTGGTGGTAGTCTTGCAGTTAGACAAACTTCTGAAAGCCGAGCAACAACAGCTTTTGATCCACCGCTAACTTCATCAGCTGATATCAATCAGTCGTCGTTGGTGCTGTCATCCACAATGAAAACGACGCCCACGAACTCAAGGGCCTTGTGCAATGGCTATGATAGTATTGGTGCATTTGAAAAGACGAAAGATATTGGTCAGTTTAGTGAGGATAAACCAAGTGTAAATGAGAGGGTAGTTGTTAAATTGACTCGCATGAATAAAGGTTTTTCAAGCTCCAAGTTACTATTTGAATACTATTATCTTTCGTGTAAATTACTCTGTTTCTACGCTTGGATGGCTAGATATGTCGTGTGTTTGTTAGTCATCTATATTCTGTGGTACAATGAAATGAGAGTCTTACCGTTCAGATTTGAGGATATAGATGATAGAAGGAAGTCAGCAAATGAACTCTGGAACGATTTTCCAACCTAGGGCGCCAACCTGAGAAGGGTTGTAGGCGTACTGTTGTAAGTCATACAATTCTCCAAAGGGTAGCGCATCAATGAGCAGTCCAATGTGCTTGGTGTGTGATTTTGTACATATGTTCATATTGTATATACTGAATTGATATCATCTGTCATCTAGCTGTTGGTAATTCTGTTTGTGTCCGGACGACTTCCACTTGGATCACCAACCTGAGAAGGAATGTAGGCCTACTGGTGTAAGTCCTGTGATTCTTCAGAGGAATTCTATCGAGACACGATCTCTGAGTTTGGGTGCACTCCGTGTATATATGTGATGTGTCGTATCAATTGGTGGTGTTTTGGATTCATTGTGTTTACTCGTTGTTTTCGTACCTTGTTGTTATTGCGTAATTTTGTTAAAATTTTCGTCGTGCTGACTTCTGAAGTTGTTTCTAGTCTTCTACATCCGTGAATGAATTGATTGATGTTAAATGCAGTAGATGGGTCGTATACGCTGGGTAGGCTATTGCTGAGAATGACATGCACACGGAGATAGTGTTTAGCTGTGGAATCAACGACTGAGAGTGAATGTTTCTTTTTAGGCTGTGGTCCCACACGCGGGGAGCGAGACTGTAGACGACTGAGGCTCGCATACGTCACCGTTACTAGAACTAATACAGAATGAGTGACAAGCGATCGCAGTGGTAATTGGCAGTGAGTAGATAAGAGGATGTGCGTGGAGTATCATGAGGTGGTGCTATGATCACGTTGCATTCTGCAAGAGTCATTCTAACAAGTGGCGATTGTGTTACAAGATGTCAAGAGGATACCTTTAACTGGAAGGCGCAGGTCGTCATTGATGTGTGAGATGGTGCTGTGGGTATGCCTGTGGTGTGTTGGATTTTCTGTTTGTTTTCCATTTCAGCTCTGTCCGTGTGACCCAGGTTCTCGCAATGGCATCCAAGTCAACGTGTATTGGTCGTGATGGAAAGGAGGGATGAATCCGTATTTTGCCGGGGAGTGTCAATGGAGTTGAAGATTGAACGATCAATTCATGGTTGTTTGCTCAAACCCAACTTCCCCAATTTTTTGCGAAGGCATCAATACACCAGTCATCGTCTCATCGGTCGCTGTTCGAAAAGCACGTGCAAAACCGTCAGAAGTAATATTGTGATTTATTTTTTTTATTTATTATTTGTTCATAGACCTTAGTTGTAAAGTTGGCTATATGTTGGTGTTAGAATAAATAATTCTCGAGTCGCCAAACTGGGTTCTGGGTTTTGCGTCGGTTTGCACAAAGCGTTTCTGAGAAGCTTCGAGAAATAGCGTGAGGCCCAGCGTAGCAAGAGCTGGGCATTAATGGTTTAGGAGACGTAGCTGTTAATGACCGTTACAGAGGCACCAAAAATGAACTGATGCGAGCAACGAATTCAAGGTTTTAATGAACAGGTGGTGGTGTTACAAGAAGACGTCAGCTGAGATCGATAATTTGTCGGGAGATGCCTGAACACTGGCGAAAGTGGCTCAAGGAAGTGCGAAAAAGTATTTAAGGCGGTCTAATGTGTGTCACTTCCCTCCAGTCACATTACAATTAGTAACGGTGATTGCAAGGGGTGAAATCTGTTTGTAATTTGTAGTAAATGCTCGAGGATTTATGTATCCTATAGATATTCAGAACGACGGTTCCATCAGGCACTTACGCCAGATTGTTGGGATATCTGCATTGGCAGCACAGTCAACGGGTGGATATGAGCTGAAATCCTCGGGTGTGCAAGACTGTATGCTTTACACTGGGCGTAACAAATTAACCTTCTTAAACATTGTCGTGCCTCAAACTTTGAGGTTAATTTATCCAATAAATAGGTGCAATATTCAATGCAAAGAAAAATAGTTTACTTTCAAAGTACGAATTTTTCGCCTGCAAGACATTATGAACCTCTGCACCGTACGTAGGAATGTTCAGAAATACTAGTTGTAATAACCTGGAGATGTGAGGTGTTTATAGCGTTTATAGCGCGCAGAATTATGCAACCTAGAAAGAGAGATTGAGGGACTAGTTAAGGATGTTTTAAGCGATAAAATTATTGAAGAGACTGACAACCCATGTGCTCTAGTGAAAAAGCCTAATGGAGTGTATGGATTTTGTGTTCACTTCCTAGAGCCAGATGGCACAATATGTATGAGATTACGTACCACTTCAACTGTGGCAGGAACACTTAACTATCTTCAAGGAAATAAAACTTGTTTGAAGACTTTAGTCTACGTGAGAAGATGAAGCGCAGTGCATCTATCAGAACAAGACCCGTTATGACCTGGTAACTGCTAAAAATCACACCCTATTGTGATTGGAGCCATACAGGTGTTTGTTAACAGGACGGATGTAGATCAACATTCGGGAAATGGGGAGATTACCATGTTCAAAGGTTCAACACCTGCGGAATATCGATAAGGTAGCGGAATTTTGGAGGCTGTCTGACAATGACCATACATGAATGCCACCAAGCAGGTGTGGTTGGACTCAGAAAAGGCTGTGGTGGGATAGTTATTCCGCTGATTCTAATAACAAATTCTGGTTTCGTTCAGGACACAGCGAAGAAGTTAGTTTTTCATTCGATGAATATTAGGAGCCCCTGGATGCCAGTGTACGGTAAAACAGCATTACCAACCACGGGGAGATATAAAGAAAAGGTAGACAGAACGTAAAACCGTGATCAGAATTGGACAACACAAATAGGAAGCCGGTGTTGTGAAATTCGAGCGGAGAAAGTAAGGAATGCATAGTGCTTAAGGTTGGAGACCAACCAAGTTGTAGAGAGCGAAAGCTAGCGAGGTCCACGGAAACTTCTTCCAAGGTGGAAAACAGCACATACGCTCGCCAAAGGTCGTCCGACTGCACAGATCGTCAAAGGAACAAAAACTTGTGAACTCCGGCCAATTCAAAGACCAACAATGTAGGACAAAGAAGCTGGTGCCCAAACACAATAAAAGCAGGCTATCCCGGGAAATCCGCGGTGACTACTTTCGAAACCTTGTAGGGGGATACGAGTGCGATGCGCGTCTCCGACGGGAATGTTCAGGTAGTATATTACCAACGTTTTGTACGAGAATCTTGTATAGTAGAGTGGCAGATCATTTTGGAAAGAGCAGAAATGAGGACCACTCAAAACAACATAGCATGACAAGGTGAAAAGAGGCTAAATAAGAATAACTTCTGTAAACCAAGGTTTATAGTAACAATTTTATATTTTTGCTTCAGTGTTTATCATTCCGCTGAATAGACTATTCTTCCATTTACCAATGTGTTGTGTGATTTTTACTGTCCAAGTTTTAAAATCTGTCTGCACTTTTATAGGAACCATTTATTTTCTTCAATGCTGCTTTTTGGGCCTAGCATTAGCGTATTTTCTGATAAGCATGCAATATAGGATGCTACAAACTAACGTACATTTGGTAGTTTTCTCGCCTCTCTTTCTAGCGCCCTCATCAAATTGCTAGAGGGCAAGTATTATCATCATTTCCTTTAATTCCTAGGGGAACACAGGGCCTCAGGCGCACGTCCCTATTGCGTTTGGTTCTCCACCAACTTTTTCCCCAGGCTCCACGCCTGTCCACATGCTTTCAGCTCCTCTTCACATGACCTGCTCTATATCACCCTTGGACGAGCAACTCGCCGCCTCCCACTCCGATTCCAATTGAGCCATGGCCCGGTGTATGATGGATGTCACTTGATGGTTTCCTCAGAGTACGGTAAATCCACTTCCATTTCTTCCTGCATATTTGTTGCACGATTGGTTCCTGTTTGGTTCGCTTTCAGAGATCGCTATCCCTGATATTTTCCGGCCAACTGGTCGTAATTATTGAGAGAAGACAGCTGTTGATGAAGGTCTGTAGTTTGTTCGAAGTGTCTTTCTTGACGCTCCAAGCATCTGACCCGTATAGTAGCACTGACTTCACATAGAAGTTGAAAATCTGAATCTTTTTTCCGTGCTGAGTGCTGTTGATCTCCACACAGACTTTACGGTAATGAAAGCTTCCCTTGCTTTCCCGATCCTTCCTTGGATATCCTCGTCAGTTCGCCTGTAGTTGAAACGATGCTTCCCAGGTAGGTTGTTTCCTTCAGATTTCTTCCACTCATGCTGAATGTTGCCTGTTGCTATTGGCCAGGAATCTTCATCACTTCTGTTTTCTCCATGTTCACCTGAAAACTTATCTTTGATGCTTCTTCTGCCAACCTGCTGCTTTTCACTCCCATATCTTTCGTTTCGTGAGGAATCGGACGTGTGTCATCGGCGAAGTTTAGATCCTTCAAGTGTTGTGTATGGGCTCATTCTATGCCTGTTTCTTCATTGCTCACTGTCTGTCGCATTATCCAGTCTATTTACTTTTTTTGATTTAAAGCTTGATTCCACACTGTATTTTTGGTACAAGTATGGAATTTTCAGCATGGATATCGGTAGCCCATATTTTTCAGGCCGACCATAGATATCAGGTGTGCGCCGGTGCGGGCTCGAACCCCGGACCATGTGCATGGTCGGCGAGAGTCCTAACCACTGTGCCACCAGTCTGCCGCAATCAAGTAAATCATTGGATATAGTAGGCAGCCTGGTCTTACTCCCGTCTTCACTTCGAAGGGTTCCGTGAGTTTCCCGCCGTGGATTACTCGACGTGCGGCATTATCGTAAAACTATTGGATAGGATGTATAGTTGTCGGCACCCCGTAGTAGCGAAGTAGTCGCCAAATCACCTCTCGATCGAAGCTGTTGAATACTTTTTCAAGGTTGATGAAGTTGAGATGGGGAGCTGACTGCCATTCCCAACTTTGTTTAGTGATGGTCCGTAGTGTTGTGATTTGATCGGTGCATAACTTGTTTCCCATGAATCCAGCCTGTTGCATCCGAAGTTTTTCATCCAATCCGGCGTGTTTGATTGGCTGCAGGATGATGAGGCTTAGTATATTTCTTGGGATGGCCAAGAGCACAATGCTGCACCAGTTATTGCTTTTGCTTAAGTCTTCTTCCTTTGGCAGTTTTAATAACTAGTCTTTTTCCAGTCCGCCGGTATCTAGCTTTCTTTCCACACCTCCCCCAGTAGTGGTGTCATCAAGTCAGCTGCTGTCTCTGGTCCCATTTCCAATGCTTGTGCAGGGATTTCGTCTGGTCCTTCTGCTTTTCCGGCAATTGGCCTTGGCCTCCAGGACTTTTGCTCTCGTAGGATGATTGATGTCTACTGGTAGTTCTGCTTCCATTGTTGGTATTATTGTGAGCGTTGTAGGTGGTGGTCTTTTAATGCGTCCAGCTCAGTGTTTCCTTACTCCATCTCTTTGGTGATTGACTTCCACTTCTCATCCTTCACTGGCTTAATTTGAGTTGATCTTTTCCCTGATAAGAACCCATTTGTTCGGTAGAGTGTTACGAGATCTCTTTTGCCTGCAGCTTATTCTACTTCACTTGCCATATCTTCGTAATATTGTCTTTTGTGTTCCCTAGCGCTCTTCTTTGCTCTACTGCTCAGTGCATTGTAGCTTGCATTCAACTCCCGTCTTCGCCGCCCTTCAATCCACTGGGTAATCTTATGTCTCACCATCCTGTTCCCTTCCATGTGTCCGTAGTGAGCAACCGTTTGTCCTGTCTCTTCTTTCTGCCAAGGACTTCCATTCAGGTCTGACCTTACGCCTCTTTGAGGCTGTTTCAGTGCTTTCCAACGCTGATCTCTTCGCTAGTGTTGATTTGTATCTCCACCTTAATCCTCACGATTGCAATGAAGATGTTCTTTGTGGTCTGATCCTTCAATTTTTAAGTGCAGAACTTGGATTGCGATCTGTCCGCAGCTCCTGTTTCCTTGAAAGTTTTTTAATTTGATTTGGATTTTTCCTTATACGAGATAGTGGTTTGAAACAACGTCTGCTGCCCTTCTTACTTTTGTGTCCAGTAAATTGCGTCTCCGCTTCCTTGAGCAGAAATGACATGAAGTCAATTTGGTTTTCGGTTCACTCGTCTGGCCACACACATGTGGCTTTGTGGATATCCTTGTGCTTGTATACACAGCCTCCAATCACTAGTTCATTAAAGGCACAGAAGTTGGCGAAGAATTTTCCATTTTAATTCATTCCTCTGACAGCTTCTCTGCCCATGATTAGTTCACTTTCCGTGTCTTCTAGTCCCAGTTTTGCGTTCGTGTCTTCTATTAAGATTTTAATGTCGTCGACTGGAGAATTGTCCACTATTGCTTGTAGTTGTCTGTAGAACTCTTCTTTCTTTTCGAGGTCTGCGTTGTTTGTGGGTGCATAGCACTGTATAACTGTCACTCTCTCTTCCTTTGAGTTAAATCCGGCGATCATTATCCCAGGCGAGATCGCCCCCCATTGTGTTGGGGCCTACTTTGGCGTTGGTAATATCATGATAGCCACATCCCCGGTGTGCTCGTGGTTGTCATCTGCGTGAGTTCAGTAGATCATTGACTCCGACGTTGAAAATTTTGTGAAACCGCTTCCATTCCATCTGCCTTCGCATTCACCCAGTAGTTAAATATCAACATATTTTCGCATCATTTGCAATCTGTTCATCTTTTCCATTCCCAAACACAGTGCGAACATTCCATATAAACACACAACCTTTTTTGATCGCAAAGTGACTCATTGTACAGAGGTTTCTGTAGCAGGTTTCTTTACCTATTGGCGTTATAAGCATCACGCCTGGTGTCAATGTAGTTGAGATTTAACGACCAATTCATGTGTCAACAAACTCTCAGTAACTGTAAATGTCCAGCTCTTACTACGCTGGACCTCACGCCGTCCCTCGAACACCTTCAGAAACACTTTGTATTATCCAACGCAAATACCAAAACACTGACTGCCGACTCAAGAATCCTTTATTCCTACGCCAACATGTTACCAACAATAAGGTTATTACACACAAGGTCTAAGAATAAATGTTACAAAAATAAATCACGATAATACTTCTGATAGTTTTCGGTCTTCCACTGAGCAGTGAACGATGAGACAATGACTGATGGATTGATGACCCGCGAAAAATACGGAGGAGTTAGGTTTGAGCAAACACCCATTATGTCAATGTGGTTGAAGATTGAACGATCAACTCATGGTTGTTTGCTCAAACCCAACTCCTCCGTATTTTTCGCGGGTCATCAATCCATCAGTCATTGTCTCATCGTTCACTGCTCAGTGGAAGACCGAAAACTATCAGAAGTATTATCGTGATTTATTTTTGTAACATTTATTCTTAGACCTTGTGTGTAATAACCTTATTGTTGGTAACATGTTGGCGTAGGAATAAAGGATTCTTGAGTCGGCAGTCAGTGTTTTGGTATTTGCGTTGGATAATACAAAGTGTTTCTGAAGGTGTTCGAGGGACGGCGTGAGGTCCAGCGTAGTAAGAGCTGGACATTTACAGCTTCGGAGTGTTTGCTGACACCTTGATAGGGGGGTGTGGCATAAATATATTAGCTACAGAGGTGCCATATTTTGTGTTAACCCTTTATAATCGGTAAAACATGAAATAGAGTGATTAGAACAACAACAAAAAATATCAAAACAGGAAAGGCAATGACAACAACAAAAGCCGTGGCAGTAATATCTCTCTCAAATACGGTTACCAAAAATGAATTTATTGGTTTGTTTCCCATGCTCCTATGTATCGCCTTCGCTTATGTGAATCGCCTGCTCCCTAGTATTTGATCTGGAGTACTTGCTCGCCACTCAAGTGAGTAGTTGGACGTTGACTGCCAAGAGTTTGTTTTACTATGATTACGCTCTCATTCAGCGTTGCCCTAGTAAACCTGCCTTACGGTGACGTCTTCTGTAGGCCGATGAAATTAGCTCAAGAACTGTGCTGAAGATCTAACCCGGAGGTACTTCCTAAAACGCGGCAGATATTTGCACTTGTTTTTAGACATAGAGGGGCATTTTACCAGTTTGCGCCCAAGTACTGTATGCGGCTACTCGGGCTACTGTGAGGAATGAGTTCCCGCACCTTCTTGCCAACCTCATAATGTAACTGAGAATACACGTCACTCCAAGTGATGTTTGTAGACGTAATGCTGTACTGGTCAAAGGATTATTCCATTTGAGTAATACATAGTTCAAGACTATTGCGATAAAATTCTAGTATGGTAACTTCGGTGGTTACTAAAGAACCTACCTACTCAGAAATGGGGTTCCTAACACGAGGTTCCACGGTTGATGAATGAGATATAATACTAGAAACGAAAAGTAAGTATGAAGTGAAAGTTCATAGAAAACAAATTAAAAACAAAAATAAATGAACTGTAGTTAACTATAGGAAAACTGAAGGCGTATTGAAATCGAATCAGGCTCACCAATTTAGTAACCAAATATTCTGTCCCCAAATGATCGAATGACAACAAATATTATATAGGCAGGAGGCTTGTGTCTTCTTCTCTTTCCAAAGGTAATGCCTTCAACGAAGGCGCTGATACGGTGCTGCTATCCTCTACTTATTCGAAGTATTGCTAGCTCACCTGATGTATAACGTAACCACCTCTGTCGTGAAATCTGTTGACAATTTCAAAGTCGGTCTGACATACAACTGGAAATGTCACGAATATGGTGTACCTACCGGTGAATTTGAAGTTTGATAGACTTTCAAACACTTTATGAATCATTCACTTATAATTATTATTCATTCTTCATCTCTTATGTTTCACGTCAGCACCTGTACAAAAATGCTGTTTACCTTTCACATTTAACGTAATACTTTTAATACCCGAGTGAAACTGATATACCGTATTTTTTTCACTTGCAGTTTAGATTTGACGCTATATCTTATGACTTATTCGGTCGAAAGCAGATCTCAAGAATTATCTATTTCCTTATTTGTACATTTCTTTTTAAATGTTTCTCTCACACTTACCTGTATTCAGTTTATTTCTAGATTAACAAATCATATTATATATTCTATAAGTTCTAATAATATGTTCATGCCTGTAAAAATGGCTGGTTTCCATTCCATAAATAAAATAATATTATTATAATTATATTAAGCCCATAGGCTTGAATGTTTATGTCTGAAGGATTGACGGCAGACAGGTGAAGTGGAAAAGTCCTTACAGGCAAAAGGGAAGACATTTGCGATTTATTATCGTGTAATAGATAAAGAGAACCTCACAAATTGTCATTCCATTACTGGGAAAACTAGATGCAATACTGTACAACATACTGAAAATTTGATATTTCCGTCAAAGGTACTGCTTGGAATAAAACTTTTATTATCATTAAGAAGATATAGTTCCTACATATTCACTCACTCCATCCTTCTGAATTCTTTAACCACTAACGGCTTCTGAGTGACCAAGGCGTTCCATGTTGAATGAAACCCACAGCGGCGTCGCTTAGTGGAACCTACCAGTCAGAAGTGAGGAAAATACGTAGATAGCGTAGCTGCTAGCTACCTCTAACAGGTTATTAGACACTCTGAATCTGGACATTAGATAAATATGTATGAGCCAGCCACCTCATGTAGTTTGATGAATATCCAGCTAATGATTCAGGAACAACCAGCTAGATTTTTTCTCTAGCCCCGACTGAAAGTACACCGAATCTGACCTCACTTTTCCCGGAAATAATTGAGTGATACACACTTTAAACATCATTTTACATTTTTCAGGGTTTGTTATGTTTTCATGTTGGGCGACTGAATTGTGGAGAAGGATACCACTGCTGTGACCATCCGACGATATCTGACACGTTTGTGAGCTATTCAAATATTCTGGTAGTTCCGGTTATATCCCATATCACTTACTGCTGAATAATTGGTAATAGTCTGAGAAATATCTGATATAATTAATGAATAGGAATACTTGTCTTTTAATAGCTAATGTCAACCACAGCATATAACGTGGTTGGATCTCAACTATAATAATAGCCCGGCAGTCAGGAGAAAGAAATCCGTAAACACATATCGTCTGTATTAAGTAAGACTAAGTTGTGGTTACGATTAGCTGCAGTTGTAAGGGTCCCACAGCTGCACGCATTGACAATACCATGCAATGATTTAAGGCCCTGATATGGAAGTAAAGTGGACCGATATATGCAGGAGATTTAATAGCAAACTTGATAGTGGAACAAACATCAGAATAAAAATCCAAAATAACGAGATAATATTGCGACGGTATCTTATAAAAAAGACACTTAAAGAGTTATAGAAACTATTGGTCACTCGGTGATTCAGTTTAGGTGCGCTGCCACAAAATACTAGTATAATCCACAGAACCGTTCAATGTTGGTGAAGCTGAGCAGCGGTTGTGCAGTAGTCTTCGAACGAGAGGTTCCCTCAAAATTCAAGGGATAAAAACACGGTTAGTAATGAAGCAGTTAGACATTATGGACCAGCGAAAAGACGTAGCTTTGAGCAGCAGACTGTATGTTGGATAGTACTCTGAAATATCCTATATTACGCAAAATTTATGTGCAGTGTTTCTGTTTTTAATATCTAGTAGAAAACCTTACAATCATATTGTTCGAGTATTCCCACTTCGCATTCGATAACGGAATCACCTGCTGATATCTCAGTGACTGCAGACATCAAGTTCAGACGAAGTTTTACTCAGGTTCACAAGTGAAAACGTGAGTAACTCCTCCAGACCTCAAAAATTCTGATTATCCCGCGCTTATTAGGAATACAATGTACTAAGCAACTTACAAGCTTCAAAATTCCATAGCTTTCAGCTAGGCAAGAAGGTAATGGGGTAATTCCTGCACATCACAATTTCCTGCTATCACAGCTGTACACAATCACACAAACTCCACGAAGTTGTAAAAGTGAATTAATTGCCATTTGTAGCGGTCTATTCCTATCTTCAAGGTCGGTCATTTGTAACATAAATCCCGTATATTTTTCAATCGTATAACGGTATTATTAGTTTTATTTTACAAATATGTTGTGTTTAGTTCATTGATGTCAGTGAAATATTAGGCTACACTAATGAAACATGAAATTGCTTACACGTAAAATGACCCCATATGATCATAACATGTCTTATTCTCCGTCTTCACTTAAGAACCCTAATAAAGGTGGTTGCTGATAGTACTTTACGTAAAGTTAAAACGCCTTGAAAGCGACTCACTACAATTAATATAACTGCAATTATTTTTTGTGTTTTGTTCTTCCACGAACGCACAAAACAGCACACAAAATGAAACTGAACATAGTACATCTCAAAGTGTATATAAAAACTCATAGGGTGGACTGGTCGTATGTAATTTGTTCGCCGACTTGTAGTGAAGTCTGGAAATGTGTCACCGCTTTTGTGTTCAATTTCAAATCACTTGATGTTCTTATTTCAGAGACCAAAAATATTTAACTCCCAGCTTAAAATCAGTTGTTCTGACAATATGAATGTTACAAAAAGGCTGGAATCTGAAAGCATAATTGGTTGAAAACAGGTACGCATTGCACCATCCTGTAAATTGATGCCTCCCATATGTTGCAGTGTTATATGAAGAATTGTATCCATTTTTGTGTGATCAAATAGTTTTGTAGGTAGCCACTGGGGTCAGTGTTTATGAATGCCACTAGTTTGGAGCTAAAATTTTGCAGCCCGTAAATAGCAATTTCTCTCTGAATAACCCCACATCCTAAAAATACTCGTCACCGATAAGAGTTGACTAAAACTCTGACACATGAGAAGTGAATCATATTACAGACAACTGTAATGAATGTGCTTAAAACAATCACTTCACTATGTCCGGAACTTATCGCGCGCTTCGGTTGCTGGTTGGAACTCAGTCACCACAAAACATACTTTCCATGAACGAGGCTGAGCAGCCTGTGCTCAGGAGGCCGGTGGTACCACCAGATTTCGCAGACCGTTGTCAGTGCGCCGAAATCCATCGACGACCGTACGCACTCACCATACAGACTTTTCAGGACTAGTCTGACATTTCTAATAAATCTGATGTCTCTGTATTCTAGACTTTTAATCTATCTTTTAATTTCAGACTGTAAATACTAACGGATCATGGTAAGCGTAGCTATAAGTAACAGATATTTTTGAGGATTCGGAAGGTGCAGATGCATTACGAAATGCAATATCTACATGTGGGTTAAGTAGCAGTCACTATCATTTGTTGCAGCGAATATAGAAAAAGTCAAATTTCTCCTCTCAGCGGATAAATCTCTGATTAACTCCCAAGACGAAGTAAATGAATATATATTTTTTTTGACTAATTCATTAGGAGGGTTTATCTCCACTCCAGTTAGCATGCTTTCGAGGAGTTCTGCCAATTGTTGAGTTCCTTCTAAAGTGTGGCGCAAATGTTAATTCAACGTCTCATAAACAGGGTTACACAGCCCTTATGTTTGCCGGTCTTTCAGGTTAGGTACTTCGTTTTTACACCGTCGTAGGAAACACAGATATTGTTGAACTTCTTTTGCAATACGGAGCTCGAGTAAATGACGTGAATTCGATCGGGAGGACAGCTTCTCAAATGGCCGCATTTGTGGGTAGGTCTTCACCTTTACCAAGGCTTACATATTAGGAAATCATAACGTCGTCAGTCTTATCAATAATTATTTAGAAAAGGAAGAAATTAGCGTCTATACAACAAAGAATAAACTACCGTCTGAATACATATCTACAGTCCACCGGCTGATTTTGCAGCTTAACATTTCACCTATAAAGGTACGTCACATGGAAGTCGAATGTGGGGACACTAAGTAAAGTGAAGTTATAGTTGCAGATGATATCATTTTGTGCGTCGTATTTCACTCTTATATTACAGGTTTTCATTGTGTTAAATAATGAAATAGAAACTTGCCAACAAGCAGCAGCTAATAACCCTAATAGGCATATGCTAGCGCAGTGGAAATGTGTTCACAACATCCTTGAAGATTTGTGCAATAAGTATTTCACGCCCCACTTAACACACGAACCACTGGCACTCAAACTTCATTTACTGGCCTGTTGTATACGTCAAGCTGGAGAGCATTACGATAAAGAGCTGAAATGTGTAGATAATCAAGACAATGTGTCTCCAAATTTGAAGCAGCTAATAAAGAAATTTTTATTAGGAACAGATCCATACGGTTTGCCACAAGGTGAGTATATCAGGACTTCTAAATTCACAAAATTTTGAATAGGTCAAGAACAATTTTTACGCCACTCCTTAACTTCTTTCCCTCACCGTCAGTCCACACTATGGAGACATGTCGTTCAACAAATATCCCCGCTAGTGTTGGGTGGCTTACCAACAGCATTCTCTATCCTTACTAAAGCTATCAATGGTTCTATTATGTATAATGCACGCCCTTTCGAACTTTGTGCAACATGCGGTGATGGTCCTGAGCTAGGAAGGCCTGGAAAACTAAAAGCATGTCAACAGTGCAAAGTTGCATCCTACTGTTCAGTTTCCTGTCAACGCTTGCATTGGTTCACACACAAGAAATATTGTTCGATCTTAAAAGGTAAGTGCTCACCATGTCACTTATAATCACTTCCGTATCAGTCACGAACTTTTGAGGTACAGGTTCTAAAGTATTTTTTCAACGTATAGATAGGTACCTAATGTGTTTTTCACAACTATATGCCCTATATGAGTTTGACTTATGTGGTTAAAAGTGAAAAAGCATCTAGGCAGCAAAGTAAATTACGACATGAACAATAAGATGTGTACGTATTTTCGATGACACACTATCCACCCAAAATGTCCTTGCAAATTAATTTCTAATAACGCGTTGGAAAATAGAACCTTTATTTAGTACATCAAGAAGTGATGTGCGGTAAAAACTTCATATCCTCCTAGTTGTGTCATTTCTAGATATTATATGCAATGAGAAAACTGTATCAGATCAATCAGTAAAAGAGTTCATTTTAGGTGGTTAGGGACTCTTTATTCATAAGAGTCAACAGAGAGACATCAAATACTCTGCATTTTAAAAAGGCGTAGGCTTTTATTACCATTAATACATTAACGCTGAGATGAAATGACTTATTTTGTGTCCAATCATGAAGTAGCAGGTCAATAACTTATTTCTATATTTATTTTTGAAAGTTTTGTATTGTTAAAGTTTCACCACACTAAAGTAACTTATTTGTTAATTTCACAGAGAAGAAACAGGAATTCGATCTGACAAAGTAAGTGGTGTCAGAGGGAAAGCAGATAAAACACTATTAACTGTGATATGTTTGTCCGTCGAATATCAATTTCTTGTGTTATTCCACTATAGGTTCTTTTTCTATATTAAGTGTATAGCATTCGCAAATAAAGTGTCTGTTCAAATATGGAATTTTTATATCTGTATTCAAAGCCGTTATGCTTTTGTAATCACAATAGTTAATGTAAAAAATAGTCTTTTTATAATACAAAATTAAGTTGAAATGTACATAAGTATTGAATATCACATTTGATGGTATTACTGCAACAAGGGTAAGAAAGACGGATCATGTAAATTGCAACTGATGATCAGTTCTGCAGTTATTCTTTGACGTTACTTAATGTATTTCTTTGGAAGCCTAGAAGGTACAAATAAAAACAAATGGTGACATACAAATTTCTTTGTAGATAGACAACTATTATCATATGGTTTTAAACAGTTTCAACAAAATATCTTGTCACCGGATACACTGATGATATATCCTGAAGCACTGTCATCTAATTGGACATTTCAATAGATTTTTCAGTATCAGAATAGCAGGTTGTAATCTGCAGCTTATTTTGAAATACAGACTCTAGCGTAAGGTAATACGATACAGATATGCACACCGTAACTAATTATAAAACACCTAAACCTGATGGTAGAAAGTTACACCTGACCCCGATTCCATGCTTCTAAACACCAATAGTCAACGCGTATCTTTAGTCAGAGATTCGAATTTGAAATATTCAGCTATCAGGGTCACATAATGTAAGCTAACTTACTAAGCAATAATTGCAGCTTTTATTAGCGCAAATTTACGGGACGAATTTCGATCTAAACTCACTATGTGAAGACTGAATTGTGCATACACTTTTCGTACCTCAAGATTACTCACCATTCCTTCGATAAAGACGTTGTACAGATATTTAGTTGTGAAGCGTTTGCTAAAAACGTTTCAGGTTACCTGAGACGGACATATTTAAAATCTGAATTCTAAGTAGTGTCAGGTTTTTTCTCGATAATCTCTCTAACCGACTGAGATTCAAGTCATGTTGCCTGTAACTGTAAATTTAAATTATCTTGTGTATATTCAAGCCAAGGCAGTTCAAACCGAACGATTCTTGTCATTTTCAGCTTTTTGTGCATTCAGTTATTTCCGCAGAAGGTGTTGCATTTCCTAGGAGTCGCAAAATTCAACTACTCAGTCGGTGAAGTACCCGTGTTCGTTAACAAAACAGTTTTAATACTTGAAAGAACAGATTTATGTCTGCACCTATTATTAAAAACGGTACCAACCTTTTGTAATCATATCCGTGGTCAGAATCATCATAATTTGTCGATAATCG
This sequence comes from Trichobilharzia regenti, assembly GCA_944472135.2. NCBI lineage: Eukaryota > Metazoa > Platyhelminthes > Trematoda > Strigeidida > Schistosomatidae > Trichobilharzia > Trichobilharzia regenti. The sequence continues at coordinate 97,742,218 of OX235262.1, read as the reverse complement.
CCCTTCTTTCTCATAATTTTGCACCTTTTGTTTGTTAAGTAACTTTCTCTCAGTCGATTCAATCTCTCTTAATCTAGCTTCGATTTCTCGTTTGCGAGTCAAACGATCATAGGCGAAGTCAGCTTTCATATCTGAAAAAAGCACATAATAAGCGATATCAGAAAGATATTGACCAGCTAACAGGAATGAAGACATTCTGCATTACTTAGGTAAACGTCCTACCTGTTTCATAAGCTGTATGCAGGCGTGAATGACCATACTGTGAAGTTGCTGTAGGATCTGGAGTTAAACGTTCAGAAGCTGATGACAGTGAGTTGTTACTATGTGAGAACATCGAGGATGACCTACTAGAATGTTCTTCAGGCGAGTGTGATTCATTTCTAGACCATTCACAAGACGATGGAATTTTACTTAAGCTTCTGCGGCTTTTTCGATTTGTATAAACCTAGAGGACAAAATGAGAACAAATATTTAAAGCCTTGAATCATTACTATGCAAATGTTAAGGAAATCTTACTTATTATTCATTTATCATGTACCGTTGATGATGCTTCTTGTTGTTGGTTAGGTATCTTCACCACCTCTCTTCTCATGAAGTCCTCACTGCATACCTCTTGTTGGTTTTCGCTTGTAAATGTTTGGGTTAGTGCGACATGAGATTGTAAATAACTGGCGAAGTGCATATCTTCTAGTCCTTCCTTCGGTCCAATATATATCTGCCTTTCCACTTCCTCAGGGCGTCGCATATGATCAAATCATTCACAATCAGGGTCTTGTCTGACTCTTGTCTTTACTCCAAATGCTTCGGTGAACTTTTCTTTGTGAATCACTTAGCATGTGGCATTGCCAGATAGTTGTTGATTAAGGTCTATAAATGCTTTCGGCGCTATGTAGTATTGCCGAATTACTGCGTGATCGGTACTGTCAAAGGCCTTGATGAAGTTATGAACCCATCGTGACACACTGCAACCCATCAAATTGACGCCATATCATTTACTGTCCTCATGACTGAAACCTTTTTAAAAACATTCATTTGTCGATGGCCTGATTAATGATTGAAGTTTAAGTGAAAATCTAAGTTGCGACATAATTTAAACCCAAAAGCTATGTTAAATACTCACTCCATGTATTCTGTTTTAGGGCTTACCACATTGTAGCTAACTTGCATATTTTTGGCGGGGACAATTTGTCCTTGCTTTTAGGAAATAAATTTAATAAGCCTGATATACTTTAAAATGATTGCAGTAGGACTTTCATTTTTCAGCCACATAGGTTTTGAAATAGATCGGCATTGAATAAGACCTACTTTCACAGAGTGAGACTTCGAGTAAGCAGTTAGGTCTGTTAGCTTCTTTTTAAATTGAGAATTTTCGTTCACTCCAAAAAATATCTCAGGAGAGAAAAGTTTGTGATACTTAAGACTACATACGATATCAGAATGATCATGCATGGACTTTAAAAAACAGTGATATATGCAACAAAATTATGAAGAAAGCATAATTTCCGTCTATGCTCTAAATTTACACATACTGAATCTGGAGATACACGGAATCGACTGGAAATAGAATTGCTAGATGAATATTCAGGTTTCAAACGACGGTCGACAGAGTCATCATAACTTTTCCTGTACTCGGTTTTTCTCCGTGTGCTTGGATTATGTACTGACTGGTTTGTCGGACTATACGGCTCATGTTCTATTCAAAAAGAAAAGACAAACGAATTTACGGTTATGTCAACAAGTTGTATTGTGTGAATAATCATTCGAAACCCACATAATTTGAATACAGTAATTTCTCTTGTAAATTGATATAATAATTGCGATAACCTATTTGAAATCAAGACAAGTACGACATAGTTGCGGAATTTTAATAAGTAAAAAGGCCATATTGCTAGGGACATCGTGGAAAGCGACGAATCGAGTTTTAACTGATCTATAAGGCAAAAATATTAATACTATTCATGCATCTATAAAGTGTTGGTGTACCTGGCCCACCCACACAAATCTTGTAGCATGAGACGAAATTAACACAATATATGATAAGCAGTATTTCCTAACAATAAGACGATATTAAGCGTATGGACTATTCGAACCACACAACTGTCTATTCGCGTACCCACACTTTTGTTAATGAAGGCGAATTCCCGATACGCAACTCCTTCATTCAACTACACTTACGATTAGTTTCCATAAAGGATCTTCTCCCTGAATCTCATTAATTACAGCTTATTTAATTGCGTGTTATAGTCATCATTATACTAATTTTTCATTGACTGGATGTAATGGACCATTGTTCCAGTAAAAATGTTGACCACTTGAAACAGTAAGTGGTTATAATCTTTGAAGTGAACTCAGTAATAATTTAAAATTATAGATACTTTTTATCTCCACTGGTAATATTTTCCATGATAAATAAAGTAGGAATACCTGCACTTATTTAGGCGTTGAGAGTTCTTCAGAATGGCATAATTTACAACTCCATGTATACAACCGTCATATGATGTACTTAATGAAAGAAAGCATCAAAGGTTATACCACGTGTGGTGTACGTCAAACATCAGGAACAGGACACAGTTAAATCAACTGTAGAATAGAATTCCTCCTTTACAAATTATAGAGCTCGGGATGAAAACTTATAACGGTTTTTCATATCACCATATGCGATCCTTTTGATAGAATGAAAGGCAATTAAGAGATGAAGAAAAATGATACATTCAAACAGCTAGCCAGAATTCAGATGGTTTGGACTGGCCCGACTGTTTGAACTGAATCTGACCGAGTACACCGCTGACGACATCGACCACGACCAAACGAATGGCGTGAATAATTTCCACCCACTCATATACATCAGTAGTCTGTATTATCCTGCTAAAACTAATTCTACTTACACGTAAAATCAAGTGAAATGGAAAGCATCGAAATGAAACATTCACATGCAGTCTGGATGCATTCCCAGCATGTAACAAAATTTATCAATCCACACCCCCATTTTTACACTCACTATAATATAGGCATCAGTACCAAACTGCTTACTTATATATTCATGAAGTGAAATGATTTACTAAAGTGCTAGTGTCACATTCACTATGTATATTAAGATATTACTATTTGACATTCTGAATCTACATCAGGACTGAATAAGAAAATAAAAGTTTCAGTGTCAGTCATTTATGTACACACAATTGTATACAAATAAGTGGACAATACGGAGAAAGACACTCATTAAAAAATATACCCGCTGTTATTTTAGATTACGAAATTGTCAAAATAGTGATTTTGAGGGAAGAAATGGATAACTAAAAACTTTCTACCTATGTGGATGAATTTCCTGAAATACAATGAAACTGTTTTTATCCTAACACAGGGAGTGGAAAAGTCGACTAATACAAAATACTCACTTTTATGAAAGACAGAATGTGGTTTGGAATAAGCCCTTTCTCTCCGTGAACTTGTCCCAACGGTCATTGGATGGTGGCCCTCCTGATTAGTATGAGTCGGCTCACAGAAATGATTACCGGATGATACAGGTGAAGCAGACAATCCAGAATATTTAGTCTGCGGATAATTTCTGTGCTTTTTAGATGAATTGGATGGACTAAAATCACGGAAATCTGAAAGATGTTCGTAGGATGGTTTCCTTGCAGTGTCGTGCTTAGACGCAGGATTTTCTGGATTATATTCTAACGTGGGACGTACTGATTTTCGATGTTTACGTCCATCATAATTAGCTGGTGAATAGGAGGGTACAACATCCTCCGGACTGATATGGTCAAAGGGAGAGGCGCTTCGTAGAGGTGAGTTCCTGTCATACGAGTGATGAACTGCATGTGAAGACTTATAGGTCGGAGAATGGTTGAAACGTCGTGCTTTATTTTCAAATGACAATGGTGACTTATAGTTCAAATCTTTTTCCTCATCCTCGGAGACATCGTCCAGCATAAAACGGACATTATGCCAAGCTGTTTTGTCATTTGCACAATTTGAAGTTTCTACTGTTTTTTCATCAACGTTTGTGACCTTATTTTCTCCTGATTGTTCCGAGTCCTGATGTGGTAGGATTGTCGTGTTTTGATCAACTGGGCTATCAGAGTGTAAAGATTCTGTAAAACAAAATGTACACGTGCAAAATCTAGATTTTTAAAAGCCTTAACTAAGGGAACTTGCAGATAAAAAAGTTCAGTGTTTATCAATAAAAGGTGAAATGAAAATCGACACGCTGAAAATAGATCTTTTATCATTTTTAGAACCCAGGGCAATTCTAACTTTCAAAGTTTAGAAGCACCGAAGTATAAGTTTTTGTGATTGCTGCCAGTTACACGTTTTAGGAAAACTGGAAATAAAATATTTTTTCAGTATTGACATATAAAGTAAAAACAAATCTCAAATCAGAAAGTCTCGTTTATAATGCCATAATTAACGACTGTAAGAAATCACCGAATGTAAGATTACATTCTGTGAGTAACGAGCAACTGTGTGTCGACAATTCCGAAAAATAATGTCTCTAATGCTTCAATCACAAAGAAAATGCACTTCAATACTGTTCATACGGAGACAAAATATGTATTTGACTTATCTGTTCTGCGAAAGTGAAGGTAAATAAAAGCAACGAAAACGCGTGGACGTCTAATGCACTCAGTTTCACATTTTCCCTAAACAAAGTGTGATTCAGTAAAGGTAGAGAGTCATGTCGCATTCATATAACATTAGGTTACTTTTACAGTAGGTAGTCAGAAAATAACCCAAATTTCTAGCTCAATAATTATGTCTACTGAGGAACGTGTAACTACGGGACCATAAAAGCAAAACTAAATCTAACTCATAATAGAAGAAAGTATACTCACATAAGGAATATAGCGCCCTACTACCAATAAAAATGCACTGCAATTCAGTGGGCAAAAACTCAAGCATTTGTTCTTATACAGAATAAAGCAAGTTTATATAACTAAACCGATTGTGAAACAAATAGGCAGGAAAAAATGGAGATGGATTGGCCATACGCTGAGGAAACCATCAAGTGACATCACTAGACAAGCCTTCGAGTGGAACCCGAAAGGGAGGCGGCGAGTTGGTCGTCCAAGGGTGACTTGGAGGGGGTCATGCGAGGAGGAGATGAAGGCATGTGGACAGACTTGGAGCGGGGTGAAAAAGTTGTCAGAAAGCAGAAGGCAATGGAGGTGCGCAGCTGAAGCCCTATGTTCCTCTAGGAACTAAAGGATACAATAATAATAATATGACTAAAACCAAAAGCAACATTTAGAACCGGTGCATGTATGTCAGTCAAAGTTTACAGTATTCCGATTTACTAACGACCTACCCTGTTTTCCTCCGTAATGGTCTACAAAGTTGGCATTTTTAGGTAAAAGGAGACTGATTTAGGCGGGCTCGGAACATGATGACTAGCCAAAGTTTCTCATATGCAAGCTTACTAAAAGCCTGAATAACTGTGGACAGTGGTGTGAGAAAAAAGCCGTAAGAGATGGCAAACACATAGACAGCAGACAATACCAAACAACTGTTTAGACTCATTAAAGAAAACGAGCTATGAAACCAATGGTAACTAGAAAGCTTTTCAAGCTTGAACGGTACTTTCATTTCTTCTCAAGACACACGATAGCAACGTTAGACTGAACATTTCGAGGGGAAATTTAAGAGGCCTACAATCAAGGTTTCTCAGCGTCCAACACCTACCTCAATAGGATGTAGGCATGAATCCCCAAATTGTGGTAGAGGTTGTGGGAGGTGTTTCGGATCTAAAGCAAGGCAGTGAAAACTGATGGTCTGACTCTAGCGGTGTTTAGGAATGGTGGTGACGAAATATTGACTGGGTTAACCGAGATACTAAGTAATGTGTAGGAATCGGAGATAGTCCTACAGGACTGATGCAAATCACTCTTTGTCCTAGTTTATGAAGAGGGAGACAATTCTTCTTGTAATAATCGTAGAGAAACCAGCTTGACCAACACAGCATCTAGAATTCTAGGTTCATGGAAGTGTGATTTTGGAAGCTCATAGGTGGTTATTACTTGATTAATACTGTTAACAGTGCAATGATTTACTGATAAACCTGAGTGAAATATCTTCAGAAAGAAGTTACAATAATGTTTTTAAAATTATTCACTCTGATCACTAAAATGAGATTGTTTCTCATCCATTTTTACTAAAATTCGCATTTTCAAATGATGGAACGCGTATTGCAAAATGTGTTACTTGTGCATGTCGTGCTCTGCTGCTTTACCAATTTCAGTTTTTCTATCCATGAAGACGTATCATCATCTCAAAGCCATAAACAATGACAGACTGAAAACCTATTACTTGATAAAGCAATAATTACAGGTAGTACGTAAAATCTCTGGAAAGATGTCCCATCAGATTAGGAAAGCATTATGTGCTTTTGGAAGTGTATGGGCAGCCAACGCCATGGAAGTTGACTTTTTTCTTGGGATATCTGAAACAGGAGTATTAGTGTTGTGTTTCGACAGAGGCCAGGGGACAACTGCTTGGGGCCTGTCATACATGGCCTATTTGAATTGTTTTCTGGAATTACATCCATATTAAGATTTCACGCCGCAAGGCGAATTAAGATGTACAATTTTCGGGGTCAACCTGTTGTAACCACTCCTCTTCAGAGCAGAGGCAGCATAGGTAGCTTGTTGGTCATCTGAGGGGAACAACTTACTGCTGTTGAAACCTTATTTCCTAACAGTACAACTTCGTCTACAAACACAATGTACACTACTTATACTATCATGGTAACCACTCTTAGCTTAAGTGCTATCCAAACGATCTTTCTGGCATGGTCGAACCCGCAGGAACATAAGCTCCAGTGAGTGTGACTTGTTGGATCGTCGTCACACACGAGACTGAGTACAACATCGAGGTAGCAGCTATGGGTCGGGACTAGGTTTACTAATTCTTCAGGGACTAAGCGGTGCTCAGGGGAAATAAACGTATGAAAACGAGACACATTTTAGGTCATATTTTCACCCTTCAACAGATTCTGAAACAAAGGCATCCAACACCTACCATATTTGTCAACCTGAGGAAAACATTAAACTCCACTGACTGAGATATGGCGTCAATATATACCGTGGTGTTGAGAAAGTATATCACATTAATCAGGGCACTCCACTAGAATTCACGCAGCCGTGTAAAGACGTATGTTGTTATCAATCTGAAGTTGTGGTAACTATTGGTTTTCGTCAGGAAAATTTAATGTCTTCATTTTCGTTCAACTTCATCATGTACTAGTGGATATGACTGTAATCAATTTCAGTGACATAAAAATTGACTTGTTATCGGGGGACAGTCTTGTCGATTAAGTGTATAAAAATTCCTTCTTGATGTAGACGCTAACTAAATGCAGTCTTTTAAACACTTGCAGGAGAAATCTTAGTATATCTGGCATGCGATTGGTCCCTGTCAAGTGTGAAATGACCTTGCAAGACTACTATGTGCCGACTCCCAGTTTAAATACAGAGAGAAATAAATGAACGTACTGTCTGCTACCCTTACATGAGAAGTTGCATTAACCCTGGAGGACTGATTGCTAGCCAAATTTCAGCACGAATACAAAAGACTCGTGTTTCCGTTGCCAATTTGTCATCTTTTGTGTAGACATGACACCAAAGGACGTGTGTGCTGTGAAGCAATTTTTTATGACTGTGAGACGTGGTCGCTTGAAGTGAAAAACATGAAAACCACATCTCTCTCTCTCTACTTAGTGGTATAATACGGTGAATAACACTGAAGTGTCAAGTAAAGAGAAAAATTCAATTGACGCTTTTTTGTGAACTTTCATCAGTTAATATAGCTAGCGTACGTGCTACACATGCCAAGCCGTTGCCCTCTTCGTCAGACAACGTTAGCTAGTATAGGATTAGGCTACATGAAAGTTACGAGTGGTCAGATCAAAACACGATACAAATCCCTAGTCTTTGATGGTTGGTTTGAGTCTCAAAGTAATGGATAAAGTGCATGGTCACTGAGACCCCAACCACCAATGGCTTGAGTTGCTACATGGCTCAAGGTTGTTTTCGAGCGCTTAGGTCCAATTACTCCATATGAACTTACAGACCCATTACATTTTCATTACCCTTCACTTACTTATTCTTTCTCCCACATGTTCTTTAATCTGCTTTTACTCTACATTTGTGTGATCATTGAATGTCAACTTGAACTGCTGCAAAGTTCTACGCCGAAACTCAGTCAGTCAGGTAGATCTGTTCATTAAGTCCAAAGGGTTTCCTGGTATCACTTATTTAAACTGCCTTCTCAGTTTCATGTTTCTATTAGAGCTTAATAGCCATTACGCAGGCTTCTAATCATTCCATATATTAGTCACTTTTATTTCTCGTCGTGCAGATACAGAGTGCAATTTCTTGAAAAATTGCATGAATTCAATCTGTCTTATTAACAGTTCGTTAACATTCCAATTTTCGATTTATGAGTACTAAATTGATTTAAAGGTCAACTTCATTAATTAACAATTCAGTATAATGTTACTGGTACACTCAGCAAATATATCGCGTAAAATGAAGACATGAAATGTTTTGGTATCACCACTAGACATATTGATAAAAATGAATAACTGATGAATCCTAGACCTGTCACACACAAGGCTAGATTAGAAGTGACGCGACAAGCCCCTAAACTCAACACTGAAAAGAAACGATGTATTTTATACTGAAACTTACCTATATCCATCGGGTCATCGCACTGTACTGATTCCTCAACCGTAACTTCCAAAGGGTGTGTTTGCGCCTATAACGGGGATTTACAAGTACAATTTACTGTGAAATGTACAAAGAGAAACGAGCAGTCTATTTTAAAATAGTAACTAAGAGTTTTAGGTGCAACGGCTTAGAATCTGAATAGGACAGTATTACACAAATATCAACAAGGATACAAATCCAGACAGTCATAGTATTATTCTCCATCTGAACACACATTGTTTGAAAGAATTAGTAATGCAAATGGACAGGTCAAGGAGTTCTGCTGAAGCCTTAGAACTGAATTCCAACAATATCATGGGATGTCAGCTATTTACTATATATTTTTATAGGATTTGTTATACTATTTTTTATCTACCAAGGTGTAAACCTCGAAAACTTCACGTATATTGTGACGATATACAAAATAGAAGAGGACAAAGTTAAACCACTGCAGCCAACCCTATCGGCCTTACCACACACCCTGAGCAACTAAACAGAACAATAAGAAGACTAGATCATGGTGTTTCCATATATATTTTTATAGATGTGCCTGGTTTTTAATCTACCCAGGAATCTGCCTAATTAAAAGACCAGTATCCTGTTAAGCTTCTAGTGTATACGTATGCTTTAGTAAATCTGAATAACCAATTATTCAAACAGTAATCAATTTATTTTTCTGTAACTTGTTAGGCAAATACAGAACAGAAGGAATCGCTTGATTTGGTAATACTACCAGGACATGTGTTTGGTTGCTTGGTCATACGTCAAACTGGTTGCTATACCTTAAATTAACCTTGAGAAATGCATCAACCCAATTTACATTTTCAAAATTGCATGCTACCTAAATTTTGAAGCAACTCACCTGACCAGAGTCGCAATGGACTGTTGTTAGAGTCTCGTAGTTTTCGATGGCATGGTCAGTCGGTACACTTAATCCAGGCTGGTTGCTAAAACGAACAGGCGGTTGGCAAAATACTCCAGGGGGAGGAGGAGGAGGTGGTGGTGGGGGAGGAGGAGGAACCATGTAATTTCCACTTGGGCTGACATATGTATTTATTGGACAAGGGACATTTGGTTGGATGACTGGATGTTGGACTGGAACAGGAGGGTATGTATATGGGAATGGTGGGCGAACAGCTGGGATAGCCATAGCGGTATTAACTACAGGATTGGCATAGTTTATATCTGGCAGGACACATGGAACTGAAGACTCGGGGAAAACAGAGGGCTTTATTTCATCACAGTTAATGATGGACATTAGAGACTCTGGAGATACATCAAAGTAATCACACACAATGTTTTGAACCTGGTTTCGGAAACCCTTAGGCATTTTAGCCTTTAGTGCTTCACTTACAAGCTTGTCGATACCAGAGGAAAACATTTTAGTTTTTGTAAGTTTAGTCCGTAATTCTTCCCTCAACTTTAACTTCTCTAGAGTTGAATCCCAAGTTTGATTTTGGAGAAATGATGAGACAAATGAATTCACTTTTTGCTGGAGTATTTGATATTCGACATTCGTATCTATATCTTCCAGACATTGTTTCCGAATTTTATCGAACAAGCCTTGACTTTTGATCTGGTCCACAATATGACTAGCAGTTTGGGAGCGTTCGCAATGCATTTTTCGATATGTAACGTTACGATAGAATGAGACCGCCACTGTAACAGTGCAGCATTCACCATTTTAGACCATAGGTTTAGACTTTACATGAACCATGGAAGGTTTGGAGTATAACATAACTCTTTTCTTGCCAAAGAAAAGTAGGCCATTTTCAGTAATTAATCTCAATAAAGGGCTTTAAAATCCTGGATTCGTTGGTAAATCGTGCATTCGATCCCTTCCAATATCCAATATCCTGATTACGAGCTAGTATAAACCAGTGATTTCTTTGAGCTCGCTTCTTGATTGTGAGGTAAAGGTTCCAGATCTTCGGTGAGCTTCTGCGTAGTAAGTCCCGACACTCGACTGCTTTAGCTCTGGTAGACTCCAGGAGGAGTGGTGCGGGGATTGGTCGAGATGTGGTTTGTAGTATGCAGTATGTTAGGACTGTATTGCTGCCGTGAATGGAGTTTGACCTAACTCCCGTTGATCATTCGGTGTAGTCATAAAAGCAGAATAGTAATAATAATAATAATAGGTTGTAGTGTAGATAATATAGGTTGAGATAAGTGGAATAATAAAGGTGACCTAAGGAAAAGATAGAGTGAGAGAAGGCAGAATAGGTCGTGGGGATTTAGTTTGTACGCTTATTCATTGACAGTGTGGTTTCAAATTTTATGAGGATAAGCCATTGAGACACAAACCTTGCATTTCTGCATGATTGTCTAGCTTCCGCTTAAAAATCTCCAGAGATGGCGCTGTAGTCACGGCCGCCGGTAAAGCGTTCCAGAGACGGCAAACACGAAGCGAAAAGAAATGTGATCGCACTCGAGTCTTTGGTCTCTGGTGTGCTATCCTTAGCGGGTTACCTCTTGGAAGCCTATAATCCCTTGTCGACGCACACATGATATCAATGGTTGGCCTGCGAAATTTGGGCTACCGATATCCATGCTGAAAATTCCATACTTGTACCAAAAATAGAGTATGGAATCAAGCTGTAACCAAAAAAGTAAAATAAAAAAAATATCGTGCATTCAAATGGTCAGACTAACACTTAACCCTAAGCCCTTGTCCTGACTTATACCAATTATATAAATGCTGACCATAAATTAACCCTAAAATTGACCCTACGCCTAACTCCTAAAGCTACCTTAACTTTTAACCTAAACGCTAAAAGTTTAAAGTAGATAAATCAGAGCAGCAGCAAGCTCTCAAGAGGAAACCTCAGTTGCATTCATGGCCATTGTCATAGTTATCTTCTCATGCTCATTAAGTGGCCGGAATAATTTACCTGCACTCTTACTTAAAGGTATATCTGACTTCGTGTTCCCTATTAAAATAAGTAACTTTTGAGAATTACCACTTCAGTGGTAGGACTGCTGAAGGTGTGGAGTCCTCAAAAGTAAGCTTATCCAATTTTTACTACTATGTAAGAAATGAACATATTGTACATTACTTTGTTTTGACCATAAACTCTGTACTTTGAACTTTACCTCGGGTTTTGAATAAATATGTAGTTCTGCCTTCGACTCTCCGTCTTCTCCACCATCTCAACTGCCGTCGATCAATTTTAATCACCTGCTTTCTATCTCAAATTTTTGCAGGAGCACCGTAGTTTCTTCCCACGTACTTTGGTCGACCTCCGGCAACGTCAACATTGGAGAATTGGTACTGGAGTAGTCTTCCCGCAGCACCTGGGGTCTATTACGTTTACTGTGGACTTTGGATCTTTGTAAACCCAAGTAACGAAACTTAAATATATTCTTCCCGTAACTAAACCGATTTGGTATTTTATTTTCTATTTGAATTTGGGTAACTAAGCTAACAGAGTAAAAGGTCCACCACAATAATTGGTGAGCCCGTTTCGAACCTTTTTGTTTCGATAGTTAACTCGTTTTGGACATTTTTGTTGCTATTTTGGCCTTATAAAATCGCATTGCTTTAATTTTTGTTACCACAACTTTTGCTATTTTGTATATCTCTATACTCTTGTATTATATGACAATGGCTCCATCTAAGCGTACCACTGTTGCTGAAGAAGGCAATAAAGGCGAAGAGACACAGAATTCTTCTGTTAACGTCTTGCCGGATTTAAGACTACCTCAATTTGATCTGGCTGAACCACGTGTCTGGTTCACAATCATTGAACAGCTGTTTGCAGCTCGAGGTATTACGTCGCAGATTGCCATGTACGTTTGCGTATTAGCAGCAATACCCACGGAAGTATTCCGAGAGGTTATCGATGTCATAGACAGCAAACCTACAGACTCTCAATATGACAAACTAAAAGCTGCACTCATCCAGCGGACCACTCTCTCCGATGAGAAACGCATACAACAACTACTTACTTCGTGTGATCTAGGTACAAAAAGCCATCCCAACTACTTAGACATATGCGTCAGTTGATTGGGTCACACAAAGTAGATGAGTTAATTCTACGTCAGATGTTCTTACAACGTTTACCACAAAACGTTCAACAAATCCTAACAATATCTTCTAGGACGACAGACCTTGAAGAATTAGCTAAGATGGCAGACGATATCATGGATGTGTTATCAAATAATGGCATAAATAGCGTGTCTACAGAGGTAGTACCACCAAGCCCTTCCACATCTATGAAGGACGCACCAATGTTTTGGTTACTTTCCCAGTTAACATCTCAAATGCAAGACTTACGACTGGAAGTGTCTGAGCTTCGAGCACAAAGGAACCAGTCACATACGGTATCCAAGCAACGGCGATCAAGATCTAGACGACGTTCTAGAACACCTCAAAGCCGTAACATTTGTTGGTATCATAGGAGGTATGGGCATAATGCCCTGAAGTGTGTTCGACCGTGCATGTACAACAGTGGTAACTCAACTCAGGGAAACTCCCCAGCCAGACAGTAATGGCGACGGCTGTTACTGGCAATCACCCCAGTCGCCTTTTCTATGTGAGGGATTTGACTACCGGCACATTATTCCTGGTAGATACAGGCGCCGAGGTCAGTGTTATTCCCCCCTCACTATCCAGGCGATCAGCCAAAATACCTGGAAAACTTTCACTCCGTGCTGCCAACCAAACCAACATACAGACGTATGGCGAACAGTCAATGATTTTAAACTTAGGACTACGCCGACGTTTCACATGGATCTTCATAGTAGCTGACGTACGTCACGCTATACTAGGTGCAGACTTCCTAAGTCACTTCAATCTGTTAGTTGATATCAGCAAGAAAAAACTGATTGACAATTGCACCCAACTCAAGATCCACGGTATTACATGTGATTCTCTGTTCATAGCATTTGCATAGAAAAGCCGGAGAGTGAAATGTTCTCTACTTTATTACAACGATTTCCTAAAATCCTTAAACCGTCATACAACGTCGAAGATATATCTCATACAGTTACGCATAAGATCATCACAACAGGACAACCTGTGAAGGCACGTCCACGACGGTTACCACCCGATAAACTAAGTCAGAATTCGAACATATGATGCAGCTAGGTATCATACGACCATCTAACAGTCCATGGTCTTCACCTTTGCATATGGTACCTAAAACTAATCACGACTGGCGACCATGTGGAGATTATCGCGCTTTGAATAACGCTACGGTCCCAGACCGTTATCCTATACCTCATCTCCACGACTTCTCCTTGACCTTACATGGAAAGACCATTTTTACTAAAGTTGACTTGGTCAGGGCATATCATCAAATACCAGTCGCTCCAGAAGACATTGCAAAAACAGCAATTATCACGCCTTTTGGATTATTCGAATTCTTGAGAATGCCTTTCGGACTAAAGAATGCTGCTCAAACATTTCAGCGTTTTATGGACCAAGTTACCCAAGGTCTTGATTTCGTCTTTGTATATATCGACGATGTCTTAATTGCCAGCTCATCGATGGAAGAACATATGGAACACTTAAGCCTGTTATTTCAAAGGTTTGAACAATTTGGAGTTGTTATCAATCCAAAGAAATGTATTTTTGGTTCCCCTTCCATTGAATTCTTAGGACATCGAATAACTGCCGAAGGCATCAGACCTACCGAAGATAAGATAGAAACTATTAAGAACTTTCCCGAACCTGATTCCTTAAAGAAACTTAGACGTTTTCTCGGGATGTTCAACTTCTACCGACGTTTTATTCCATCATGTGCCTCCATAGTTCAGCCACTGACCGACCTACTTAGATGCAATTCGAAGAAATTTCAGTGGTCTGAAGAAGCAAAAGCAGCATTTAATAATGCAAAAGATGCCTTATCCAACGTTGTAATGTTATCTCACATCAACCCAGAAGCTTCACTCATTCTATGTACAGATGCATCGCAGGTAGCAGTGGGAGCAGTTTTACAACAAAAGTTCAATAATGACACCACTCCACTTGCTTTCTTCTCCAAGAAATTGGAACCTGCGCAAACTCGTTACAGCACTTTGGGCAGAGAACTGTTAGCCATCTACCTAGCAGTGAAACATTTCAGCTTCTTACTACAAGGTCGACATTTTACTATCTTAACCGACCATAAGCCTCTTTGTTATGCTTTCACCACTTCGTTGGACAGACACTCTCCGAGAGAAGCCAGACAACTGGATTACATCTCACAATTCTCAACAGACATCCAGTTCATCAAAGGAGATTCCAATATCGTAGCCGATTCTTTGTCTCGATGTGACGTTAATCACCTATCTTCGATAGATATTAGCTTAGACAATATTGCCAAGCTGCAGAAAAATGACGCCGAACTCCATACTTGTAGACGAAACTCCTCCCTACAGTTGCAGGATGTACCTATTCCCCTGTCTGATACAACTATCGTCTGCGACGTTTCAACTGGCGTTCATAGACCTTTTGTTCCACTAAGTTGTCGAAAACCTTTGTTTGAACATCTACATTCATTGTCTCATCCTGGTATGCGTGCTACGGCCAAGTTAATCAGCGAGCGTTTTGTTTGGCCCAAGATGAACTCCGATATTCGGAAATGGGCCCGCCAATGCTTGCAATGTCAAAGATCCAAGGTACATCATCATACCGTCACACCTCCAAAACAGTTCAATTTACCGGATAAACGATTTCAACACGTTCATATAGATATTATTGGACCATTACCGCCATCCAGAGGATTTACTCATATACTTACTGCGATTGATCGATTTACCCGATGGGCTATTGCTTGTCCACTCAACGATATATCTGCAGAAAATATCGCTTTGGTTTTCTTAGATCGTTGGGTGTCAAACTACGGAGTAACAACAACTACTACAACAGACCGAGGAGCTCAATTTCAATCAACTCAGTTTCGAGAGTTTACGAGACTCCTTGGAGTGAACCATATCTCCACTACAGCTTATCATCCTGCAGCAAATGGTCTGGCGGAACGCTTCCATCGACAACTGAAAAGCTCCCTAATGGCACAAGCTGTCTCATCTAAGTGGAGTGAACACCTACCATTAGTTCTTCTCAGTACCCGATCAACTGTCAAAGAAGATTTGGGATGTACACCAGCTCAACTGGCGTACCCTCACATTGCCTGGTCAGTTAGTTCCATCTAATGATTCCACTGATGTAAATATCTCCGACTTCACCAACCGCCTTACCCAGCAGATGCTTCAGCATCGACCAGTAGCCCCTCGTCAATCACTTCAGAAAACTCAAGTTAACAAGAGTCTACTCACTAGCAAATTTGTATTTGTTCGCGTCGATACCATTAGAAAAGGTTTACAACATCCATATGAAGGTCCTTTTCTAGTACTTAAACGCACCGATAAATACTTCACGCTGAACAAACATGGTAAACCGGAGACTGTTTCTATTGATCGTCTTAAACCAGTGTACACCGACAGTGAATATGAAACACTAGCAAAGCCGGCACCAATAAACAATCAAAAAGTCAATGCAACTCCAACTCTCCTGCTCTTCACACTTCCCCCTGTACAAACACGCAGTGGACGGCAGATCTGTAAGCCCGCCCGCTATGTTCATTTCATTGACTGACATAAAAAAGTGCGTTAACCTCATTTAGACATTCTTCTCATTACTACTGTTGTCGACATTCATTTCATTATAACCATAAATATTTATTAGTATAATTGTTTGCTGTTTGTTAACTGTACTGCAAGCACACGCATTCGCCAAGTATATGTATGTATTCAAGTGTACATATCTATTTATATATGAATTTCGCAAATGCTAACGAACATGTCATGGTTTATTATGTACATAAACTTTTTATTTAAAATTATAACAAGTTTTGACTTTTTTAATTCCTGAATCATGCTTGCATGTGCTAAACTTTATACGACACGGATGCATTCCATACATCCTGATCAAACTTTGTATCCTTATTATTGTTGCTGTTATTTTTTTAAAATAAATAAATAAATTTATTCTCATGATGCAGTACATGAGGGACGCCAGTTTACAGGCATCATCGAATTGTTACAGAAATAGGACCATATTATTCAGTCACAATTTACAGTCGATAGCAAAATATGTTTGACATGTACACTGGAGATTATACATACACTTGATAAATGTTAATCCGAATGGTATAAAACATCCTTTTCACTTATGTACAATCGTTTCTGTGCATAGTTGGAAAAATCCGCTAGATTGTCAGTGAGTGCAACACATCAGGAAATACAGAAGTATTGTCTTCGCATTAACAAAAAAAATCAGGTCTTTGGTGGATGGGTTATAAGTGCCTGGGAAAAAAATAAAGCTTAAAGTCAGTTTTCATACATAATTTTGCTGTGTACAGAATTCTTGAATTATAGTTCATTGTTGTGTTATTTGGAAATCAGTGATATGTTTATCTCATTTGATCTGCAATGTCATTGTTGGGAGCAAAATACATAAGCTTTGGACGCATTAATTAATGGATTTCTACTGCTTGTGGGTACTTACTTCTCATGAGGAGGGTTTTTGAATTTTAGTTGTTACGACAGGAGTTGTGGATATTAACTGCTCAGCAACATTACGGATATAAGTTCATCACATTATCTTGGGAAAGTTGGGTTGTAGTTGGTGAGGCATATATGATGCCCGACGAGCGTACATCTGTCCATGTGATGTTGTGGTGAGTTATATCTTTTTCACGTTGTCGGTTTATGTCCGTTTTATTCCACTTATTGTGTTGGGTAGAAGTTTTACAAACGAAACTTCTTGTCTGTTTGAGGGTAAGTATCTTAATCGTTAATGTTTTATCTAAAATTATAAATATAGGCAAAAAACAACAGGTGTAGTATTTAAGCTTATACATTAAATGGACCTATAATTTCGGAGGCTCTCAGATAGGAACTGGGACTACTATCGTTTGCAAACTCTTGTAGTTTGTCTTTAAGCGCTTTTTTGAATGAGGCCAATGTACCTGCTTGACGCATTTTGTTATCCTTATTGTTTACATTATCCATTATTTATATTGCTTATATTCATGTAATCGTCCACGAGGACAATACTGATGGTCCTCCAGACCTCTAAGAGGGGGAGCCGTGTGGAGTCCTCAAAAGTAAGCTTATCCAATTTTTACTACTATGTAAGAAATGAACATATTGTACATTACTTTGTTTTGACCATGAACTCTGTACTTTGAACTTTACCTCGGGTTTTGAATAAATATGTAGTTCTGCCTTCGACTCTCCGTCTTCTCCACCATCTCAACTGCCGTCGATCAATTTTAATCACCTGCTTTCTATCTCAAATTTTTGCAGGAGCACCGTAGTTTCTTCCCACGAACTTTGGTCGACCTCCGGCAACGTCAACATTGGAGAATTAGTACTGGAGTAGTCTTCCCGCAGCACCTGGGGTCTATTACGTTTACTGTGGACTTTGGATCTTTGTAAACCCAAGTAACGAAACTTAAATATATTCTTCCCGTAACTAAACCGATTTGGTATTTTATTTTCTATTTGAATTTGGGTAACTAAGCTAACAGAGTAAAAGGTCCACCACAATAATTGGTGAGCCCGTTTCGAACCTTTTTTCGATAGTTAACCCTTTTTCGAACCTTTTTGTTTCGATAGTTAACTCGTTTTGGACATTTTTGTTGCTATTTTGGCCTTATAAAATCGCATTGCTTTAATTTTTGTTACCACAACTTTTGCTATTTTGTATATCTCTATACTCTTGTATTATATGACAATGGCTCCATCTAAGCGTACCACTGTTGCTGAAGAAGGCAATAAGGGCGAAGAGACACAGAATTCTTCTGTTAACGTCTTGCCGGATTTAAGACTACCTCAATTTGATCTGGCTGAACCACGTGTCTGGTTCACAATCATTGAACAGCTGTTTGCAGCTCGAGGTATTACGTCGCAGATTGCCATGTACGTTCGCGTATTAGCAGCAATACCCACGGAAGTATTCCGAGAGGTTACCGATGTCATAGACAGCAAACCTACAGACTCTCAATATGACAAACTGAAAGCTGCACTTATCCAGCGGACCACTCTCTCCGATGAGAAACGCATACAACAACTACTTACTTCGTGTGATCTAGGTACAAAAAGCCATCCCAACTACTTAGACATATGCGTCAGTTGATTGGATCACACAAAGTAGATGAGTTAATTCTACGTCAGATGTTCTTACAGCGTTTACCACAAAACGTTCAACAAATCCGAACAATATCTTCTAGGACGACAGACCTTGAAGAATTAGCTAAGATGGCAGACGATATCATGGATGTGTTACCAAATAATGGCATTAATAGCGTGTCTACAGAGGTAGTACCACCAAGCCCTTCCACATCTATGAAGGACGCACCAATGTTTTGCTTACTTTCTCAGTTAACATCTCAAATGCAAGACTTACGACTGGAAGTATCTGAGCTTAGAGCACAAACGGAACCAGTCACATACGGTATCCAAGCAACGGCGATCAAGATCTAGACGACGTCCTAAAACACCTCAAAGCCGTAACATTTGTTGGTATCGTAGGAGGTATGGGCATAATGCCCTGAAGTGTGTTCGAC
The DNA here is from genome assembly GCA_944472135.2 of Trichobilharzia regenti. Lineage (NCBI taxonomy): Eukaryota > Metazoa > Platyhelminthes > Trematoda > Strigeidida > Schistosomatidae > Trichobilharzia > Trichobilharzia regenti. Next base: position 97,722,954 of record OX235262.1, on the reverse strand, counting down.
CGTGCATGTACAACAGTGGTAACTCAACTCAGGGAAACTTCCCAGCCAGACAGTAATGGCGACGGCTGTTACTGGCAATCACCCCAGTCGCCTTTTCTATGTGAGGGATTTGACTACCGACACATTATTCCTGGTAGATACAGGCGCCGAAGTCAGTGTTATTCCCCCCTCACTATCCAGGCGATCAGGGTAACTAAGCTAACAGTGTAAAAGTTTCACTACAAAGTGACGAGTTGAACCCATTATTTTTCTGGATAGCTGTTATAAACTTTATGACTTCTTACCTCCGAGTTCTTACTGCTTTGAAATTGTTCTAGGTCTTTAGCATGTTGCAGTACAGTCTGTCCCTTAGACTACAACAGATTTACTGAACCATAAAAGTGGACATAATACATGAATTGCACTAAAACATTGTCGTTGATGAAACTTGCAAACTTGATCTCACCATGCAGTCCTTCGATTAGGTCAATAAATACCCCAGACCCAATGGTTATAGGTTGGTTGAGAGGGAGGACAGAAAGTAAGCTAACTAAAGAAATGATAAGTAGAGCAAGAGAGCTGAGAGTTAGAAAAGTAAGATAAAGGTAAGACATACACATAACAAAATGAAAAGAAGGGAATTGACCTGGCACTGTAAGTAGTGAATAAATAAAGCCTGTGGAAATAAGTTGAGTAGGATACTTGTTGTGCAAGTTTACCCCCTGAACTACTCCGCCACCCACTGTTTTCGCATGCTGGTATAGCTTTGTCGTAAAGCTGTCAAGTGATGGAGAGGTTGCCGCGTTGGAGATTGGAGAATCCCATAGGCTACACACTCTAGGGGTAACGAAATATCCTCTTTATTTTGTTACCGATCTCTAATAAATAGCTCTTTCAAGGACAGCATAGTGTCCTCTGTTGATATGCCAGGAACTGAGTGCATTGAGGTATGCACTCTTTTGTATGAGGCTAGGTGATCGCCCCTGATCCTGCGGTAGGTGAAAATATGGGAATGCTACCAAACTAGTCGGTATTCATACGTTCGATATTTCAGTCTGATGACAGCCTTGACGGCCATCTTTTGTATTCTTAAGAAATTCTCACACTTTTTCAGAAGTACTGATGCAGTGACTCTGTGAAGCATAGTTCTGTGTATTTTCCGTGGAACCGTATGAAGAGTCCGGATGCGAGCCTTTCCAATCTCCAAATTACGAAAAGTCTGCTACAGCGTTTTTTAGCCCCTCCTGATGCTAGAATATTTGGATAATCTACGTGTCAGGAGTAGTCTTGGACTGCACTACTCCTCTGTATAATAAAGCTGGAGTCCACATAGCAACAAAAATCCTTAGATCTAGAAGTGTGTGGATCGATAAAATATGACAATTTTCAGTGTTGTAAGCTATATTCTTGGCCCTTTACGCTAAATAGTTATATCTTCTTGCGGTTTAATTCATTTATAAATGTTTTTAAAAGGTCAAACGAAAGTTAATATTATATGCGTGTGAGAGTGAAGGGAGACAAAGTTGTCAGATAGGTAGCTCAAGAGGTCAGCTACTGTGTGATGGTACATGTGGCGTTGAAGTCTAAAAAGATCTCGCAGGTAGCAAAAATTGATTAAATGGAGAAAGGAAGAAACTGAAGTTCCTTTCGAAAAAACATCGGAAACATGAATCTAAAACAAAAGAATCACGACGCTTTAAATGTATGTAAACGGAGATTTCAATACGGAGTATGTGTATTACGCCATATCTGTACACTAATTCACCAATTTACAATTTAATTGATTAAAAATGCCCATAAAATTTTTCAAAAGAATGGTTACTGAGCAAAGAGCACTTTTTTCGATAAATTCATCATCAGGCTCTACATTTATACATGCATTATAGTGAATGAATGAATTAGTGTTATAAACGACATTAATGTTTAAATAACATCAAATCAATAAAATTGATAGATTATAGCCGAATAGATGAATCCTTCTCTATATTATACTGGATGCCAAATGAATTCCAAAAACATTGAAGCACCGCATGCTTGAAAAAGCAGAGGCTATTGCGATTCCCCTCGCACAACCAGCGCTCCATATCCAAAAGAAGCAAGTCCAGCCCCTACTTTTGCCCTGGCCTTCAGTAGAAGCTACAAACTCATGAATTTGCAATATTATACTTCCTAATTCTTCTGACATTCAGCTTATTTTATGTTGAGGTGATTCAGCTGTGATCTATCAATATTAGTGATTTGATGTTATTTAAACATTAATGTCGTTCATAACACTAATTCATTCATTCACTATAATGCATGAAACAGAAAATTCGGCGTTCGTCTGTTGCCGCAGCAATGGACTAAGAGTTGCCTTTTGTCTAACTAATGTGTTCCATTGTCAGTGTGGTTGAAGATTGAACGATCAATTCATGGTTGTTTGCTCAAACCCAAATCCTCCATATTTTTCGCAGGAGTCATCAATCCATCAGTCATCGTCTCATTGTTCCCTGTTCAGTGGAAGATAAAAGACTGCCCGAAACATTGTGTAAAAACCTTATTGCTGGTTACATTTTGGCGTAAGAATGAAGGATTCTCGAGTCACCAATCAGTAATCTGCTTTTTTGCGTTGGGTGATACAAAGTGTTTCTTAAAGTCTTCGAGGGACAGCGGGAGGTCCATCGAAGCAAGAGCTGGACATCGACAGTTTATGAGAGTTGGCTGATGGTTTCTGATAGTTTTTGATAGTTTTTGTTCATCATTCCTAGTGCCTGCAAGTCTTCTCTGCACAAGTTTTCTTTAAAACTTTCTGGAATTTTGGTTACGTTCAGTGATGCCTGGGTTAAGAAGGGACAGAGAGTCTTGGATGCAAACAAAAAAGTAAGTCATGGTGACTTGTCTGTTACTTGAAACGATGTGTCTGATGTTAAACATGACATGGTTGATGTTACTGTTTCGCCATCTAGGGATAATAGAAATATCAAATTCCTAAATTTGAACCTCGGTGTTTCGATGGAAACCCAGTTGATTATTTACAGTTTGTAAAGGAGTTTGAGATCATGCTGAGTGGTTTTTTATTAAACGATGAAATGAAGTTGATGTATTTGATGAGGTAGTGCACTGGAGTTGCTTCAAGAGCTATACAGTGCTGTATATAAATGCCCCTAACGGAAGATACCCTGAGACTATGAGTATACTGCGTCATAGATTCGGAAGAACTTCGATGATTGTAGGGAAGTTATTCGAGGCTGTAAAGGGTAATGGTAATCAATTACAAGATGAATCCAAGGCACTCTCTGAGTTTATGGACAATCTGATGACTTACAAGATTACGTTGATTTCTATGAATTGCATGAGCAACCTGAACTCAAGCTCGGTCCTAGAGGTAATAGTGAGACGCCTACCTACTCGACTGCAAGTGAAGTGGGTGAAGATAAGCCATCGTATAGAGCATGAAGGTATCGAGCCAAAGTTCGATGATACTCTGAAACTGGTAAAAGATAGCGTCAATGAACCTATGAGCAAGTTTGCTAGTGTATTGCATCTCCCCCGTAGAATAGAGCAGCCTGAGAACGAAACTCAATCATTTATGACGAAAGGGTCTCGGAGAGGTGGATCTTGAGAAAGCTTTATGGTGCCTCGTAATCCAGATAAACTTAGTGAGTGTAACAGCCTTCGTGAGACATCCACAACAGATAGGTTACAAGTTGCAAGACGAACACGATTGTGTTTTACAAGTTTGCAAGAAGTGCATACAAAGGCGAACTGGGAATCAGTGAGCAAGTTTAGTGGTAAGATAAATGTGAAATCAGGGTCTGACTACGAGTCATGTGAAGATAATGGTGCAGTGGAGAATCCAGTTTGTGCAGGAGAAGAGAGTTACAGTTTCAGAGTCCAATTCTGACTCCACAAGTTTTCAAGGTATTACTAGTCAGAGTAAAGGTATAAAACCTCTGAGGAGTTGTGAGGAAGAACTCAGGTTGTCTGCTGCTGCCAACAAACAGTTTGAAAATGATGAAGTCGACCAGATAGACGACGGTAAAGTGAATATTTGTGGCAATGATCATGATGGTTGAGATTTGTCTTTGGTTGATCATGATGAGATGAGGAGAGTGTCTACTACTAGTGAGTTGAGCAAAGGTTCTGTACAAATTGAACACGATGTAGAATTGAATGCAGATGCAGTTGCAGAAGTTATGGATACTTGTGAGACCATCAGTGCAAGTGGTCAGCGTGTAGCCCACCTATCATCAGATGATAGTGCTAAACCCGAACTAGTAGTGAAAGACAGCAGTGGTGGTAGTCTTGCAGTTAGACAAACTTCTGAAAGCTGAACAACAACAGCTTCTGATCCACCGCTAAGTTCGTCAACTGGTATCAATCAATTGTCGCTGCTGTTGTCATCCACAATGAAAACGACGCTCACGGACTCAAGGACCTTGTGAAATGGCCATGATAGTATTGGTGCATTTGAAAAGACGAAAGATATTGGTCAGTTTAGTGAGGATAAACCAGGTGTAAATGAGAGGGTAGTTGTTAAATTGACTTGCACGAATAAAGGTTTTTCAAGTTCCAAGTTACTATTTGAATACTATTGTCTTTGGTGTTAATTACTCTGTGCCTACGCTTGGATGGCTAGATATGTCGAGTGTTTTTCTAGTCATCTATATCCTGTGGTACAATGACATGAGCGTCTTACGGTTCAGATTTGAGGATATAGATGATAGAAGGAAGTCAGCAAATGAACTCTGGAACGATTTTCCAACCTAGGGCGTCAACCTGAGAAGGGTTGTAGGCGTACTGCTGTAAGTCCTACAGTTCTTCAAAGGGTAGCGCATCAATGAGCAGTCCAATGTGCTCGGTGTGTGATTTTGTACATATGTTCATGTTGTATATACTGAATCGATATCATCTGTCATCTAGCTGTTGGTAACTTTGTTTGTATCCGGACGACTTCCACTTGGATCATCAACCTGAGAAGGAATGTAGGCGTACTGCTGTAAGTCCTACGGTTCTTCAAGAGTAGTTTGTCATGCCAGAATCCACAACATTTGATGTATTGATTGTACAGATATTGGTGTAAAATAATTGTGTGAGTTCTAATTATCGCAGTTGTTGATTAATCTTGTTTGTGTTCGAACATTCCACAACTTACAACCGTCACCCTGAGAAGGGTTCCAGGCGTACTGGTGTAAGTCCAGCAATTCTTCAAAGAAATTACATCGAGACATGATCGGCGAGGTTATTTGTACTGTTTGAGTATACGTGTGGTGTGTCATATCAATTGGTGTTTTTGGATTCATTGTGTTTACTTGTTGATTTTATATCTTGTTGCTATTGCATAATTTTGTTAAGATTTTCGTCGTGATTACTTCTGAACTTGTTTCTTGTCTTCTACATCCGTGAATGAATTGATTGATGCTAAGGACAGCAGATGGGTCGTATACGCTGAGGAGGCTAGTGATGAGAATGAAACGCACACGGAGATAATAATAATAATAGTATATTCTCATTTTGTACATGAGAGACGCCAGTTTACAGGCATCATCAATATGATAAATTACATATACGATTAGCAATCATAATTAATAATAATGTTTTAATAAAATACACATTTTTTCCTACTTGTGTAGGACACACCAAATATACAGGCATGGATAAGCATTATATAAATTTCATAAATTTGGTTTATGGTTAAGTTACATGGTTGCTGGCGTTTTTGTCTTAGGTCTGTGGGAACAATATGATAACCAGTCATTCAATGGAGCACGTCATGAAATATAGGAATATTAACTTCGCATTAACAAAAAAACCCAAGTAAGTTTTGGATGGATTAAAAATACTTGGGAAAAAATAAAGCTTGAAGTAATTCCTCAATATAACTTGGGTGTGTACAAATCCGAATCTTATTTTTGATTTGATTTATATCCAAATTGGGTAATAAGGAAGCTATTTTTACAGATACGATCAGTTATGTTATAAGCTACAATCGTGACGTTGTATTACAAATTGATACTTTTCCATTGGTATAAGAGTATATTCCACAAATGTAATCCAGGTTGCGTCGTGGAGAAAGTTAATTCGTTATTAACCAGGCAACTGAAAGATACGGGACCAATAATGTTTGCAGATCATTTGTCATTGTAAATGGTCAAATATCCACATTATTCATTCTCATTCAAAAAGTCAAATGGAAGCTGAAATGGTGAGAGAAAAAAGAAGACAAACAACAGCAACGCAAAAGAAAGCAACGGGAGTCCTTAAGGAGTGATTAATAAATATATACATATATATTCTGTTTAGTAACTGTGGTTATTTTGGTACACAAACTAACTAGTCCCGTTATGCTAACTTTTATATTATGTGTAAACTAATATTACTGTCCTGTGTAGAAATGTTAATCATCTAGTTCCAATAATATTAAAATTTATAATTGTAGTTTGTTGTAACTACACGTTTAAAGAACTTAAAATATCTATGTAGGGTGAAAAAGAAGGTGTAAGAGTCAGGCGCAAAAGTGCATTGTCATCTTTGAGCAGTCTGGTGACTGAGGAGATGAACACTGGAAGTGTGTTTGCATCGCGCACATTAGCTGGTAGTCTATTCCAAATGACTGAAAACTTATTTAAGAAGAAGTTGTACCGCACGTAAGTCTGACAGTGCTCCATAGCAGCTAGGTTGTGATGATTTCTAAGATTGTAACTGATGACAGCGGTAGGTTTAGTTATTGGCTCGGAGGAATGCAAGAGAAGATTAGTTAGCTTATAGTAAAAGATAAGGTTTAGCTTAAGGCGTCTTTTCCAGAGGGGTTCTAATCTTAGTCTTACGCATCGCTCATGGTATTCCAGACCACTTTCTAAACCAAGAGTTCTTGAGGTAAACTGCCGTTGCACTCCCTCTAATTTAAGCTTGTCATTTTGTCTTAGTCCGCTAAGAATAAACGGGCAGTATTCTAAGATAGGTCGGACACATACTTTGTATAATAAAACCCTAGTTTCACAACAAAAGAAATTGCGTGTTATGCATCCTATCAGCCTTCGCGTTTTACGTCTGGCATAATCAGTCTGTTCAGCGAACGTTAGGTTACTAGAGTATCTAATACCGAGATCTACGACTGAGTTGAGCTTAGCTAGTTTTCGCCCATTTATTTCAAGAGTTAGATCAAGGTTACTGTTGCCGATACAAATCCAGCCGCATTTGTCAATGTTAAAATTTAGACAGGATTCAGCACACCACGTTGCAAGGCTACTTAGTTCAAGATGTATTTTAGTAACCATATCGCTTAATTCATGAGTGTAGCAGGAGTAGACGACTTTGAGGTCGTCAGCATATAGGAATGGTTTACCTGAGGTGAAGCACTTGCAAATGCTGTTAATGTAGACTGTGAATAAAAGTGGACCTAGGACACTACCTTGCACGACCCCACTTGAGATCTGCCTAGGATGAGACAATACAGATCCAACTTTGGTTATTTGTACCCTGTTGCTTAGAAATGATTTTAACCAGTTCAGTAATGGGTTGCGAATTCCACAAGAGTACAGCTTCTCAAAGAGAATACTGTGAGATACCATGTCAAATGCCCTAGATATATCGAAGTAGAGAACAACGACTAGCTTACGTGCTTCGCGACTACTAGTGATGCAGTTGAAAAAGTCGAAGTGGCAAGTAACGCAGGATCTATTTTTGAGAAATCCGTGTTGAGACCTTGTAACAAGATCTTCCCTAATTAGGTAGTCTGACAATTGATCTTTTACAACTTTCTCCATGATTCGTGAGATAACTGGGGTTATATTTATGGGTCTGTAATTGCGGACGTTTGCCCTATCACCAGATTTGTAATGTGGAATTATGAAGCTAGTTTTCCACTCACTAGGGTAAGTGCCAGTGTCCATAGATATTGAGAAGAATTTAAGAAGTAACAGGGTATATCACACCCACTGTTTTTGAAAATTATCGAAGCGAGGCCATCCGGTCCCGTACTAGTGGAAGGTTTAAGGCTTTTAATTGCTTGTACTATTAACTGATTAGTGAACACAATGCTTTCAAGGGAAGAGATAGTAAGGGGAGCGGTTTCACCAGGCATATGTGTTTCTAAACTAAAGTTTGCAAACCAATCACTGAAAGTTCACAGATAGTGGCAGGTTCATTGTAGATTACTTTGTCGTGAAGTAAGTATGGGATTTCCCTCGCCGACTGCATTCGTTTTTTAAGAAGTGCCGTTAAGTTATAAACTTTGGAGGTACTTTCAAGTGCCGTTAACTCTTCGTCGAGGTCCTTTTGAGAGCGTAGGCGCTTGAGAGATTCAAGAGACTCGTGGATTGAGAGCAATAGTGATATGTCCTTAGTGGAATAGTACTGTTTCTTCAGTTTCCTTAACTTATTACGGTGTGCCCTTGGAATATATTCAGTTCGGTGTCTACTTAATTTCACTATTTTCTTTGGAGCAACTGTATCTAGACAAAGGGTAACATTCCTGTAAAACAGGGTTACTAAGGCCTCCAGGGAGTCAGTGGTAAAATAGTCATCCCATTGACAGAGTCGAATAAGTTCTTGGACTAATCCCCAGTCTGTATATTTGTAACTACGACATATTGTGCTTCCTGAGTCTTGTTTGTTTCCTGTATTTAGTGGTGAGAAAGGCAGAGAGCAGAGTACCATTCTATGGTCACTACTGGAAAATCGATTACCAACATACGTGGATACTGGGATTGTGTCATGACAAAAAACAAGGTCCAACATGTTGTCACCACGAGTAGGTGTCTGGACGTGTTGTTGCCATCCATAACAGTCTATAGTGGCAAGTAATTCGTCGAAGCGTTGGGGGCCGGAACTAGTTAGCCAATTGACTTCTGGAAGATTGAAGTCCCCTGCAATTATTTTGTAATTAGCACTAAACGAGGATGCGTGTGCAAACGATTTAGCTAATAACGCATCAGTTTCTTTTGTTGAGCTTGGTGCTCGATAAACACAGCCTATGAGAAGTTTGTACTTATCTCCATGTAAGACAACCCAGAGTGAGTCAGGTACATTATTCATTGTTTCATCTTCCACCTTACTGACTACAAATGAGCTATGTATATATATGAGACATCCTCCACCACGCTTGCAATCTCTGTTTGCACGGTGTACAGTGTAATCATCGATACCTATATGCACATCAAGTACAGAGGATGAGCACCATGACTCAGTAATCAGAGCTACAGTAGGCTTGGCGACTAATAATAATGTCCTTAGTTCAGATATCTTATTGATTAAGGAACGTGCATTAATTAGCAATATCGTGAATAAGTCACGGGATACTACAAACTGGCTTAAAATGTCACCATAACCTAAATCTATTTGTGCGTCAGCACCGCAAGAATTTATGAATGAAAAGGAGGTCGGACTGGGTGTCTGTACATCGGGTTGGTGTGCAATGAGGTGGTCCTAGGTGCCATGGGTCGTACCAGTGATTCGGGACACCTGGAAAATTTACCATGTGTTCCTGGATATAAGGGTAGTACAGGTTGGGCCTAGGTTGACGGTTAAAAGGCATAGCATCAGAAGGTCTACCCATCCAACTGCTATTCGTCATACCGGTATACACCTTCGGGTTGTTTTTATAACTTAAAGGGAATTGTGAAGGAAGGTGCTTTGGCTGCAAGACTTTAGGAGTCTTGGAGCCTGACTTTCTATAAGGTGGAGCATGCGGAACACCTCCAGATGTACTTATGTTTCGAGAGGAGTTTTTCGTAACAAGTGATGGTTTGTTGGCATTCTTACTCTCAGCAGGCTTATTGAATACAAAGTATTCTTCCCCATCATTAGTCTCAACCCTGCGAAATTTGTTCATCGTGGTGAGGTTACTACGTTTGGGGGGAAATTTCTTAGAACAACTTGCAGAAGTTCTAGTCATTTTAACATCTTTCGATGAGGCTTTATTTACAGGGGTACTGGTATCTAAATCAGTTCCTAGTTCCATTGGCAGGTGTGGTTGTTGTGTAGTTTGCTGAATGCTAGTTTCAGCACTAGGTGTCTGTTGCTGTGCACGATCCTTATTTGGTAAATCAAAGCTAGAGGAGGTGACCAGGTTATTACTACGCATTATTCTGCGCTGACACGGTGTTTTATCCTGAGCTACGGTTATAGACTTATAACTGCTATTCAGTCTTAAGTGATCCTGACATTTAGTAAACTTACTAGCATCAAGGGAATTACTGAATTTAAAAATGATTGGGCAATTAGCCTGGTTAGACTTTTTACGAAGTCGTTTGCATTCACATGGAACACTAGCCATGCCGCAACAAATCAGGATTTTGTGTCTTACAGTTTTCAGGGGCAGAGAATCTGGGACGTTGTAAACTATAGCTTGGTGAGAAGAGGTTATACGCTTCATCACCTCCGTAGCCAAGCAGTCAATCAGATTTTCAGCTTTATTTAGGTTGTCTGGAGATATTTTAGGATGCCTTTCTAAAAGACAGGCTATTGGGTCTAAATTCAAAAGCTTATTTTGAGTTACATCCAGTAAACACTTAACCTGGCCAATATCAGAACGGCTCTCCGTGGTATTTGAGATTGGCAGTGACATACTATCAAACTGATCTAATTTTTTCTGAATTTCACTTACTTGCCTCTGCATATCTTTCAAAAGGAGGTTTAGTTTACAGAACTCAGAGTTCTCTAACAGAACATCTTTCACCTGTATCACAGGAGTGAGATCTGCACTCAAACCATTTTGAGAGCTAGTAGTTGATACTGTATTACCAGGCGGTAATGCAGTTATAACCGAATTTAAGCCACTATCTAAAACAATTGTGTTTCTACGAACACGTTTTTTAGAGATTTGGACCATAATTTCAAGAATTATATGACAATAAGCAGTAAATAAATTTCAGAGCAAACACGTGCAAAAATGTCACCAATTTAGAAAGTACCGCCAGGAGACCACGGCTGAACAGAAACATTCATCCTTAATCATTGATTCCACAGCTAATCCTTTTCTTCCGTTGCATGTTGTCAATGTAGTTGAGCGTTGAACGATCAATTCATGGTTGTTGGATGCAAACAGTCAGGTAAGTCATTGTGACTTGTATGTTACTTGTAACGATGTGTCTGATGTTAAGCATGACATGGTTTGGTGTTACTGTTTCGCCGTTCAGGGATAATAGGAACATCAAACTCCCTAAATTAGAACCACGGTGTTTTGATGGAAACCCGGCCGATTATTTACAGTTTGTTAAGGCGTTTGAGATCATGTTGAGTGGTTTTTTATTAAATGATGAATTGAAGTTAATGTATTTGATGAGATATTGCACTGGAGATGCTGCAAGAGCTATACAGTGCTGTAAGTTTATGAAGCCAAAAGAGGGCTACTACGAGGCTATGAGCATACTACGTCAAAGGTTTGGAAGACCTTCAATGATTGTAGGGAAATTATTCGAGGCTGTAAAGGGTAATGGTGGTCAATTACAGGATGACTCCCAGGCACTCACTGAGTTTTTAGATAATTTGCTAATTTACAAGAATGGAATGATTTCGATGAATCGCAACAGTGACCCCAACTCCAGCTCAGTCCTAGAGGTAATAGCAAGACACCTACCTACTCGACTGCAAAGGAAGTGGGTGAAGATAACCTCCCGTATGGAGGATGAGGGTATCGAGCCAAAATTTGACGATATCCTGAAACTAGTAAAAGATAGTGTCAATCAATCGATGAGCAAGTTTGCCAGTATATTGAATCTCACCCCTAGAATAGAGCAGTCTGAGGGTAAAATGCAATCATTGATGACGAAAGGGCCTCAGAGTGGTGGATATCGAGAAGGCTCCATGATGTCTGGTAATGCATATAGATCTAGTGAGTGTAACAGCTTTCGTAGTACATCCTCAACAGATAAGTTGCAAGATGCAAGACAAACACGGTTGTGTTTCACACGTTTGCAAGAGGTGCATACAAAGGTGAACTGTGAACCAGTGAGCAAGTTCAGTGATAAGCTAAATGTAACCTCCAGGCCTGACTCCGAATTGTGTGACGATAACGGTGCGGTCAGGAAGTCTGTAGATGCAACTGGTAAGCCGTTGTTGAATAGAGTGTCACAGAATAGAGTTACTGCTTCAGAGTGCAGTTCTGACTCCACAAGTTTACAAATTAAAACTAGTCAGAGTGAAGATATAAGACCTTTTAGGATTTGCGAGGAGGAACCAAAATTGTCTACTTCTGTTATTAAAGAGTTTGAAAATGATGAAGTTGACGGTAAAGTGAATATTCGTGATAATGATCATGATAGTGCAGATTTGTCTTTGGTTGATCATGATGAGATGATAGATATGCCTACTACTGCTGAGTTGAACAAAGGTTCTGTACAACTTGAACGTGAAGTGGAAATAAATGCAGATTCAGTTGCAGAAGGCACGCATACTTGTGAGACCGTCAGTGTAATTGACCAGAGTGAAGCCCACCTATCATCAGATGCCAGTGCTAAGCCTGAGCTGATAGTAAAAGACGGCAGTGGTGGTGGTCTTGCAGGTAGACAACTTTCTGAAAGTCGAGCAACAACAGCTTTTGATCCACCGCTAACTTCATCAACTGATATCGATCAGTCGTCGTTGGTGCTGTCATCCACAATGAAACAGACGCCCATCATCTCAAGTATCTTGTGCAATGACTATGCTAGTATCAGTTCGTTTGAAAGGACGAATATCAATGGTCAGTTTAGTGAGGATAAGCCAAGTGTAAACGAGAGAGTAATTGTTAAATTGACTTGCACGAATAAAGGCATTTCTAGTTTCAAGTTACTATTTGAATGTTATTATCTTTGGTGTAAATTACTCTGTTTCTACACTAGGTTGATGAGATATGTCGTGTGTTTGTTGGTCATCTATATTCTACGATACAATTACATGAGCGTGTTATCGTACAGATTTGAGGATATAGCTCATAGAAGGAAGTTAGCAAATGAACTCTGCGACGATATTCCAGCCTAGGGCTTCAACCTGAGAAGGGTTGTAGGCGTACTGCTGTAAGTCCTACAGTTCTTCAAGGGTAGTTTTTCGTGCCAGAATCCACAACATTTGATGTGTTTATTTAACTTATGTTTGTGTTAAATAATTATGTGAGTTCCAATTGATGTAAATGTTGGTTAATCTTTTTTGATTATATGTGGTCCCTCACGTCGGGGAGTCAGATTGGAGAGACTGAGGCTCGCATACGTCACCGTTACCAGAACTAATATAGAATGAGTTACAAGCGATTGCAATCGTAAATGGTAATAGGGAGTGTCAGCCACGTCTCATAAACCGTTAATGCCCAGCTCTTGCTACGCTCAGGCCCACGCTGTTCCTTGAAGTTTTCAGAAACGCTTAGTTATAACGGACGAAAAATCCAAAAGACCGATTGGCCGCTTGAGATATCTTTATTGTTACACCAACATAAAAAATAATAACTGAACTAAGGTCTGTGAACAAATATTACAATAATAAATCATTGTATTACTTCTGACGATGTTTCACTCTTCTTTCTGAACAGCGACCGATGAGACGATGACTGTCGTATTGATGCCTCCGCGGAAATTTGGAAGTTGATTTTGAGCAAACAACCAAGAATTGATCATTCAATCTTCAACTCCATTGACACTCCCCGGCAAAATACGGATCCATCCCTTTCTTCCTTCACGACCAATACACGTTGACTTGGATGCCATTGCGAGAACCTGGGTCACACGGACAGAGCTGAAATGGAAAACAAACAGAAAAGCCAACACACCACAAGCATACCACCCACAGCACAATCTCACACATCAATGACGACCTGCGCCTCCAGACAGAGACCTCCTCTTGACATCTTGCAACACAATCGCCACTTGCTAGAATGACTCTAGCAGAAGGCAACGTGACCATAGCAGCACCTCATGATACTCTACGCACATCCTCTTATCTACTCGTTACCAAATACCACTGCAATCGCTTGTCACTCATTCTGCCTCAGTTCTAGTAGCGGTGACGCATGCGAGCCTCAGTCGTTTACACTCTTTCTCCCCGGCGTGTCGGACCACAGCTGACAATTATCTCCGTGTGCATTTCATTCTCAGCAATAGCCTAGCCTCCCCGGCGTATACGACACATCTGCTGTCCTTAACATCAATCAATTCATTCACGGATGTAGAAGAGTGGCCACAACTTCAGAAGTAATCACGACGAAAATTTTAACAAAATTATGCAACAAAAACAAGGTTCGAAAACAACGAGTCAACACAATGAATCCAAAAAACACCAATTGATATGACACAGCACACATATATACAAACAGTACACACAAACTCGCGGATCATGTCTTGATGGAATTCCTTTGAAGAATCGCAGGGATAACACCAGTACGCCTACAACCCTTCTCAGGTTGACGATTGTAATTTGTGGAACGTCCGGACACAAACAAGATTATTCAACAATTACACCAATTGGAACTCACACAATTATTTAACACAAACACATGAACAAAAACTACATCAAATGTTGTGGATTCCGGCATGACAAACTACTTTTGAACAACTGTAGGACTTACAGCAGTACGCCTACATTCCTTCTCAGGTTGATGATCCAAGTGGAAGTCGTCCGGATACAAACAAAGTTACCAACAGCTAGATGACAGATGATATCGATTCAGTATATACAACATGAACATATGTACAAAATCACACACCGAGCACATTGGACTGCTCATTGATGCGCTACCTTTTGAAGAACTGTAGGACTTACAGCAGTACGCCTACAACCCTTCTCAGGTTGACGCCCTAGGTTGGAAAATCGTTCCAGAGTTCATTTGCTGGCCTCCTCCTATCAGCTATATCCTCAAATCTGAACGGCAACACGCTCATGTAATTGTATCGTAGAATATAGATGACCAACAAACACACGACATATCTCATCAACCTAGTGTAGAAACAGAGTAATTTACACCAAAGATAATAACATTCAAATAGTAACTTGAAACTAGAAATGCCTTTATTCGTGCAAGTCAATTTAACAATTACTCTCTCGTTTACACTTGGCTTATCCTCACTAAACTGACCATTGATATTCGTCCTTTCAAACGAACTGATACTAGCATAGTCATTGCACAAGATACTTGAGATGATGGGCGTCTGTTTCATTGTGGATGACAGCACCAACGACGACTGATCGATATCAGTTGATGAAGTTAGCGGTGGATCAAAAGCTGTTGTTGCTCGACTTTCAGAAAGTTGTCTACCTGCAAGACCACCACCACTGCCGTCTTTTACTATCAGCTCAGGCTTAGCACTGGCATCTGATGATAGGTGGGCTTCACTCTGGTCAATTACACTGACGGTCTCACAAGTATGCGTGCCTTCTGCAACTGAATCTGCATTTATTTCCACTTCACGTTCAAGTTGTACAGAACCTTTGTTCAACTCAGCAGTAGTAGGCATATCTATCATCTCATCATGATCAACCAAAGACAAATCTGCACTATCATGATCATTATCACGAATATTCACTTTACCGTCAACTTCATCATTTTCAAACTCTTTAATAACAGAAGTAGACAATTTTGGTTCCTCCTCGCAAATCCTAAAAGGTCTTATATCTTCACTCTGACTAGTTTTAATTTGTAAACTTGTGGAGTCAGAACTGCACTCTGAAGCAGTAACTCTATTCTGTGACACTCTATTCAACAACGGCTTACCAGTTGCATCTACAGACTTCCTGACCGCACCGTTATCGTCACACAATTCGGAGTCAGGCCTGGAGGTTACATTTAGCTTATCACTGAACTTGCTCACTGGTTCACAGTTCACCTTTGTATGCACCTCTTGCAAACGTGTGAAACACAACCGTGTTTGTCTTGCATCTTGCAACTTATCTGTTGAGGATGTACTACGAAAGCTGTTACACTCACTAGATCTATATGCATTACCAGACATCATGGAGCCTTCTCGATATCCACCACTCTGAGGCCCTTTCGTCATCAATGATTGCATTTTACCCTCAGACTGCTCTATTCTAGGGGTGAGATTCAATATACTGGCAAACTTGCTCATCGATTGATTGACACTATCTTTTACTAGTTTCAGGATATCGTCAAATTTTGGCTCGATACCCTCATCCTCCATACGGGAGGTTATCTTCACCCACTTCCTTTGCAGTCGAGTAGGTAGGTGTCTTGCTATTACCTCTAGGACTGAGCTGGAGTTGGGGTCACTGTTGCGATTCATCGAAATCATTCCATTCTTGTAAATTAGCAAATTATCTAAAAACTCAGTGAGTGCCTGGGAGTCATCCTGTAATTGACCACCATTACCCTTTACAGCCTCGAATAATTTCCCTACAATCATTGAAGGTCTTCCAAACCTTTGACGTAGTATGCTCATAGCCTCGTAGTAGCCCTCTTTTGGCTTCATAAACTTACAGCACTGTATAGCTCTTGCAGCATCTCCAGTGCAATATCTCATCAAATACATTAACTTCAATTCATCATTTAATAAAAAACCACTCAACATGATCTCAAACGCCTTAACAAACTGTAAATAATCGGCCGGGTTTCCATCAAAACACCGTGGTTCTAATTTAGGGAGTTTGATGTTCCTATTATCCCTGAACGGCGAAACAGTAACACCAACCATGTCATGCTTAACATCAGACACATCGTTACAAGTAACATACAAGTCACAATGACTTACTTTTTTGTTTGCTTCCAAGACACTCTGTCCCTTCTTTGACCCAGGCATTGTTGAACTTGACCCAATTCTGAAAATATTCCAGATATTGCTTGTTCAAAGAGGACTTGACCGGCACCAGGAAAAATGAACGGCGACTATCCAAACTTTCACCAACTGTCTGAATCCGCCAGATCTGTTTCTACCGTCAGAAACTGTCAGCCACGTCTCATAAACCGTTAATGCCCAGCTCTCGCTACGCTCGGGCCCACGCTGTTCTTCGAAGATTTCAGAAACGCTTAGTTATAACGGACGAAAAAACCAAAACACCGATTGGCCGTTTGATATTTGTTTATTGTTACACCAACATAAAAAATAATAACTGAACTAAGGTCTGTGAACAAATATTACAATAATAAATCATTGTATTACTTCTGACGATGTTTCACTCTTCTTTCTGAACAGCGACCAATGAGACGATGACTGTCGTATTGATGCCTCCGCGAAAATTGGGGAAGTTGATTTTGAGCAAACAACCAAGAATTGATCGTTCAATCTTCAACTCCATTGACAGGATGATAAGAGGATATGCGAAGACTATCATGAAGTGCTGCTGTTGTCACGTTGCCTTCTGCAAGAGTCATTCTAGCAAGTGGCGATTGTGTTGCAAGATGTCAAGAGGAGGTCTCTGTCTGGAGGCGCAGGTCGTCATTGATGTGTGAGATTGTGCTGTGGGTGGTATGCTTGTGGTGTGTTGGCTTTCTGTTTGTTTTCCATTTCAGCTCTGTCCGTGTGACCCAGGTTCTCGCAATGGCATCCAAGTCAACGTGTATTGGTCGTGATGGAAAGGAGGGATGGATCCGTTTTTTACCGGGGAGTGTCACTTTTGTCGAAGACTTAACGATGTATTCGTGGTTGTTTGCTCAAACCCAACTTCCCTATATTTTTGAGGAGGCATCAATACACCAGTCATCGTCTCATCGTTCGCTGTTCAAAAAGCACGTAAAACACCGTCAGAAGTAATATCGTGATTTATTATTGTAATATTTGTTCATAGACCTTAGTTATTATGCTGATCATATGTTGGTGTTAGAATAAAGAATTCTGGAGTCGCCAATCTGTGTTCTGGTTTTTGCGTCCGTTAGTACTAAGCGTTTTTGAAAGGCTCCGAGGGACAGGGAGAGGCCCGGCGTAGCAAGAGCTGAACATGAACGGTTTTTGAAACTTGATTGACATTTGGTGTTGTCCCACGCGCCGGATAGCGAGAATGTAGACGACTGAGGCTTGCATACGTCACCGTTACCAGAACTGAGGCAGAATGAGTGTCAAGCGATTGCAGTGGTAACTAGTAGTGAATAGAAAAGGTGTGTTTCAGCCCAGCAACGAATTTCACCGCCATATGGAGGGCATAGCTATTGGCTGCCCTCTAGATAATAATATATATTTCTTCCTGTTTATGCAGGAACATACCAATTGTACAGGCATGGATAAGTTATTATATAAATTACACAAATTGATGTATGATGAATTTACAGTTTGGTTGTTCTTTCTGACATTAGAGTCAGACGGAACAGTCTGCTATAAAGTCTGCTTGTGTAGCACATAAAGAGATATAGAAATATTGTCTTCGCATTAAAAAAAACCCAGACATCAGATGAATGTAATACAAATATCTGGGAAAAAAAGCTTGAAGTCAATCCTCTTACATAACTTTGTTGTGAACAGCACCATCGGATCAAAGTTTATTGATGTATTATGTTGAGATCAGTGATATATTTATTCTATTTTTTCAGTAGTCTTATCGTAGTTTTATAACAGGAAAGAAATTTGATCGGGGATGCGAAAACTAGATGAGGTCATGTGTAGTTGTTTTACTGCATCAAATGGTGCTGAGGTCGGTTCCAGAATTCTCCATTTGCTCCATTTGTGTCTGCATGGCGGACTGCATTCGTAAGTTCAGAAAAAATGTTGAAAACTGTTTGAAAACCAGTTGCTTCTTCATTTCAGATCATGAATACTCATTTACAGCATGTTCGCCAGCGTCTTCAAATGGTAGAATTGGATCGTTCATGGAATTTCAGTGGTTATGAGATAGACGGTTTGGAATTAATCCTCATTTCAGTTAAGATGCAGGGTTGTTCGACCTCGACCAGAAGATGAATAGGAGTATCAGAGTACCAAAAAGAGAAAGTATGTGAACATTTAAAGGACATTAATGTATATATATAACTGTATAATAAATTATTAAGAAATTATTTTTAGTTATGGTTTTTTTTTACGAATTTATGCGAAGTCTTAGAGTCTATTTAGTGTCATCCTTTCTCGGCCCACACACTTATAGCAAAATTAGAGAATCGTTTGCTCAAAAACCTAAAAAACGAACTCTCTCTACCGTAGATATTTGGACGAAACTTTTATCTCACAAAATAAAATCCAAATCGAGGTCCTCCTCCAAATGTTCGGTATGACTCACCCTTAATTTGAGTTCACATATAAAAGTTAGAAAGACAACAGCCTGTCATTTCTGGGTGTCCTATTTCGAAAAGGGCAATATGGAAGTACTTAGAGGCGCATTTCCGGAAGAAATCTTGGGTTTGCCAATACATTTTAGGTTATGTATTCCTCTGTCATACAAACGAAATCTATTCAGTACCATGACGCATCGCGCTAGGGGAATCTTCACAGCTGACACTCTAGACGATGGAACAAGGAAAAAACAAAACCTTTCATACCATAAAAGATATTCCGAAGGGTTTGTTAGGGTTTCGATGAGGAGGACAGATAGAGGTAAATGCCTGCAAACTGTGCAGAAGGAACGCGTATAAATAAACTTGCCGTTCAAAGGAGACCCAGCAACTGAGATGCTGGCTCGAAGCTTTGAAAAATAATAACTAAAACATTCTTTGCTAAAACATTGTGTATAGTTGCAACGAAGGTGAAGGATAAGCTACCGAGACTGGCCGATTCAGTATGCATTTATAAATTCAGCTGTTCATATGGAGACAGTTACATAGGTAGAACGGCTAGGGAAGCCCATCACCAATTCCTGGAGCATTATCCAACGTGGTTAGTTAGGGGAGTCATAAGGAGGATACGGAGCACAAGGTTGAAAAAACTTAGCTTTTGTAATTCTATAAAGAGTGCCACCTGTAACACACTGATAGGAATAAATATATTACATTATCAACTTATTGGGTTGGTAAGTTCTCGGTTGCTAAGCATAGCTGAGGCAGTTGCCGTAAAAAAATTTTCAACCCATTCTCTTTGTTCAGAAAAAGTTTGTTCAATCTCTCTTCCCCCTTGGCCTTCAGCGAAACCTTTAAATATTTATCTCTTCTGGTAACACCGGATAACCGCAAGTATTACCTCATTGTAATTTCATTTTATTTGCAATGTTAACTGCGTCAACAGTGTTATGCTGCACTGCATTTGTACACTTTATTCCCGATCCAAAAAATTATCGTTATTATATTATCCAGTCGCTATGTGACAGTGGTTATTTTCCCCTCTACCCCTACTAGTATGCAGATTCTGCATCTACACTCACCACTGCCTAGATTATGTAAGCACTTGGGTGAATTTATCCGTGTTATTATTATGGTCGCCTCAACCGTTATTCATTAATTCCCACTTTTTTAACCAGATTGATTCAAATGCCTGTGGCTAATATTTCATTACGTAAAGTAAAGCCTGATGAGAATTCACGGCAAAAAACGCGTTGGTTTTTATTTTTCGGTGGTTACTTTTGTTCTCAGTTGATAAATACTCAGTACTCATCGCACTTGTTTGATACTTTCTGTGCAACTGAATTTTACTGCAACTGATGAGAAATGATAGACGATTGGTCTGAGGATTTGCTGCACAGACTATAAAGGCCAACGTAGATTATTTAACTGTGCAGCAATTCTGTCATCCAGATGATACATCGAGAATTGTTTCTCAGTGTTTGCTTAGGTTTACTTCCAACCATTAAACTGTGCAGCCACAGCAGAGATTGTGCCCTGCAGTCAAAGATAAACTAGTTCAAGTGGGCAAGGTTGTCGCAAATTCTCTCAGTTTTTAACATCATTGACAACATAAGAGAAGTCATGATGAAACTGATGCTAATGCTGAACTGTTCTGTACTTAGATCAACAGATTTTAGTTTACCTGGTTACAAGACTTAATGGACAGAAACCGTTCGAAAATCCTTAGGACTGTTTGATGCATCAGTAGGAACCAATGAGAAACCGGAAGAATGTTACCAGTACTTTGATCTGCATAAAAGATCTTAGAAACTGGGTCAGATACAGTTGTGACGTCAGTACAGTTGTCGAACGACTGGACCACAAGCAGTTAACTTAAGAGTAGAGTTCCCCTCTCTTGAAGCAAACGGCAACATAAGACAAGGGTGACTTCCAGTTTCACATAGACAAAGAACATTTAACATTCAGTTTCGACAATACTTTGTGAAAAATTTGTTTTAAATACGTTATTTATCAAATAATGAATGATTTCTTCCACCTAGGATAAGTGGACTGAAATTATCCAGCATGCTCAAAGTCATTGACGGAGTAAGACGCTCAAAGGTCATTTCCGTCCATATTAGTCGGCCATGTTGGAATGCATTTCCGTAGCCGTTCGTTTACACATCAGTTTTCCCTCTTATCCTGCATTTATTCACAACTTATCTTGATGCGCATTGTTCACAAATGATGTGTGCCACCACATTTTTTCCATTGCTGTAAAAATTATTAATTTCGTATGTTTCGGAGGTTCTTACCGCCAGGGCAGTGTATTCATTCCATTACAATTGTTTCACACGTTGTTTTCATGCCTGGTTGCAATGTTTTAGTTGTTTTCAGCTACTAATGAAGTAGTTCTGTGTGGAAGTTTAGGAAAATGTGCCCGTAAACGTGTTAAGCTGACAAAAGCCGTTGTTTTTAGTCAATTTGCTGGTTGTCATTATTGTTTCTTGCTCAACTGATTAACTGGTATGTAGAAATCTGGAAAAAAATGTCTTTCACATGCATGTTCACAGCTTGCAGCAATCTGCGAGTCAATCTGGTGAGGAGAATACGATCAGGTTTGATATTGGCAAGGTTTACGAAGAGCATATTAAACCTGGAGATTTCAGAACGTGGTTTGAAGCTGAAAAAGCTTTGAAGCTTTTCGCGAAGCTGGGTATACCATCAGTGCATATTATCAGTTTAAGAATCAGATATATTGTCAGAGAATCTATATCAAACAAGGTTGAGTCACATGAGAAGTATAAACAGAATGAAACTTGAAAGCAATGAGAAACCCCTGAATGATAAGTGTTACCTATGTTCATTAATGCCGAATGTACTAGATCCAAATACATGAACTAAGACCGCCTGTAGCAAAGCCATTGTAAACGGCCGTTCAGTGTGTTGCAAAACCACTTCAAAAGCGGAAAACATGATGATCTGGTGAGTGTACGGACTATCCCAGTTAAAGGTAAGACTTTAATTAGCGAGAATAACATTCGGGTTGTGGTCTACAACAAGCTGAAAAGCTGATTATTATTCGGGGTGAAAATATTGGCAGAATACAGATTGCTTACTTCATTTCAAATAATGAAATTCCTATTTTGTGGATGTTTGTGATTTCTCCGTGGCTATAAATATGGATGCTCATGGTCTTTAAGAAAACTAAATAAATTTTCCTGAAACCATTGGTCTTCTTTTTCTTGGTGAAACATCTGTTAATACTATTAGAAGATTAGGCAGCAAAGTAGGATTTTCTGTGATTAAGAATCGTAGTCGTCGTGTTTCGGATTAATATCGCGCTTGTAACTGTTATAACCCTATGGATATAGGTTTTCCCTCATAGTACATTATGATATCTAGAAGTCATAAGCATACCGGCTTCCGTAAATTTATTCTTACTTTTTAAGTGACTGCAAATGGTGAGTCATTTGAGATGATAGAATGAATACCTCTAAACGCTTTCGTGAAGGATATATTAATTTTTTTCGACTAGGAGACGATTCTTTTACACAGAAGGTTCCCAGGATGTCCGCTTTTACTTTGAAATTCAAAGATAACGTTAAGTTGCTCGGTAAGATAGTAGTTAAGGGTGATTACCTTCAGCGGAAGCCACTTTAAGGTAACTATGTAGCTTTAGGTAATGCGTCACAGAAGTAGCGTAGGTTAATTGTGCCCAAATATATTAAACGTTGTATAAGTGGTCAAATCGTAGCTCTCACATACTAGTTAGTCTTATAAATAATGAATGCACCGTACCAACGTTTACTTTGATTTGCATACCTAGCTCATAAGCATTATACCTGCATGTGGTATACATTTAAGGCTGATACGCTGTGCGATGAGTTCTGCGAAACACGGTTGTATCATGATTAAAGCAAGAAAAACAGGTCAAATATAGGTAAGATGCACGGACGGACGGACAAACTGTAAGACGAGGGGATGAGTTGTGCTTGAGTGCCTTAACTTCTTAATGTGAACAGTCGGACGAAATATTACTTTAGAAATCGCTTAGACATGGGAAGACCAGGATTGGCCAGAAGAAAGAATTAATCCAAGATACTTAACGTCGGACTTGATTTCTATATCACTCATCAATTATACAACGGTAATGGGAATTAGCAGCTCCATTTAAGTTTCTTTTACATCTAAAACTGAAATTAACTGCCTGACATTTGGAAGGATTTAGTTTAAGGCCGTTAGACGAAGACCATTTACTAATTCCTGATAGAAAGCTGTTCAGGCTGGGAGTTAACAGACACTGAAATAGTTAGATCATCGGCATATTTAACAAAGTAGATATTCAAACACTGCAAAAGTTGATCATAGAAATGACGGATATTAGACAACATCACATGATTTAACAGCATATCAGGAATAAATAAAAATTGTTTGTTAGCTCGTCACCATGTAGACAGTCTATTTGAGGATGACACTGCATATTAACTGATTAATGAAGTAGATATCAACCTTAATTTCCTACATTTACTTGTGCTACATACTTGGCGTTTAGCAGTATACAGACTTGCAATTGGCTAAATAAGGCGACTTTAGCGTAACGAACATCACGGAATTATTATTCAAGTTGCTAAATCCTACTTAGTTTTTACAATGTGCTATTGTATAGAAGCAGACGTGAAATCTTATGAATGATTAAAGTAAGTCTCATACTGTAGTAAATCTCCATTTGACTAAATATGCTTAGCATGCATTAAACCGAATTAACGTATTACAAAAGCTCATAGTATAGCGACGCGCTGAAGAAGTTCAAAAGAAG
Source organism: Trichobilharzia regenti (assembly GCA_944472135.2). Classification (NCBI taxonomy): domain Eukaryota; kingdom Metazoa; phylum Platyhelminthes; class Trematoda; order Strigeidida; family Schistosomatidae; genus Trichobilharzia; species Trichobilharzia regenti. The sequence goes on along the minus strand of OX235262.1, from coordinate 97,699,084 downwards.
TAGAAATGATGAGTATGTTAAACATCTTCTTAATTTAAAGAAGAAAATTGTGATGACGAGCGTTAGCGTTAGTTTAACAGATTGACATTTTCACTAATTTCACATTCCACAACCTCCGTACACCTAAAATATGAAGCAAAACACGAATTTATGAAAGATAATTTTATATATTATTATACACCGATTATATTAATACTAAGTAAAGTTCTCATACAATTAAAAGTATTTGTAGTACACAGCTGGTCTTTATATTGACGCCGTATGCATGAATAGACCTCATAAGTTGTCCAGCATTAGAGGATTACACGCAAATTTCAAGATAAACTCTGAAACACCCATACTGTTTAGACGTCATTCTCTCATCGATTTCATACTGAATACGTCTACATTAAATGAGGTATTGCAAATGTGTAGCTTTGAAATCGATCCACAATCTCAGTAATATCTAGTGAGCATAGTTTTCTGAGTCCTACAGAGATTACATTCTCATATTTAGGAATCTGTAGTCATCAAATATAAGCTGAACATGCCTCAACTGCAAGCAACTATGCACAGTGTTAACAACATAGGGAAACACTTAAAACAATGTAAGATACGCAGACCTGTTGTGTTGATGAGGATAACAATGAAATATAATGCAACCTAGACATTCAATCGTGATACTGCATCTGTACTGTCTCAGGTATATGGAAATTTCAGAAGAAATCCATCTCCACTATTGGTGATCAAAAACATTGCAGTATTAAGTTCACAGTATCAGACGGTATACCGTCTATAGATTAATAATAACAGAGCTAACTAGATTTAATTCTCGTAATCAAGACAAAGAATGTGTATATTATTACTTTACACTGAACAATTTTACTAAGTGAATCAGTGAGGAGAAGTAAATGAGTTATTGCCTTCTCAAATGCACTGCACTTGGAAGAATCACGAGAACCACCTAGGTTTGTTAGCCTAGCAGCAGCTACGCACACAATGGCACAATATTAATAAAGGTATCTTTGATACAGTGAAATCACATAGCGCCAATCAGTGTAAATATATATTAAATCCACTTAGAGATAACCTTTCAACTTACCATTATTCCTGTCCAAATACTCACACGGTGAAAGACACATCTACATCATAACTTCTGTTTCCACAGGGGGTTCTGTTGTTATTCGGAGGTGTTTCCCATGTATTGATAGCATTCTTTTGCCAAATAGTACTATTCTTCACACGAAAATAGCCACATTTAGACGTGGTCCTCATTGAATGATATTATGTCGAAAGCTGCAGCTTCTACAAGAAGTAAACTATTTGTGTAGACGACACTACTCTTCAACTACCCCATCTTTTTCATTATACCGATGTTTTAACTCATTCAGCATGAAAAACTAATCGTTACAATCCATACGCTTAGAGTGGGCAGCCTGTAGACGACTGTAATTTTTAGTGACCGCGAATGAGATAAACAAGCGATTCGCTAGCTTGTAATTGGCCAGTTTGTCATTCGAGTTGAGGTAATTTCAAACATCATTTTGCTGCTTGGTTAAGTCCTGAATTTCCGTGAGCGTTTTATCAAATTGGAGAGATAACTGACAACACAAATTATTACAGCTCAGGAAAGAAATGATATGGCAGTGGATTTATTTGCTGAATTCAACGAATTCATGCCAAACTAAGATCTAACCCAGCTAGCATTTTTTTCGGGCGCATTGCAGACTTTTCGGGGCAGACTTAGGGCAAATTGCAGACTTTTTGGGGCAGACTTCGGGACAGTGTCCCACGTAAGTAGATTTACCCGAAGTTTTTTGCCCCAAAAATTCTGCAATGCGCCTGAAGAAAATGCTAGCTGGGAAGGACTTCTCAGGAATCTCAAGAATGCAAACAATGTCCTGAAGAGGTAATAACTTCACGCAACTTCAATTATCGCTTGACCATTATTTTCAGAGATCATTAAATAAGTATAATATACACAGTGGTCTGGCTAATAATGATAAAAACGGCATGGCTGATGCAGCATATACGTATACTTTTGTATATGTAGGTAAACCTACATGAAGTGTGTTCTTGTCACGAAGATCGGAAAGCAGGTACCAGATGTCTCAGTAAGCAGTGTAATACATGTAAGTTACGTGTTTTTATTTGACATAAACTGGATCTCCACTCACTTTAAGAATTATTCTTAAATTCATTTGGAATAAGCTTGTTGAGCATATCAGTATTGAGAGAATACAGTGAAAGTAGGTAAACACATGCTTCTTAAGATTAAGTGCTATATTTATTTGATATGATTGTATTATTTTTAGGTGTTGTCAATCACGTCTCATAAACCGTTAATGCCCAGCTCTCGCTACGCTCGGGCCCACGCTGTTCTTCGAAGATTTCAGAAACGCTTAGTTATAACGGACGAAAAAACCAAAACACCGATCTGCCGCTTGTTATTTATTTATCGTTACACCAACATATAAAAGGAATAAGCGAACTAAGGTCTGAAAACAAATATTACAATAATAAATCATTGTATAACTTCTGACGATGTTTCACTCTTCTTTCTGAACAGCGACCAATGAGACGATGACTGTCGTATTGATGCCTCCGCGAAAATTGGGGAAGTTGATTTTGAGCAAACAACCAAGAATTGATCATTCAATCTTCAACTCCATTGACACTCCCCGGCAAAATACGGATCCATCCCTTTCTTCCTTCACGACCAATACACGTTGACTTGGATGCCATTGCGAGAACCTGGGTCACACGGACAGAGCTGAAATGGAAAACAAACAGAAAAGCCAACACACCACAAGCATACCACCACAGCACAATCTCACACATCAATGACGACCTGCGCCTCCAGACAGAGACCTCCTCTTGACATCTTGCAACACAATCGCCACTTGCTAGAATGACTCTTGCAGAAGGCAACGTGACCATAGCAGCACCTCATGATACTCTACGCACATCCTCTTATCTACTCGTTACCAAATACCACTGCAATCGCTTGTCACTCATTCTGCCTCAGTTCTAGTAGCGGTGATGCATGCGAGCCTCAGCCGTTTACACTCTTTCTCCCCGGCGTGTCGGACCACAGCTGACAATTATCTCCGTGTGCATTTCATTCTCAACAATAGCCTACCCAGCGTATACGACCCATCTACTGTATTTAACATCAATCAATTCATTCACGGATGTAGAAGACTAGAAACAACTTCAGACGTCAGCACGACGAAAATTTTAACAAAATTACGCAATAACAACAAGGTACGAAAACAACGAGTCAACACAATGAATCCAAAAAACACCAATTGATATGACACAGCACACATATATACAAACAGTACACACAAACTCGCGGATCATGTCTTGATGGAATTCCTTGGAAGGATTGCAGGACTTACACGAGTACGCCTACAACCCTTCTCAGGTTGACGATTGTTATTTGTGGAATGTCCGGACACACACAAGATTAACCAACAATTGCGATAATTGGAACTCACACAACTATTTAACACAAACATATGTACAATCACTACATCAAATGTTGTGGATTCTGACACGACAAACTACTCTTGAAGAACTGTAGGACTTACAGCAGTACGCCTACATTCCTTCTCAGGTTGATGATCCAAGTGGAAGTCGTCCGGACACAAACAGAATTACCAACAGATAGATGAAAGATGATATCAATTCAGTATATACAATATGAACATATGTACAAAATCACACACCGAGCACATTGGGCTGCTCATTGATGCGCTACCCTTTGGAGAATTGTAGGACTTACAGCAGTACGCCTACAACCCTTCTCAGGTTGACGCCCTAGGTTGGAAAATCGTCGCAGAGTTCATTTGCTGACTTCCTTCTATCAGGTATATCCTCAAATCTGAACGGCAACACGCCCATGTCATTGTATCGTAGAATATAGATGACCAACAAACACACGACATATCTCATCAACCTAGTGTAGAAACAGAGTAATTTACACCAAAGATAATAACATTCAAATAGTAACTTGAAACTAGAAATGCCTTTATTCGTGCAAGTCAATTTAACAATTACTCTCTCGTTTACACTTGGCTTATCCTCACTAAACTGACCATTGATATTCGTCCTTTCAAACGAACTGATACTAGCATAGTCATTGCACAAGATACTTGAGATGATGGGCGTCTGTTTCATTGTGGATGACAGCACCAACGACGACTGATCGATATCAGTTGATGAAGTTAGCGGTGGATCAAAAGCTGTTGTTGCTCGACTTTCAGAAAGTTGTCTACCTGCAAGACCACCACCACTGCCGTCTTTTACTATCAGCTCAGGCTTAGCACTGGCATCTGATGATAGGTGGGCTTCACTCTGGTCAATTACACTGACGGTCTCACAAGTATGCGTGCCTTCTGCAACTGAATCTGCATTTATTTCCACTTCACGTTCAAGTTGTACAGAACCTTTGTTCAACTCAGCAGTAGTAGGCATATCTATCATCTCATCATGATCAACCAAAGACAAATCTGCACTATCATGATCATTATCACGAATATTCACTTTACCGTCAACTTCATCATTTTCAAACTCTTTAATAACAGAAGTAGACAATTTTGGTTCCTCCTCGCAAATCCTAAAAGGTCTTATATCTTCACTCTGACTAGTTTTAATTTGTAAACTTGTGGAGTCAGAACTGCACTCTGAAGCAGTAACTCTATTCTGTGACACTCTATTCAACAACGGCTTACCAGTTGCAACTACAGACTTATTCACAACACCGTTATCGTCACACAATTCGGAGTCAGACCTGGAGTTTACATTTAGCTCATCACTGAACTTGCTCACCGGTTCACAGTTCACTTCTGTATGCACCTCTTGCACACGTGTAAAACACAACCGTGTTTTTCTTGCATCTTGTAACTTATCTGTTGAGGATGTACTACGATACCTGTTACACTCACTAGATCTATATGCATTACCAGACATCATGGAGCCTTCTCGATATCCACCACTCTGAGGCCCTTTCGTCATCAATGATTGCGTTTTACGCTCAGACTGCTCTATTCTAGTGGTGAGATGTAGTAGACTAGCGAACTTGCTCATAGATTGATTGACACTAGTATTTACCAGTTTCAGGATATCATCAAACTTTGGCTCCATACGGGATCTTATCTTCACCCACTTCCTTTGCAGTCGAGTAGGTAGACGTCTTGCTATTACTTCTAGTATAAAACTCTAGTTGAGGTCACTCATGTGATTCATCGAAATCATTCCATTCTTGTAAATTAGCAAATTATCCAAAATCTCAATAAGTGCCTGGGAGTCATCCTGTAATTGACCACCATTACCCTTTACAGCCTCGAATAATTTCCCTACAATCATTGAAGGTCTTCCAAACCTTTGACGTAGTATGCCCATAGCCTCAGCGTATCCCTCATTAGGGGTCATGAGCTTACAGCACTGTATAGCTCTTGCAGCATCTCCAGTGCAATACCTCATCAAATACATTAACTTCAATTCATCATTTAATAAAAAACCACTCAACATGATCTCAAACGCCTTAACAAACTGTAAATAATCGGCCGGGTTTCCATCAAAACACCGTGGTTCTAATTTAGGGAGTTTGATGTTCCTATTATCCCTGAACGGCGAAACAGTAATATCAACCATGTCATGCTTAACATCAGACACATCGTTACAAGTAACATACAAGTCACCATGACTTACTTTTTTTGTTTGCTTCCAAGACACTCTGTCCCTTCTTTGACCCAGGCATTGTTGAACTTGACCCAATTCCAAAAATGTTCCAGATATTGCTTGTTCAAAGAGGACTTGACCGGCACCAGGAAAAATGAACGGCGACTATCCAAACTTTCACCAACTGTTTGAATCCGCCAGATCTGTTTCTGCCGTCAGAAACTGTCAGCCACGTCTCATAAACCGTTAATGCCCAGCTCTCGCTACGCTCGGGCCCACGCTGTTCTTCGAAGATTTCAGAAACGCTTAGTTATAACGGACGAAAAAACCAAAACACCGATTGGCCGTTTGATATTTGTTTATTGTTACACCAACATATAAAAGGAATAAGCGAACTAAGGTCTGAAAACAAATATTACAATAATAAATCTCTGTATTACTTCTGACGATGTTTCACTCTTCTTTCTGAACAGCGACCAATGAGACGATGACTGTCGTATTGATGCCTCCGCGAAAATTGGGGAAGTTGATTTTGAGCAAACAACCAAGAATTGATCGTTCAATCTTCAACTCCATTGACAGTTGTCTATCTAAGTTAATGGTGAATTCGTTGCAATAATAATACCTTTTATTTTTTTTATTGTCACTATGAGCATGAATATTATTATTAGTGTCAAGACCTATTATTTGTCTTAAAGTTGTCATTTTTGCAAAAATATTTGTACAAGCTTTGAAAGCTCCTGCATAACTTGTCGTCAAATAATTTTATCATTTCATGATGCTTCGATGGACCTACTAGATATCGATAAATGATAAGCAATAATAATAATAATATATATTCTCATATAAACATATAAATTTACATGAAAATGCATGCCATTTTTACAGGCACGATCAAGTATGATATAATATCAAATGGTAGATTGTCTACAAGTTAATAATGTTTCAACAGTTAAATATTTGATAGATATATATATACACATTGTCTGAACTAGGCTGTATAGTTATTGAATTGTACAGTTGTCCTCCAGGTTGAGCGGGAAAATCGACTTCGTTTCGTTTTCATCCCTTGGTTGTCGGCATACGATAACCAACCAATATTGAGGTAAGTACAACGTTTACAACGGATTGTAAGCTGTTTTTAGAAAAGTAAAAGTGCTAAGGTGAATCAGTAAAGTGTAATGAAATGGGTAAGTGCAAGTATCACTAATAAATGCATTAATATAGAAAACTCACTAGGTTGACAACGTTCATTTGCAATGTATAATGCTACGCGTATATCTCGTACTATCATGATGTCCACTTTTGGTTTTAATACATTTTTTCCTTATGTCTGTTTTTTATTTTATGCTTTTTTGTGCATTTGGTGCACAACCGTACCTCACAGAGAATAGGAATAGAATAAGTCGAATCAAATTCATAAAGAGCTATAAAATGTTAGGTTTAATGGGATACAATGAGGATTAAGTAAAGACGTTATTAGAAAATGAATCCGATAAGACATTGTGAAGTGGTATTTAAAGATCCGACAATGGACAGAAAGTTGATTTATAAGATGCCCCATAAATCTGTGCAGACCCCACATGGTCGCATCTCAACAATAGGCTGAGCGAATGGTATATATTTAAAGGTAGAAGCATTATCTGTCAAGGCGTTCACTATTATCTTTTTCAAGATAAAGATCTAAGCCCTCCTAAAAATCAGAAATATCTCGAGCCTTTAATTTGTATATTGCTGTTCCTGCAGAATGGGGCGATTCACCTTAGTGACCCCCACCATATCTACTGATCAGCTAACGCCACCCTCCCTCCTTTTTTGATGTTAAGCTCTGAGAATATGATTATTATGGCTACCGCAAATATACAGCTTGGTACCAGACATGTTCGTACCCCATATTCCATCTCCCTAGCTTTCTTAATGAGTGCTTCCAATAGGTCTCCACATACATCTTTATGGACATTATATATGTATGCATGCGTCCTAATGAACAGATTACTTTACAATAAGTTAAAACCTTAAAGAATAAAAAGAATAGGTTTTGTCAATAGTGAAGCAAGATTCAGCAGAACAATATAGTTAGGGATCAATGTAGGTAGTATGAACTGAAGGTAAGGTCGGTTGGCAGGACTTAGTGTACTAAATTATCATGACAGTCTTGTATATAGTAGACATCTGACATTGCAAAGTAACGTGTCTAAACATATTATAAAAGATATTAACAGAAATACTACATAGCTTTAACATTATGAATTTTAGAAAATTATATGAGAATGGGTAACTGTTGACTGAAGATAATCAATTCAACTCAAAAATAGTGCAGTGTATTATGCTAATAATATAAGTATATTCGTAAAATATTAAAAGATATGGTTGCTAATGTGATGGTTTTCGGAAATAATTATACTGACGAACTTATTGAAGATTACAGTGAAGAGGAAACCAGTGAGTTAGTTAAACGGCTACTGTGCAGTTAGTAGTTAAAACGTCTTTTTTAAAAAGTAAAGGGTAGAAGGGTTTTGAGCACCGGAGCAAATTAAGTCATATTCTACTGAGTGGAGTGTAGTGAATAGTGGTACGATTAGGGATAAGGGTAGGTTGAATGAACTTGGGGAAAATGGTTGGTTGGTTGAGTTTGTTATTGCTAGGTATTCCTGGCCACTTTTCATATGGCATGCTTTAGACATTACAAAGTACCAGTTTGCTTATATTATGGGAGAACTATCACAACTAATTTGGGAATATACATCCAGGAGAGTCTAATGAGTTTATAAACCCGATTGAAGAAATATCGATAGGATCTCTAGTAAGCTGAATAACCGGACCTTAGGGAAAGGCATGTGGGAGAGATTAGGTTGGTTTTATTACGTTATAGATGAGGTACGGTTGCCGGGGCAAATGAGTTTCCTCAAATTGGGGGTATTGCACTGGGGTCTGTAGTACCAAAGCTAGTTGAGCGGCCCATATGGATAAAGTATGGATAAGTAGACCGAAGCTCTTTTGTTGATAGGAACGCGTTAAGTAGACGCTGGAATTCAGTAGGAGATCGGCAACTACGTACAGTAAGTGGAAGTTCGTTCCATAATGCACTGTACTGTATTTTAAAGAAACGTGATCGCAGTTTTGTCCGGAATCGGCTTATGGATAGAGTATTTTCATGATTCATTGCGAAGTCCCTCAAGTTTAGTGAAAACTATTGGGCTACTTATATATATATTGTTTGTAAAGTGATTACTTGTAAATGCTTATCGGGAAAATTTTTTTATTCAGATCATACATGTAATACCCAAGTTAATTATGCTTTTCTTAAATCTTTTCAGACTTATGGCAAAACATATATGTGCCGTGTACGCAGATGGAACTTACTGACGGTAACAGAGGACTACTCATCTGAATTATCTGTACATTTGAAATCTGATTTTTGTTTAATAAACAATTTCTCAATGAATCTGTCTTCCTTCTGTTGTAATGCGATTGTTTTCCAGTAACATAAGTAGCACGTGCTAAGTTAGAAGTTGAGGGTAAACTGTTAGGAGTCAATGCGGCGTCTGGAAGACTTTTGTTTACGTGATTATACGAGCAGATAGCAACGTATCGTGTTATTTGGCTGAGAACCCTAGGCATTCTGTTTTTAATTATTACAATGACCGTAGTTGCACTGAGTCATACATCTAACAGCGCAGGTATAGTCTCTCCTTATGGTACGCTGCGGCATGCCAAAATCACAAGCAAACTATCTCAGGTAGATTTACTCTCACTTTGTGACTATGAATCGCGAATCAGTATATGTATTCTGCTAAGACGATAGATAACTCGAAACGCTTTATAATCGCAACACCTCCTCTACGATTTAGACATATTTACTTTATTTGACTACAAAATAATGTTTTACCAATAGGCTTCTCTGAATATCTGCTCCTACTTAGTATTTCAAAGATAGCCTCATATACTTTATAACTCACAAATTACACAAGGGCTAATATTCGGTCTTATCAAGTAGAATAAACAAACGAATAACGAGGAATACATTCATTAATGAATTAACATTTAATACAAAATCGACAACAGTGCAGGTATCTTTTTCTTTATCATCCAAATCCATGAAATTCACGAAAGTAGACATTATCTGAAAAAGAACAAAAGAATTATACAGATGTAGACATTGTTATCAGTGTAAACAAAATAATTAACCATGAAATATGTTTGAAACGACGAAATAATTGAATTGTATATAATTACGTCAATAAACATTTTCAATAATACAAAATCGATATTGCATCTGCCTGCAAACGTCAAGTTCATGTCATAAAATTAGGAAATACTATGCGCATATAATTTCTAAGTATTTCTGCAGAATTTTCCTTAAAGAAATACATGTAGAGGAGCCTTGTCAGCATTAGGAAAAGTACACAACAAAGTAGATGAAATAATTACCAAAACGAGCTATCCCACCTCATCATGTCCCTATGTAATCCATTGAAATTCAAAAAAATTCACGAAATGGTCGTTGTCAATGGAGTTGAAGATTGAACGATCAATTCTTGGTTGTTTGCTCAAAATCAACTTCCCCAATTTTCGCGGAGGCATCAATACGACAGTCATCGTCTCATCGGTCGCTGTTCAGAAAGAAGAGTGAAACATCGTCAGAAGTAATACAATGATTTATTATTGTAATATTTGTTTTCAGACCTTAGTTCGCTTATTCCTTTTATATGTTGGTGTAACAATAAACAAATATCAAACGGCCAATCGGTGTTTTGGTTTTTTCGTCCGTTATAACTAAGCGTTTCTGAAAATCTTCGAAGAACAGCGTGGGCCCGAGCGTAGCGAGAGCTGGGCATTAACGGTTTATGAGACGTGGCTGACAGTTTCTGACGATAGAAACAGATCTGGCGGATTCAAACAGTTGGTGAAAGTTTGGATAGTCGCCGTTCATTTTCCTGGTGCCGGTCAAGTCCTCTTTGAACAAGCAATATCTGGAACTTTTTGGAATTGGGTCAAGTTCAACAATGCCTGGGTCAAAGAAGGGACAGAGTGTCTTGGATGCAAACAGGAAAGTAAGTCATGGTGACTTGTCTGTTAATTGTAACGATGTGTCTGATGTTAAGCATGACATGGTTGATGTTACTGTTTCGCCGTTCAGGGATAATAGGAACATCAAACTCCCTAAATTTGAACCACGGTGTTTTGATGGAAACCCGGCCGATTATTTACAGTTTGTTAAGGAGTTTGAGATCATGCTGAGTAGTTTTTTATTAAGTGATGAATTGAAATTGATGTATTTGATGAGGTATTGCACTGGAGATGCTTCAAGAGCTATACAGTGCTGTAAGCTCATGCCCCCTAATGAGGGATACGCTGAGGCTATGAGCATATTACGTCAAAGGTTTGGAAGGCCTTCGATGATTGTAAGGAACGTATACGAAGCTGTCAAGGGTAATGGCAGTCAACTTCAAGATGACTCCAAGGCACTCACTGAGTTTTTAGACAATCTTATGACTTACAAGAATACCTTGATTTCTATGAATTTCATGAGTGACCTCAACTCCAGCTCAGTCCTAGAGGTAATTGCAAGACGCCTACCTACGCGGCTGCAAAGGAAATGGGTAAAAATAAGCTCTCGTATAGAGGAGGAGGGTATCGAGCCAAGGTTCGATGATATTCTTAGACTGGTGAAGGACAGTGTCAACCAGGCGATGGGCAAATTCGCCAGCATTTTGCATTCTAAGGTAGAACCTAAGGAACCAGTGAATATAAGGAAGGCATTTGTGGTGAAGTCTCAAGACACAACGAGAAAGGATGAGTGTATTGTCTGCCATAACATGCATCAATTGAGTGATTGTAATCGCTTTATCGCTATGTCACCCGTAGAAAGGTTAAAAATGGCAAAGCAGAAGCGGCTGTGTTTCAGTTGTTTAAAGATTGGGCATACAAAGTGGAATTGTAAGGCGACAAATAAAGGAAGTAGTGGTTTAACGGATATGCACCCACTTCTGAGAACAGTGAACGAACCTGGGAGTTCGGTTAATTGTAATAGTATCTCTAGACCCCTTGACATCCCACAAGTTTTCTTAGGGGTATTACCAGTTAAGGTGAAAGGACCGAAATCTTCAGTAGAGACTTATGCATTGTTGGATAATGGTTCAGACGTTACATTGATAGATGCTGAACTGGCTGGTTGCTTGGGTATTAAAGGCCCAAAGCAACCCTTGGTTGTAAATACTTTCAATTCTGCGAAAACAGTAGTATGTGAGCGAGTGTCATTTCAGTTAGAATCCTTGGCTACTGGGGAGACCGTGGAAGTGGATACTGCTTACACTACCTCCAGTATGAAACTTGGCGAAGCTATAGTACCTAGTCGTGAAACGGTTGTCGGTAAGCCGTACCTGTGTGACATACCTCTTCCAACATTGCAAGATGGAAGAGTGAGAGTACTCATTGGATGTAGTGTGCCAGAAGCCCACAAGGTATTAGAAGAGAGATTTGGAGGTAGAGATGATCTGTTTGCGACAAAAACACCACTGGGATGGACAGTGAGAGGACCTATACCCATAGTCCACATATCATCATTAGTTACAAACGATGGGGACAAACTAGAAACTATGATTAAAAATATGTATGACAAGGAGTTTTGTGACTGCGGTGTCCCAGGGAAAGGTCGTTCTGTAGAAGACTTGAAAGCAGTTAAAATAGCCGAGGACTCTTGTAAATACGAAAACGGGCGTTTCAGCGTTGGCCTACCATGGAGATTCAAAGATAGACAGTTGATTTGTAATAGGAAAGTTGCTCTTAAGAGACTAATGGGTTTACAGAAGAAATTCCTGTCAGATGCAGAACTCTGGTCCAAATATAAGGAAGTCGTCGATAAACATATAGTGAAGGGTTACGTTGAAAGACTAGTTGATCAAAGTGAGCCAGGGAAGTGGTATTTGCCCCATCATCCCGTCTTTAACCCGAGGAAGCCAGGTAAACTCCGTGTGGTGTTTGATTGTTCTGCGAAACACGAAGGAGTCTCTTTAAATGATAATCTGTATAGTGGCCCAGATTGCGTGAGCTCATTAGTGGGACTGCTATTGAGATTCAGAAAGTTTACAGTTGCTGTCGCGGCGGATATTGAGGAAATGTTCCTTCAGGTGAAGGTGCCAGAGAGTGACAGAGATCACTTGAGGTTTTTGTGGTTTGATGACGGTCCTTGTGGTAAGGTGTCAGAATATAGGATGACAGTGCATCCATTTGGTGCCACATCCTCCCCATTTTGTGCTAATTTTGCTCTACGAAAGGCAGTGTCCACATTTGGTTCTAATGATTTGCTGGACGTCATAGATTGTTGCTTCTACGTGGATGATTGTTTAGCCTCCTTCGATGATGATAAGTCTGCAGTTAGATTTGCAACAAGCATTACTGAAGTGTTAGCTAAGGCCGGCTTTCGTCTAACTAAGTGGGTCTCGAACAGCCTAGACGTTTTGAAGCATATAGATCCAGAAGACAGAGCACCTACCGTACGAGATTTGCCTGTTGATACTCTACCAGTTGAACGCACATTAGGTATGCGATGGGATGTGAACTCTGATACCTTTGGATTTAGTGTTGGTGATATTGATAAGCCAGTTACTCGGAGAGGTGTGCTCTCTGTGTTGTCGTCCGTGTTTGACCCACTTGGATTAGTAGCACCTTATCTACTTCCGGCTAGGAGGTTATTTCAAGAGACATGCAGGAAAGGGTTACAGTGGGATGAACCATTAAGTGAGAGGCAGAGAGAAGAGTGGAAGGGGTGGGTTAACAGTTTAAGAATGCTGAATCTACATTCCGTCTCACGTCCACTTAAGCCGTCGAGAAATCATGATATAATTGACTTCCATGTTTTTTCTGATGCCTCTGAGGTTGGATTTGGTGCAGCCGTATACATCAGAACCACCTTAATGAATGATATAGATGTTAGCCTGGTGATGGGTAAATCCAGAGTTGCACCTCTAAAGACGGTTTCGATTCCGAGATTAGAACTTAATGCCGCCTTACTAGCTGCGCAGTTATTCACAACAGTGTGTAAAGAGTTGGATTACCCCAAGCATCCCGTAACGTTTTGGACTGATTCGATGTCTGTGATATATTATATACGCAACGAGTCAGCAAGATATGCATGTTTTGTAGCTAACAGAGTATCTCAAATTCGTGAACTAACCACTGTTGAGCAGTGGAGGTACGTACCGTCTGGAAAAAACCCAGCTGATCTAGCATCGCGAGGAGTTATTGATATGAATGTTGTTAAAAATAAGTGGTGGAAAGGTCCAGAGTTCTTGCTAAGGGCTGATAGTATGTGGCCTCGTAGAGAAGATGAACCACCGATAAACGAGTGTGCCTTGGAGTTGAAGACAAGTGTCAGTTTAACATCTACTCAAGAAAGACATTCAGGTTTACATCCACTTTTTAAATATTATTCTTCTTGGTACAAACTACTGAAAGCGGTTGCGTGGTTGACACGATATGTTACGTATTTAAAGGTCATGCATCTTGCGGGATACGAAAATATGAATGTGGGGCCTTTGAGAGTCGAAGATATTAGAAATGCAGAGTTAACGATTTTGAGGGCTGCTCAGTGGGAAGCGTGGGGTGAGATTACCAAGGAGGATAGTCCCGATTTCGCAGATTTCAAGGTGCGGTTAGATAGATTATCTCCGATAGTTTCCGAAGGGATCGCTAGAGTTGGTGGACGTCTACAAATGTTAGAATCGTCATATGAGACCCGTCATCCGGCTTTATTACCTTGCTACCATCCAGTCACTGATCTCATTATAAGACACTACCATGTTCTTGAAGGTCATTTGGGTACTTCGCAAGTACTATCAAGTATTCGATGTAAGTTCTGGATAGTGAAGGGAGGTACTGCTGTCCGTAAAATAATTGATAAGTGCATGGAATGTAAACTCCGAAATGCTCGTCCAGTACAGCAGATAATGGCACCACTCCAGCGTGGCAAGCTTCTGAAGGGAATTATCCATTTGAGTACGTTGGGGTGGATTTGTTCGGACCTTTTGTAGTGAAGAGAGGCAGAACCCTATGTAAAAGATATGGCTGTTTATTCACCTGTTTGAAAATGAGAGCTGTGCATATTGAGATGGTTCATTCTCTAACTACTGATTCATTCGTGCTAGCATTACATAGATTTATAAATCGCCGGGGTGTACCGAAGATGATGTTCAGCGACAGAGGGACTAATTTTGTTGGCTGTCACGCCGAGCTTAAAGAATACTTCGAAGGTCCTCAAACGAGAGTTCAGGAAGAGTTACTGAAAAGGAACATCGAGTGGCACTTCAACCCACCACATGCCAGCCATAGAGGTGGGCTATGGGAAAGACTTATAGGAATTATCAAGCGTATTTTAAGCTCCATAATTAAAAACCAGAGTTTGAATGACGAAACGCTAGAGACATTTTTTTGTGAAGCTGAACGAATATTAAATGACCGGCCGTTATCACCTGTGAGGGACGACGTCAAGGATTTTGATGTGTTAACCCCAAATAAATTATTGTTATTGAGAGGCAACCCTGGCATAGAGGACGCAAGCGGGGAAGGAATACCTACGATTAAAAGATGGAAACAAGCCAGGCACATGAAAGATATATTTTGGAAAAGATGGTTTAAGGAGTATGTTCTAACATTGCAGACCAGGGACAAGTGGAAAAAGTTGTGCCGAAACTTAAAGGTTGGTGACATAGTATTAGTAGCAGATAAATGTGCCACAGGTAGGTGGCCTTTGGGAGTGGTAGTAAGGCTGATCTGTAGTGGTGATGGATTGGTGAGGACGGTTGAGGTGAGAACTAGTTGTGGCATGTTGGTGCGAGATATCAGAAAACTGTGTCTCCTGGAAGGTGCTGAGAGTAGAGAGTCGGAGGATGAAACAATAGATGATTTTCCAACCTAGAGCGTCAACCTGAGAAGGGTTGTAGGCGTACTGCTGTAAGTCCTACAATTCTTCAAAGGGTAGCGCATCAATGAGCAGTCTAATGTGCTCGGTGTGTGATTTTGTACATATGTTCATATTGTATATACTGAATTGATATCATCTGTCATCTAGCTGTTGGTAATTCTGTTTGTGTCCGGACATTCCACAACTTACAATGGTCAACCTGTGAAGGTTTGTAGGCGTACTGGTGTAAGTCCTGCAATTCTTCAAGGGTATTCCATCAAGACATGAAATGCGAGTTTGTGTGTACTGTTTGTATATACGTGTGGTGTGTCATATCAATTGGTGTTATTTGAATTCATTGTGTTTACTCGTTGTTTTCGTACCTTGTTGTTATTGCGTAATTTTGTTAAAATTTTCGTCGTGATTACTTCTGAAGTTGTGGCCACTCTTCTACATCCGTGAATGAATTGATTGATGTTAAGGACAGCAGATGGGTCGTATACGCCGGGGAGGCTAGGCTATTGCTGAGAATGAAATGCACACGGAGATAATTGTTAGCTGCGGTCCGACACGCCGGGGAGAAAGAGTGTAAACGACTGAGGCTCGCATGCGTCACCGCTACTAGAACTGAGGCAGAATGAGTGACAAGCGATTTCAGTGGTAATTGGTAGTGAGTAGATAAGAGGATGTGCGTAGAGTATCGTGAGGTGGTGCTATGGTCACGTTGCATTCTGCAAGAGTCATTCTAGCAAGTGGCGATTGTGTTGCAAGATGTCAAGAGGAGGTCTCTGTCTGGAGGCGCAGGTCGTCATTGATGTGTGAGATTGTGCTGTGGGTATGCTTGTGGTGTGTTGGCTTTTCTGTTTGTTTTCCATTTCAGCTCTGTCCGTGTGACCCAGGTTCTCGCAATGGCATCCAAGTCAACGTGCATTGGTCGTGAAGGAAAAAAGGGTTGGATCCCTTTTTTGCCGGGGAGTGTCAATGGAGTTGAAGATTGAACGATCAATTCTTGGTTGTTTGCTCAAAATCAACTTCCCCAATTTTCGCGGAGGCATCAATACGACAGTCATCGTCTCATCGGTCGCTGTTCAGAAAGAAGAGTGAAACATCGTCAGAAGTAATACAGAGATTTATTATTGTAATATTTGTTTTCAGACCTTAGTTCGTTTATTCCTTTTATATGTTGGTGTAACAATAAAGAAATAACAAGCGGCAGATCGGTGTTTTGGTTTTTTCGTCCGTTATTACTAAGCGTTTCTGAAATCTCAAAGGAACAGCGTGGGCCCGAGCGTAGCGAGAGCTGGGCATTAACGGTTTATGAGACGTGATTGACAGTCGTTATAACATGTGTCTTCAAGTAATTCGACATATTCTGAACGGAAAAGTATGTTCTTTCAACAAACTGCAAACTGCCTGTAAGCTACGGCCGGATAAGTACAACGCCATTGCCTATTTCTGCTAAAAACGTCGTATTTCATCAGCTTTTAGCTGGAATATATGTAAAAAGTGTGTATAACAACGAAAAATGACCTAACCTTGACGTATTTTCCAAAAATAATGCCAGTATCCATCAGCTGATCAAATGACCTACGGCCGTCTACAGGCTGCCCTTAGAGTGTATCGCAGTAAGATTACATGACGCGGACACCAACATAACTAGCCAGGAAATGAGAATTCCTATCGATTCAGAAAACATACCAAAATTTCATTGAAAATTATTGACAAAAAAAGCTTACCGAGCGAAATTTAACCAACATGTCGGATAAGTGATATTAGTTATGGACCATACTGCTGCTTTATTCGTTTATGATGTATGGAAGGGGACAACAAGGGCTCATGATAAGTGTGTGCTTTTAACAGTACTGACTGTTAACCAGGTGAATACTATGGGCACACTGGTAGAACAATGCGAACGACTGCGGTAGTACATTAAAGTCGACTATACGCGGAAAATTGACGAAATATAGTGAATGCCTACGTAGTATTCTTCTCAGTCGTCTCCTAAGACCTAACTTTAACTGATGACCAACCATAACCAATTCCGTG
Organism: Trichobilharzia regenti; assembly: GCA_944472135.2. NCBI lineage: Eukaryota > Metazoa > Platyhelminthes > Trematoda > Strigeidida > Schistosomatidae > Trichobilharzia > Trichobilharzia regenti. The sequence continues at coordinate 97,681,470 of OX235262.1, read as the reverse complement.
TTTGATTCGTATATTTGGAAGAGCCAAGTGAAGGATCTAACTTGCAAAGTCGTCACTTGATTTTGACGACTTAATTTTCAAACCCGAGAAACCCCAAGTGTAACGCCTTTTTACCAATTCTATTACTGGTGTGTCGGTGGCACAGTGGTTAGAACTCTCGTCGGCCAATCATATGACCTGGGGTTCTATCCAATTCCGACGTACACCTGATATCTATGTTCGGCCTGCAAAACTTGGGCTGCCAATATCACATGTTGAAAATTCCATACTTCTACAAAACATACGGCGTGGAATCAAGCTATAATCAAAATAAATAAATAATAAAAAATAGTGAATAATGGATACTGGAACCAGTCGGACGCGCGTTATGTGGTTTGGACGCTTCTGAGCGGGATAGACTTGCATCAACCTAATTTCTAGGTGAGTTTGGCAATATTTGCCTATTTCACAGGCTTTTAATATACATAAGTTCATTTCGTTAATGGATTTCGAGCAAAATTGTGACAGTTTGTCTAAAGCTTTCTTACATCTGTTATTACAAAGAAATCAAATTGGTTTATACTAGCTCGTAAAAACGATATTGGATACTATCTATATCCTTTTGACGACGATACCGGAGGACTAACTGGTGGAAGGATCAACTCCATTCACAGTAGTAACAAAGTCTTAACATATCGCATACTACGAACAATATGTAATTAGTCCCAGCACTACTCCTTTTGGAGTCTACCAAAGCTACGACAGTCGAGTGGCGGGACGAACTACGCAGACGTTTACTGAAGAACATGATCCTTTACTTCACAATCAAGAAGCGAGCACAAAGAGGTTCAACTGGTTTATACTAGTTCGTAAAAGCGATATTGGATGCCAAAGACCTGAAACCAAGTTATACTTAAGCATTTTATTCCTAGGTTATTGAAATCACGTTTATCTGATGCAGTAAGATGCACTGTTGTGCATATTTTTAGTGTATACATAATTAGTATGTTTGGAATCTAATTTCCAACTCCAAGGATTTTAACTTATATCTGTAGAAGTGCGTCATATTTTTTCAAAAACTTTCTATGTTACTTGTTTTGCCACTATGTGGGCAGTATTCTATGTTACCTACCCCCACTGTTCCGCAGCAGAATATCAACATGCGTTTTCATTCATATGCTCATATCTATTTGTTGCGCAACTAATGTTGAGTAAATCTAAATGCTTGGCGCTGCCTCACAAGATTTATTTATTTATTTAAACGCATAAAAAACTTGGTACAATATAGCACCAAGAAAGATGCGCCACACAAGATACATGTTTTTATTGTTCCTGTGCTAAATATTCTAGTTAATATGGGCCCAACGCTGGCCACTGGACTCAGTCATTCTAGGAAATACCTTACGGATAACGATGATTATTCCTTGTTCATATTTTGTCTGTTGGTGTTTTTCCTTGCACCGAAAGCGTAATTTCTAAAAATGTATGTCCGATACTTGTTGCTTTGTTCTGTCTATTGTCGGAAATTTTTACGTGTCATCTTATGTTGATGTCCGTAGTTTTAAAGCTTCTTTTGGATAGCACAATTTTAATATTTTACAAGCAGTCGACTAATTCATATTGGTTTCAGTGACTTTCGGATTGAATTGTAACCATGGATTCTTGTTGACTCAAAATATTCGGATTGTATAATCCTCCTTGGTAAAGGTGCTGTTAAATTGCAGTTTTCTAAACACCCTAGATATCAATTTTCGAATATTTGTCAAATGTAAGATAATCCAACAGGATTGAAATATACTGACTTTGAGCTAAGAGAAGAGAGTGAAGAGGTAGAGCGCGTTACACACTTTATCTATTCGGGAAACTGGACCAGCCACAAGAGACTAATTGGTGACGAAATCTCAGCACGGATACAAAAGACTGATGGGACATTTGCCATACTGCGTCACATCTGGCGTAGACGTGGTATCTGGATATTGATCAAGCGACCTGTTCACTACGGAGCAGTTCGCTCTGTCTTCCCTTATGGTTGTAAGACAGCCATTAAAAGTGACGGATATGAAGAGACTCGCTGTTTTTGACCAGAGGTGTCTGTGTTCTATCTCGCAAGTTAGTTGTTATAATATGGTAATATTAAGATTTAGCGTCGAGTGTTAGATGAGGAATTAAAGTTAATGGATAAGGTTGGGAAGCTACATTGGTTGAGATGGGTGAAGACAATTGGCAATGTGGTTAAAACTCATTCACTGGCTGAGATGATTTCACTATGTGATTTCCCATACCCATTAAACCCTAATGTGTCTCCAAGTTATTGTTCTTTCCCCCTTAAATTCCTGCTTATCATATTCGCCATTTTCTCTTTTTCTGTGTGCTTTATGGAGTGTGGCAACTTAGACTGATGCACTTCTGTGCAACTTACTTTACTTCGGCTGTCTCCTACGGGAGGATGAGCCGGCTTCATGAACATCTCGAATCATCGCTGCTCAGGCGGGGCGATCTGATGCAAGGTTTTGCGACAGGGTTATCCAATTCTTGTTCCACAGACGGAGTCCGTAGGCGGTTTGTAGCCCCAGGCACTCCATGTCAGCCTTGACTGTACCAACCCATGCTTTCAGCTGTCCACCCCTGCGACATCGCCAAAATGGAAATGGCGAGGGATTCAAAACTAATTTGACCAGATCGTCATCTGGTCGGCGCAGAACATGGCCAAACCACCGAAGGCGACGTTGTTGGACCAGTACTGGAATTTGGTTGATGTTGTAGAGAGTTCATGAAATTTCATGGGAATTAGGTACGAGTGATGTCCCCAGAATCGCTCGGCCTTTTGTTTGAGAGTGCATCTCTAGCCTTTACACAACCGTGACCTACAAGACAGTAGGAGTGGAGTAGGGAGTCCACTATCCATTGGCAGCCGGTGACCGGAGTCCGGTTCATACGCCTTTTTGAATGGGGCCAGACTTCCAGGGCATCCAATAAGCCCTTTGTCCATACGTCTCTCGGTGAGCTCCGGTGAGCTTCATACACCAGTCGTTGGAGGTTTGGAATCAGGGTTTAGCAATCTCCCCTAGACTGTCATCCAATGGACAGTCAGCCCGGTGAAGAGCGCCGGGCATCCGCCTTTGCCCTCTCACTTTGGTGAAAAACACCTCCGCCACGTGAAGGCAGTGAGTAGGACTTCCTCAGGAGAGGCTACGTAAGACGCCCGGTCATATGGGGGTATTTCAAGAGGTGTGCGGAGGGGTGGCCAACCCTCAGCGCAAGGCACCCACCCTCGACCATCCTGAGGCTTTGGAGGCAACTGATTAGATTTTTATTGACTTGGAATCCAAACTTTCTTTTCATGTGATTTAAATTTTATTGGCTGGTAACTTTGGTCTATATTAGTATGTTTGCTAATTACTTGAGTACCAGGCTTCTAGGAATTCCCTGGCATTTTCGGTGTTTCCTCTAATTAAAATTTCTACATTATCCCAATCAAATTGTTGTCCATAATTTTCCATATACATTCATACGAAAGAATATATATCATGTCTTTTTACAGCCAATTCGTGTTCTTGGATTACAATTCTAATGGGATGCCCACGTTGACCGATGTAATATTTATTGCAGTTCATACAATTTATTTTGTAAATGGTACTAATTTTATTTCCTTTTTCTGTTGGTTCTTTTGGTTTGCACAATATCGAATAAAGTGATTGTATTGGCTTGTGTGCTGTGTCTATTTGAAACGGTTTCAACATTCTAGCTGTTATTTTGGAGATATTTTCGAAATAATGGTAGTATGAACTTTCTTGTGGTCATTGATGTGGGCTTGTTGTTGGTGTTATAACTCGAGTTTCAGCACTTTTTGATGACATTGCGACCATATGCATTCTTCTTGAAGACGATTAGTAGGTATTTTTCCTCCATTCTTTTCAACAGTGAAGTGCTACAGTGTGTTTGGACTTTTTTAAACAATGTCTGCACACAGTTTAGTTTGTGGGTAATTGTGTTATTACTATTGAAGTTGAGTATTTGGTTTGTGTGCGTTGATTTTCTATATGCTTTTGTTTCTAAATTTCCTGTGTTAGTTCTCTTAATTCAGACATCTAAGAATGGGATTTTGTTGTCTAGTTCTTTTTCTCTTGTGAATTGAATGTCTTCAAATATGTTGTTTAATAATTTGTGATTATATTCCAAATAAATTCTTTTAATTATTACAAATGTATCATCAACTTAACGTGTCCAGATTTTTGGTTTAATTATAGATAGGGCTATTAATTCTAATCTGCAAAACACTGGCTATCAATCCTGTCTGTTTTTATCTTATAATTCCATTCGGTTGTATAATACGCTAAAGACCATAAATATTTTAGCAAACTTGGTTAGCCCGTAAACTAAGCATGTTTCATTTAGGTGGCCAAAATATTTAGAATGTCTAAGTGTATAGGATTTCACTAAATAGCCTGTCTCTCGGAGAAAATTCTAAGTGATATTGCATGTCTGTTGCCTTAATTTACATTATGCCTAAAGCTATTTCTACAATGTTTTTTGCCAACTTCCAGTAATTGTTTGGATTTATCCTTGGTCATTTGTCGTTGACGTGTGACATTTTGGTCCGTCCAGATGAACTGTAAGTTATACATGCATATATATATATATATATATATATATATATATATATATATATATATATACCCTGCTAATATTTTGGTTTTGAAGAGAGGGTGCACATGTTTAATTTATTAATTTACCAATGTAATAGACGCTTTATTGACCTGCAATTTGAGTATACTAAATGTGTTAGTGCTTCAACATGATCTCAGCGTTTGTGATTTTTCAAAACAACACGAACATCATTCTAGTTGAAAATGTCTTGTGAACGACGAATCTTTAGTGAAGATTGATTAAGTTCTAAGACACGAAATTATAAATTGACTTGTGCCAAATAAATTAGTAACCAATATCATTTAAGTATTTAAATATCTTCTAGTGTTAATATGTTATATATCTAAATTGCAGAAAGTGTGGAAATTTTGAATTAACTCCAATTAAGCCTTGTTAAATATTCGCCCTTTGTTTTACCAACACAAATAGTAAACCTGAAAATGCATTTGGCGATACAGATTATTTCTGGGTCTCAGCCTTCTCATTTACTTAGCCTTGTAGAATTTTACTGAATCAAGTATGACCTATAGCCTATTATAAAGGGAAATATGCAATGGGTTACACAGTTGCATTCTTGTCTCTAAGATTGTACACTGTATTTCTAAGAAGTTTGAATGGTAGTGTTTAAAGAAGCATAATAGCATTCTCCTGGTCTTATTGGTGATACAGAAACCACCATTTGATTTGACTTTGGGCTATGATTTGTGTGTACTCCAGTAAATTGCGTACTTCCAAACACTTAGGTCAAAGATTGTCCATTAAGATGCTACGCCAGCTGACATATATAAAATTCTTAGACACTCATTAAGTAATTTCAGCTGTGGCGACTGAATGAAAGTTGCCAGAAAACTCTTAAGCCTGGCGACAAAATATGGTTTGCATTTGTTGACTTCAAGGCTTGGCGAAAGCCAAGGTGTGACAAAGTTTCGTAATCCCTCAGTAACATGTTGAGACTTACAAGTGATGTATGGTCATTAGAAAATATCTTATTTCCTGTTCACTTCCTAGTCGTGCTCTCTTTTTTTTGCAATCTAGCTTTAGTAGTTTGTGCTGAGATATGAAAATATCTAAATAATTCGAGATCGATGGGCATTTATTGTCTCCGTAGTTATCACTATTTGTTTCAAAATTGGCCGTTACATTGAAACAGATTTATTTCAGTTGATGGCCTCAATTAAGGTTTTCATATTGTTTATAATATACTGTTGATTTTGTTATTACTCCAGCTAAGGACTAGAAGCATATTCTTACTATATGGGTAGTTTTGTGAAACATTATTCATTCCATCACAAGAAAGTTACAATTGGTTTTTGTCCCGATGGTATATTTTGCTGAAACATGAATGATAGACGCTCTAGCCTAGTTACATCTTTATCAGAACCTTTCGGCGTTTCCATATTGGAGCTTCCTTAAGTATATTAGAAGACTTCTTAGTTAACAGTTTGTTTTCTATGCCAATAGGATTGTTGATTGAATATTCAAATAAAGCACCTAAACTGTTTTCTTCTCGTAGCTGGTAAAATCCCTTACATCCTTTAAAATCACTTTTATGGTTGAAAGAAAAAGCTGACTTGTAACTAAGAACGAATACAGTGCAAACTTTTGGAAGCTGTTAGAGAGTTTTGTTGAAATCTGAGTCTCAGTTAAATCTGAGTTAAATAAAATTACAGAAACATCTTTCTACTGACGCAGGTATTTTAATTAAGTCATGAGATTCGACTTCATGAAATACTTAATTTTCAAACCAAATTATCAGTCAACTACGTGTAAACTTTTCCCAGCTGGGTTACTTTTAGCAGGGAATACCTAGATTATCTACCTCTTCTTGTATGTACCGATTCAACTGCGCTTGTGGAACGAGTTATATTGGCCGTTGCTCTAGGAACTGGATTTTTCGTACTCAGGAACACCTACCAGTGGGGCTAAATAAAGGTGTGGTAAAAACTATCAACCACGTGGTCCAAACCGGCCAAAAAGTTAGAATTGAAGTATCATTCTCTATGATCTACTGGGTACCAATTAAATTGCCAAAAGCATTCAGGTACCGAATACGCCAAACAGCAAAGGCTATTGTAATTCTCCTAAAACAACCGGTGCTCTATGTACAGAATAAACAGGTTCAACCATAATTACTACCCTGGCCTGCTGTGAAGTCTGCAAATTCATAAATACCTTATTACATCGGCCTTTTCTGATATGGTTCTCCATCTTGTCACTATACTTGCTTAACCAACCTTTTGTTTTCTTATTTAAACGTAGTTGTTAACTTACACGCTGACACACATACAACTCACGTAAAATGCTACCCCCTCTCCCAAAAAATGTTTTTTGTCTTCCCCAGTCCTTGACATGATCACCTATTCATCTGAAGTTTATAATCACTATGAACAGAATTTATTACTATACATTCGTTGTCATTCATAATCATTTACTTGGTAATATTGGCGTTCAGTTTAGTATTACAATTATACATATTACCACATACATCTATTTTGGACTATAATCTATTTGCAAATAACTTTTGGAGTTCTGATCTAAGTGATTCGATGTTACTCTTTAATAACCCCCTAATGTTGTCAATAAAAATCATTCTGTCATTATTATGGCTATATAACTGTGTAACCTGATGATGTGAAGTTATCTAAAAGAGTATTCTTTGTTCAATAATCAATCTTTTTAAATAGTGAAGTAATCTTATGGTGTCATTTACTCGGTTTTCAGGCATATAAAGGATCAAGCAAACAAATTAGACCTTATGTTTATTTTTTTTTTTACATAACACTATTATCCATGAAAATATTGAATACCCTGTCATTATCCAACCACACTTTTCATTCTGTTAATTTTATTTCATACCAACCAGCTTTCTCATATTTCATACTCTTTTCTCTTCCTCACTGCAGTGACATGGAATGTACAGCTATATCACGTTATTTATGTCTATCTCTTTTATTACATCGTTTCATGACAAATATCCCCAATTCACCATAACAAATGCATTGCTTCATAGAAGTGGACACTACTACATTAGCGTACAATGCTCATCTTTTCCTGTGCATCATGTTACAATGGTTGTAAAGTAAATTGATCATTGCTCAACCTCTTGCAGTGTTGCTGTTGACGCATGAATTGTAAATTCTCTTGCTTTCATTACAACCACCAGATACCCTATATTCGGAATTGCATAGCACATTCTTTAATAAGTTTTGTGTATATTTCACAATGCATTCTTTATGAAAACTCACCACTCTTCTTTTCACCTGATTTAGACCAACTTATCTCCAAAAATTTAAGTGTTACTATCTTAAATTCAGTATGTTATTTCAAGGGCAATATAGGGGTGCCGTGAACCCTAAGAATTCTCAACTATTGAACAACGATTCTGGGCTAGAAACAAAACGATTATATTGGTCAAATTTTAATTTGAGCATTAAGACCGTTAACTGGACGATAACTACTGGTATAAGTCTATGAGACGCACAAAACTCATTCATCCATCTGTAACACAAAGTAAAATATGTAGTTTAGGATACTGTATTGTTGAGAAAGAAGAGTCTCGATTTTCATGGGTGCTTTGATCACACAGCAATTCTTGAAAAGTCAGGTGATATTGAAATGTAACTGGTTATTACAAGTTCATTGTTTGAACAATCGTCAAAGTAGGTTTTGAAAAAGTTTAGAAATTAATTGCGTTTTTGTAGGCACACCTTCGGTTAAACAGTTGGTTTGTTTCACAGAAGTGTAAAGTACTTTCACAAGACTGACTGAAGCCCGTGCCCACATTCACCCTAGCGGGTGAAAACTTAGAGGTAATCGAAAATTTATTGTTTCTTGCCAGTTGTGCACCTGCTAGTGGGAGGTATACCGGTTGAAATTGCCAGTCACATATTGAAGACAAGAGAGGCATATACCGATTTAGATTATCTCTGGCTTTCAAAGGTTGAGTTTACAACGCTTCGACGCACATAGTTTCGCTTCAAGTCTGTAAGATCAAGTCTTTCTAAACTTAGAATCTGAGTCGACTCTGCTTGATCATCTCATTTTTGTAGGATTGTTTGCACCCCGTGTAAATAATTGTAAGGTGTATATGTGGACAGCGTAGGACTAATTTTTCAATAAGTGATGCCACCGTAAAACATCGACTTCGGTATTTTCCAAATATGTGAATGACATCTTAATGGCTCCTGTATCATTCACTCTTCATTAGCCCTGCGAGTCTCTTTCCGAAAGTGTATCTCTTAATGTTCAGATTGTACCAAGTCAGTGTTTACATAAAAGAAGCCCTACAACTAGTTGGACACAGACTATTACTTGGCTCCGCGGGGTTCATAGTTCTGAACGAAAATTTTTTGTTATTGTTTACTAAGGGAATGCCTCCTTGGTTCTTTTGTTACATTTGCCTTACATTGTTATTACATTAATCCGCGTGATTCATTTCTTAGTCTATACCGACAATACTCTATTTATTGTTATATAATGGCTTTTCCTAAATTCCTAGTGAACTAGATTTCGTTAAATTTTTTTACCCTGACAATCTGATTAATGCCGAATGTCAACTGTATTCGCTCTCACATGTATCAAAATTCATGTTGCCACTGTGCTTTATTTTTACACACATTAACGATTACTTCCCATGTCTTTTTGCTTAAATTTATTGTAGCGTTTAATGACCACGCATGTGCTTTGTGTGGAAAAGTTGTCTCTACCAAACACGGTATGGCTAGACACTTGAAAATTGTTCACGAAGGTAATTTTTGCATATATACTGTGTTTGCTATCAGTTCTTGAAACGGTCTCTAATAATCGTACAAATTGAAGTATTGTTTTCTTTGTAGTGTGTTTTAATACCATATGTAAATGACAAGTAAAGTACGTTGAGTTATTTGTCTTAAAAGATTTCAGATATCATACAGTTACGATAAAAGGCACATATATCATTTGTTTCCATGAGTTATAATGTCACAAATTTGTAACCAGTCATAAGGTTAATAAATACGGTTGACTATAAATAATCATTCACTCAAGTTTAGAGATGAATTAAATTTATCCGAATCTTTTGTAATTATAATGTATTCAAGTACCAATTAATTTTAATTATATATTTTAATGGTTGGTTACACAGAACGAAAAGATTTTGGCTGAAGTCATATTTTGAGCAGAATTACTGCCCACGACCATATCAACTGCTTAAATTTTTTTAAATTTTGCTTGAAATATTACCAAGATCAAGACCTTATCACTGTGTGTGTGTGTGTGTGTAAACAACCATGCAAATGGTCCGGGGTTCGATTCTCGGTCGACACATTCCCGATATCAATCGGCCGGCCTGCGAAATTCGGGCTACCGATATCACATGATGAAAATTTCGTACTTGTATCAAAAATACTGTGTGGAGTCAAGCTATAATAAAAAATATATAATTATAGCTAACTGATCTGTTCCACAGTGCACAAACTTTTCACAGATGGTATTTAAGTATATGACATAAGGGACATATTGTGGACAGATAAATATATTAAAATACTATTTTCTTTTATTGCATATAACATGTACTGAAATTTAGAGAGAAAGAGAAGCGTTTTTAACTGACGCACTGTAAGCAAGGCAGAATCTGTTGAGTGATTACATGTGTGATAGACTATCACAGTCAAATCAAATATTCGAACAAAGTAGCACTAAAATCCGTTTGGCAGCATTTGAGTTGAAAGTACACAAATTAATGTACTACACGCAAAAAACGCAGTTAACTCTGTCACTTGTGATACCATATCATAAGATCATGAGATAGCGAAACAAAAAATTTCTTCCCTTAAAGAGAGGTGAACAGTTACAAGGAAAAAACCTAAATATTCATGTAATTAGTATATATGCCTCACTTCTTAGTAACAAAAGACCCATACTAGACAGTGTCATCATTCCCATCGATGAAAAATCCTCTATCATAGAATATGGAGGTTTGGAGAACACGAAATGAATTCTGTCCTCATCCTAAGCTACAATTCATCTCTATTATTTTAGGGTTGTAGCGTGATGCAGATTAATAGGAATCAGCCAAAATTGCACTCAACATTTTAAATCAATGGTCGCTGAGGTAGAAGTGCTTATTCCTCAAATCTGGATTTAGTTTACGTTGTGGACATGAAATAACCTCACTGGACAGCTTGTGTGGCCTTAAACCGAGTGCCAACCAATCAGAGGAATTTATTCTTCTCTGACGTAGCTGAACTCTAATGTGGCTATGAATGTATAAATATGTTGTGTTTTTCTTTTTAAAGGCCCGTTACCAAGTCTTTTCTGCCGTTTCAGGGTTAATTGCTACATTGATGAAATTCAAGCTTATTTCAATAGGTTTCTGAATAAGACAGAAAATAACCACTTTCACAACTCACTAGTTTAAACACTAATTGACTAACAAAAACACCGATCGAGAACAATTTATAAAACTTAGAAATCCATCGCATTGAAAGGATACATCTGCATGTAGTTCTCGTGTCATATTTCAGCATTTTGTGCGAATTCAGGATGTTAAATAAGATTTAAAACTTTTGGGAGAAATTAAAATACCAAAAAAAACAACAAAATAATGAGTCCATTATATCACTATGTTTTTTCCACTTATCCTGTACTTAGGGAGAGTCAGATATTTAAAGGATGTATCCTGAAACAGTAGAATATTTTCAGTGAAAATGAAATTCCACGGTAAGAGTAAAGACAAAAGTAGGATTCCTACTGTACGAAATGTATTTTAATGAAATGTGATCATTTAGAAACCCATTTAAAACTATGGAGTACTCCAACTATTGACTCCAACGGTGTTCGAACCCATGATGTTCATATTGACCATTCCACTTGGTTTCCTAACTGATGTCAATATGTGATCTAATTTGAAACTAATGAGACCCCTGCAGATTAATACTTGAGAAAAGAATTATGTTGTAGATAACGAGCTGCACTTTTTTAATTATGGCTAATGATGCTAGCTGGCTGCAAAAAGCACGGCAGGTAGAGTGACTCTTGAATCCTTGATTTAATGGTTGGATTATGAGTAATTGTACGTCAGCCTCATTAACAACTACAATAACCTCCAACTGATAATATCCCCTGTCACTTTACAGGTGTTCGTCTGTCAATAGCCGTGGATCAGATACTCCATTTAATTCAGTCCCTTTTTCCTTATCCTAAATTTTTTCAGGTCTTGAGGAGTGTAAGTGTGACTCATGTGGCCGGAAATTTACAACGAAGTTCGCTCTTCATCGTCATATTCGGAGAGTTCATGAAGGTTAGTAAATAAGTAATTTTGGAATTAAACTTTATAGGATGAATACATTTTTCGGGTGACAATAAAATAATGGTCTGATCGAATATAAAGTATTTGGGGATTTTGATTTAAAAATGTATTTCTTGGCCTTTGACACTCAAAACGTTTATAATTGAAATTCTTCATATATTTAGGTGAGATTCTATTGTAACGATGGAAGACAAGGGCCAGACAACAGATCGTTTATTGAGAAAATCAAGAGATATTTATGTTTTTACGTATATTATTACTCGTTATTATTAGCAGAGAAGCAACGTCTTCTGATTCGTTGTTTTCTTGCTCAAGGTTATTCTGTCATCTCTTTGTAACCCTTTCTAAGAAAGTCAAGCTATATATCTGCGAATCGTATTTGCACGAGTTAAGTTTGGTGTGATTGGTTGATGAATTCCTCAAGGTTAAGCTTTGGTAGTGTTTTTTCTCATAACTGCGATTCCATACGTAAGCATTGCCGTAAATTGTTGTCTACAGTTTTGGCTAGCAGGCAGCTCTCACCACATTATTATTCTATCATCGCTACGTGACATATTTTAAAAACGTTTCGCATCTTGACGGTTCCTATTAGTGTCATATTTTTTAGTCTTAAGGTCAAGCAGTAAGGTGCATCCTGCTAATCAATAGATACGTTTACTATCACTCTGATTACTTTTCCAATTTTATTATTAATTGGCCTTTTGTAATTTGCTTATAGGAATATCGGAACTTGTTCTCCCTTGTGCTTGTTGTGGGAAAAAGTTCTCAGCTAAACATGGCTTAGAACGTCATATGCGACTGATACATGAAAGTAAGTATTACTACAATACCATATATATAATGCTTAAATTTTGAGATGTACATTTTTTAGTTGAAGTGACATCATGGACATTATAATCTGTGCGATTTGAGAGTTAACTGATGAACACCAGCTTAAAGTATTCACCTTAATGATGGGACAGAATAAAGTAGGATATCGTCATTTCTCATGAATCGTGTGATTTATCTTGTGATGGAGTTACTACGTTTATCTATCATTTTTTACGCATATTGTGATGTAGTGTGTGATCAATTCATCATCTTTTGTCTCACCGTGGTCTTTTTCGGAACGTCAACCAATCAGGATAGATATTTTCGGCCAATAAGAACAACCCACTCCCACGGTTGTGAGCCAACATTGTTGTGCTAAAGAAATGTATAAATATGATGTTTTGTCTGCTGCTAGGTGTACAATGCGATATCTTACAGTCACAGGCCAGTCTGTCTTTTGTTGTTTGCGTGGCTCAGTGAATCAGAAGGTACAACTGACAAATAGGCATATTAGCGTACCAGTTGAATTCACTACCGTTATAACAATTGGCAGGCGCAGACATAACAAAGTGGTAACGGGTTTATTCAGTTCAGTGCAGTTATAACACTTAACTAAAACTTGATTATATGTCTTAATAATCCTAATTCATTTTATATATTATATTGTATCCACAACACTAATCGTTGTCTCGATGCTCATCACTTAGGTGCTGAACTGTGCATTTGTCCACTATGTAATCGAAGTTTTTCAACGAAATTTGCTTTCAATCGTCACACAAAAACTGTGCATTCAGGTAATTGTTAGTGCAAAAAAGCGCTACTGTTTTTTTTTAACGTTGCATACTGTTTTGGAACAACTTTACGGCTCAAGTGAATAAATTCGTCAGTGAATTTAAAGTAGGTAGTTCCAAAAATGACTTCCTATATGTGTGTTCTATTTTAACTAGCGACAATACATGTCTGACCGATTGAGTTTCAACATAGGACTGTGCACAGAAGTGTAGCAGTTCCAGTTGCCACACTCCTAATGGTACACAATAATAAAGACGTTTAAAAGAACAATCCTCCTAACGGATGAGTTCGGCCGGTCAGTACACATAACGCTATCCACTAGGTTTCAGTCAAGAATGGGTTTTTCTGCCGTGGCAAACTTGAAGAATCTCCTGACACCCATTAGGTGAATTTTTTACATTCACTTTGTCAGCCAGGTGGAGTTAAATGAATAGCCACACTTGGGTCTTGTATGCGTGTCTCCGAAACTCAGCATACATTCATGACTGGATATGCTAGGGTACTGGCTACTGAAGCACTTTATCCGATCTGGCAAAGAGTCCTAACGTTAAATCCTTTAATATGAATTTGGCAGTGTGGTTTTAAGGGGCTATCAGTAGTGTTTTTCTGACTCTCGCTACGCTTAGTGGTTGCAGAGTTAAGTGAAGAGGGACCTGTTTTTCGGCTAGTACTAACAAAAGGAGCGGGGGGCATCATAACTTGTTATTAGAGAGAAACACCTTACTGTTACTATGTCGCTACTCCCCAGCAGTACTACTTCGCCCAAATCCCCCAAATACTTACACTGTGGTGGTGACCTGTTTTAGCCTGATTTTCATCTGATCGATATCCAACCGATCTTTATGCCATGATGGGACCTGAAGAGACATTATTTTGAGCCGCTCGTTGGATCATTGTGATATGCAAGTGCGATCACCACGTCACTGGTCGAGAACGAAATGTAGGTCGGGGGTAATGAATACATTTTTGAATATATCCTAATTCACCAAGAGCTGCTGTTTTTTACTGAGGTACATCAATGGACAGACTAATTTTTGTGATTCACTCTGGGATCGCTCCATTTAAATGGTGTAAAATACTAACTTCGATGCAATATTATTTCTTTCATGGATTTTCACATCTGGAATGTGTGAAGGATGCATTTAGTCAGCCGAATGCACATATACATTATTGACGTAAGACCTACGTTGACCGATTAGTTCAAGTTGATGTAAACTTTATCCATACTTCAAGCAAAGGATAAGAAAGAAATAAAAGTAATACAACTTAAGATTGTAAAGTGCTACAAGTCCAAAGAGAAACAAAACTAATAGAGAATAAGGTATTACAACTAAGATGATGAGTAGTTGTTCTTCTTTGTATATGAAACCATTCGTGTCTGCTTTACTTATTTTCCACATATCTGTGCACTGTCTGTCTGTTTTCAACATAGAACTTTGCACCGATGTGCAGCAGTTCAAGTTGCCACACTCCATGTAGCGCACAAAGCAAGAGAAGAAAGAGACAGTGGACAGAGATTTGAGACAAAAGGAATAGTAATAACAAAGAACAATATAGTTTTATTGGGTATTATATGTCGCAAGGAGTGTATGCATCTGCACTGGCCATTGACAACGATTTTGAGCCATATCACCTATTGTCTCCAGCCATTGGTTTTAACCGTCCCGAGGACCCCAACCAGGAAGTCTACACCTTTCTACGTGACTTAGGCTAACTGTTGTAGATTTCATTGACCGGTGTCATGTTTTGGTTTGACCACCATGTGGTAGTTCTTTTCCAGCCTGACCCTATATCAGCTAACATTCCACGTCGGTCGAGGAAGGCGATGACTAGGCATACGTAACGCATGTCCTAACCATCTCAATCAATGTAATTTCACAGCCTCGTCGATTGATTTCCCCTCCTTACACAGAATTTGACAGCCAACCTCAATATTGCTCACCTTATTATACCACTTCACACGGGAGATAGAACGGAGGCACCTATGATCAAAGACAGCTAGCCAAGCTTTTCATGTCTTCCACTCTCAATGGCGACGTCTCACAGCTGGTCATAAAGGAGGACGGAGCGAACTGATGAGCAGTATGCTCGCCTTTTGGTCGATAGTCGGATATCACGTCTATGCCAGAGACGGCGTAGACTGGCATATGCGTAACTAGCCCTCTCTATCCGTGGTGAGATTTCGTCAGAGATCAACCCGTCGGCGTTGGCTGATGGTGCTTCCCAAATAAGTGAAGCGGTCAACGAGCTCTACCACTTCACTCCCTATTTCTAAACTAAGAGTCAGTATAGTTTAGTCCTGTAACATCATCTTGCGTTTGGCGGGAGTGAATCGCATTCCAAACATTCGTAGATTGCAACTCAAGGTGTTTAGAAGACTCTGCATTTTGTCAGCGTCCTCGCCTAGAAGGACTATATCGTCTGCATATTCTAAGTCAACGAAATTATACCTTGGTAGCAAGTCAATCCCTGAGTCGCTGAAGTGAGTTAGGGTTAAGTCCATTAGTACATCTATGATGAAGTTGAATAGAAATGGGGATAATGGGCATCCTTGACGGACACCCCTATTCGTCACCACTTCATATGACAACTCGCCGTAAGCCCTCACCTAGCTGCATGAATACGAGTAGAGTGCCTTGATCAGTGCAATATATTTTCTTTACATTCCCTTTACAGCCAAACATCGACACAGTACCTCTCGGCCGACGAAATCGAATTCCGTCTTTAGTTCAAGAAATGTGATTGTTGTTGGATGCCTGTGAGAGTATGCCTATGTTCCAGAATCTGTCGAAGGGTGAAGGTATGATCAACACACCCTCTTTCTGGTCTGAAGTCTGGCTAGTTCTTTCGTGTTTGTTTCTACCGAGCACCACTTAGTCTACGCATGACTATTGAGCCTAGGACTTTAGGTATAATATTAGTCAACCTAATCCCCCTGTGATTATCACAGGAATATTTACCTCCCTTCTTGTATATGGGAATAATCAATGACTTACACCAACCCGATGGGACTTCTTCTGATTCCCAGGCGCTGCTTAGAACCTCAATTAATGCAGACAGTAGACTGTCTCCACCGTACTTAAATACCTCTGGAGTCATTCTATCAGATCTTGCTGCTTTGCCTTGTTTCAGATTAGTGACAGCCTTAGTAACCCCAGTTAGGAACGGAGGACCCGTGTCTATATCCCATTCAGGGAGGTGTTGGATGTTCGGCAGGTTGAGCGTGGCTGTAGGCCAGTTAAACTGCTCCTCAAAGCATTCTTTCCCACGTCCTAGTCGTTTATCCTGGGAGCTAATTATGGTGCCATTCTCCTCAGAGATTGTTTCACTTATCATTTGCCTTTTACCACCGGTTTCTCTGATAAACCTAAATAGTTGTCTGGTGTTACCAATCGCCGATGCCCTTTTCATCTCTTTCGCTTTTGTCGCCCAATACTGTTCACGGTCGTTACGAAGGTTTCTTGTTAGTTTGCGTTTGAGTAGCTTTCACTTTTCTTCATGATCGGAGCTCGCTGGTATCAGTCTTCTTGCGTCAATCAGTTCGGATGAGGCGGTAGAGATCCAACGGCTCTTACTAACTTTTCGTTTTGGGTTATTAGCAGCTTTTACAGTTGTGTTGTGGCAGGCTACCTTAGGGGAAGGTCTGCTGTCGACCTCAGATACACATTTCGCTATTTCCCCCTTAAGTAGGGACTCAGTGTCTCGATCTAGTTGGGTACGTAACTGTTTCGCTCCCAGTGATTTCTTATATGTGTTTAGTCGTAAGCATAAACGTGCGTGGACCAGAGCGTGGTCAGAGTCTACACACGTGTTCCAGAAGGAGCGACAGTCTTCTACTGACCCTCGCCAACGATACCCTATGGCTATGTGGTCTATCTGAGTCCAGCGTTGATTTGGTGATGGAGGTCGCCAGGCTAAACAATGTCTCTCTTTGTGCCTAAAGTTAGCGCTGACTAAGAATAGATGATTATCTAAACAGGACCGTAGAAGACGACCACCGTTGTCGGTCCGTGGGCAGGGAACTGCATACGTACCACCTACATACTTTTCAGTCTGGCACAACTCCCCTACTCGGGCATTGAAGTCGCCTGCTAAAAAAATATGTCTCGACGTTTTGCTTTTTGCAGCAAATTAGTTTCAGGTAGAAGTCATCTTTTAGTTCATCCGAACTGCAGTCTTTTGGGGCGTAAGCGGAGACTACGAAAGGTAACGACGGGTAGCGCCGTCTTTCTTTCTTTAAACGGACCCATTCAGACGGACCGCGCATATACGACTATCTACTGGGATCCAGTTAAGAAGTGATTTTTCTGCCCTAACACTCAATAGGATCCCTACACTTGCGAATAGCTGAAGGGTCTCGTAACACTCTTAAAGTGAATTTTGCATTTCCACCTTGTTGGCCGGATGAAGTTAAGTGAATAACCACACTCGGGTCTTGTATGCGTGTCTCCGAAACACAACATATATCCATGGCTGGAGATGCCAGAGTTCTTGCTAGTGACTCCTGTTGTCAAATTTGGCGGAGGGTCCTGACGTTGAAAGCTACCATATGAAGTTGGTGCCTTGGCTTTAAGAGGCTGTCGGGGGTGTTTCTATAGCTCTCATCGTTGTTTAAGGTCACAGAGTGATGTGAAAATGACTCACTAGCCCGAAGAGTAGTAGTAACTGCACCAGGGGAATAAGATGAAGGTGATGTGGGTCAAGGAGAATGGTTCTCGGAGAGGCTTCGTGTGCTGTTGGAAGTGTGTGGGCGTGTGTTACTTCCCGGCTGCCCACACCGTGAAAGTTGGTTGATTCTTCGGGTACCTGAAACAGAGGATTAGTGTTGCGCGACAACACTGCCTACGGGATGACTGCTTTAGGCCAGTCACAGCCTGTATGAAGTGGTTTCTTGGTTTGGTTCCGTATTAGTAAACTTGCTGTCGGCTACGGACCACCGTAAGGTAAGTCGGGATGTGCAGTTTTTGCGGTCGACCTTTTCTAACCCCTTCTCTCCAGAGTGGAGAGACAACACAGCTGGTTATCTGAGCGAAACATCTCACTGCCGTTAAATCCTTGTTCCCCAGCAGTACGACTTTGTCCACAGACCCCAGCTTAGTATAAAAAATTCTTACACTGAGGCGGTAACTGTTTTTAGTCTAATCGCTATCCTAACAACCTTCCTGGCATGGTAGGACCTGCAGGAAAATTAGTTACAGTCAGTGTAGCTTGTTGGGGTATTGCAATGTGCAAGCCCGACCACCAAGTCAAGGTAGCAGCTATCGATCGCGATATCTGTGCACACTCGGGGAAAACACAGAAAGGCATTACGTTACTTTTCATTATGACTTAATACTTCATTTTTATACCCGAATGAAAAGGCCCAACAAAATTTTGATGCGCCAAACATTTCACAATACGACTATAATTGAACACGGCATACATTTGATTGCGATATTTTTTTTCTTAAATTTACATAGATTCGATTAGCCTATGTTCACCGTGTAATATGATATTCCCATCGAAGTTCGCTCTACTGGAACACAATTTGACGGTTCATAATAGTAAGTTTCCGATTAGCTTTTCCCTATACAGCATCTCTAAATTATGTGTTTAATTTTTTTTACCTATTTTTAACATTGTAGCTTCAAAAGTATTTGCTTGCCATGAATGTTTAAAATGTTTTCCTGATACGGAGTCACGAAGGAACCACGAGCAAAATGAACACGCAGGTAAGTGCACGCACGTACAAATCTTGTTCTTACGTTTGTTCTTACTAATATCTCCTTCAATACCTTGCGGAACAGGATAGTCATCATGCCTAAAGGAGATTCAAATAATGAGGTATGTCTTAATTGGAAAAAAATTGGGTCTCCATTACTATAATCTAACGATGACGTATTTGGAAAAACCTACTAGAACTACCTACTTACCAAATAATCTTCCGAACGTATCTACCATTGTTTACACTATAGAAATAATTTGTTCACTGTAACTGTACAAGTCACTGGAGTCCATTGATATCAAGAATTGTTATAATTGAGAATGAAACATCACCTTTGGAAAAAGAGGTATTCATGTGATTAACCTATAACGCTCATCAATGTTATCTACTTTAACACATCAGTATGTCCCGAATGTATCTGGCTCCGTACACCAGGTGTAGTAGGTAACCAGTCTCTATTGCTCAGAAGAACCTAAAATAATGTGGTGTATACAAAGCTAAATGTCAAACTTTTGGGAAAATATTTGTTTCAAGGATATCAAACTTTGTGACATTTATACACAACCGTCCAAGTTGCTGCTGTTTCAATCTCACCAACGAACTTAAGAATCATATATATCATATATAAGAATCATATGTCTAATCCGTTTTCCATTCAGTGGTCACACTGTACACAAGTAATCTTCATGATATCGTTGGCTTAAGCACCTAGTTTTGGTGCGGTGAGATTCTCAGTTCCAAATTCATCCCACTTAGTATCGAAAGAACTTTTATAACGCATGAGGGAAATTGTCGTCATTATTTGGTAGTTGTAAAAATGTATGCAGTTCCTTCTTATCACTTATCTTCAGGTCGTAGTCGCACAGTAGTAAGATGTAGTAAACCAGACATTTATCCTTAAGGTACAATTAGCAGTTGGCTAGAATTCATTTACGCGGAATAGATTTTTCCTGATTGATACATGCTGCGAAGGTTGATGATGCTGCCTAAGTTGAAGTAATAGGAACACGACTTGAACTCAGGATTCCTCTACTGAAGACCTAGTAATTGAGTGAATGAGCCACTCTCTCAAACAGCAACACTGTTGTAGACCTACAGTTGGTTAGCCTTGTTCTGTAACATGAATCTGGGTGGTTTTAAGGACCGTAAAGATTTATGCACAAGCAGCATAAGTGTCATTGATATGGGTTGAAACCTTACTAACGGTCAACCGTCTTTTGTGTTCATAGATGTTAATTTTTATCACTAAGAGTGATACTAGTGGAACACTGCTCAAAGCCCCTGCCCCTAAATGCTTTATTGAGTTTCGGTGGACTCCAAGCTATCTACACTAGTAATTATCCAACTATTATATTCCTTTATATTCCCCGTGGAGCACAGAGCTGCAAGCTGGAGTTATGAAGCTTCAATAGCAGTGGTATTAATTCTTAGCCTTATGCCCAACCTTCCCTGTTTACCAGTCTTATTACTTGTTTAGCGAGGTAAAGGAGTGCGCCGGTTGGCGACGAACCCTGTACCACCTGCGTGGCTAACGAGCGTTCTACGCCTGTGCCACCGACGTCAATTAATCCAACTAGGTATACGTATAAATCTTTCCCGCTCTGCATCATGCGTAGTCTCTTTTAAAATAAGCGTAAAGTTTGGACACTGTGGTAGTATGCAATTCTATTTAAGTTTGTTTATTGGATATATCACAGCGAAACAGTTTTATTTAATGATTCACAATTGATTGTTCATAATCGTATCAGTTGTAAGGACAAAATTTCGAAACTCGATATTTATTGTTCTCGTTCTTTATCGACATTTGTCTTAGAGGTAGTAGGATTTCCTAGTTGTCCGGATGGACAGATGTTTAATGATTCCTACTGCACATTTTCTCAGTTGGTTTGATAAATATTATTATATCCTTTAATTCCTAGAGGAACATAGGGCTTCAGAAGTGCGTCTCCATTGCCTTCGGTTTTCTACCAACTTTTTCACCACGCTCCAAGTCTGCCCACATGTTTTCATCTCTTCACATGACCTCCTCCAAGTCACCCTCACACTGACGACCAACTCGCCGCTTCCCTTTCAATCGGGTTCCACTCGAGCAATGGCTTGTCTAGTGATGTCACTTGATGGCTTGTTTCCTCAGAGTATGGCCAATCCATCTCCATTTCTTCCTGCCTATTTGTTTCACAATCGGTTCCTGGTTGGTTCGCTTCCAGAGATCCCTATTGCTGATATTTTCTGGCCATCTGATCTTGAGTATTGAGCGAAGACAACTTTTAATGAAGGTCTGAAGTTTGTTTGATATGCTCTTTATGACGCGCTGGCCAAGTCTCTGATCCGTATGGTGAATAGCACTGACTGACTTCACATTGTAGTTGAAAATTTGATGATGAGTGCTGTTGACCTCCACACAAACTTGAGAGTTTGTCTTGCTTTGATATCCTCGTCAGTTCCGCCCTTAGTTGAAACGATGCTTCCCAGGTAGGTAAAGTAGGTTGTTTCGTTCAGGTTCCTCCAATTTATGCTGACTGTTGTCTGTTGCTGTTGGCCAGGAATCGTCGTTACTTCTGTTTTCTCTATGTTCACTTGAAGTCCTATCTTCTCTGGATGCTTCTTCTGCCAGCTTGTTGCTTTTCACTTGCATATCTTCCAGTTTGTGGGAAATCAGACATACATCATCGGCGAAGTCCAGATCCTCCAAGTTTTTTGTGTGAGTCCATTTTATGCCTGTTTCCTCATTGCCCGCTCTCTGTCGCATTATCCAATCTACTGCAATCAGGAAAATAATTGGCGATAGTAGACAGCCTTGCCTCACTCCCGTCCTCACTTCGAAGTATTCCGTGAGTTTCCCGTTGTGTATTACTTGGCATGCAAAACTGTCGTACAACTGTTGGATGAGAGATTTGATGAATATAGATTCAGTTTTCAATCTCTCCCTCCACCCCGTTACATTAGGCTTTAAGACTTTCAAGTTGTCCGATCCTAATGTATAGTTTGTTTGCAAGTGCATTTACTGCTTCAGCTGAGTTTGTTTCTTGATTCATCCTATTAGGGTCCACTGGTCTAGATTTTGTTGAATCTTTGTGCTCCACTAACCGTGCTTAATATTATGACTAATACTGTTCCTGAGCATCAGATAAACTGAATCAGTTTGTGTAGCGAGCTACACAAGACTCAACTTGTCTAGTGTTTCTAAGTGTTTTTGGTGTTCTTTTTTTCCTTCACGTTCCCAGTGGAACATAGGGCCTCAAGCTAGTGGCTTGAAGTTTCTGTAGCAGTGTTCAATTTTACAGGATGGGGTTGCTAGTCTCATGCCCAACCTTTCCATTTTACCAGCATTATTTGTGGCTTAGCAAGGTAAAGGAGTGCGTCGGCTGGGAACTGAACCCCGGACCATGTGCATGGTCGGCGAGCGTCCTAACCGCTGTGCCATCGACGCACTTCGTTGGCCTTGGATGCCATTTTCATTCCTGCTTGGATCATTGAATAATAAAATTTTTCTCAACATCACCCAGTAAATCATACTGTCGCACAGTGTAATATATTTAATAAACTAATTACAATAGAATCATTTTCTCTTTTCTTAACGAATAAGTTGAATTTTTTCTTCCCACAGTTGGTACGTCCAATATGTATTCGTCAACCACACAGTCATCATAAGATGAAGCACTTCTATTATGCTCTGCTACGTTTCCAATAAACTATAACACCACTGTATAAAGTAGCTTTGTAAATTGAACAATTTACAATCGAATTTCTGTGCTTCTTCGACGTATCAGATGCTGTGACCGTGTACATAATTATAATATTGTTTTATTCATCTATATGTAGTTAAATCGCATTGCCATTATTAAACACTGTGCTCATACATAATTCAAAAAATATTTAAATATACCATAATTATATACATACACTAGTTTTATTTATTTATACAAAGACGGAATCAACAGCTATTATTTCCTAGACGAACTTTTTTTAAGATTTTTTTTGTTTGTCATAGACTTGGAACATGTCGGACAGAACCATCGACCTTTCGGTGCAACAGTTAAGTTCACACAAGCATAATGAAACCATTCAAAAGGACAGTCTGGAGCGTCACATGCTATCATGTCTCCGTAACTTACATCTCTGCAAATACAGTAACGTTTGCAGTCCTCATCATCCTCTGGAGTGTCAGTAGTATCTTCTGCTTTTGGATGAACATCAAGTTCATACACATGGTCATCAAATGCAACTTCCGGTGATATGTTAAGACCACAAATAGACGAATCTTCAAGCTTCCCTAAGTCATCATTTGTGAGGTCCTGTCTCCTAGGATGTCGACGTTTTTCTCGAGTACCTGGCGTTAATGTCGACCAGCCAGGTACTCCTACATCTTCTGTGATTTGCGTGTCGATTGAACTTGATCTAGGTGTCAAATTGAGCTTTTCACGATCTGATAAGCTAGTTTCTGCTGCATCGTAGAATAGATGACTATTGGTAGAGTTAGTGGTTCTGATCATGCGATCGTGTATTCCAACGTGAGTTTTAGAATCCACTGAAACTTCTTGTAAAAGGCATGGATTGTTTTTTAAAATCGTGGATGAAAATCCAGAACCCATATTTTGGATGTTTATAGAATCCTCTTCGAGCTTTGTAATAACGCCTGGTGGCAAATTAACCCTGACATACCAAGAAAAATAGGATAAAAGCTGTAATTTGAGAACTATATAACATTAGGCGAGTGTTGTTGAAGATGACTGACTGTTAGTTAGTGAAAATCAGCATTAGCTTATATCTAAGTGTTGAATGCTTTAAGATATTCCAACTAAGGTATGTTTTTCTGATACGATGAAAATTAGTGTTTAACAGGTATCAAGTGGTATTTAAGAACTGAAGGTGTTCTTTGCGTTTTCGAAAATATCGTGTAAGGTTCGCCCATCTTTTACACGACTAGAAGAAAATGAGGAGATCAGCAGCCTCCAATCATAAGCATTGTCTTCAATCTGTTGTGTTAAGTGGTATAATATGTTCAGTTATGTTAAGCTTAGGGGTACAGTCTTAGTTAAGTAGAGAAAATCACTAGATGAGATCGTGAGGCTGCATTGTTAAGTATGTCGAGCCATTGACTTCTACTGCGAGCAATGTCAGCTGACATAGAGTTGGGTTGCAAAAGAGATCTGATCACATAAATCCATGACAGTTTTGGTCTAAGCCGCGTGGAGAAGTGTAGACGGTTTTGGTTGGGCTTGTCGAGATACTTAAATGCAGTGACTGGAGAAATGTTGTTAACATAACTCTAAATCGATCCCTACGAAGCGGATGCATTTACTTCTGTGATCTCTGACTCCTTAAACTATTATCATTCTCCATGTAATTATAATTGCCTGTGTCTGACGTTTATTTACTGACAGCGATGCTGTTTTATAGGAAAGCCAGTACACAGTGGTATTAGTACAAATTTAATTAGGATCAATGGTGGTAAACCAATGAAAAATCCTCAAATAACCGTCTAAAGCTAATGCATTTTAATTGCTGGCAAACTACTGACGTTAATCCTTATATGCATTCACGGGTTGAGCAAATATTCTGGAGCTGAAGTCTTGCCATTCAGTTGGTGAAATCAGTTATTTCGACAAAAGAAAATCATCCAATCACTTCTACTATCATGGCAATAACCGTGTTGATTTCCATTGACTAGATGTTTGTGTGCCTGCCTTTCTAAACTCTTGTATTTCTTCACAACGGCTTACATATTTCCCTTCGTGTTTATGTACATCCTAATCAAAACTCATTAAATTATTCATCTTGTTAAGCAACTGCAATACACTTATTCAACTTCTCCTATGCATCGACTAACATTGACAAATATTTTTGACAACTCATCACCACTACCCTCATACTAATATTCACCCGCCTAGTTATTATTTGATTATTCACCATAATTTCTAAAAGATTTCGATGACAAACAACAACCCTAACTAATTTTTATTATCTGACAAAACTAATGTGCACGCACATGCAAAAATAATTATGTATAATTGCGATTTCACAGCTAAATGAATGAATTCACTGAAAAGAGACGTTAAGCAAGGAGAGTATATATATATATATATATATATATATATATATATATATATATATATATATATAGCTTTATTGTGTATTGGGCTTAGTCACGAATTTCTCAATCAATTAGGCGGATGACAGTCAGGATTTAATTCGGAGCTCATGAACAAAATAGTGTGAGTAATGAATGGATAATGGTCAATCCTGTTGATATCTTGGGGCTGAGAATTAGAAGGTATGATATTCTGCCTGGAGTTTGACAATGACGTGAATTATTTCAGGTGTGTACTCAGGACTGTCACAATTTTTTTATCGTTTGTGCACAACTAAAGCTGTGAAGTTACCAGGTAGAGGTTTTGATGCATTCTGTTACTGTACTTTACTGGTAACAATATGTTTAGTTAGACAATAAAATGTACCCTAGTTTCATACAATGCTTTGCTACACTACAAACTTTAAAATAAATGGGAACTTGAACTTACGCAGTATCGAAGGTTCTTTCGTAGGAACTGTCACTAGATTGGTGATCCAAAGACATAAAATCTGCAGAAAATGTTTGTGAGGACAGTGAGTGTCGTTATATTCAAAATTACACATTTAAATATCTTTTTCTAGATTTCCATATCTAGCACTCCATAAAATAAAAGACAATCCACCAGAGTAACAATTTAGCTGCTTTACATTCGAGTTGTCAGTTTTAAGGATATCTACCAGTCTCTTCTACAAAACTATGGGGTGTATTTTTACATTGGTTGTATAAATTCTACTTATTGAAATGTTACGTTCTTAATTTGTCCATGTTAAGATATTTTGCAGTCTCGCACATTGCTAATACAAAATGACTCTCATAGACCACAAACATTCTATGAGCGGTTTTTCTATTCCTTTACGTTTCCAGAGGAACATACGGCTTCGAGCTAGAGACTTGAAGTTCCGATAGCAGCGGTATTTATTTTTTAGGGATGGGGCTGCTAGCCTGACGTTCGACCTTCCCTCTATGCCAGGCTTATTGCTGGCTTAGTGAGATAAAGGAGTACATCGGCCGGGGATTGGTTCCCGGACCACGGGCGTGGTCGGCGAGCATCCTACCGCTGTGGCACCGACCAAAAAAGTATATATACTTCCGTAACATATAAGCACAGACAAGATTATCACCCGAACAAAATCAGTTCTCTTTACGTCAGCCGACACTATACAAAGGTTGTTATTAAAACTTTCAGAACGTATGCTAACTAGAACTTACAAACACCAGAAGTACTGCATCAGTCATTTCAGTACACTTATGATGTCCCTAGTTTTGTAACTGAATATAATCCAACTTTACTCTGGTCTCTTGTTTGATTTAGTGAAGGTAATGTAACCATAGAGAAAGTTTCTACCACACTCTCTGAATTTTTAAACCAGGTTCAACTTTTATTATACCCTGCATATATTAGGCTAGGCGGTATAAACATCAAACAAAGCACCGCAACTTTTAGAGACCGTCGTTGATAGCTAAAGGAATTAAACGAGGAATATCACTCAGTTACGAATGAGCCACATCTGTTTTATAAAGGCTACTGATTTTACTTGGCTGCCTAAATCTCAATAGGTGGAATGGTGTTTGAACCTATGACCCAGAAGTTTAAAACTGGGCTCCTAGACCAATCAGCCACAGCTCCACACTCAAGTGAGGACAAGTTACTTAACGCTTTATACTATATGTATGCACCAATATTTGGAAGCCAATCAGTGACAGACTCACTAGTTTGGGCTTGACAGCAAACTAGCGGTTATAGGAAAAGTCCATGGATTAGAAGTGATTAACACCTGTTTGCAAGTAATTGCAGTGTGATTTGGAGGAAATACATAAAGTTATGAATGTGTTCAACTGCACCAGGTTTTGAATCTTGTACATACTGAGAATGAGTCACATTAGAAAATAGGTTATAAGTGTCTAGAAACACAAACTTACTTTCATCGACAGATTTAAGAGGGTCCAGACTATCTGAGTGGACGTTATTTTTTCGGTGGAAACCACTCTCCTGAACATGTGATCCAGGTGTGGAAACCAACCCGGAATTAGTAAGGGGTATCTGGTCACTGTTGAGTGAAAAATTGGTGTTTTCTACAGACGAAACTCCACCTGAATTCACAGGTCTCATACAGGCAGATTTAAGTGCTGCTCTGAAGGCCGGACCGACCAGTCGTCTCCTAACAGAGAAGCTATTTTTGCAATGGCTAGACTGTTGAAATCGTAATCTTTGGCGTCTACCTATAAAAGTATATTAAATAAAGTGAAACAGACGTTCTGCTTTTGAGGCCATTGATATCGATTTCCCCAATGCATTTTGGACTTCTAAAGCGTGTTGCTTTTAAAAATATGGATGTACTTTTCTCTATTTGCTCTGTTATGCCTGAGTTATCCGCCTCCAATTCGAGACGAAACTTTTCTAATTCGATATCTAACTTCCTCACTAGTTTGCGGTACTTTGAGACAAAAATGATTATATATTAACATACTGTGTTATATATATTTTCCACGATCTCTCTTTTTTCCTTGCAATGCACGAGCGCCCGTTCGTATTCCTGTTCAAACTGTCAATAATATAAAGTAAAATTACCCGAGTGATGTTCAAAATTTGGGTATTTTTCTCATATTCCAATGGTTTACCCAATCTGCAGTTTTCAAAGAAAACCTGGATCGTTTCAGACAGAGAATCTAAAATATCTAGAAAGTGGAACGTAAATCTACGTCGATAAATTACTCTGGGCTTGTAAATCTAGTTGGCGAACATTTGTGAGGCTTTCGTTTAATTCAGATGGCAAGTTTTCGATTGCTGAAGATTCAAAAGTTAAAAAAATTTAACTTTACCTTCCATAAAATCCTCGAAGTATAACATTTTCTTTCTGTTGCGCAGGAAATTATCACGTTAATATGCACCGTGAATCAGTTTATTTGATGTAAGTCCACTTAATTACATTTCAAACGAGACTGCAAAACAGAAAAATAATACATCAAACCCGAATAATCCTTAATGTATAATCTAAGACATCTAGATTTAAGAAAGCTTTGCAATCGACAGTTCAAGTCATCAGATACCGAAACAGCATACACTAAAAAGGGAGCGCGAATGTAAGGACCCAACCAAGAAAAAACATTAATTTATGACAAGAAAATTTAATGAATAGTTGTCAAGTTGTTCACAAATTGTACGTCAGATAGTATACATGTCTGCATTATTTTCAGCTCATTGAAAGTTTCTAACTGGTGATACCGACTGATTGGGTTTCATCGTAGAACTCTGCATAGAAGTGCCACAGTTGAAGTTACCATACTCCATACAACACACTAAAATAAAGAACAGAGATCCGGAAGAACTGTATTATTTGCTGTTGATGCTACCAGTAAACTTGCCACAGATCGGCAGCCAACGACATAGATTGATACCATCGTTTGGTCTCGTCATCCTTTTCCCAATTGAACATGCATCCTATCGCTGATTATCTATCGAATGATAGTGTTTTAACTTTTTCACACCTCAGGTTTAATCTCCATTTTGCTAAACTTACAGTTCACCCCAGAACGGGCAAAGGATCAAATATACCTGTAATTCAAATTCCGTAACGCCTTCAAATATCATACTTCCCAGGTTGTCTCACAACAGAATCCTAAAAAACCATGCTGCAGAGCAATATAAACGCCGTTTTATAGGTAACTGGGTGTCTAACCGGAGCCAAAAATAATGCTTTCATTATCCTTCTAAACACTGTCAGTAGCAAATCCACCTGTCCAGTGAATATTCTCAATTACTAGTACGTCTTTTATAAAATAAAAAAGAATTAACTTACAAAGTAATTCAACAATCCCTAATAGATTAGTGCATTAGGCTTCGAGTTATGTTAAACTGAGACAGCCTGTACTATCGAACTGTCTTAAGTGTGAAAACCGGTGGAGTGCTGTGAAACAAAATCCTTTCCCAAAATATCTATGTTTGAATCAACTTTCTACTCATTAAATTACTTTATATCTATGCAATATCTATTTTACCAATGTTAGGTTGCGGCTTTACCGGCCTCAATGCCACAGACTTAACTACAAGAAGAGAAAGTAGAATTGTGCCTGACAGTATTTTAACTACGATACATGTTAATACAATGGGGTCTATATTTTGTTCCTAATAAATCCTCATCATTTCCTCTCACTGACAATCTTTCCAGACCTATTTTCCTTGCACAATGCATTTCCAATTCTCTCACATTGCGACCAATCTTGAACTGTAATAATTGTGGAGAATTAACATTTGAAACCAGTGCCTATAGAAAAGAACGGAAACACGATGTCTGACGATATGATCTCGGCTCAAAGTATGATTTTGAGATGTGGCTTAGAATACTACTACATTTACGCATTAAGAATGCTCTTGTTTCTTACCATGATCTCGACTTCTACATCACATCCCTTTAGTTCCTTCTATTTTTCGTCTAAAAGCAACCTTTTACCCTGTATAATCTCTTCATTAATTTATAAATCCTTCACTATAGATTGATGTGCAACTACTGCATTTGTTAATAATAACAACTATACTTTGACATAGCTGCCTTTTATTGATAAAAACATCCATAAGAGACACAGCACATTAGCACTAGGCTTCCAAATCTAAATTAGGTACGACATACACAAACAGATGAAAACCTGCAACAAGTAGCTACTCTATCCTATAGGAGCATATCACTATTGATTTTACTTTTGTGTCGAACAACGTTAGTCAAGATACGTTTTTATTGAGAAGAATAATAAAAGAACGTTCCTATGCTCATTACTCAGACAAATCTGTAGCGGTAAATAATTTCCTGAAATTATTGACCACAACAACCATCACTGAATACTGGATGCTGACCTTTAGTGTTTAAGTCGACTTGTTTAGCTGAAGGCTTCAGGTCAAGCATCCTCGCCTTCCGGTACTCCGTCGTTTCACGTTCGTGCACGATCACTAGCCAGCTAAGCTTCGTCTGACAACTCGTTTTGGTCCCGAAATATATCTTGTAGTTTGCACGATCAAATCGTGTCTTTTGCTTTGCCACGAGAAACGAATACTATAGAAGTTGTTGGTATAAGATCTTGTGTTAGTATATTCCGTACAAATCGCGAACGTCAATACCGTCAGCCTCTAAAAATCGTACCAATATGTACCCGGATGATAACTGGGATATCGTTGCTGGAGTATGACTTTGAACAGTACTTGCTACTGTCGTCTTTTGCAAGAATTAGTTCTAAACCCACCACACATATGTAATGTATGCCATACAAATATGAGGGCTCAGATTCCCATAAATTAACCTATTATAGACGTTCAGCCCAAGTTTCACAGATGAAAATATATACTTGTTATAAGGAAAATGTTTACAGCTGTGATTAGAGCTCACCATATGACCATTGTTTATTATCTGTCATCCCCTTCCATATTTAAAAAACGGATGTTTGTCTAGAGGTATATAAGCGGTACTCCGTACGTTTTAAGACCATTTTCACAGGATTTATGAATCATGCAATTGAGTGAGATTTTTGCTGTAGACTATTTGTCCATTTTTATCATTAGGAAAACAAATCACGCAATGTGTTAGATACAAGTATCTAACATTCTGAAACAAGTTGTAAGAGATTTTCTAGCAGACTGTATGAATGCCTTGGATACAGCTACTCTACATTTTACCACCGTCAAAAACGGTTACGTGATGCAGCTTCTAGTGACTGGGACTTCTTGAAACGTTACTGAGCATCTACGGAGGAGGTACCAAGGGATTATACAGTAACTTCATCTTGAAGTTCAACGGAACAGAGAACAGTGTATATACCTAGTACTAGTGAGACTGACACTTGTTTTACTAACTGAGGAGAACAGTAACATGAATTATAATGTAATAAATAATTGTAACAGAATTTCAAGTTGTTCCTGAAAACATCACACACAAATAGCTGGTCAGAAAGTCCATTATGGAATTATTCTTATCATCCAATGTAACGGGAGTTGGTATGCAAGAAATATCGGACTGTATCCGTAAATTTAGTCCACATGTGCCAACAACCATAAGAAGCTCGCTAAAAGATAGAGGCATGTGTGTACCTAGATTTCCTGGACAGGGTGTTAACTATCAAATTGGACTGAAGGAAAGTCTGCAGAGTTATATAGATAGTTGGGTTGACTACGGTACTTTTCAACATGACGTGCAAATTAACTATGACGGTTTATCATTATTGAATTATTCTTCACAGCAGCTGTGGCCATTCCTAGGTCGTATCACGACCCCATACGTTAGTGACGTCTTTTTAATTGACATACATGGTGGGCTGAGAAAACCGAATGACTTCAATGAGGTTTCTAGGGACCTGTTAGTTGAATTGGAAGGTGTTTATAGAAACCGTCCATACTATGAGAAGTAGGGTAGTACTGTGACTGTCAGTGTTCTAGCGTTTATATGTGATACACTTGCTCGTTCTAATGGTAAACAAACTGTCAGTCACAATGGAAAAACAGGTTGTGATAAGTGTAAAGTTATGGAGTGTCATTTGGAGGGTAGGATGACATTTCCTAATGGGAACTACAGGCAACAATGGACAATACTCCAGTTGGCGACATGAAAATACTAATGGGAGACATGAACGCCAAACTGGGACCAGACAATACGGGAAGGGAACTCATCATGGGTAGAGAAGCTCTAGGAGAAATGAATGAAAACGGAGAACTCTTCGCCGACTTCTGCGCCTTCAACGAACTGGTGATTGGTGGCAGTGTATACAAGCACAAAGATATCCACAAGGCTACATGGGTGTCACCAGACGGGCAAACCAAAAACCAAATCGACTTCATCTCAATCTCAAGGAAGTGGAGGCGCAGCCTACTGGACACAAAAGCAAGAAGAGGAGCAGACGTTGGCTCAGACCACTATCTCGTACAAGGGACAATCCAAATCAAATTAAAAGCTTTCAAAGAAGGAGGAGCTGCAGATAGACCACAAGCCAAGTTCAACACTCAAAAGCTGAAGGACCAGGCTACAAAGGACATCTTCATTGCAAGCATAAAGGACAAAGCCGAGACACAAATCAACACTAGCGAAGAGGTCGGCGTTGAAAAGCACTGGAACAACTTGAAAACGGTGTGGAGCCAAACCTGTATAGAAATTCTAGGCAGAAAAAAGAGACAGGACAAACAGTGGCTCACTACGGACACTTGGAAACTAATAGAAGAGAGAAGGACAGTGAAGCAAAAGATTATCCAGTGCACCGACGAGCAACAAAAACAGGAGCTGAATGCAAGCTACAATACACTGAACAAAAGAGTGAAGAAAAGTGCCAGGGAAGACAAAAGAAAATATTATGAAACCATGGCAAACGAAGCAGAACAAGCTGCAGGCAAAGGAGACCTCGCCACACTCTACCAAACAACTAGGAACCTTTCGGGCAAACGTTCGACACAGATTAAGCCAATAAAGGACGACAATGGAAAGTCAATCACCAAAGAGGTGGAACAGAGAAAGCACTGGGTTGAACACTTCAAAAGACTTCTAAATCGTCCGCCACCTACAACACGTCCAGCAATACCAACAACGGAAGCAGAACTACCAGTGAACACTGACCCCCCGACGAAATCGGAAGTCCTGAATGCAATCAAGATGCTTAAAACTGGGAAAACACCGGGACCAGATGGAATCCCAGCAGAGGCTTTGAAAATAGACCCAGAGACAACAGCGGACTTGATGACACCACTACTGGAGAAGGTGTGGAAAGAGGGCAAAGTACCCGAGGATTGGAAGAACAGTTACTTATTCAAACTTCCAAAGAAAGGAGACTTAAGTCAATGTAAAAACTGGCGGGGAATTATGCTTCTGTCCATTCCAAGCAAGATACTAAGTCGCATCATCCTGGAGAGAATCAAACAAGCCCTAGATGAAAAACTTCGTCCGGAACAGGCTGGATTCAGGAGAAACAAATCATGTATTGATCAAATCGCCACTCTACGGATCATCATTGAACAAAGCTTGGAATGGCAGTCACCTCTCTATCTCAACTTCATCGACTTTGAAAAGGCCTTCGACAGCGTCGATCGAGAGGTCATTTGGAAACTACTTCGCTACTACGGGGTCCCATCGACAATTATACACCTCATCCAACAGTTATACGACAATGCTGCATGCCAAGTAATCCACAACGGGAAACTTACGGAAGCCTTCGAAGTGAGGACGGGAGTGAGGCAAGGCTGTCTACTATCACCAATGATCTTCCTGATTGCAATCGATTGGATAATGCGACAGACAACGGCAACCAACGAGGGAACAGGCATAAAATGGACTGACACAAAAGACTTGGAGGATCTGGATTTCGCCGATGATATATGTCTGATTTCCCATAAACTGGAAGATATGCAAATGAAAAGTAACAAGTTGGCAGAAGAAGCATCAAAGATAGGACTTCACGTGAACATAGATAAAACAGAGATGATGAAGATTCCTTGCCAACATCAACAGCAACAACAGACCACAATAAGCATAAATGGGAAGAACCTGAAAGAAACAACCTCCTTCACCTACCTGGGAAGCATCGTCTCAACTACAGGCGGAACTGACGAGGACATCAAAGCCAGAATCGGAAAAGCAAGACAAGCTTTCATTACTCTCAAATCTGTGTGGAGGTCAACAGCATTCAGCATCAAAAATAAGATCCGGATTTTCAACTCCAATGTGAAGTCAGTGCTACTATACGGATCAGAGACTTGGCGAGTCATAAAGAGCATCTCAAACAAACTTCAAACCTTCATTAACAACTGTCTCCGCTCAATACTCAAGATCAGATGGCCAGAAAAGATCAGCAACAGGGATCTCTGGGAGCGAACCAATCAGGAACCGATTGTGAAACAAATAGGCAGAAAGAAATGGAGATGGATTGGCCATACGCTGAGGAAACCAACAAGTGACATCACTAGACAAGCCCTCGAGTGGAACCCGAAAGGGAGGCGGCGAGTTGGTCGTCCAAGGGTGACTTGGAGGAGGTCATGTGAAGAGGAGATGAAAGCATGTGGGCAGACCTGGAGCAGGGTGAAAAAGTTGTCAAAAAACCGAAGTCAATGGAGGTGCGCAGCTGAAGCCCTATGTTCCTCTAGGAACTAAAGGATACAATAATAATATAATAATGGGAACCATATCCTGAGAAATGATAAAACATTCCGTGGTATCACGCAAGTCACCATCGGGCAGAACCTGTCTTGAGGACTTGCCGTTTGACATTGTCAAACCACTTCCTTTGGAGACAATGCATCTTATATACCTTGGTGTTTTTAAGAAGTTAGACCTCCTTTGGCAGGGTCTCGTGGCACGACGAGATAAGCAAATGGGTAGTAAGGTTATTGCAAATATTGAAAACGGACTGCAAATAAGTAGGAACTACATTCCTTTTGATTTTCAGAGGAAGTGCCAGACGTTAGATGATGCTAGCCAACGGAAGGCAATAGTGTATACTTTTCCTACTGTATTTGGATCCCGTCCTACTCAGGAACACTACCACTGCTCCTGTACGCCATCCTTGGCAGTATACTCACTGTCGAGTACCAAATACAGCCTATGCTGCTCAGACAGATTTAAGTGATTTCCTACTGCAGTATGAGAATTGTTTTGGGAGTGAACACATTGTCCACAATATTCATTCTCTGAAGCATATAGCGGTTGACGTCAAGTTGCATGGGCCATTAGAAGGATTCAGTGCATTCCCCTTCGAATTCTATTTGCGTAAGATCAGAAAGTTTGTGCATTTTGTATATGCAAGCAGCTCAGCGCTATGTTGTGCACGTGTACTTAATGAAAAGTACGTGTCAAGCATGTACCTAAAGAAGCTGGTGCTAAAGGCGTTGAGTTTACCAATGGAAAGATGACGTATCTGAACACCATATTTACATCTTATTCAACAGACAATGTCATCTTGACCTCAGGTAAACTAGGGATTATAGTGGAAATGGAAAGTGAAGAAAAAAACACTTTCGACCCTACTGTGATTTTATTTCACCGTTTACATCCAGGAATTCAGGGACATTCAGTTGTTCAAAATTCAGTCACGCAACACACTGGATATCCCAAATGGACATTGTTAGCAAGTGCATGACTATTTCAACTTATAATGATAAATTAGTCATCCCCTGCTTCATACTTTTAAATAAAGGTACTGTGCAGTAACTTATGAGATTGGCTAACTTGTTGCTTGAACTATTGATATGTAATTCGTCTACGTTATTTTGTAACATCTGTTGTGAAGTCTGAAAACCTAACTCTAACTGGCTAATGCTGTTGGTCAAACTGCCGTTCATTTGAAAGTTGATTCCGAATTTTTAAGATAAAGGTATATTTATGCTTAGCAACCTGATACAGATTAAAGTAACTGCCGTATTTCGAATTCATTAAATATCCTTTTTCATCAATCAGATTTTTCGTCGTCCCTTTGATGTATGATAGCATAGTCGCTGTCCCAAACACGGGTTGTGAGAAGTGATTCATGTGCATACAAACAAGCACTACAAACAATCCAGAGCCTGTGTTTAATGGGGCTGGATAGTCATTGAATTCTTTCGACTACAGGAATTTGGTAAGTTGGAACATTTCCGTATCCCCTTTCTAGATACGTATGAGTATTTTCAAAAGTCTTTAGAGCTTTTCAGAAGCTATGGTCAAAGCACTACAAAAGTTAGACACGAACGGTGACACCTTGCCAATGCCTAGTAAGGTAGGGGCAGTTTTTTATCTAACACACTTTTCAGGAATGCAAAGGAAAATGACAAGGATTTTTACAACGCCATGGATACTGATGTAGCTGCCAGCGAAGTTGGTTGCATCAGACCACAATACCCAGATTATAATATATTCGAAGACTCCGTAACCCCAATTTCAAGTACTAACCTAATTCAATGACATTCATTTTCAGCATTTCGAATGCTCCGAACTTCCATTCTTCATCTCCTGTTGACAAAAAGACGGCAACTACTTAACCAGTAAGAATGAATGCTCCACTTAGTGTACTTGCTTTAGATTGCCGTCTAACGAAGCTGTCGATTATTCCATGAATTTTAAGGAATTAAAAGAGGAAAAGTCCAAGGGGATGTTTTTGAGTTAAGGTATTTAATTCTCATTTTTTGTACACTGCTGAAATGGTTGGCTACCTTCAGAATGATCCAAAGTTATCACTTAAAGTCATGATACATACTATCCTAAAACCTGAAGTGGATTTGAATTTTACATTCCAGGAAATTTGACAAAGTGTGGTTTATGCCTTTTATGAGATGTAAGGTTCATTAATGAAGTACATATTTCTAAGGCGTTCTCCGGCCAACTGATGTCGTCGAGAGAGGTCGGTGTCAAAACAGATAGGAACACGAAATCGTACTTCCATAATTTGAAAGATCGTGTTCAAAGGCGTAAGCTGAAGAAAGGAATTTAGGCAATATTGCGACATGTCTGCTTACTTTGGTAGGTCATGGTTCAATCAACACATAGGTA
This sequence comes from Trichobilharzia regenti, assembly GCA_944472135.2. NCBI lineage: Eukaryota > Metazoa > Platyhelminthes > Trematoda > Strigeidida > Schistosomatidae > Trichobilharzia > Trichobilharzia regenti. The sequence continues at coordinate 97,644,700 of OX235262.1, read as the reverse complement.
TCCCAACATTGATTTTAATTCCCAGGAAAATGAAGAAGAAACCAGGAGAACCAACAGTCGGAGTTATGTAAGTACACCTTTCTCACTGTAAATGCTGAGTGTGATGGACCAAAATTTTTCCTCAACGTTATATCTTGCTTATTTACATGGTGCTATTGGTGGAACTCACTTGACGGATTTGCAGTGATGTCTTACTAAAAACCCGAATTCCCCTAATTATAAAAACTGATTTCTTTTATTTTTTTATTACAGCTTGATTCCACACAGTACTTTTAGGTACAAGTATGGAATTTCAGCATGTGATATCGACAACCCGAATTTCGCAGGCCAACCACTGATATCAGTTGTGCGTCGGCAGGGTTTCGTGTTTCGGATTGCGAGGGCGATTGTTACTTCCCGGTTGCCCACACCGTGGAAGTTGGTTGCGTGACCACAGAGCCCAGGGGACAACTGCTTGTGGACGGTCACACGCGGCCTGTTTTTGTTCGTTCTCTTTTGTTTGGTGTGCCTCAGTAGCATACTTATCGCTCCTGCCCTGTGACACGGCAGCAGGAAGCGCGGTCGTTGTTAATCCGGGCCACGGCCGACCCGGCATGAAATTTTGTGATTTTGTATTTATCATGATGTTGGATAGGGTAGCTGCTTTTTGTTTAACCACTATCCAAACAACCTTCCTGGCATGGTAGGACCTCAAGAGACATAAGTCTCAGCCAGTATAGCTTGATTAGGTCATTGCGGTGTTCAAGCCCGACCACCACGTCAAGGTGGCAGCTTTCGGTCGGGTTTGATCCCCTGCCGACGGCAGGGGATCAAACCCCGGACCATGTGCATGGTCGGCGAGAATCCTAACCACTGACGCAGATAACGATAATTAATCGCAGTCTTTTCGTTCCAAAGTAAAGCAAGTCAGTGCTGGATCTGAGCTTTGAGGGCTGAAACAACGCTGACAAGCAATCCTAGTAGGTTCTGATCCACTTCTGAAGGTGCCTATAAAAAGAAAAGGGTGCTAGTCATGCTGAAAACCATTACTGAGTTCTAGTTCATGCGCCTGACCAGACCATTTCAGAACAGATTTGGAATTAACTCACTATGGAATGTTAGAGTTAGTTCAGAATTAGCCAGATTTAATTCAGCATTACGGTAAGCTTGGGGGGGCTGACTGTTTCACATCTGTTATTTTACTCCTGCCAAACCCAATTTATTGTCGTTACTAGCGTTAGAAAAGTTGAAAATATTTTGCGACGTCTTATAATTCACCTTATAACGCATATAGTCCTTACGCCAGTGCGCTTATTCTAAATTCAGATGAATGAAAACAGTAGTTCCGCAAAATTTGAAAGTTCCACAATTTTCCATGAAAAATATGTAGTATGTTTCAATATTAAATGACAATTTTACGTGGTGGTGTTACTAACTGAGGATCGTAACATTTGACTAAAAAAACTCGAAAGACAGTGTCAAAGTGCAGAAGTTTACATCTTTGACAAAGTTATCAACTAGGGTTCACATTCATGGATATATAACAAAGGGGATAAGCAAGTTATAGGAGAAACATCAGAGAATGCCTTTTTAAGTGTTGTTACTGTCTTCAGCTAATGTATTCAAAGGTCTCAAAACAGTGCTTCAATAGATCGTAAGACAAAGAGCTGCAAAATCAGAGAATACAAATGGAAAATAGTTTCCCACTGAGGTGCATAAATAGGAAACTGGATTCATAGAACTCCCTAACGGATATTTTATTTTAATAAAGTCTCACGTTGTTATGCGATGATGTTTACTGCTGATGTTTCGAGCACGATGGATCACTCATAATCATGACAAAGTACTCACACATCTCACTTCTTTTGTGGACATAGGTCATAATTGAATAAATAAAATTCACCATAAAGTTCAGCATGCCTGCGTGAATCAGAAAGGAAGATAAGGAGAATAACAGGTCTGTAAACGCCATAATGAAAAGGATCTGGAATTCTACATACGCAGAATGAAGCCGTCACTATGTGAGTCTGAATGGAACAATTTAATGCCTAAAACCAATAATGCTAGTAGAATGTGTAGAATTATAACAACACACAAGCCAAATTACCCCATATAACTAGCAGTAGATTTCAGAAATACCCCCTGCTTGTGAATTATTAAAACATTTAGCTCTAAAAATGTGTCCTATTGGAAATTGCTCAAACTCTGGGTTAACTAATTCATATGAACTTAAAAGGAAACTAAATGACGCGTCAAAAATGCCTGATGAAAAGATGTTTAGTTTTGATACAGCTAGTCTCTATACTAACCTACCAATTAATATGGCCTTAGAATCAGTTAAAAGAGGACTAACTGCTACTCCTGAACTTAATCACAGGAAAAAGCTACTCCTTGAGGAAATTATTTTAGGATATCAAATATGCCACATGTCTTCCATTCTTAAATTCCAGAGAAAAATATAGAGATAGAAAGGTATAGTAATGGGATCGCCAATATGCGTAATCTTAGAAGATTTATTAATGGATAGCTGGGAAAACATTGCTCTTAATACATATTATTCAACTTCAAAATGTGTAAGAGATATGCGTGTGGTACATCCAGTGTCAATGAACAGAACACATATATCTGGCTTCTTTACACACATGAACTCACTAGTAAAGGGAATACAATTCACTTTTGAGTTGAAAAATGAACAAGGAGAATTAGCTATGTTATATTATGAAATAAATGAATAAAAGGAGATAGACGCCAATGAATTCTAATAGATACTGAGATTTCGATTCATCCCATCCGCCATCTGAGACTGCAGGCTTAGTTGGGTGTCTAACAAACTGACCAATAGTACTAAGTAGCACGGAAAAAGATTTAAATGATGAAATGAAACAGAAGATGTGTTGATGTTAAATAACTATCCTATAAAATTAATGAGTACTATCAAAAATGATCAAAATAAAAATGTAAATAATGGTAACTATAATAATGATAACGTAAATAAGACAGAATATGAGACATCTACAGTTTGACCAAATAAGATGGGCACATCTGAGACCCTAAGTAGGATTCTTAATAAACCAAGAATTAGGGTGGCATTTAAACCTACAAACTTATGCAGACAGGACAAACTCCGTCGGTTAAAGTATCCAGTTGACCTAACCAGGCAAAATAATATAATTTACAAAATACCTTGCAGTGACTTTGGGTTGAATCAACTACATAGGCCAAACCAGTGTATCAGAGGTAGTCAGACTGTCAGAATATAACAATTCAGTTAGGTTTAGAATGACTTGCCCCGCGAAGATAAGTAATTAAAAAACCCAGGAATCACACTGCATGAATTGATACACAACCACACAGTAGCTGGGCAGAATTAAAATTCTGAAAGGTAAAGTAGATAGATAAAATTCCCTTGCTTCCGGAAGTCTGAGCACCTTCCTAGCTCTCTACGAGTGGGGTTTAATCACGACGTACTACTCAACCAGCTTATAGCGGACCACATTGGCATGCACATACAAATACACTTGCTTCTGTACAGCTGCATACACTGGTCGTACCACTCCTCCACTTGTAAAATGCATTCAACTGCACCTTCCAGTTTACCTGATGGAAGGAGGACGTGGGTTTACTCACATTCCACAGCAGAATATTTCGTGAAATCAATCGCTTCGAAAAATGCCTCAGCTTCGTACTGAATATCAGATCAGAACTCTCAAGGGAAGTGAGGGTGACTGAAATAGGCAGATCCCAAAATGCACGCGTTGATCCGTCATAGAACACACATCTGAGGACATAGACTCGATTACGGCCCAATTTTGTTTACCTATGACCGTTTATCTCTAGAATTTTTAACCTTAACCGTAGCTACTGTGTCTCTAGCAGGCATTTTTAAGCTTGGGGGTTATTCCATAGCTATCAACCTAACCGCTTTTAACAAACATACATGTTACCGTCTCATACCGCTCTCTTCCTCTCGGCTCGAACCAACCTCGTCTTTGCACTAACTCCGTTTTCCCTGTCTTATTCTTCTTTCCACTCCAAATATCCATTCATTTTCTCTTTAATAATTGTTCTTAATCCTTTTTCCTGCTTATCCGTTTGATTTCAGATTCACGTAATTACCGTTAATCATATGAGTCGTAATATTATCATTATATCCCTTCCGGCCAACCAGGACAACTAACGGAAGAAAGCACTAACCCAAGTAACAGCAGAGCCGCGGTCTTAGACTGTGCGTTACACGAACCAAAATTAAAAAACTCCACATGCTGTAAAAGCTGTGAATGAGGTAAATCCAAAGGTGAGTAAAAACCATCAGATCTCTACCGCCACACCCGAACTGATAGATGCTAGAAGACTTATTCCGGCGAGCTCCAAATTCAGTGAGGAGCGAAAGCTTCACAAAAGGAAACTTACGAAAAGTCTCCGCGAGGACCGTGAACAGTGGTGGGCAGCAAAAGCGAAGGAAATGAAAAAAGCATCGGCGATAGGCAACTCTTTAGACTCATCAGGGAAACAGGAGGGAGAAGGCAAATGACAAGTGAAACAATCTCTGAGGAGAATGGCACCATAATTAGCTCCCAGGATAAACGACTAGGACGTGGGAAAGAATGCTTTGAGGAGCAGTTTAACTGGCCTACAGCCACGCTCAACTTGCCGAACATCCAACACCTCCCTGAATGGGATATAGACACAGGTCCTCCGTCCCTAACTGAGGTTACTAAGGCTGTCACTAATCTGAAACAAGGCAAAGCAGCAAGATCTGATAGAATGACTCCAGAGGTATTTAAGTACGGTGGAGACAGTCTACTGTCTGCATTAATTGAGGTTCTAAGCAGCGCCTGGGAATCAGAAGAAGTCCCATCGGGTTGGTGTAAGTCATTGATTATTCCCATATACAAGAAGGGAGGTAAATATTCCTGTGATAATCACAGGGGGATTAGCTTGATTAATATTATATCTAAAGTTCTAGACTCAATAGTCATGCATAGACTAAGTGGTCCTCGAGAGGAACAAACACGAGAGAACTAGCCAGACTTCAGACCAGAAAGAGGGTGTGTTGATCATACCTTCACCCTTCGACAGATTCTGGAACATAGGCATACTCTTACAGGCATCCAACAACAATCACCTTTCTTGAACTAAAGACGAAATTCGATTTTGTCGGCCGAGAGGTACTGTGGCGATGTTTGGCTGTAAAGGGAATGTAAAGAAAATATATTGCACTGATCAAGGCACTCTACTCGTATTCATGCAGCTAGGTGAGGGCTTACGGCGAGTTGTCATATGAAGTGGTGACGAATAGGGGTGTCCGTCAAGGATGCCCATTATCCCCATTTCTATTCAACTTCATCATAGATGTACTAATGGACTTAACCCTAACTCACTTCAGCGACTCAGGGATTGACTTGCTACCAAGGTATAATTTCGTTGACTTAGAATATGCAGACGATATAGTCCTTCTAGGCGAGGACGCTGACAAAATGCAGAGTCTTCTAAACACCTTGAGTTGCAATCTACGAATGTTTGGCATGCGATTCACTCCCGCCAAACGCAAGATGATGTTACAGGACTAAACTATACTGACTCTTAGTTTAGAAATAGGGAGTGAAGTGGTAGAGCTCGTTGACCGCTTCACCACCATCAGCCAACGCCGACGGGTTGATCTCTGACGAAATCTCACCACGGATAGAGAGGGCTAGTTACGCATATGCCAGTCTACGCCGTCTCTGGCATAGACGTGATATCCGACTATCGACCAAAAGGCGAGCATACTGCTCATCAGTTCGCTCCGTCCTCCTTTATGGCCAGCTGTGAGACGTCGCCATTGAGAGTGGAAGACATGAAAAGCTTGGCTAGCTGTCTTTGATCATAGGTGCCTGCGTTCTATCTCCCGTGTGAAGTGGTATAATAAGGTGAGCAATATTGAGGTTGGCTGTCAAGTTCTGTGTAAGGAGGGGAAATCAATCGACGAGGCTGTGAAATTACATTGATTGAGATGGTTAGGACATGTGTTACGTATGCCTAGTCATCGCCTTCCTCGACCGACGTGGAATGTTAGCTGATATAGGGTCAGGCTGGAAAAGAACTACCACATGGTGGTCAAACCAAAACATGACACCAGTCAATGAAATCTACAACAGTTAGCCTAAGTCACGTGTGAAGGTGTAGACTTCCTGGTTGGGGTCCTCGGGACGGTTAAAACCAATGGCTGGAGACAATAGGTGATATGGCTCAAAATCGTTGTCAATGGCCAGTGCAGATGCATACACTCCTTGCGACATATAATACCCAATAAAACTATATTGTTCTTTGTTATTGCTATTCCTTTTGTCTCAAATCTCTGTCCACTGTCTCTTTCTTCTCTTGCTTTGTGCGCTACATGGAGTGTGGCAACTTGAACTGCTGCACATCGGTGCAAAGTTCTACGTCGCAAACAGGCAGACAGACTTGCGAATCCCTATAAGTATTTCCAAAACCGAATAAACCACAAGAGGGCTAATTGAGGATCACCAGCTCACTGCTGAGTAGCGTATCCAAAGTTAACGATCTGATTGTTTGCTGGTCCAGGAAACGGTACAGCACATGAAGTGAAAATCTATATAGTTGGTTAGTGGTTGGCCGCGGGTTAGGTGGCCTCCCACTATTGGAAGATACATGTCTAAGCGCAAGGATTTTTATTCTCAGACGGATAGTTACAGGCAGTATGGCAGAAGGAATAAAGACTTACAATTTCAAAACACTGCGGGAACGTTTAGGTCCGTGGGTGTAGTGTGATGAGTCACATGCTGTTTGGATGTACTACTGGTTTTAAAGTGCATTGAGAGGTATGATAAATTTTATAAGGTGAATATAATTCAGACACAATATTGAGACAGTTACTCTAGGTTAATAATTGGATATATACTATTTTAAAGTGTTTCGCATTTGAAAGTAGTCATTTCAGGGACCTAAGTAATATGTGAATAATAGGTGAATGTAATTCAAGTACAATTTTGCTGAATCACAGCAGTGGTATAAAAGCACTAAAATGTATACTAATGCTCGTAAGCTTAAAATCTGTGTTGTGTAAATTAAGCAATGTTTACGCAATTACATGAGGTTAAAAATGACTCCTAATGCATCTGCTTCACGAAGTGTGTAAGCTGTGTTGTTCACGTAACGGGCGTATTCCAAACATAGCGCTTTCTTGTCTATTTTACACTTGGATGCACGGAAAGTCCCATGTCTCCTGATGTATCTTGACGTCAGCCGTCATCAGAGGAAAAGACCGTTATGCGACCATTCAGTGAAAGGAAGACTGATTTTCATGAGATAATGGATTCAGCGTATGAGAGATTCGGCAAAGTTACCCTGTATGACGATATTAAGAATATGCGGGCTGGGATTGTTAACAGTAGGTCTTATCAAAATAAATGTGACAGTAAAATAGAAGTCGGTATTTTACAAAACCTGCTTTATCAATTGAAGCCAACTGGTTCAATTAGTGTTCTCCATGGCAGTTCAGGTTCGTCTCAAAAGTCATTTTCGTTCGTAATAATATGATCGACCTCTATCACGAGTTTCCGCAAATAGTTTGAATTGATGGCACTTACAAAATGAATAAAATGGGGGTTTCTGACAGTAATTTAGGGTATAATTTCATCTCCAAATTCATTATAAGTGGCCTTTATATCAATTTGTTGTGACTGATTGATTTGAAAGACGTAGGACCGTTCTTTTTGCTTCTTTAAAGAGGGAAAGGTTTTCAGATATCAGAGGGATCTTGCAAACGCTTGAGCGATTTATAAGTGATACATTAATACGGTTACATTCGCTGTCGACTGCATAACTGAACAGATAAATGCTCTGAAGAAGGAATTTCCTTGATGCAGCAATGTTTTATATCTTTCGTATGTATTTTCATTCTCATTAATAAGCATAATCTAAACAGTCTCCGAATCAACGTATTAAAAGCCATTGTATTGAACGGCGCACATGCGAAGTTATGACAGGTAGGCCAACATTTAGCAAAGTATTCCAAAGGTTTTGGAGTTACCCAAACCTCATAGGTACGATAGATGCTTAAGCTGGTGTCCATATCATAAGGTACTGGCTAAGAACCAGAAGATACTGGTCTAGACCGTGCAACCGGTTCACTAATATCATGAAGACCACTACTAACAGCAAGACAGAGAATGCCCACGGGCGGCTGGAAAGGTATTTGCTCAAAGGCGATTCGTTGGGGCTGGCGCTATAGAAAATATTGAAGTGAACTCACAACACAACCACGCGTAAATTACGTGGGGGCCAGTGGATGTTTTGTAGATATTACAATCACAATTTCAATGGTCCTGTAAATGATATCAGTCCATGATCAAAATCATAAAAGTAAATCATATCCCCCTAAATGTAGCGTCTGTGTCACCTGCTATGTTGGTTTAGTAACAAGTCACGTTTTTTATGTGCCTTTTAAATGAGTTTTGAATTAAAAACTTTTTGATGTACATAATTTCGGCGGCATGATGTATTTTGACTGTGCTACGTTTGTTGCACTTGTATCGAGAAATGTTACTTGATACAGATATCTGCACAACGTGATGGATTAAATAAGGCAAGAATTTCAAAAATTAAAAGTTCATTTTCGAATTTACATGGAACTATACTGTTTTATTTGACCTATTTTTTAGGACGCTCTTGTCTTAGTCGGTTTTGTAGCTGTTGTCATTCATAGCTCAGTTTCAGCATTAATTTCACTTTTCATTTACTTAGCACAGTCCACTTTTCATTTCAAGACACAAAACACTAGCACTATAGAAAGAATGAGGGCATTTTTGTAAGCTTGTTTTTCAAGTAGCCTTTATTTTAAGAGAAGATTTAATTGCTACAGTATTCCGATTTCATAAACATAACTTGGGCCCATACGGGAAAAAATATTATTATCTTGGTTGAGATAAAAAACAAGTAGTTCAGCAGTTAAGAAAGACTTCATTCACCATTTTATTCGTATAAATATTATTGTGCATCTTGTTGCCCCGGAATTCCACATGAAGCAAAAGATTATGTATGCCCAGCTCCTCTATTCTGCATTAGAAAGTTAATGACACAGGACTTACTTCACGAGACTCCATATTAAGTTCAGCAGGGACGATTAGAATTTTCTCACTTCAATGTTACGAGTTAATTTTGAACTGTGCAAGCACACACAGGAAAATATTTGGTATGGAGACTTCATAGCAAAATCAGAAGTACATATGTTTTATTAAATCTTGTGCACTTCCAGCATAGATGTAATAGTCATTAAGTGGTGATTTAACAATTGCTGAACGTTGGAATCAGGCTGAAAATATAACTTGTCATTCCGAGAACTGGTGTCATTTTCATTAGCAGCAGTTAACAATCTGTCGTGTTTACACAACCACAATGCCCACTTCTCACTTCACTGAGGAAACACTGACTGGGTTTTGGAAAGACAGTACGTCATTTTGTCAATTTCATGATTTCTACAGATTTTGTCCAATTCACTTAGTACTGAAACTGAACTACGAGGGAACTCACATTTCCAAGAAGGATGTGATACAAAGCTCATTTATGCAACTGGCATCCTTATTTTAGTTCATTTTAATCACACATATAATAATAGAATTTCCTGTGATTGACATAAAGGACTTTAAAAGGGAACAGTCTCGCCATTGAAATAGATGTAAATTTGGGCACTGTGATAAAGCGAATAAGCAAATAAAATCTTACACATTGTCAAATGTCCAGGTCTAACTACACCAGAATTCACTCTGTCATTAGAAGACTTCCAGTAACTATGTCCATAACCAACACGAAAAACCAGAACACAGATTGGCGACTCAAGAATCCTTTATTCTTGCATCAGTATAGAGCCAGCCATAAGGTAATTGTACAAAAAGTCCAAGAATAAATGTCATAACAATAAATCACAATAATGCTTCTGATACTTTTCCTCCATCTTCAAACGAACAGCGAACGATGGAACGATGACTGCAGTATCGATGACTCCCGCCAAAATATGAAGTTGGGTCTGAGCAAACAACCGTGAATTGATCGTTCAATCTTCAGTCACACTGGCATACAAAATGGAGATAACTTAGAGTATGCTGATGATATTGTTCACCTAGGTTATGAGAAGTGACCATTGAATTTTGGGGATATGAAAATACTACTGGTGATTGATCGTAGGTGTCTGTGCCGTATCCCTTGTGTTAAGTAGTATAATGTGGTGAGTGATGGTAGGGTTAAACGTATAGTGTTAGGTAGAGATGCGACTCCAAGTCGTTGTCATTGTCAAATGCATTTACATCTAATCAACCCTTATATTCCATTCGTATCACCATCTGTTCTCACACAAATTTGCACTCATCAGAGTTCAATTAATTTCATTTTTCTCTAACTTTGTGTGCTACATGGAACATGGTAACTTGAACAGGCGCACCGGTGTGTAAGATTCTATGTTGGAAGTCAGTCAGTCAGAATGACATACAGTCTAGGTATAACCAAATGTTGAAAGGTGGATAATAACCAGCGAAATGTCAACAAGTGGTAGTCGTATTATTTCTTCTCGTTCTTGTCCAACTGAAAGAAGAGTTAACTTACAACAACCTCTCATCTTACCCAAGTTAACTTTTACAATCATTTAACTCGTCACACCTCATAAGCTAGTTTAATGTATCCTATAGCCTAAATGCTGGGTCGAAACACGTCTGACGAAATATTTTTTGCTTATTGTCAACTAAATATAATATTATTCAAGTGTATGATGTAACGAATCGAACTGACGCACTTCTGTGCTGAGTTGTCTGTTAAAACTCAGTTAGTCAGAATTGGTTGTTAGAGCTGCCTAGTGTCACAAATCACTACAGCGTTAATTGGGATAAACAGTTATTAATATCGCTTTATCAGTACTCCAATTTTTTCCTTCACGTTCCCAATGGAACATAGGGTGTCACTGTACTTGAAGATTGAACGATCAATTCATGGTTGTTTGCTAAAAACCAACTTCCCCAATTTTCGCGGAGGCATCAACACGACAGTCATCGTCTCATCGGTCGCTGTTCAGAAAGAAGAGTAAAACATTGTCAGAAGTAATATTATGATTTATTATTGTAATATTTGTTCACAGACCTTAGTTCAATTACTATTTTTATATGTTGGTGTAACAATAAAGAATTCTCAAGCGGCCAATCGGTGTTTTGGTTTTATCGTCCGTTATTACTGAGCGTTTCTGAGAAACTTCAAGGAACAGCGTGAGCCCGAGCGTAGCAAGAGCTGGTCATTACCGGTTTACGAGACGTGACTGACAGTTTCTGACGATAGAAACAGATCTGGCGGATTCAAACAGTTGGTGAAAGTTCGGATAGTCGCCGTTCATTTTTCCTGGTGCCGGTCAAGTCCTCTTTGAACAAGCAATATCTGGAACTTTTTGGAATTGGGCCAAGTTCAACAATGCCTGGGTCAAAGAAGGGACAGAGTGTCTTGGATGCAAACAGGAAAGTAAGTCTTGGTGACTTGTCTGTTACTTGTAACGATGTGTCTGATGTTAAGCATGACATGGTTGATGTTACTGTTTCGCCGTCCAGGGATAATAGGAACATCAAACTCCCTAAGTTTGAACCACGGTGTTTCGATGGAAACCCAGCTGATTATTTACAATTTGTGAAGGAGTTTGAGATCATGCTGAGTAGTTTTCTATTAAGTGATGAATTGAAATTGATGTATTTGATGAGGTATTGCACTGGAGATGCTGCAAGAGCTATACAGTGCTGTAAGTTTATGAAGCCAAAAGAGAGCTACGATGAGGCTATGAGCATATTACGTCAAAGGTTTGGAAGACCTTCAATGATTGTAAGGAACGTATACGAAGCTGTCAAAGGTAACGTCAGTCAACTTCAAGATGACTCCAAGGCACTTACTGAGTTTTTAGATAATCTTATGACTTATAAGAATACCTTGATTTCGATGAATTGCATTAGTGACCTCAACTCGAGCTTTATACTAGAAGTAATAGTAAGACGCCTACCTACTCGACTGCAAAGGAAGTGGGTGAAGATAAGCTCCCGTATGGAGGATGAGGGTATCGAGCCAAAATTTGGTGATATCCTGAAACTAGTAAAGGATAGTGTCAATCAATCTATGAGCAAGTTTGCCAGTATATTGAATCTCACCCCTAGAATAGAGCAGTCTGAGGGTAAAGCGCAATCACTGATGACGAATAGGCCTCAGAGAGGTGGATATCGAGAAGGCTCCATGATGTCTAGTAATGCATATAGACCTAGTGAGTGTAACAGCTTTCGTAGTACATCCTCAACAGATAAGTTGCAAGATGCGAGACAAACACGGTTGTGTTGTACACGTTTGCAAGAGGTGCATACAAAGGTGAACTGTGAACCAGTGAGCAAGTTTAGTGATAAGCTCAATGTAAACTCCAGGCCTGACTCCGAATTGTGTGACGATAACGGTGCGGTGAAGAAGTCTGTAGTTACAACTGGTAAGCCCTTGTTGAATAGAGTGTCACAGAATAGAGTTGCTGCTGCAGAGTGCAGTTCTGACTCCACAAGTTTACAAGGTATTACTAGTCAGAGTGAAGTTATAAAACCTTTTATGATTTGCGAGGAGGAACCAAAATTGTCTACTTCTGTTAATAAAGAGTTTGAAAATGATGAAGTTGACGGTAAAGTGAATATTCGTGATAATGATCATGATACTTCACAGTTGTCTTTGGTTGATCATGATGAGATGAGGGACATGCCTACTACTGCTAAGTTGAACAAAGTTTCTGTACAACTTGAACGTGAAGTAGAAATAAATGCAGGTGCAGTTGAAGAAGGCATGCATACTTGTGAGACCGTCAGTGTGATTGATCAGCATGTAGCCCACCTATCATCAGGTGCTAGTGCTAAACCTCAGCTGATAGTAAAAGACAGCAGTGGTGGTGGTCTTGCAGGTAGACAAATTTCTGAAAGCCGCACAACAACAGCTTTTGATCCACCGCTAACTTCATCAACTGATATCAATCAGTCGTCGTTCGTGTTTTCATCCACAATGGAAACGACGCCCATCAACTCAAGTATCTTGTGCAATGACTATGCTAGTATCAGTTCGTTTGAAAGGACGAAAGATATTGCTCAGTTTAGTGAGGATAAGCCAAGTGTAAACGAGAGAGTAATTGTTAAATTGACGTGCACGAATAAAGGCATTTCTAGTTTCAAGTTACTATTTGAATGCTATTATCTTTGGTGTAAATTACTCTGTTTCTACACTTGGTTGATGAGATATGTCGTGTGTTTGTTGGTCATCTATATTCTACGATACAATGACATGGGCGTGTTGCCGTTCAGATTTGAGGATATAGCTCATAGAAGGAAGTTAGCAAATGAACTCTGCGACGATTTTCCAACCTAGGGCGTCAACCTGAGAAGGGTTGTAGGCGTACTGCTGTAAGTCCTACAATTCTTCAAAGGGTAGCGCATCAATGAGCAGTCCAATGTGCTTGGTGTGTGATTTTGTGCATATGTTCATATTGTATATACTGAATTGATATCATCTGTCATCTAGCTGTTGGTAATTCTGTTTGTGTCCGGACGACTTCCACTTGGATCATCAACCTGAGAAGGAATGTAGGCGTACTGCTGTAAGTCCTACAGTTCTTCAAGGGTAGTTTGTCATGCCGGAATCCACAACATTTGATGTAGTGATTGTACATATGTTTGTGTTAAATAGTTGTGTGAGTTCCAATTATCGCAATTGTTGGTTAATCTTGTTTGTGTCCGGACATTCCACAAATTACAATCGTCAACCTGTGAAGGTTTGTAGGCGTACTGGTGTTAGCCCTGCGACTCTTCAAAGGAATTCCATCGAGACATGAACTGCGAGTTTGTGTGTACTGTTTGTATATACGTGTGGTGTGTCATAGCAATTGGTGGTGTTTTGGATTCATTGTGTTTACTTGTTGTTTTCGTATCTTGTTGTTATTGCGTAATATTGTTGAAATTTTCGTCGTGATTACTTCTGAAGTTGTGGCCACTCTTCTACATCCGTGAATTAATTGATTGATGTTAGAGACAGCAGATGGGTCGTATACGCCGGGGAGGCTAGGCTATTGCTGAGAATGAAATGCACACGGGAATAATTGTTAGCTGCGGTCCGACACGCCGGGGAGAAAAAGTGTAAACGGCTGAGGCTCGCATGCGTCACCGCTACTAGAACTGAGGCAGAATGAGTGACAAGCGATTTCAGTGGTAATTGGTAGTGAGTAATTAAGAGGATGTGCGTAGAGTATCATGAGTTGGTGCTATGGTCACGTTGCATTCTGCAAGAGTCATTCTAGCAAGTGGCGATTGTGTTGCAAGATGTCAAGAGGAGGTCTCTGTCTGGAGGCGCAGGTCGTCATTGATGTGTGAGATTGTGCTGTGGGTATGCTTGTGGTGTGTTGGCTTTTCTGTTTGTTTTCCATTTCAGCTCTGTCCGTGTGACCCAGGTTCTCGCAATGGCATCCAAGTCAACGTGTATTGGTCGGGATGGAAAAGAGGGGTTTGATCACTTTTTTGCCGGGGAGTGTCAATGGAGTTGAAGATTGAACGATCAATTCATGGTTGTTCGCTCAAAATCAACTTCCCCAATTTTCGCGGAGGCATGAATACGACAGTCATCGTCTCATCGGTCGCTGTTCAGAAAGAAGAGTGAAACATCTTCAGAAGTAATACAATGATTTATTATTGTAATATTTGTTTTCAGACCTTAGTTCGCTTATTCTTTTTATAATTTGTGTAACAATAAAGAAATATCAAACGGCAGTGTTTTGTTTTTTACTTCCGTTATAACTAAGCGTTTCTGAAATCTTCGAAGAACTGCGTGGGCCCGAGAGTAGAGAGAGCGGGGCATTAACGGTTTATGTGACGTGATTGACAATAGTCATTGCACAAGATACTTGAGTTGATGGGCGTCGTTTCCATTGTGGATGAAAACACGAACGACGACTGATTGATATCAGTTGATGAAGTTAGCGGTGGATCAAAAGCTGTTGTTGTGCGGCTTTCAGAAATTTATCTACCTGCAAGACCACCACCACTGCTGTCTTTTACTATCAGCTGATGTTTAGCACTAGCACCTGATGATAGGTGGGCTACATGCTGATCAATCACACTGACGGTCTCACAAGTATGCATGCCTTCTTCAACTGCACCTGCATTTATTTCTACTTCACGTTCAAGTTGTACAGAAACTTTGTTCAACTTAGCAGTAGTAGGCATGTCCCTCATCTCATCATGATCAACCAAAGACAACTGTGAAGTACCATGATCATTATCACGAATATTCACTTTACCGTCAACTTTATCATTTTCAAACTCTTTATTAACAGAAGTAGACAATTTTGGTTCCTCCTCGCAAATCATAAAAGGTTTTATAACTTCACTCTGACTAGTAATACCTTGTAAACTTGTGGAGTCAGAACTGCACTCTGCAGCAGCAACTCTATTCTGTGACACTCTATTCAACAAGGGCTTACCAGTTGTAACTACAGACTTCTTCACCGCACCGTTATCGTCACACAATTCGGAGTCAGGCCTGGAGTTTACATTGAGCTTATCACTAAACTTGCTCACTGGTTCACAGTTCACCTTTGTATGCACCTCTTGCAAACGTGTACAACACAACCGTGTTTGTCTCGCATCTTGCAACTTATCTGTTGAGGATGTACTACGAAAGCTGTTACACTCACTAGGTCTATATGCATTACTAGACATCATGGAGCCTTCTCGATATCCACCTCTCTGAGGCCTATTCGTCATCAGTGATTGCGCTTTACCCTCAGACTGCTCTATTCTAGGGATGAGATTCAATATACTGGCAAACTTGCTCATAGATTGATTGACACTATCCTTTACTAGTTTCAGGATATCACCAAATTTTGGCTCGATACCCTCATCCTCCATACGGGAGCTTATCTTCACCCACTTCCTTTGCAGTCGAGTAGGTAGGCGTCTTGCTATTACTTCTAGTATAAAGCTCGAGTTGAGGTCACTAATGCAATTCATCGAAATCAAGGTATTCTTATAAGACATAAGATTATCTAAAAACTCAGTAAGTGCCTTGGAGTCATCTTGAAGTTGACTGACGTTACCTTTGACAGCTTCGTATACGTTCCTTACAATCATTGAAGGTCTTCCAAACCTTTGACGTAATATGCTCATAGCCTCATCGTAGCTCTCTTCTGGCTTCATAAACTTACGGCACTGTATAGCTCTTGCAGCATCTCCAGTGCAATATCTCATCAAATACATCAATTTCAATTCATCACTTAATAGAAAACTACTCAGCATGATCTCAAACTCCTTCACAAATTGTAAATAATCAGCTGGGTTTCCATCGAAACACCGTGGTTCAAACTTAGGGAGTTTGATGTTCCTATTATCCCTGGACGGCAAAACAGTAACATCAACCATGTCACGCCTAACATCAGACACATCGTCACAAGTAACAGACAAGTCACCAAGACTTACTTTCCTGTTTGCATCCAAGACACTCTGTCCCTTCTTTGACCCAGGCATTGTTGAACTTGACCCAATTCCAAAAAAGTTCCAGATATTGCTTGATCAAAGAGGACTTGACCGGCACCAGGAAAAATGAACGGCGACTATCCGAACTTTCACCAACTGTTTGAATCCGCCAGATCTGTTTCTATCGTCAGAAACTGTCAGTCACGTCTCGTAAACCGTTAATGACCAGCTCTTGCTACGCTCGGGCTCACGCTGTTCCTTGAAGTTTCTCAGAAACGCTCAGTAATAACGGACGATAAAACCAAAACACCGATTGGCCGCTTGAGAATTCTTTATTGTTACACCAACATATAAAAATAGTAATTGAACTAAGGTCTGTGAACAAATATTACAATAATAAATCATAATATTACTTCTGACAATGTTTCACTCTTCTTTCTGAACAGCGACCGATGAGACGATGACTGTCGTGTTGATGCCTCCGCGAAAATTGGGGAAGTTGGTTTTTAGCAAACAACGATGAATTGATCGTTCAATCTTCAACTACATTGACAAATGGTGTTGATAGCCTCATTCCCAACCTTACCACTTTACCGGCATTTTGTGTTGCTTGGAGATATGAAGGAGTGTGTCGGTGACCAGGGATCGAATCCCGGACCATGACTGACCAGCGATCGCAGTGGTAATTGGTAGTGAGTAGATGAGATGATGTGAATAGGGTATCATGAGGTGCTGCTATGGTCACGTTGCATTCTGCAAGAGTCATTCTGACGAGTGGCGTATTTGTTGCAAGTTGTCAAGAGGATGCCTTTAACTGGAAGGCGTAGGTCGTCATCGATGTTTGAGATTGTGCTGTGAATATGCCTGTGGTGTGTTGGCTTTTCTGTTGGTTTTCCATTTCAGCTTTGTCCATGTGGCCCAGGTTCTCGTACTGGCATCCAAGTCAACGTGTATTGATCGTGATGGAAAAGAGGGATGGATCCGCTTTTGCCAAGGAGTGTCAATGTAGTTGAAGATTAAACGATCAATTCATGGTTGTTTGCTCAAACCCAACATCATATATTTCGCGGGAGTCATCAATACTGCGGTCATCGTCTCATCGTTCACTGTTCGGTTGAAGATGGAGGAAAAGTATCAGAAGTATTATTGTGATTTATTGTTATAACATTTATTCTCAGACTTTTTGTACAATGACGTAATTGTTGGCTGCGTATTGGTGCGAGAATAAGCGGTACTTGGGTCACCAATTTTTGTCCTGGTTTTTCGTGTTGGTTATTACGCACAGTTTCTGAATGTCTTCCAAAGACAGCCTGAAGTCCAGTGTAGTAAGACCTGGACATTCACAACAACACTGTGTGATTTATCAAAGTAAATTCTTATCTATTTTTGGTACGAAGACTTGAGATTATTCACATTGGGCCGTAGTACAATTAGTATGCTTATATTACTGATGCAATGACATGAGAGACTTGTACATGTTGCTGTGAAGTTTGCCTGTAATAACATTCCCTACATAGTAAATACACTGCTTGTGGTAACATTTCGTCATTATCTTTTCACTGCGTTGATAGGTGCGTAAATATAAGAAAAACGCTGGCTTTGTATTGGTTCTCAAGAATACTTTCACTGAGCGCCTAGATTACTGTTTAGTATGCGACTGGCCTTCGGAGAATTTCTTTGCAGCTCGCTAGCAACCTGTACATGTGTGCAGATTCTCATATCAGCTGTTGTGCAGCATTTATTTCTGTTGCAGAAATCTAAGGAACATGGTTCACATTGAAGACGGTCTCCAGCATTTTTGTGTGATATTTTAACTGCTAAAAATTAATGAAATCCACAGATGCAAGCAAAGATATTTTTTATTTATGGGCAAAACCTGATATATGAACACTCGCAGCATTTGAAGTTTTCTGCCAAAAATTTAAACTGAGTTAAACTCACACAGCAAAATACTTCAGTACTTTGATGGATTTGAAAACTTAATCCTCGTCGTGATCAGGTACGTTGAGACATCTGAAGTTTACGCCATTTTGTCCAATTATTGAGTTTGCTTTCATAGACTCCTGCTTTTTGTTATTATCCTGAATCTGTATTACTTGCTTTGGTACAACGCAAATTCACAGGATTATTCTGGAGTCATGTAGATGTAGTGTTCGACATTTATTGAAGCTATGGTCGTAAGGTCGCTATGTTCTCTTAGGGGAGACTCATCGATCTCTGAAGGTAAGGGCTTCAAAGCACATTCCTAAATGTTTCTAGAAGCAAATATAAACTTCGGAACTCATCAATTGTAAGAATAGGAGACCCAGCTCCTCTGTTGCGAAACATATTAAAGGGGCAGGCCATAAATTTGGCGTTAACACAGGTTTTAAACCTATCTATAAAGCGGCTTTGGGGAGTATCCTAACGTTTGTGGAAGCTCTGGCTGGCAATTAGGAAATTTAAACCTTTCCTAAAAACGTCACACTAAACCTACCTTCCTAGGTAAAATTTGTTTTGATACCGGTCAGGCAGTTGTACTATTACCTCTGTTATCTGGCCTAGTGATCTTCATTGTTGTTTTGACTTTCCATATGTTTGCTTGACATAAATTTAATTTCTCATCTCTTAACTCTTTACTTATTTCATATATATATTCTCATGACAAGTCTGGGTATGATCACATTTTTCAAAATGTGTTGCACAAATACTTTATACGATTCAGGAAAATGACGTCTTAACGCTTTGTGTAAATATCCACTTGTGCCAAAAATAGTGACTGATGTGATTGTGCACTGATATAAATTTTTATTAGTTCTTGCCGTGCTAACTCGTTAATTATTACATTAATAGTTACATTCATGTATACACCCTGCGAGCCCTTGTTTTCTTCTTTTAGTTACACAGTAATTTCGGCCACCTCATGGGGTTTACTCCTGTAGAAAGTGGTTTCCAGTATCGCTGATTTTATATTCTACGTTAAATCACTAATAAATATGTTCCCTATTCCTCAAGTGGATATTCTACTTGTGAATAATGAATGCCGACTTTTGCGAATGTTATGAGCTACAGAGTTCTGGAGATTAGGGTCGTGTGTTACACTAGAATAGACGTTTGCCTTTGAGTTATATTGTCGTTAATATACAGTGCATTCTTGTCGTCGTGACAAATTTCTTAGCAGTAATTATTATCACTACCTATATATTGGAGCGATGGTGCATAACAAAGCATACTAATGCAGTTGTCAAGGGTTGGAACTATCTGTTTGGATTGAAATAGGTGCTTACGTGAGGAAAATTGATACTTAGAAAATCGAAACATCAAATAACTGATAAAGTTATTAATACCGTTTACAAGCGAACAGTTTAAATTATATATTCAGAAGTATTAGTAAATTGTTGATAGTTTAAGGGACCTTTTGATTGATGGGAACAAAGGTGGAACAGCATAACTGAACGCATAGATAATCAACATCAACAGATTAGTGTACACAAATTTTGAAATAAAACACAGTTGGATAAATTATTTCGAGGACAAGAGTAGAGCAGTCTCCCGACACTACTTATTTAGTGAGCAACTAAACTTGTCTTTGAATTAAGAATGAAGGTAAACTGCTTGTTGATAGGCTGTGATTATTATTATTGTTAGTACTCAAATGCCTTAGAACAAAGCATCCAGAATTTAGTTCACTCATAATTTTGTCCTTTGAATAACGCAGCAAAAAAGCGTTAACTCTTAGTTTTTAAGTGCCAAGCAAAGGCAGTTATCTATAGGGGTTTCTTGATAAAAAGATTAAATTGTCGCCAAGATAAATATGTTCACATCTAGAAAATACCTAGATTTGGAGTTGTTTTTCCCACTACCATAACACCAGCCGACTTACCGATTGCAGTCACAAAGTAAAACTAGATCTACCGAAGACAGTGTGTTGTTGAGTTCTAGATATCGTAGTGTACCGTGAATGAATAACTATATCTATAGGTTAATAAGAATAGACGCATGACATTAATTCAAAACTAAGTAAGTACAATTCTCAGCCACAGGACATACCACGATACAATTTATTCCCTTAATCCTGTCATTCAGTGTGACACCAGCTAAGAATAGAGAAGGAACACCACTTCTTCATTTGTGTTCCTTAATATCATGTATATTCCGTAATTATAGGAAAACTAGGAAATGTACCAACCTCGCCTGGATTACTAGCTCGCTAGTTTTCTAGCCTCGCCTAGACAACTAGCTTGCTAAATTTTTATCCGGTCACAAGCCCGAATAAAGAGGGAGGGTTGGGGCGTGGTGGTAGCCACTCCACTCTGAAAACTCAACCGAAGCGCTACAGAAACTTCAATGCACCAACACATTAAATATTTTAAAAATATAAACAGTAACCTTATTTTTCGCTGGAATCAGGGAAGTGAAATGACGCAGGCTGATGAAAGCCTTCGAGAAGCCAGTCAGCCGATGTGCCTTCTTTCGATGAAAGCAAAAATAAGGATGGGTACCTGGAATGTTCGTATCATGAGGTGCTGCTATGGTCACGTTGCATTCTGCAAGAGTCATTCTGACGAGTGGCGTATTTGTTGCAAGTTGTCAAGAGGATGCCTTTAACTGGAAGGCGTAGGTCGTCATCGATGTTTGAGATTGTGCTGTGAATATGCCTGTGGTGTGTTGGCTTTTCTGTTGGTTTTCCATTTCAGCTTTGTCCATGTGGCCCAGGTTCTCGTACTGGCATCCAAGTCAACGTGTATTGATCGTGATGGAAAAGAGGGATGGATCCGCTTTTGCCAAGGAGTGTCAATGTAGTTGAAGATTAAACGATCAATTCATGGTTGTTTGCTCAAACCCAACATCATATATTTCGCGGGAGTCATCAATACTGCGGTCATCGTCTCATCGTTCACTGTTCGGTTGAAGATGGAGGAAAAGTATCAGAAGTATTATTGTGATTTATTGTTATAACATTTATTCTCAGACTTTTTGTACAATGACGTAATTGTTGGCTGCGTATTGGTGCGAGAATAAGCGGTACTTGGGTCACCAATTTTTGTCCTGGTTTTTCGTGTTGGTTATTACGCACAGTTTCTGAATGTCTTCCAAAGACAGCCTGAAGTCCAGTGTAGTAAGACCTGGACATTCACAACAACACTGTGTGATTTATCAAAGTAAATTCTTATCTATTTTTGGTACGAAGACTTGAGATTATTCACATTGGGCCGTAGTACAATTAGTATGCTTATATTACTGATGCAATGACATGAGAGACTTGTACATGTTGCTGTGAAGTTTGCCTGTAATAACATTCCCTACATAGTAAATACACTGCTTGTGGTAACATTTCGTCATTATCTTTTCACTGCGTTGATAGGTGCGTAAATATAAGAAAAACGCTGGCTTTGTATTGGTTCTCAAGAATACTTTCACTGAGCGCCTAGATTACTTCTAAGTTCTCAGTACTACTCGTGGTTCATGAAAGACGTTTTACTGCATTCCTTAATAACTAGCAATCTGTTACCATATGAGGTAGTGGGACAGAAGGCGTATGGAGTTTAAATATTTTTGTGTATTCGCAGTAACTGACAACATTAATGTGTACATATTTCATTTCCAAACAAGAAAATTTTATAGAGTAATGTAGGGCTTAGCGCAATAAGTTAATATTGTATTCATCACTGCTCGCACCTTGTACAAGTGAAAGGCTTCTATTCAATTGTAGGAGAAGCTACATTATCTCCCTTCAGAGTTTCTTCAATGCACTCTCATAGAAAACAATAATTGGTAAAGAAAAGCCAGTAAAATGAATCTGCGACGCAATCGAATTACTTTTTCAACCGAATGCGGTAATGCTGATATGATTAAAAGTGTGATGATTGATGGTGATTGACGTTGGATGTTGTTGCTGTTGTTAGTTGGTTATTTTCATAACCTCCGTCTTGTCTTTGTTCACCTGGAGTCCTGTCTTCGCCATCTGCTTCTTCGACCAGTTAGTCGGTTTTCGCTTGTAAGTCTTCGATTGTGTGTGATATCGAACATAAATCATCCACGCGCGAAATCCAGGTCTTGTAGGTTCTTCACGTTGGTCCAGGATATTCCTGTCTTCTCGTTTCCCACTGTCTGACGCATAATCCAGTCAGTCCACCACAATTAGTAATATCATTGGCGATGGTAAGCACCCTTGTCTGACTCCTGCGTTTACTCCAAACGCCTTGCTGAGTTTTCCGTTGTGGAGCACTTGACATGTACCACTGTCGTACAGCTGTTGAATAAGGTTGATGAATATTTGGGGCACGCCATAGTATTCGAGTAATTTCCAAATTACTTCACGGTCAACGCTGTCGAAGGCCTTCTCAAAGTCTTTAAAGTTGAGGTAGAGGTTTGATTGCCATTCCATGGTTTGTTGAATGATGATGCGTAGCGTTGCAATTTGGTCAGAACATGATTTGCCTGACTTTCCTGAATCCAGCTTGTTCTGGTCGGAGTTCTGTCTCCAGTGCATCCTTTAATCTCTCCAGGATGATGCGACTCAGGATTTTACTTGGCGTCGATAGGAGCATGATTCCTCGCCAGTTCTTGCAGAATCCTAAGTCGCCCTTCTTTGGTAGTTTCACGAGGTAACCTTTCCTCCAGTCAGTAGGCACCTTTCCCTCCTTCCAGACCTTTTGCAATAATGGAGTCAGCATGTCTGCTGTCGTCTCTGGGTCCGCTTTCAGTGCTTCAGGGGGTATCTCATCTAGTCCAGCTGCTTCTCCAGCTTTCAGGAGTTTGATTGCATTCAAGTCTTCAGCTCTCGTTGGAGGATTGTTGTCAACTTGCAGTGTACGTGCTGTCGTTGGTATTTCTGGACGGACTGCAGGTAATGGTCGGTTCAAGGGTCGGTTGAAGTGATCCGCCCATTGTTTAATCTGTCTTTGTTCCCTGGTGATTGGGTTCCCTTGGCTGTCTTTTATAGGTTTCGCTTGTGTTGATCTCTTCCCGGATAGAGATTTGGTTATCTGATATAGTGTCCCCAGGTCATTTTCGCCTGCTGCCTTCTCAGCTCCAGTGGCCAGCTTGTCATAAAATTGTCTTTTGTCCTTCCTGGCCCTCTTCTTCACTTCTTTGTCCAGTGCTGTGTAAGTTGAGCTCAGCGTCTCCTTCTCCTGTCCGTCCTTGCATTGAATCATTTTCTCTTTCACCATTCTCCTCTCTTCTATTAATTTCCAAGTGTCCGTTGAGAGCCATTCCTTGTCTTGTATCCTCTTTCTTCCTAGAACCGTTGAACACGCTTCGTTGAGAATCGCCTTCAGAGGCTTCCAATGTTCTTTCAGGCATGACTCTTCAGTGATGTCACGTAGTGTTTCCCGCTTCGCTCTGACAGTTGCAGTGAAAGTGTCCCTTGTAATTGAGTGGTGAACTTGCATTGTGGCCTATTCCTAGCTATCCTCGAGGCTTTTAGGTTCACCTTGAAAGTCCCTTCTACTAGACAGTGGTTTGAGCCCACATCTGCTCCTCTGCTCGACCTTGTATCCAGTGAGCTCCGTCTCCACTATCTTGAATTTAAGATGAAGTCTATTTGGTTATTGGTGTTTCCATCTGGTGAAATCCATGTCGTCTTGTGTATATCCTTGTGTTTGAACACACTGCCACCAATCACTAAATCATTGAAGGCGCAGAAGTCTGAGAAGAGTTCACCATTGTCGTTCATTTCACCGAGGGCCTCACGACCCATGGTGAGTTCTCTTCCTGTGTTGTCTCCTCCCAGCTTCGCATTCATGTCGCCCATCAGGATTTTGATATCGCCATTTGGGACGTTGTCCATTATTGCTTGTAGTTGTCTGTAGAACGCCTCCTTCTTTTCTTGTTCTGAGACGTTTGTAGGCACATAGCATCGAATGAACTTTCTTTCCTTTTGAGTTGAACCTGGTTGTCATTATCCTGGAGGAGATTGGTTCCCACTGCATGGGAGCTCTGGTTGCTGTTAGTGATATCATGATGGCCACTCCCTCGGTGTGCTCGTGGTTGTCCTCTGGGTGGCCGGAATAGATTATTGTCTCTCAAGTTGGTAGTTGGCACCTTCCAGTTCCATTCCATCTGCATTTGCAGATTCTCAACACTTCTCTTCTATATCTCCTCATTTCTGCTGCTACCTGGGCAGCCTTTCGAGTTTCGTACATTGTACGAACATTCCAGGTACCCATCCTTATTTTTGCTTTCATCGAAAGAAGGCACATCGGCTGACTGGCTTCTCGGAGGCTTTCATCAGCCTGCGTCATTTCACTTCCCCGATTCCAGCGAAAAATAAGGTTACTGTTTATATTTTTAAAATATTTAATGTGTTGGTGCATTGAAGTTTCTGTAGCGCTTCGGTTGAGTTTTCAGAGTGGAGTGGCTACCACCACGCCCCAACCCTCCCTCTTTATTCGGGCTTGTGACCGGATAAAAATTTAGCAAGCTAGTTGTCTAGGCGAGGCTAGAAAACTAGCGAGCTAGTAATCCAGGCGAGGTTGGTACATTTCCTAGTTTTCCTATAATTACGGAATATACATGATATTAAGGAACACAAATGAAGAAGTGGTGTTCCTTCTCTATTCTTAGCTGGTGTCACACTGAATGACAGGATTAAGGGAATAAATTGTATCGTGGTATGTCCT
This sequence comes from Trichobilharzia regenti, assembly GCA_944472135.2. Classification (NCBI taxonomy): domain Eukaryota; kingdom Metazoa; phylum Platyhelminthes; class Trematoda; order Strigeidida; family Schistosomatidae; genus Trichobilharzia; species Trichobilharzia regenti. The sequence continues at coordinate 97,619,619 of OX235262.1, read as the reverse complement.
GTGGCTGAGAATTGTACTTACTTAGTTTTGAATTAATGTCATGCGTCTATTCTTATTAACCTATAGATATAGTTATTCATTCACGGTACACTACGATATCTAGAACTCAACAACACACTGTCTTCGGTAGATCTAGTTTTACTTTGTGACTGCAATCGGTAAGTCGGCTGGTGTTATGGTAGTGGGAAAAACAACTCCAAATCTAGGTATTTTCTAGATGTGAACATATTTATCTTGGCGACAATTTAATCTTTTTATCAAGAAACCCCTATAGATAACTGCCTTTGCTTGGCACTTAAAAACTAAGAGTTAACGCTTTTTTGCTGCGTTATTCAAAGGACAAAATTATGAGTGAACTAAATTCTGGATGCTTTGTTCTAAGGCATTTGAGTACTAACAATAATAATAATCACAGCCTATCAACAAGCAGTTTACCTTCATTCTTAATTCAAAGACAAGTTTAGTTGCTCACTAAATAAGTAGTGTCGGGAGACTGCTCTACTCTTGTCCTCGAAATAATTTATCCAACTGTGTTTTATTTCAAAATTTGTGTACACTAATCTGTTGATGTTGATTATCTATGCGTTCAGTTATGCTGTTCCACCTTTGTTCCCATCAATCAAAAGGTCCCTTAAACTATCAACAATTTACTAATACTTCTGAATATATAATTTAAACTGTTCGCTTGTAAACGGTATTAATAACTTTATCAGTTATTTGATGTTTCGATTTTCTAAGTATCAATTTTCCTCACGTAAGCACCTATTTCAATCCAAACAGATAGTTCCAACCCTTGACAACTGCATTAGTATGCTTTGTTATGCACCATCGCTCCAATATATAGGTAGTGATAATAATTACTGCTAAGAAATTTGTCACGACGACAAGAATGCACTGTATATTAACGACAATATAACTCAAAGGCAAACGTCTATTCTAGTGTAACACACGACCCTAATCTCCAGAACTCTGTAGCTCATAACATTCGCAAAAGTCGGCATTCATTATTCACAAGTAGAATATCCACTTGAGGAATAGGGAACATATTTATTAGTGATTTAACGTAGAATATAAAATCAGCGATACTGGAAACCACTTTCTACAGGAGTAAACCCCATGAGGTGGCCGAAATTACTGTGTAACTAAAAGAAGAAAACAAGGGCTCGCAGGGTGTATACATGAATGTAACTATTAATGTAATAATTAACGAGTTAGCACGGCAAGAACTAATAAAAATTTATATCAGTGCACAATCACATCAGTCACTATTTTTGGCACAAGTGGATATTTACACAAAGCGTTAAGACGTCATTTTCCTGAATCGTATAAAGTATTTGTGCAACACATTTTGAAAAATGTGATCATACCCAGACTTGTCATGAGAATATATATATGAAATAAGTAAAGAGTTAAGAGATGAGAAATTAAATTTATGTCAAGCAAACATATGGAAAGTCAAAACAACAATGAAGATCACTAGGCCAGATAACAGAGGTAATAGTACAACTGCCTGACCGGTATCAAAACAAATTTTACCTAGGAAGGTAGGTTTAGTGTGACGTTTTTAGGAAAGGTTTAAATTTCCTAATTGCCAGCCAGAGCTTCCACAAACGTTAGGATACTCCCCAAAGCCGCTTTATAGATAGGTTTAAAACCTGTGTTAACGCCAAATTTATGGCCTGCCCCTTTAATATGTTTCGCAACAGAGGAGCTGGGTCTCCTATTCTTACAATTAATGAGTTCCGAAGTTTATATTTGCTTCTAGAAACATTTAGGAATGTGCTTTGAAGCCCTTACCTTCAGAGATCGATGAGTCTCCCCTAAGAGAACATAGCGACCTTACGACCATAGCTTCAATAAATGTCGAACACTACATCTACATGACTCCAGAATAATCCTGTGAATTTGCGTTGTACCAAAGCAAGTAATACAGATTCAGGATAATAACAAAAAGCAGGAGTCTATGAAAGCAAACTCAATAATTGGACAAAATGGCGTAAACTTCAGATGTCTCAACGTACCTGATCACGACGAGGATTAAGTTTTCAAATCCATCAAAGTACTGAAGTATTTTGCTGTGTGAGTTTAACTCAGTTTAAATTTTTGGCAGAAAACTTCAAATGCTGCGAGTGTTCATATATCAGGTTTTGCCCATAAATAAAAAATATCTTTGCTTGCATCTGTGGATTTCATTAATTTTTAGCAGTTAAAATATCACACAAAAATGCTGGAGACCGTCTTCAATGTGAACCATGTTCCTTAGATTTCTGCAACAGAAATAAATGCTGCACAACAGCTGATATGAGAATCTGCACACATGTACAGGTTGCTAGCGAGCTGCAAAGAAATTCTCCGAAGGCCAGTCGCATACTAAACAGTAATCTAGGCGCTCAGTGAAAGTATTCTTGAGAACCAATACAAAGCCAGCGTTTTTCTTATATTTACGCACCTATCAACGCAGTGAAAAGATAATGACGAAATGTTACCACAAGCAGTGTATTTACTATGTAGGGAATGTTATTACAGGCAAACTTCACAGCAACATGTACAAGTCTCTCATGTCATTGCATCAGTAATATAAGCATACTAATTGTACTACGGCCCAATGTGAATAATCTCAAGTCTTCGTACCAAAAATAGATAAGAATTTACTTTGATAAATCACACAGTGTTGTTGTGAATGTCCAGGTCTTACTACACTGGACTTCAGGCTGTCTTTGGAAGACATTCAGAAACTGTGCGTAATAACCAACACGAAAAACCAGGACAAAAATTGGTGACCCAAGTACCGCTTATTCTCGCACCAATACGCAGCCAACAATTACGTCATTGTACAAAAAGTCTGAGAATAAATGTTATAACAATAAATCACAATAATACTTCTGATACTTTTCCTCCATCTTCAACCGAACAGTGAACGATGAGACGATGACCGCAGTATTGATGACTCCCGCGAAATATATGATGTTGGGTTTGAGCAAACAACCATGAATTGATCGTTTAATCTTCAACTACATTGACACTCCTTGGCAAAAGCGGATCCATCCCTCTTTTCCATCACGATCAATACACGTTGACTTGGATGCTAGTACGAGAACCTGGGCCACATGGACAAAGCTGAAATGGAAAACCAACAGAAAAGCCAACACACCACAGGCATATTCACAGCACAATCTCAAACATCGATGACGACCTACGCCTTCCAGTTAAAGGCATCCTCTTGACAACTTGCAACAAAATCGCCACTCGTCAGAATGACTCTTGCAGAATGCAACGTGACCATAGCAGCACCTCATGATACCCTATTCACATCATCTCATCTACTCACTACCAATTACCACTGCGACCGCTGGTCAGTCATGGTCCGGGATTCGATCCCTGGTCACCGATACACTCCTTTATCTCTCCAAGCAACACAAAATGCCGGTAAAGTGGTAAGGTTGGGAATGAGGCTATCAACTCCATTTGTCAATGTAGTTGAAGATTGAACGATCAATTCATCCTTGTTTGCTAAAAACCAACTTCCCCAATTTTCGCGGAGGCATCAACACGACAGTCATCGTCTCATCGGTCGCTGTTCAGAAAGAAGAGTGAAACATTGTCAGAAGTAATATTATGATTTATTATTGTAATATTTGTTCACAGACCTTAGTTCAATTACTATTTTTATATGTTGGTGTAACAATAAAGAATTCTCAAGCGGTCAATCGGTGTTTTGGTTTTATCGTCCGTTATTACTGAGCGTTTCTGAGAAACTTCAAGGAACAGCGTGAGCCCGAGCGTAGCGAGAGCTGGTCATTAACGGTTTACGAGACGTGACTGACAGTTTCTGACGATAGAAACAGATCTGGCGGATTCAAACAGTTGGTGAAAGTTCGGATAGTCGCCGTTCATTTTTCCTGGTGCCGGTCAAGTCCTCTTTGATCAAGCAATATCTGGAACTTTTTTGGAATTGGGTCAAGTTCAACAATGCCTGGGTCAAAGAAGGGACAGAGTGTCTTGGATGCAAACAGGAAAGTAAGTCTTGGTGACTTGTCTGTTACTTGTGACGATGTGTCTGATGTTAAGCATGACATGGTTGATGTTACTGTTTCGCCGTCCAGGGATAATAGGAACATCAAACTCCCTAAGTTTGAACCACGGTGTTTCGATGGAAACCCAGCTGATTATTTACAATTTGTGAAGGAGTTTGAGATCATGCTGAGTAGTTTTCTATTAAGTGATGAATTGAAATTGATGTATTTGATGAGGTATTGCACTGGAGATGCTGCAAGAGCTATACAGTGCTGTAAGTTTATGAAGCCAAAAGAGAGCTACGATGAGGCTATGAGCATATTACGTCAAAGGTTTGGAAGACCTTCAATGATTGTAAGGAACGTATACGAAGCTGTCAAAGGTAACGTCAGTCAACTTCAAGATGACTCCAAGGCACTTACTGAGTTTTTAGATAATCTTATGACTTATAAGAATACCTTGATTTCGATGAATTGCATTAGTGACCTCAACTCGAGCTTTATACTAGAAGTAATAGCAAGACGCCTACCTACTCGACTGCAAAGGAAGTGGGTGAAGATAAGCTCCCGTATGGAGGATGAGGGTATCGAGCCAAAATTTGGTGATATCCTGAAACTAGTAAAGGATAGTGTCAATCAATCTATGAGCAAGTTTGCCAGTATATTGAATCTCATCCCTAGAATAGAGCAGTCTGAGGGTAAAGCGCAATCATTGATGACGAATAGGCCTCAGAGAGGTGGATATCGAGAAGGCTCCATGATGTCTAGTAATGCATATAGACCTAGTGAGTGTAACAGCTTTCGTAGTACATCCTCAACAGATAAGTTGCAAGATGCGAGACAAACACGGTTGTGTTGTACACGTTTGCAAGAGGTGCATACAAAGGTGAACTGTGAACCAGTGAGCAAGTTCAGTGATAAGCTCAATGTAAACTCCAGGCCTGACTCCGAATTGTGTGACGATAACGGTGCGGTGAAGAAGTCTGTAGTTGCAACTGGTAAGCCATTGTTGAATAGAGTGTCACAGAATAGAGTTACTGCTTCAGAGTGCAGTTCTGACTCCACAAGTTTACACAGTATATCTAGTCAGAGTGAAGTTATAAAACCTTTAATGATTTTTGAGGAGGAACCAAAATTGTCTACTTCTGTTATTAAAGAGTTTGAAAATGATGAACTTGACGGTAAATTGAATATTCGTGATAATGATCATGATAGTGCAGATTTGTCTTTGGTTGATCATGATGAGATGAGAGATATGCCTACTACTGCTAAGTTGAACAAAGGTTCTGTACAACTTGAACGTGAAGTAGAAATAAATGCAGATTCAGTTGCAGAAGGCACGCATACTTGTGAGACCGTCAGTGTAATTGATCAGAGTGTAGCCCACCTATCATCAGATGCTAGTGCTAAGCCTGAGCTGATAGTAAAAGACAGCAGTGGTGGTGGTCTTGCAGGTAGACAACTTTCTGAAAGTCGAGCAACAACAGCTTTTGATCCACCGCTAACTTCATCAACTGATATCAATCAGTCGTCGTTGGTGCTGTCATCCACAATGAAACAGACGCCCATCAACTCAAGTATCTTGTGCAATGACTATGCTAGTATCAGTTCGTTTGAAAGGACGAATATCAATGGTCAGTTTAGTGAGGATAAGCCAAGTGTAAACGAGAGAGTAATTGTTAAATTGACTTGCACGAATAAAGGCATTTCTAGTTTCAAGTTACTATTTGAATGTTATTATCTTTGGTGTAAATTACTCTGTTTCTATACTTGGTTGATGAGATATGTCGTGTGTTTGTTGGTCATCTATATTCTACGATACAATGACATGGGCGTGTTGCCGTTCAGATTTGAGGATATAGCTCATAGAAGGAAGTTAGCAAATGAACTCTGCGACGATTTTCCAACCTAGGGCGTCAACCTGAGAAGGGTTGTAGGCGTACTGCTGTAAGTCCTACGGTTCTTCAAGGGTAGTTTGTCGTGTCAGAATCCACAACATTTGATGTGTTGATTGTACATATGTTTGTGTTAAATAGTTGTGTGAGTTCCAATTGATGTAATTGTTGGTTAATCTTGTTTGTGTCTGGACATTCCACAACTTATAATCGTAAACCTGTGAAGGGTTGCAGGCGTACTGTTGTAAGTCCTGCAATTCTTCAAAGGAATTCCATCGAGACATGATCCGCGAGGTTATTTGTACTGTTTGTGTATACGTGTGGTGTGTCTTCGCAATTTGCGATTTTGGAACAGTTGTGTTTACTCGTTGTTTTCGTGCCTTGTTTTTATTGCATAATTTTGTTAAAATTTTCGTCGTGATTACTTCTGAAGTTCTTTCTTGTCTTCTACATCCGTGAATGAATTGATTGATGTTAGAGACAGCAGATGGGTCGTATACGCCGGGGAGGCTAGGCTATTGCTGAGAATGAAATGCACACGGAGATAATTGTTAGCTGCGGTCCGACACGCCGGGGAGAAAGAGTGTAAACGACTGAGGCTCGCATGCGTCACCGCTACTAGAACTGAGGCAGAATGAGTGACAAGCGATTTCAGTGGTAATTGGTAGTGAGTAATTAAGAGGATGTGCGTAGAGTATCGTGAGGTGCTGCCATGGTCACTTTGCATTCTGCAAGAGTCATTCTAGCAAATGGCGATTGTGTTGCAAGATGTCAAGAGGAGGTCTCTGTCTGGACGCGCAGGTCGTCATTGATGTGTGAGATTGTGCTGTGGGTATGCTTGTGGTGTGTTGGCTTTTCTGTTTGTTTTCCATTTCAGCTCTGTCCGTGTGACCCAGGTTCTCGCAATGGCATCCAAGTCAACGTGCATTGATCGTGAAGGAAGAAAGGGTTGGATCCGTTTTTTGCCGGGGAGTGTCAATGAAGTTGAAGATTGAACGATCAATTCATGGTTGTTTGCTCAAAATCAACTTCCCCGATTTTCGCGGAGGCATCAATACGACAGTCATCGTCTCATCGGTCGCTGTTCAGAAAGAAGATTGAAACATTGTCAGAAGTAATACACAGATTTATTATTGTAATATTCGTTTTCAGACCTTAGTTCACTTATTCTTTTTATATGTTGGTGTAACAATAAAGAATTCTCAAGCGGTCAATCGGTGTTTTGGTTTTATCGTCCGTTATAACATAGCGTTTCTGAAATCTCCAAGGAACAACGTGTGCACGAGCGTAGCGAGAGCTGGTCATCAACGGTTTACGAGACGTGACTGACAGTTTCTGACGATAGAAACAGATCTGGCGGATTCAAACAGTTGGTGAAAGTTCGGATAGTCGCCGTTCATTTTTCCTGGTGCCGGTCAAGTCCTCTTTGATCAAGCAATATCTGGAACTTTTTTGGAATTGGGTCAAGTTCAACAATGCCTGGGTCAAAGAAGGGACAGAGTGTCTTGGATGCAAACAGGAAAGTAAGTCTTGGTGACTTGTCTGTTACTTGTGACGATGTGTCTGATGTTAAGCATGACATGGTTGATATTACTGTTTCGCCGTCCAGGGATAATAGGAACATCAAACTCCCTAAGTTTGAACCACGGTGTTTCGATGGAAACCCAGCTGATTATTTACAATTTGTGAAGGAGTTTGAGATCATGCTGAGTAGTTTTCTATTAAGTGATGAATTGAAATTGATGTATTTGATGAGGTATTGCACTGGAGATGCTGCAAGAGCTATACAGTGCTGTAAGTTTATGAAGCCAAAAGAGAGCTACGATGAGGCTATGAGCATATTACGTCAAAGGTTTGGAAGACCTTCAATGATTGTAAGGAACGTATACGAAGCTGTCAAAGGTAACGTCAGTCAACTTCAAGATGACTCCAAGGCACTTACTGAGTTTTTAGATAATCTTATGTCTTATAAGAATACCTTGATTTCGATGAATTGCATTAGTGACCTCAACTCGAGCTTTATACTAGAAGTAATAGTAAGACGCCTACCTACTCGACTGCAAAGGACGTGGGTGAAGATAAGCTCCCGTATGGAGGATGAGGGTATCGAGCCAAAATTTGGTGATATCCTGAAACTAGTAAAGGATAGTGTCAATCAATCTATGAGCAAGTTTGCCAGTATATTGAATCTCATCCCTAGAATAGAGCAGTCTGAGGGTAAAGCGCAATCACTGATGACGAATAGGCCTCAGAGAGGTGGATATCGAGAAGGCTCCATGATGTCTAGTAATGCATATAGACCTAGTGAGTGTAACAGCTTTCGTAGTACATCCTCAACAGATAAGTTGCAAGATGCGAGACAAACACGGTTGTGTTGTACACGTTTGCAAGAGGTGCATACAAAGGTGAACTGTGAACCAGTGAGCAAGTTCAGTGATAAGCTCAATGTAAACTCCAGGCCTGACTCCGAATTGTGTGACGATAACGGTGCGGTGAAGAAGTCTGTAGTTGCAACTGGTAAGCCATTGTTTAATAGAGTTTCACAGAGGAGAATTACAGTCTCAGAGCGCTGTTCTGACTTCACAAGTTTACAAAGTATTACTAGTCAGAGTGAAGTTATAAAACCTTTTAGGATTCGCGGGTGGGAACCAAACTTGTCTACTTCTGTTAATAAAGAGTTTGAAAATGATAAATGTGACGGTAAAGTGAATATTTGTGGTAATGATCATGATACTTCACTGTTGTCTTGGGTTGATCATGATGAGATGGGGGACATGCCTACTGTCAATGGAGTTGAAGATTGAACGATCAATTCATCGTTGTTTGCTCAAAATAAACTTCCTCAATTTTCGCGGAGGCATCAACACGACAGTCATCGTCTCATCGGTCGCTGTTCAGAAAGAAGAGTGAAACATTGTCAGAAGTAATATTATGATTTATTATTGTAATATTTGTTCACAGAACTTAGTTCAATTACTATTTTTATATGTTGGTGTAACAATAAAGAATTCTCAAGCGGCCAATCGGTGTTTTGGTTTTATCGTCCGTTATAACATAGCGTTTCTGAAATCTCCAAGGAACAGCGTGTGCACGAGCGTAGCGAGAGCTGGGCATCAACGGTTTACGAGACGCGATTGACACCTACTACTGCTACGATCAACAAAGTTTCTGTACAACTTCAACGTGAAGTAGAAATAAATGCAGGTGCAGTTGCAGAAGGCCTGCATGCTTGTGAAACCATCAGTGTGATTGATCAGCATATAGCCCACCTATCATCAGGTGCTAGTTCTTAACATCAGCTGATAGTAGAAGACAGCATTGGTGGTGGTCTTGCAGGTAGACAAATTTCTGAAAGCCGCACATCAACAGCTTTTGATCCACCGCTAACTTCATCAACTGATGTCAATCAATCGTCGTTCGTGTTTTCATCCACAATGGAAACGACGCCCATCAACTCAAGTATCTTGTGCAATGACTATGCTAGTATCAGTTCGTTTGAAAGGACGAAAGATATTGCTCAGTTTAGTGAGGATAAGCCAAGTGTAAACGAGAGAGTTATTGTTAAATTGACGTGCATGTATAAAGGTATTTCTAGTTTCAAGTTGCTAATTGAATGCTATTATCTTTGGTGTAAATTACTCTGTGCCTACGCTTGGTTGACCAGATACGTCGTATGTTTTTTCGTCATCTATATTCTACTATACAATGACATCAGTGTGTTTCCATTCAGATTTGAGGATATAGATGATAGAAGGAAGTTAGCAAATGAACTCTTCGACGATTTTCCAACCTAGGGCGTCAATCTGAGAGGGTTTGTAGGCGTACTGCTGTAAGTCCTACAGTTCTTCAAAGGGTAGCGCATCAATGAGCAGTCCAATGTGCTTGGTGTGTGATTTTGTGCATATGTTCATATTGTATATACTGAATTGACATCATCTGTCATCTAGCTGTTGGTAATTCTGTTTGTGTCCGGACGACTTCTACTTGTATCATCAACCTGAGAAGGAATGTAGGTGTACTGCTGTAAGTCCTACAGTTCTTCAAGGGTAGTTTGCCGTGACAGAATACACAACATTTGATGTGTTGATTCTACATATGTTTGTGTTAAATAATTGTGTGAGTTCCAACTATTGTAATTGTTGGTAAATCTTGTTTGTGTCTTTACATTCCACAACTTAAAATCGTCAACCTGAGAAGGTTTTTAGGCGTACTGGTGTTAGCCCTGCGACTCTTCAAAGGAATTCCATCGAGACATGAACTGCGAGTTTGTGTGTACTGTTTGTATATACGTGTGGTGTGTCATAGCAATTGGTGGTGTTTTCGATTCATTGAGTTTACTCGTTGTTTTCGTACCTTGTTTCTATTGCATAATTTTGTTAAAATTTTCGTCGTGATTACTTCTGAAGTTCTTTCTTGTCTTCTACATCCGTGAATGAATTGACTGATGTTAAGGACAGCAGATGGGTTGTATACGCCGAGGAGGCTAGGCTATTGCTGAGAATGAAATGCACACGGAGATAATTGTTAACTGCGGTCCGACACGCCGGGGAGAAAGAGTGTAAACGACTGAGGCTCGCATGCGTCACCGCTACTAGAACTGAGGCAGAATGAGTGACAAGCGATTTCAGTGGTAATTGGTAGTGAGTAATTAAGAGGATGTGCGTAGAGTATCGTGAGGTGCTGCCATGGTCACGTTGCATTCTGCAAGAGTCATTCTAGCAAGTGGCGATTGTGTTGCAATAGGTTCCCTTTAACTGGAACGCGCATGTCTTCATCGATGTGTGAGATTGTGCTGTGGGTATGCTTGTGGTGTGTTGGCTTTTCTGTTTGTTTTCCATTTCAGCTCTGTCCGTGTGACCCAGGTTCTCGCAATGGCATCCAAGTCAACGTGTATTGGTCGTGAAGGAAAATAGGGTTGGATCCCTTTTTTGCCGGGGAGTGTCAATGGAGTTGGAGATTGAACGATCAATTCATCGTTGTTTGCTCAAAATCAACCTCCCCGATTTCCGCGGAGGCATCAATACGACAGTCATCGTCTCATCGGTCGCTGTTCAGAAAGAAGAGTAAAACACCGTCAGAAGTAATATTGTGATTTATTATTGTAATATTTGTTCATAGACCTCAGTCATACGGCATTTATATGTTGGTGCAACAATAAAGAATCCTAGAGTCCACAACTGGTGTTTTGGTTTTATCGTCCGTTATTACTAAGCGTTTCTGAGAAACTTCTAGGAACAGCGTGAGCCCGAGCGTAGCAAGAGCTGGGCATTAACGGTTTATGAGACGTGGCTTACACATGTCATTCTCAGCACTAGCCTCCCCGGTGTGCACAACCCATCTGCTCTCTTTATTTATTTATTTTTTATTTTTGACCTCAGCTTCATTCCATACTGTATTTTTGGTGCAAATATCGAATTTTCGTGATGGATATCGGTAGCCCAAATTTTGTAGGCCAACCATACATATCAGGTGTGCGTCGGCAGCGAATCGAACCTCGGACCATGTTCATGGTCGGCGAGATTGCTAACCACTGTGCCACCGACGCACATCAATCAATTCATTCACGGATGTATTAGACTCAAAACAACTTCAGAAGTAAGCACGACGAAGATTTTAAGAATATCATGCATATCAAGAATGTGCGAAAACCACGAGTAAACGCACTGAACCCAAAAACACCAATTGATACGACACACCACACATATATACAAACAGTACAAATAACCTCGCGGATCGTGTCGCGATGGAATTCCTTTGAAGAATCGCAGTACTTACACCAGTACGCCTACAACCCTTCTCAGGTTGACGATTGTAAGTTGTGGAATGCAAAGACACAAACAAGATTAACCAACAATTACAATAGTTGGAACTCACACAATTATTTAACACAAACATATGTAGAATCAACACATCAAATGTTGTGTATTCTGTCACGGTAAACTACCCTTGAAGAACTGTAGGACTTACAGCAGTACGCCAACAACCCTTCTCAGGTCGACTCGCTAGATTTCTCTTCATGCAGAGCATCATACATGCCTTTACATTTAAGAAGCAATTCAGCCTCACTTACTTTTCTGCTTGCTTCCAAGTCGCTTCGTCTCTTCTTTGACCCAGGCATCATTGAACTTGACGAAAATCTCCAGAAAATTTCCAGATAATATTTGTGCAATGAAGACTTGGAAGCACCAGGAAAGACGAACGGAAACTATCCCAACACTATCAGAAACTGTCAGCCAAATCTCATATACTGTCAGTGTCCAGCTCTTACTACACTGGACCTCACACTGTCCCTCGAAGACTTTCAGAAACACTTTTTATTAACCAACGCGAAAACCAGAACACTGATTGGCTACCCGAGAATCCCTTATTCTTACGCCAATATGTGACCAACAATAAGGTTTTTACACACAAAATCTAGGAACAAACGTCATAACAATAAATCACGATATTACTTCTGATGGTTTTTAATCCTCTGAATAGCGAATGATTAGACGATGACTGCCAGATTGATGACCCGCGAAAAATATGGAGGAGTTGGGTTTGAGCGAACAACCATGAATTGATCGTTAAATCTTCAGATACATTGACATCAGTTTTCCTTTCCCTGAATGTTCGCATAACGGTCTTTTCCTCTGATGACGGCTGACGTCAAGATACATCAGGAGACATGGGACTTTCCGTGCATCCAAGTGTAAAATAGACAAGAAAGCGCCATGTTTGGAATACGCCCGTTACGTGAACAACACAGCTGACACACTTCGTGAAGCAGACTCAGTAGGACTCCTTTCTAACATCATATAACCAGGTTAATTGCGGTATTCCGCAATTGTTAAATGCCCACTTGATTAGCATGAAATTTATACAGGAAGTGCATCAGATTTAGTAAATCATATGCACTTTAGATTTCAAAATGAAGTGTCTGTGCCAAATGTTTTCCTGTATAAGCCTACATTGTTCGAAATTAACTCATCCCACTAAAGTGAAAAAACTTCTATATGTCCTCGTTGAACTTAATATGGAGTCTTGTGAAGTAATTCCTGTGTAACGAGCACATGAAAACTGAAATTAATACTCGAATTCAGCTATGAATACCAACAACGACAAAACGAATGGTGATATTTGCGTCTTAATAAATAGGCCAAATATACCAGTAGGATTTCGTGAAAATTCAAAAATACGCGTTAAATTTTTAACTTCCTGCCTTATTTAATCCATCGCATTGCTCAGATTTCAGTTTCAAGAAACATATACTGATGCAAGTGATGCAAATGTAGCGCAGTTCAAGCACATTATGCCGCCGTTGTTATTTGAGTCATAAATGCTATTTTACTACGAAATTTCACTTAAAAAGCATTAAAAAACGTAACTTGTTACTTAAGTAACATAGCAACGGACATGGACGCTACAATTAGCGGGGATATGCAATAAAGCCAACCCATGTATGCACGTATAAAAGTGATACTGCAAAGAATGTTCTCAGGTATCGGTGTATTTGGTGACCTAATGGGAAGCACTTATCATGAAAGCTTTTAATGTACAGCATACTGCATGATTGGGACGGGCTCAAAACCATGCAATTCTGCAACTACAGATATTACCAAAATAATCTCAGAGCTTAACATCAAAAAAGGAGGGAGAGTGGCGCATGCTGATCAGTAGATATGGTAGTGATCACATATGTGAATCGCTCCGATTGGTAGGACAGCAGTACGCATTTTCTCACAGCTCGAGTATAAAAGATTAGTCTGGACCCTTAACGAAAGAAGAAAAAATGAGGGTTGCACAAACCTATATAATAAAAAAGTGGCTTGCTCATACCATTTGCGAGCCCAGTCAGCTTCGTTTCAAGATGCTACCCGATTGGCTCTACAGAGATTCGTTAGGAATTTTACAGTTCAGCTTGTCCCACGGGTTCTAATCTTCCATATCTTTGAATTCATCTCTCACTGAGATATCACCTACCTACCTCACGATAATCTTTTAATTTACGCACCATTATAATCTATTTTATCTTAACTACATAGGCCTTTATTTAGGCTAAAACTTACTCTTTGTACATAACTGTTACTTGCTTAAAGTCTGGTTGCTGTAATTAAAAACACAGCAACACCACTGTTTGATAAAAGCTATATTTTCATCGAAAACGTCATAGTTTTCGTGCTTGGACCAGTATGGTTAGCATTAAACACTGCAAATGTATACAATCATTCTAAAGAGTCTCCACCTTCTTGTATATCTCTTGTAAATGTACTCCTAGTGATGTATTATTTATATTTGTATTTCATGCTACTTTGTAGTTTCCCAGGACGTTCTCTTCTTCTTGAAATATCTTTAAGCGCGTGGTGGTGTAGAACTTTCCCAAATATATGCTGTACACCAATTGAAAATTACTATCAGAAAGAAAAGGGACGACGTTTGGGTTGCCGCTCAACTTTGATGATGACCTTAACGAACGGTTTACAACTTAACATTTACGAGAACCTGTTTTGGTTGCTGGCACAATAATAATCGAACAATTAAAACTTTTGAAAAAGTGTTAATCTATGCTTATTCGCAATTGTAATTTGTAGTATAACTGATCATGCCTGGAAAAATGGCATAAATTTATTGTAAACACCAGTTTATACAAAATATAGAATACCACTACTATAAACAAACTCTTGAAAGTTACCATGTAAGCTTTAAGACCATTTGTGGTGCTTCCTAGGTGTATATCTTGCTGCAGCCTGTATCATGGCTCCTGACAACCTTTGCTGCCAAGAAAGCAGTTTTAGACTTACAAACGCTCGTATTATACTTCCATTCAACATCCTCGACCTCAGTTAATCACGCGGAAGGTACTCACGCACTTGTAAATAGGCATGAGGCTAAATGTTCACGTCGGAGCCACTATTCAGGTTATTCGTTATGTCTGCATGTCTTAGGGACTTTCTCAAATTCATATCTAAACTGTGGTATATTACCTTTCCTCCAATGTCACTCTTGAATATTCTGACAATCAGCGAGAAGTGGATACGTCAATACAGCACCGCGGACAACAATCCACCTGCCGCCCGCTTAACACCACGACCAAGTATTTTATTTTTCGGAATGATTATGAATGGTCACTAAGTCGCCTTATCAGTATGAAGCAAAGAAATCGTGATGTTGCACTGTGGAAAACACAAGAGTCCACCAGAAGGTTGAACAGTTTGATACTAAATGAACCACAGACAACATGACGAATATGGTGAGCCCCTGTGAATCGGTCATTTTTGTGAAAATATTTCTGCATATATTCAAAATATAATCATATACGCCTGAATTGTTGTTATACTTCATTTTTATTCGCATGGCTAAGAGTGAAAGTTCGTAACAGTCCTCAGTTTATTGTTTCATGATAAAAGTATCTCGGAAGTGAGATAGAAATTACTACCGATATCCACGCTGAAAATTCCACAATTGTACCAAAAATACGGTGTGGAATCAAGCTGTAATCAAAAATAATAAAAAAATAATAAGATACGTCACTTGTACTATCCCAAGCGTCAAAGGGTTAACTAGACTGCAACTAAATTTCCTACTGTGCTGTGAACATCTCGCTATGCCAGGCTAGTATACGCGAAGTAGCTCAATGATTGCAGGTTTACCACAATCGTTAACTATCAATTTAATAACTGTGAACTTCAGACTAAAAATAAGCTAATGGTAGCTTAAAGTGACAAAAGTTGACCTCGACACATGAAAAACATCAAATTACAATTGTAAATTTCAGTGGAGAACAAATTCGCGAAAACGTACAACCAGTCTACGGGGGAATCAGTCATGACCTTGACACTGGACATACCGTCACGAGTCTTCCGTTGTCATGACAGCAGACACCTCTATGGCGGATGATTTGGAAGGGAATCGAGATTTCGCTAAAGTAACTTCAGTCTGAAAACTTACCACAAATTTTTAAGCAGCCTGCCAAAAATGGCAGGAGAGCAAAGTCAATTGTCAGGGAAAAGAATGGTTTGATTTGTGATAACAGCAGTTTCCAGAAATCGCCTGAGATTGTGGTATGTATTTCGCAGTAGGATATACTGCTCCTATTTAATATCGATTGATGTTGCTTGTGTATTCCAAATAAGGAGTGCGGTGATTTTCCAGAGAGAAAAGTAGCCGTTTGGAATGAAGACGATATTTGCCACAGCGTGTCATATGGAAGGTAATCAAATGTGATTGTGAAAAGAAATAATATTGTCTCTCTTTACAGGCGGTGAGTTGATTTCCGCATAATTACGCTTCTGTGTATAGAGCTCAGGATATTTCACGAGATATCAATGATTTCACATCCAAGCAAGGTAAAGTCATTGATTTATTTTATTCTGTATCTTCTAGATTCTGATGAAGAACTTGGTAATTACTGTGTAGTTCCACATCATACTTAGAGATACCGATAATACCTGATGTCGGTAGCGCTGAAGATGGATTTGGCGACTCACACGCTGCTGCTGCTCCGAAGTAAGATTTTGATGAATAACGTCAATATTAACAAGTTATACGTTGGTCGTCAGCAAGTTGTTACCTAATCTAATTTGTGTACATCAGTAAACTGTTTCAGGTAACGCCTCAGCCAACTTATATGGACAGAAATATAACAACTGTTTCCCTGAGCACTTTCAATATAAGGCTGCCACATAAGTTGAATAAATGGTGAAAAAGGAAATGATTGCTGGGACTTTCTTTCATGCCAAATCTTTAGTCTGAACGTATCACCTGCTGATTTCAGTTTTCCGCAACGGAATTTCAACCTGCGGATATAGATCTGTTCCAAAATCGGATCTCATGATCTTGCTACACATTCTTAGTCAAATCGTTTCATATAATAGTCATCTCAACTCTCACTTCCTGCTATCATGAAGTCTAACAGTATGAACTGGTGCTTTTTCACACGAAATTTCATATGCCTATTTTCGTGTCTTGGCTGTAAAAATTACACGTAGGCTTGCGCAGTTTAACTCACACTAAAAAACATTTGATTTCAGTCTACTGAGTATATCTTCTGAATTTGTGGATCATTATGTGTGAGGAAAAGTCCTGTATTTCAAATGATACTTCCGTCACATAATTGAAGAATTAGTAGTAGTTGCAGAGAAATTATGAATTCATACGCTTTATAGAATCGCTAATTTCTTTTGTAAGTAGACGTCGTATTTCCGTTTTGGTATCATCGCTCATTTTTTTCGTATTGTCGTGCTCATGTTAAATAAAGCACCACACTAAAAAATTACAGTATCGCCTTATAAATGTCCGTTTCATACTTCAAAATTGTGCAACAAAATATTACGCGATGTGAAATTCAGGCAACACGTAATGTATTTAAAATTCACTGAAAAATTCAATAAAGACTGTTTTTCACAAGACACATGTTTTTTGAGATTCAAAATCCAAGCATGGTTTTTTCTGGTAGTGCCATGTAGCCCAGTTGTGTTCACAAGTCTTTAGATAAGTCAGGCCAACTGGTCTTAAGTGAAATACGTAGGTCGTTGAGCGACCCCACATACATCAATTAACACATATATTCAGAAAATGACTAGAATATTTGAATGTCTGTCTAAAGAGCATTTATCCATCGATCAAATTACCAGATTATGCAGGTGCGTAGTACTACTAGTTAGGGCGAACGTAGTCTTTCTGCATATCATAATCGAGATACTGTGCGGATTGATTTTTTAAAAATTACTCCTGTATTGTGAAGTAGATTATGTTTTTCAATTTTTCTTGGATAGGTCTAATTAAAATAAATTGTTCTTCATCCCTCTCTATTTTTTAATTTATTTAGTGTGATCGTAAACAAGATCCCGTCATTTCGTGAGCTTAATCAAGAGCTAATCAACCACGGCGCTCTTCCAGCATTGGTGAGGCTGTTTTGTCTTTAAATGTCCTAATTATTTGTTACCTTTTCCATTTCAGGATAACGACATCAATTTAAGTGTGTTAACAAAGCATTTATTTTCTGAGGCTGAACTACAAGAGGTAAAAGTCGAAACATATGCATATAATTCCACCTTTATTACTTAGAGAGATGAAACGTGGGACTGGGACCGTTTATTTGCCGATATCTTAGCTCACAAAGAATCAGTGATAATAAAACCAGCTTTGTAAATACAAAATTAAATGGCTCTTTTCCTTGTATCTGCAAACTAAGTTACCGATTATTTGCAAATGATTAAATCAGGAAAGTAAAATGATTTTTATTTGGAGTTAATGTCTTGTGTTATAAACGGTAGACACAAAATACCATAGAAATTTAGTCATTCTTAGGATGTTTTGAATTCGTTTGCACTTATAATTGGTTTTAAAATAATAAATCTTATAGTGCAGGATTTAGAAAATCGTCTGGTGTTCTGTAAAAAAGTACATAAAAGATTCTAGCATTTTGAACAACCGATCACAGTGTTAATTTAGTCTATTGTTGATAAACCGCACAAAATAAGGTACATAATACTTGTCTAGAAAAGAAGCGACACGATGTCGACAAAATCGGTTTCTTGCGTATTTATTCGCCATAATTCAGGTCGTGTAATCATAGGACTTAGTGTACTTTTTGAAGAAGAGGACAAGTGTGCATTAAATCTCAAATCAAGTTACTTGCCCGGTAGATACTTAAAAACCACAAAACGATTCACCTATTTCAGGTAATAAAATTAAATAATTTTTTCCCTTGAGTCCCAAGTGAAAAATAGGACTTCAACAACACATCTCCATTTTCTTCTGTATTCTGCCATCCTATTCAGTTGGGTCCACTATTGCCTATAATCTTTCATCTCTTCCTCACACGATCTCCTCTATGTCACCCTAGGAAGACCCACCCGTCGCTTCCCATTTGGATTCCACTCGAGTGATAGCCTGGTGCGCGATGTCACTTGATGGCGTTCTCACCGCATGTCCGATGCATCTCCATTTTCTCCTACGTAATTATTCAGCGATCGGCTCTTTGTTAGCTTGTCCCTACAGTTTCTTGTTACTAATTATTTCTTTCCTTCCATTTGATCTTTAGTATGGAGACATCTAAGGTAGTGGTTGAGACCTGCTGGAAATCCTTTTCGTGACACGCAGTGTAAGTATAGAAGGACTGACTTGACATTGGTGCTGAAGATCCGAATCTTTTTTCTCTTTTGGATGTAGAAGATTTCCAAACTGGTTTCAGGTTGATGAAGGCGTATCTTGCCTTTCCAATTCTGGCTGGTTGGCTGGCTATGACATCTTCATCCGTTCCAGCTATGCTTGAAACTATGCTTCCCAGATAAGTGAAGGAAGTAACCTCTGTTAAATCTCCCATTGATGGTGGCTATTGCTGGTTGTTGTTTTGATTCATCGGTTGGTTATCTTCATCTTCTCTATGTTCACCTGCTTTTTCAGTCAATTTATTGGTTTTTACCTGCAAGTCTTCGAGTTTGTGTGACATTAGACGTATATCATCTGCGAAATCCAGATATTCTAGAGTCTTCTTATCGGTGATATTTTACTTCGAAAAGTGTATTTTTACGAATAAGAACTAAGCAAACTTCCAAATAATACTTCATCACAGCTTGAATTCTGTATTATCAGAGTCTAGGTGGTTTGAATTCTTCCGGCTGTCTGGGATTAAGCAAATATAGTATATACTGTATTGGATATTGACTGAGGTCCAATCAAAAGTATCCAATACAGTCCTACAGGAGGTCAATCACGAGCCTGAATAACTCAGTGGTAATGTCTCTGACTGCAGCACTGGGTAACGCGGGCACGAAGCTCAGAAGGGAAATGAGTTCCTTCGAGGTTGCAGTTACGCCTTGCTGATGAGTGCCAACTAGAACGAAACCTAGGTCCAAGGGTCCCTGTCGATTGACTGCAACCCTATAATACCAACAATTAACAGTGCACCATGATGGCAAGCCACCTAGCATGGTGGCTACATTGCAAGCTTGACTGATAGAATTCAGTCTGCACCGAAGATAGGACTAGACACATTACACTAGTTACTGACTAGTGTCCAATCAAAAAAGATTTCAATATTGAAAATTAAGAGAATATTGACTCTTTAAATGTACATTTTGGCGGGTCTGTATATTTGTCACCTCACTTGCTAACACTAAAGTTAGTTAAAGTAAAACAAGGAGAATTTATATTGACAAGACTATGTGAAAATGTTAAGAATTTACAATTACATCTTGAATAGTGGTGAATAAGACAACAAAAATAAGATATAACGTATTTTTTCCATTTAAAGTGACTAGAACGCAATTGCTGTATGTTATTTGTCTTATTGCAAAAATTGTTATCCCATTTTACTTTTGTTTTTTGAGTGGTTTATTCTCCTCTTTTGTAATTTAATATTACTTTTAATTTGTTTGAAATCTCTTCCAATGGTTGCCAGGTCTAATATTAAAATAAGTCCCAAAAATATAAAGACCATAATAAACATGATTGATGATAATTTCGTCGCTGATTCAGCTTCTTCAGGTGCACTCTGAAAACGTCCAGTAAGACTTACAGGGACTTTTTCAATCCGAGCTAAAAATTAAAAAAAAATAAAATTGTCATTGCCTGAAGATTGAATAAATGACCCAAATTTCAAGAATGTATAGTGACGTCATGGCATCCTGATCAATCTATTGTTCTTAAATTTCTAAAGTTCATCAGGCGATAAAATTGCAAAAAAATTCATTGCTTAGTTCATTAAATGTCATAGTATTACAGTCCACTACACTATTTCAGATTCTATTGTTATTTCCATAAGTTCCTATGTATAAACTACTTATTATCTCCCAGGCTAAAAAGATTCTCACTAACATTCCGGTAGTTCTCCTTTCTTGCATAGATTTTCGTTTACTGTGGTTTCTTAGCATTTCTTCCATCAATCTCTATGTATGCTTTTCTAAAGTGTGGTAACTTGAACTAAAGTAATTTTACGCAAAGCTCTAAATTAAAAACTCAGTCCATTTCAGGCAGCGATTTATAAACTTTACGAAAATGTTTGTACACTAAATTTCAAATATATTTAGTGGTTAAAACCTTACCAAATGTTCAAAATTACTCAAGGAATCTGAAAAACATTCATAACTTTAGTCAGTTACCTTTCAGGAGTAAATTAGAAGCCCTCATATTATGCGGATTTAATATTCAGTACAAAGTAGATTATGACGTTTTTAACATCTTAATTGCTTATCAGATTCTACCAATCAGTTTTGAAATATAACCACCACAGTGAATGACTTAACATTATTATACACAGTATTCGAATATATATATATATATAGTGCTATTTAGAAATAAAATTAGCTCGTCATATATAAATTTTGTCAATGTAAAAAGTTTATTTGTTATATTACCGATACAGCCGACCAACTGTGGTATCCACTGGCCATAATCACCGCAAGTAATATTTAATTCTGAATTTTGATTGATGCTTTCATATCCATCCTTGCAAAAGTATCGAATCACTGTTCCACGCGGATATGGAACTCCAGCATGCCTGGTTAAGTTCACTACATCAATAGTACTTCTTACAACAATAAAATATGGTTGCATATTTGAATCTGATTGTATTACAGCCTGTTCGTATAAGCAAGTAGCCTCTGGAATAAAAGAATAGTTAATTGCCTCAATAAAATTACATAGTTTATAATGGAGCAATACCTAAATGTGCATACACGTGTCAACAACTGTCAGCAGTTCCCGTTGAGTTTATTGTTATTTCACATGCTAGCTAGAAATAAGTGCAGCAGTAATTCACGCTGAAATTTGGTAGTCGTAACAAATGAGTCTAGGTGTCACTAAAATGTCACGTTTTTGAATTCACTTCAGACACACTCACACACACAATTCGGACAGTATTAAATGCGACTGCATGTTAGATCCTCCCATTGATTAATTCAGAGTGAGGTTTCCCTGGTATCATAAAGCATCAGAAAGAAGTCTAACATTAGTCACTACTTAATGATCTTAGGGGGACATTTTACATTCTTGGGACGTACGATTTAGTAGGTTCTAACCTTTACTAAAGTTTTTCAAAACTAGGTTGGCAGTAAGTCCCACTTTGGTGTTTGAGTCCACTCTTAACGTTCTCAGTGGCAATTAGCCATACGTTAATGATAGCTAGCGAAATAAGATACTGTATCATAATACCTCGGCAAAGGGATTTCTGTTGTTCGGAATCTAGTTTTACAAAATGGAGTCAAAGATATATTACAGTATCTTATGACTGACTTTTATGATCACATTACACATCTGATCACTGGATTTCTGTTCATACATTTGTCATCACCAAACAACTTCCTAGGTCGCCATTAGACGGTCGATTTGTGGAAACATTACGTTTTAAAAGTTGCATTAGTGCTTTTGGGTGTCTTAGCTCGATACGTCGTTTCAAGAGGCGCAATATGATCATATATATTAGGGCTAGACTAGGATATATAGTTAATGAAGGAAAGTCTGTCGGTAATAAAGTATAATTATTATCTGTCGGTAATGTTATGAAGTTTAGTCGACTGAGGTGGTTGAGAAATGTGACACAAATGCCAAGGCACCGTCTTTATCCATGAGACTTTATCCAGGTTAGATTAGTTTAGAAAAGTGTCAGGTTTGTTGAGATCAAACTACAGCAGCAGTACATGAAGACTTAGACTTTTAGTTTGAGCATCATAGGGTGGCGGAGATTAGTAGCTTGAGAATTTCGGAATTCCGTGAATCAGTGGTTACAGATTGTTGATGAGGTGGTGTTGTGTCATCTAAAGTGGTGTGGATGTATTTACTCCGTTGACATTCAGATCCTAAAAATCCTCACTGATTATTTTCTCCCCTAGTGCTTTTCTTCTATCGTAGTCTCATGACCTTCCTTTCCCTCACTTTTATATACGCTTTTCCGTAAGGCGGAAACTTGAATGGATGGAAATTTAGGCGAACTCCAAATTTGTAATTAGTTTGTCAGTTGATATGATTATGAGCAATAGTTTGTGCTTGAAACGTCATCAGTTAATATCACCGTACAATACTGTGTGATTTATCAGAATAAAATCTTATCCACAATGGAGTTATCTTAAGTATGTTCGCTACTTCAGTCTTCTGCCAACCTGTTGGTATTCACCTGTAGATCTTCGTGTTTCTGTGACATTAGACATAAATCGTCCACGAAGTTCAAATCTTCTAGAGCCCAACGTATTCCTGTCTTCTAGCTCCCTACGGCCTGACTCATGATCCAGTCCACTATAATGAGGTATATAATCGATGACATTAGGCTGAATTGTCATACTCCTGTTTTTACTTCAAAGGTATCGCTGAGTTTTCCATTGTGAATCACTTGAATCACCAAATTGAAATTCTAGTTTTCCGATGTCAAAATGCATCCACACCTTTTAGCTACGCTACATCATCTCACTTAGTTACTTTATTTTACCTTTATTATGTTAAACTTTTATGTGATTAATTTTAGATTGCGTAATTTCTTTTGACTGTCCTGAGCTTTGATGAGAACTGGACATACGTCAAGATATATTTGAAAATTTTCCTTCTCCTTGATGACAATTAAACACAATTCATCTATAGATATTCTAGCTAGAGTCACTAAAAGTGTGTCTGTCTTCTGTTGAATGCTTTTCATTTAATTAAATAATGGAAGTCAATAAACCACAATAGTATCTGTAAAACTCAAACCTATAGTTATCAAGGAATAACTATAACTTCAAGAACTATAAGTAAAGAGAGGTAACCAAAAAGTAGAAGGTGAAGTAATAGAGGAGATTTGTAACTCAGTTGGATGATTTTGATGTAACTGTGTTATGTCAGCTTGGTGGTTTCTTTATGAAGCTTTCATTATCTTTCCAGACAACGTCTTCAATACGAAACTCACTATGAAGTGAATTTTTTAAAGTTTGCTTTTGAAGTATTTCAACGTAATTTTAAAAAATATTCAACCAAATATTTATCTAATTTACCTTGACATTCTGTTGGTAAAGGCAGTACGGTACCAGAATAACCTCGATACTTTCCGACTGTAGCTGAACCAGATGCTAATTCACAGGATACAGATTTTTCTGTTGTACGATCATTAAATAAATAACCTGGATTACATCTGATTGAAATAATATTTCCATAGGAATAAAACTGATTAACTTGATGGGAACCAAAAACTTGATCTGTAATACGATTACGTGCACTAACTAGCTTTGCATTTTTAGGTATCATACTTTCCAATTGTTTCTGATCACAACGTACAGCTATAAATAGAAAAAAAGTGTAAAAGGAAGGTATTCTCGATTTAGTTAATTTGTTAAATATTTTTAGATAACTCTTTGCTATCCAAAATGTTATAAACTTAGAGAAAATCAAATAAGTAGAATACGAGTCTCACTGAGGATACAGGTTCATTCAGCTGACAAGTTTCAAATATAGCAAAACGCATACCGTTGATTCCATTACTAGCCTACATGGAATAAGTAACTTTAAATTCAGATTAATATTTAAAAATATATTATTTATATTGCATGTGAACGTTATAATTCAAAATTATGATTGACAGCTTCGTGAGCTGAATTAATCAAATACTTATTTTGATGGAGAGTTTTCATTTTTATAGACTAATTGACCATAATTTCGAAATAATGGAGAAGATTTATAGCTCAGGTGGATGATAGTGAATTATTTTTTTATTTCTGAGCTGCATAATTTAGTTGCAAAGCTTTCTTCGTCCTTCTAGACAACACCTACAGTGCAGGTTTTACTATAAAAAAACCTGAAAAACTAAAACCTGCGCTGAAGACGTTATCTAGAAGGACGACGAAAGCTTCGCAACTAAATTATCCAGCTCAGAAAACACAACTAATTCAATGAACCGTAATTCCATCTACTTATCTGTACAAACGAAAATGTAAGCTTTACTGACGCAAATCATGACAGAGATTGTTAATTCATTTCAACCTTGAATTGTACTCAATCCTATTCCAATTACGTTGCACCATTCAATTTAATTATTTAATTTCACTTTGGTTGGTGCCCGATTAATGCTTTCCACATTACATAAACGTTATCTAAAACCCACAATTTTAATGACAAATCTTTCGCAATCATGAGAATGTATATATATATATATATATGTGCGGGGCTGGCACAGCGATAGAATGCTCGCCAACCACGCAGGTGGTTCAGGGTCCGATTCCCGGCCGACGCACTGTTTTACCCCTCTAAGCCTGGTAAAGAGGGAAGGTTGGGTATGAGGCTAGCAACCCTATCCCGTAAAAAGAAACACTACTGTAACCTAAATTTCAAGCCTCTTGCTTGAAGCCCTATGTTCTACTAGGAAAGTAAAGGAATAAGAAAATATATGTGTGAAATTTATGTCATAAAACTGAGTTCAGTGGGGATGTGCTATTGAGGCCCATTCAGAAGACAAGGAATGAATAAAAATAATAATATACAAAGTATTACCATCCCTATATGATAACAAACTGTTTCCTACACTAGAGAATTTCAAGCATTGGATATAACAAACATTTAAATATTCCATGGAGGATTTCACCATGAGCTGACATCAGTTAGAGAACCACTGGAAAACCTGAGAGTACTGGACAGCTGTTTCGTCCTAGTTTGGGACTCTTCAGCAGTACGCACCCACCGGGGTTCGAACCCAGGACCTTCTGGTTACAAGGCGAGCTCGTAGACTGTTGAGCCACTGGGGCCCGATTCATTGATGAACACATCTTGATTCACAAATGATAGAAAATTGAATATCATATTTTCTAGAATTAATATGTAATGATAATCAACAATGTTTAGTATGAATCAGATGTACTAATAAGTGTTAGGACAAAGTTTTTACTGTTGGCTGAAATCTGTGTATCATAATGTTTAGTAAATTAATAATTTTTATGTGATGAAGAGTACTGCTTACAGGTAGAGTGAGAAAGTCAGTATTCCAGTAATTTGTGATCTGAAATTCAACTGCTGATCGTCTTTGCCAAAGTGTCATACAAAGTAAATACGATAGAATCACTCAAATTGATACTGAACAAGACAAGTGTTGAGATGCTAAAGTAGTTATTGTCTTCTATGCAGTTAAGAAAACTCCCTGTCCCAATTGAGTAGCAAGAAATAACTAACTCAGTTTTATATTTTGAATATTATGTGCAATGAGGAAGTATATTATAAACTGCCATCACCGAGCACAATTCATTTGAAATATGAGGCTCAGTTTGTTTAGGGTTTGTGTAACAACTAAGTAGAAATAGTATGTGAATATCACATCTTTGTTTACAAATATTTACTACTCAATTTGTTTTTGTTGATTTAATAGATTTTCATTTAATATCACTAAATTTATGAAGATATATCTTAAAAGTGTTTCATTAAGTCAATGAAAAATTGAATAGTTCAACACTTCACTTTGACATAAGGTATCCATTTAAAGCGATTCGTAGCTAGTAAATTATCAACAAATCCCATTATTTGTAGATCGACGCAAACCATCTACGCACTAGTAAAGGTATATATATATGTATATACAATTTCACAGCCTGTCGCCACGGTGATCATTAGTATAATACTATCTGAAAGGAAACATCCTTCTTCGTATACTTGGACCATCAATTAAAGTTTAAAAAGTGTCAGGCTACGTTTCTGATCCAGGAATATTTTTGCTATAATCAGATGTATTGTGAATGCAGCTTATTGACTAATGAAGTTTTGTACTCATCAGGTAATTAAACAAAATAATTTCAACTCTTTTTAGGTTATAGTATATGGTATCACTATATGTTTGTTTCTTGAATAATATTTGAAATATATAAGCACTCGGAAGAACAAACAAGATGGTTATTCAGATAAATATCCACATAGGTCCTCGCTTCATTGAACCTTGCTTGCTGTATGCTTTCGATACTTATTGAGCACCTTGAGTGCTAATTGTTGATCAAAAGGTTTCAGCGTAATACAAAAATCTCTGTTTAAACATTTAGACGACAAAAGGATTGACGACGATCTAATTGAAAAGTATTTCTTCACCCAATTTACTGTCTTCTTAATGTTTACATGAAGATTAAAATCTTCTGAGCAACAGTTTGCGTTCAAGGTACTCAATGCATATCTGAAGTATAGCGCAAGGCTCAGTGAAGCTAGGATTTATATGGATTTTTGTATTCTCTACAGTAAACATAAATATGCCCAAAACCTTATTTTCACCTACCTACACATGCCTGATAATTTTCTGGATTCCATAAACCTTGACTAGACACTCCACTAGCTTGGGCACAAATCATTGTTGCTAATGTGCTATTAGGATTTTGAAAGCTCACATATCCACGACTGCATTGTAATGAAATATTTTGTCCATAGTCATAAATTAAACTATTTGGATCATTTAAAACCTGAGGTTTGTTTTCTATATTATCCAAAAGTTCAGGATAAAGTGGACATCTAACACCTATGGGAAATAAGAAGTTTATGTGACATTGAATTATTATAACAGATAACCAATATAAAACAGATTTTGATTGGAAATGTTTATCCTGAAAAGCTACTAGATAATATCATCAATAGAAAGGAGCATAAAGGAAAACAAAAAATTGAAAAATCCTGGCTATCGACGATAGCCATTCCATATCGAAAAGACACAGCTGAACAACTTCAAAGATTATTTGCTTCATATAATATCAAAGTCTATGTCAAACCTTCTAATTATCTAGAGGAAGTGCTGGTTCATGTCAAAGATATAGTTCCCAAAATGTTACAAAGTAATCGTATCTACAAGATAAAGTATTCAGAATGTGATGCATGCTATATAGGGGAGAGCAGTAGGCAGGTGAAGGTCAGAGTGAATGAACATAGACTATGCACGAAACGTCCACCTAGAAATGAAGTAGAATTAAAAAGTCTAGAAAAAAGATCGGCTATAGCAATGCATGCGATAGACAGCGGACATAAGATTGATTTAGACAATGTCGAAATTCTTGGAAGAGGATTTCCTTCTCATAAAGAAAGATTGACTTCTGAAGCCTTGCACATTTTAACCACATCAAATGCAGTGAATAGGAAAGAAGGGATAGACTTATCACCTATATGGCAAACTCTTATGAAGCAAGGCATGAAAAAACAACAAACACTCTATGAGCCTTCATGACCTTTTAAAACATGTAGTATCATGTTTATCACATATGAATTCACGTATTTTCCATACGACAAATAGCATACATACACACACACACGCATACAAATCTAATCTTTACAAATCAACTGTAGAAGAGTAAACACAACAACAATTTGACATTAGTCATTACAAATATATGTGATGACTGCTTACATATTTCTATTGGTAAAAAATGTCCATGGACAAATGACCTTCAAATAAACTGACTTAATTTATGTAAAAATTTTTGACTGTATATTTTGATGATTAATAAAAATCCGAATAAATCTGCTGAAGAAGCTGTGGCTTACACAGCGAAAAGTTCAGAAAAAAATCTTGTTTTGATTTTCTTAACACGCTGGGATTAATTTAAATAATTTATAATGAATCAATCTGACTCGGCGCTCAAATTATTCCAGGAAGTTCGTAACACCTACCGTCTGGAAATCTATGATCATTTATTTGCTTTCATAAAATAGTAATATAAGCTATTTTCAAAGTCAGCTTAACTGCTGTAAAAATAAGTTATGCTTTTATAAACTGATTAGTTCTGTAAATCTAATGTTCATTTCAAACTTTATTAAGGCTATGACATAAGTGGAGTGTTGGGAAACACTTAGATTTTTATAAATATTCATTGCTTTCCATTTTATCATAGTAAATGAAAGCAATATGATAATAAACTAAATGAATACCAGATTTAGAAAGCAAGTCAGTATAACAATGAAATAAGGTTCTTATCTTCACATATTTTCGAAATGAAATAAGCGAAAATGGAACAAAGCAAATATACAAAATTCAATGAGGAAATGTAACCTGGAGGAAGAGTTAGATATACCAAGATTAAGACAAGGCGAAAATATTTACACATTTAAACCTTCGGTCTTATAAATCAATTAGATCTTAATGTGTAATAGCAATACCCGTCTATCCACATGTCTAATACTATTCAGAAGCAAGTGAACATTTCGATATCCAGATTTGCTATGTTTCTCATTCATAACAGCCTACCATACACGGTGAGTTACAACTATGTACGAACTAAACATCATATATCTTTCGAATTCGACAAATTCAAAGTGGTTATTTCTATTTTTGTCTCGAATGTTGTTACTATGATTTAACAACGTATTAGTTAAATTTTCCGGGGGAAAAGAAGTATTCAATAAAAATATTAAAAATATTTTTAGATAGTCACTGGATGTACAAATTATTTTAAGGAGTGGAATTTTAGTAAAAAAAATCACTTTTATGATATAGAGCGCAACCACCAACCAATGTCATCGGCAAGTATTCGTCCTCACACCCGACTTGATTAGTTGTACTGGTAATGACTTCTCATTAGAAGTCTAGGCAATTTTATTTTATAGTCGAGTCACGAGTGATTACTAATCTATAACAGAAGTTAGACTTCACCAGTTATTAGATTCTGTCCCAATGGCTGAATGAACTAAAGGTTCAGCTCGTGACCTGGAGGTCATGGGTGAATACTGCTAAAAAGAGTTTCAAACTGGGATAAAAACGTTGTCCAGGACTACCTGGTTTCCAGTAGTTCTCTAACCTGAAATCAACTAAATCCTTGGAAATCAATATGTGAAAATTATTTTTTATATTTGCTGAATCTTTTTAAAAAGGAATTTGAAAGTCTATCAAAACAAATAAATTGATTGTTATTATTATTCTGTTAGATTTCTTGTTTAAATAGATACTTACGTGAACATGGTGCCAATGTATAACCAGAATAAAAAAGTTGTGGTTGATATTTAAGTGGATCTTGAGGTTGTTCACTACTATTGAGTCGTATTCCTGTACATTTGTAGGAACTTTCTGGTAAACTTAGATCCACATCGAAACCAGACAATCTGTTAGTTGATGCACTGGTATCTTTGAATGTACCAGGAGAGCAAACTGCTTGTACAATAGATCCTGGAGCCATTATAACAGGTTTCATAACCATTGTTGTTGAATTAAAACCACCTTGTGGATTTTTACAAAGTGGAACTGAAACATTCATGAATAGAAATAATGATTATAGGTCTGTGAACTTGTGAATCAGGGGAGAAAAATACTGTGATGAATTACAACCGAATGAATCATTAATAATGTGAGAGCTAGAAATTTACTATCCAAAGAAATATAGTTTATTGGAAAAACTATTAGTTTTAGAGAAATCCCGATAGAATAACATTTGTCATTTATCGGTGTTAAGCAGTACGATGAAGTCTTCCCAGTTTTAATTGAGAGAAATATCTTTTTCTGAAATAAAACTAATATTTCATACAATTAGATGCATTATTAAAATGTTATAGTCTTGTAATTATAGTTTATATTGGCGATACAAAATTTAGAATTTATGCTCACAGTTGTAAAACCATGTGGACCGAAAATAAGTTAAAATCTCTGTCAGATGATGAAGTCGCTTAATTATTCTCATAGTGGTTAAATATATCCTGTTCACCACCTACAGCAGCTAGATAAGTGAATCAGTTAAGAAAATATTATTATTGTTCCCTTGGGTTCCTAGTGGAACATAGGACTTCAACCGCACGTCTCCACTTGCTTCTGTCTTCTGCTGTATTTTTCACCTGCATCCATGTTAGTCCATACTGTTTCAACTCCTCTTCACACGATCTCCTCCATGTCACCCTTGCACCGACGTCCAACTCGCCGCTTCCTTTTCGGATTCCACTCGAGCAATGGCCTGACGCGCGATGTCACCCAGTGGCCTCCTCAGTGAGTGTCCAATCCATCTCCACTTTCTCCCGCACATTTGTTGTTGGGCGATTGGTTCTTGTTTCGTTTTTTCCCATAGTTTCTTGTTGGTGATTCTTTCCAGCCATCTGGTCTTCAGCATAGAGAGAAGACAGTTGTTGGTTGATAAAGGTCTGCAACAGGCTGTTGGAAATATTCTTTGTGACCCGCCTGCCAAGTTTCTGATCCGTATAGAAGAAATGACTTTACGTTTGTATTGAAGATCCGAATTTTGTTGTTGGTGCTGAGTGACGAAGATTTCGAGATTGGTTTCAGGTTGATGAATGTGTTTCTCGCCTTCCCGATTCTCTCTCGATTTGACATCTCCGTCCGTTCCGACTGCCTGTAGTTGAGACAACGCTCCCCAGATAACTGAATGAAGTCACCTCTTTCAAATCCCTCCCGTTGATGGTGATTGGCACTGGATGTTGTTGTTGTTGGTTGGTTATTTTCATCACCTCCACCTTGTCTATGTTCACTTGGAGTCCTGTCTTCGCCGGCTGCTTCTTCGACCGGTTTGTCTGTTTAAGAAAAAATATATGAATGAAATCTCTGAAATGTCTGAAAGATAAATTAGAGAATAAAAAGCATCTGTTAGGCTTGAATGAGAATAGGTGGAATTTCTCCTTGTAACATTAGATTTTATGCCTAATAGGTATACGATTATTCAACTATCGATTTCTTTAAAAGTTCCAACATTATTTCACATCAAATAAGTTTACTTGATGTAAGATATGGTGCGTGATGCAGTATTAATAATAATACTATAATAATAGTAATAAGATTATTGCTCATAATCATATCAGTGTATTCTCACGAATTGATAGCTGGCTTTATATAACCTCACTTTCCTCTGTTTTTTATTGTGACTTTCTATAGATCTTGGATAGATACTGTGTCATTTCGACTGCATATGACTGATATTAATTCTATCTAATATAGAATTATACTAAACTATAGTACCAGGATTCCTCTCTTACTCTGACATCATGTCTTTCAAACCAACATTTCAATTTGAATTCATGATTGTGCTAAGCAGACATTTAACGAAACTGCTTCACATCTAGGTGACTTTCGTCTTCGTGAGTTGCTAATATCTTTTTTCCTCTTGAAATCAAGGAATGAATGAATTCACTCTTGTATCACTGGTGAAACGAATCTAGACCACACAATTACAATGATTCTAAACAGTCAAAATACATACATACATTCAGATAGTTTATAAGTAAAAGTGATAAAATCTAAATTCACTGAAAAATGTGCTGCATTCAGCATAAAGAACAAGATTCGGATTCCCGGAACCAATCTGAAGTCACTTCTATGTAGTCTAGAGACTTGGTGAGTTAGCCTCTGTATTCACAACTCTCCCCTTGCATCTCGTCTGGTAGGAACATAAGTCTGTGTGAAAGATTATACGCTCAGACTACCAAGTGTAAAACCTCAACGATACCCTATTTGGTTCTCATTCTATGTGATAAAGATATTGTTAAACGTGAAACTTACCAGTTACTGTGTAATTAGCGTTAAAGATGGCTCAATTATTAATACTAATATTATTACTCTTATTATTTTACATTTGTATTTTTGACCCTATTGTTCCTGCTAATGCCAACAGTTGGTTGTTATCACTTTTGGTTAAGTGTACCCTATAATGTGTCAGTAAATTAGATGCACTATCATACAAAATGCTGGAAATTTCACACTGTATCATAAGTACTTTGAATAAGGCAAATCACTGTTATCATTATTAAGCATTTTCGACAGGCTGGAAACATTCGTCAACAGCTTCCTTCTGTCCATACTGAAAATCAGATGGGGAGCAAGGATTAGGAGCAGGAAAGTCTGAAATGAATCCAACAAAGAATCTATTGCTCCACAGATATGTCGACGAAAATAGGGACTAATCGGACAGACGCTGAGAAGACCTTTGAATTATATTGTATTATATTGTGTGCCAGGCCCTCGAGTGGAAAACCACAGGCTGGGAGTCTGAAAGTGACATGGAGGAGTTGACAGCTTATGGGCGATCGTGAAGCCAGTTAAAATGGACTACATGGAACAGGATGAAATGGAGGTATGCTGTTGAAACCCTATGTTCCACTCGGAACCTTTAAAAATGATTTAATTTTTGATAGAAATAATAAAAGTGGTATAGTGCTACATAATAATTTAGCGGTTTAAATAAAAATCCATCTGTCATAACATAAAACACTGATATTACATGAATTTACCAACCTTTATGTTCACAGATAAAAGAACGTGTCAAATCACATGGTTTGTTATCAATAGTTTTTATAACAGTCCATTTGTTTGTTCCTGTAACTGGTTGAGTTGAATATACGAAATCAATGCAGTCGCCTGTTTTAGTTCCTTCAGACCATGAAACGTAACTGAAGCTGGCAGTAGTACCATCCATATACCATAAAAATGGTTGTTTTGGATCTAAAAATTAAAAAATCTTAAACTGTTATTCAGACGTAAAAATATTAAATTCCGGCTAATTTCTTCATCGAGATTTCATTTGGAAAAAACAAAACAGTGAATAGAAAGCATTATGAAAACTGTATTTATGTGAAATTTGATGACTTTTTCATTACAGTAAAACAAAGCATGAAATGGAAAAATAATGTGATTCGTCAATGGGGCACGTATTTTTATTAGAACAAGGCATTAAGAAGACAAATTTCGCGAGATGATATCATTTCGTAGTTTCTTTACAACCGCTTTACAACTAACATGGTTAACAATGATAAAATAAAGTTCATGAAAATTACTCAGTTAAATAAAAACAAAAGTACATACTAATGACCAATCATATTAAGATAGGTCATGCAGTCCAGGGTAGGCGAAGATTGAAGTCTATTGATTTTTGTACACACAGTTTAGGCTGTATGTGATTAATCCAAAGTGCTTCCATCACCTTCAATAACCTTGAATTAGAGTTATGTGAAATAATTGTGAAACAGTCATTAATATTTATTTTGTGACCAGACATTAATAAGTGTTTTGCAATGGATGATGCTGGATTTCTATTAAGATTAATCGCGTTAGGATTTTCGATATGATTTACTAGCCATTTTGGAATATGTTCTTTTCGACGACATTGGAACATTCTGTTAGTTCTATCTATATAGGTGTCACCGCAGCTGCAGGTGAACTTGTAGATACAGTTTGAAGTAGAGTCCACAGAATTTCGTCCTTTAATCGTAGGAACAGGGATCGAAAATGTTCGGCAAGTGAGAAAAAGAGATGCGGCGTAGAATGTGCGTTTGATGGCTGATCGAAGTCTTTGAGTTGTCAACTGCATAATCTGGTCGCCCTTGAATGGTAGATTAATAAAGATGGCTTTCTTTGGTACAGAAGCTGTCTTTTCGAGATGTGGTTTTTCTTTGCTGTGACAAGTGATAAAGCTCTCCGGATAACCATTAGCTAATAAAACTGAATGTACATGTCGAAGCTCATCCATCAGTGTGTCACTCGTGCATATTTTTCGGGCCCTTGAGAACAAACATTTCACTAGGGAACGTTTATACTGGATAGGAACAAAACTGGTAAAATGAAGATATTGTCCAGTCCATGTTTGTTTACGAAAAATAGAGCGCTGAATCGTTCCATCATTTCTCCTAATCATAGTAATATCCAGGAAACCGAGTTTGTTATTCGATTCTAGTTCGGAAGTCACTCGAATATTTGGATGAATATGATTAAATAGAGTAATGAAGTTTTCAATAGATTCACTATTATTACCAATAATAAGAGTATCATCTACATAACGTTTATACAGCATAAATCCTCCAAGCATACCTTGCATTTGTTTCTCTAATTTCGACATAAATATATCTGCTAACAGGGGCCCCAGAGGGCTCCCCATCGCAACACCATCGATTTGTTTATATGCCTTTTCTTGGAATGTGAATCTAATATTTTCTGTACACATTAAGATTATGTCTTTGATGTAAGTGACGGGAATGGGTAAGTTTATGCCGTTGCTTGTGATGTAATCGCAAATAAAATCAACAGTTTCATGAAGGGGAACATTGGTGAATAAAGATTCTATGTCAATTGAACACATAACCTTTTCCTTAATGTTCAAGGTGTCCAGCATTTCTGTAAGATCAAATGAACTTTTTACAGAATGATTTGATAATGAGTCTCTTACAGGCGTAAGGACCTCTGTAATCCATTTGGCGATTTTATGATAAGGAGAATTTGACATGTCTAAGATGGGTCTCAGTGGGTTCCCAGTTTTGTGGATCTTCGGAAGACCATAAAGCTGAGGAGTATGTGACCCAATTGGTTTAAGTTGTTTATAAAGTTTTTCATTTATAAAACCATGCATCAGTAAAATCTGAAGCTGACGATTGATCTGCTTTTCCACAAGCAGCACGTTATCAGTAGCATTGTCCAGCAGAAATTTGGACTGATCTTTGAGGATATCGTTCATTTTATTTTGATAATCCGATTTGTTCATAATGACAACGCCTTCTCCCTTATCAGGTTTAAGGATCACAAGATTATCTTTTTCGATTAATTCCTTAAGTGCGGCGTGGTGTTCTTTTGATAAACCATTTTTCTGGTGTATTCTAGCATTTAGAAATTGATGAGAAATGTCCACCAGTTTAACTTTAAACCAGTCCAGATTATCTTTACTAAAGGGAGTTAAATCAGAGATTTGGTCATACAGGTTTTCATACTGTGACTGGACTTCCATTTTGTTAATTTTCATGGGAATAGTTTTGTACTTCATTCCATAAGATAATGCTTCCAACTGTAGTTGGGATAGAGTGCATGTAGATAAATTAATGTCTGGTCACAAAATAAATATTAATGACTGTTTCACAATTACTTCACATAACTCTAATTCAAGGTTATTGAAGGTGATGGAAGCACTTTGGATTAATCACATACAGCCTAAACTGTGTGTGCAAAAATCAATATACTTCAATCTTCGCCTACCCTGGACTGCATGACCTATCTAAATATGATTGGTCATTAGTATGTACTTTTGTTAGTATTTTTATTAACCAACATACAACCGGGACTGGAATTGTGAACATATGCGATACTAATCGCTCATCTGTGCTGAAGTAGACAGAACGGCTTTAGGATTCCAATAAGTTTGGTTCAAAGCCGACTGCAAAGGCCGAATAGTTATACTTCTATGTAATAGAGTGAAAGCAAACTAATAAGAATTAAACTCTCAAAGCAGATCATTGAGAATTACGAGGTAGTCAGTTTCCAGTGTTACGATTCATTGAGCTGAAGTCTCTAATGACAAAGAATTCACTGTCTTCCTAAATATTTTCAGTGCTAACTCCAAAGTATGTCTACCGTCTTGCTATACTCTCCATTAACTAATAGGAAATAAATTTAAAAATTCACGATATGATAATTGTAAAAATTATTCATTTGCTACAATATGAAATTCTGAATCAAAAGAATACAAGATGAGAGATTTCGTTATAAAATAAAGAGAAACGTGTAATGAGCAACTTTATGGCATTCGTATATTTAAATTCAAACAGAGCTGGTGTGACAGTTTACCCAATAAATACAATGATTCCCACAATAAACTACAGGAACTGCGGTTTATAAAACTTCGAAAAATTTTCAATATTTCAGTAGATTCATATATATATATATATATATATATATATATATATATATATATATATATATATATATTGGCTGTTTGTGAGACACTGATTGCGTTAGATTATTCATGGGGTTGTAAAAGTTTTACGAAGTGTTTGGATGATAAATCTGTTCATTATTCATTGGCTTCTAATGATTACGGAGCTAAAATTAATTCATCACTAAATTCCCACTATAATTCTTTGTTTCAATTAACTGAGTTACCTCATTACCAGATAATATGTGTGCTACGTGACTGAATTGTCACAGTTGCAGTCTATCTCCTGTCTGAATGGAACCCAGTGTAGAAGTGTCAGTCAAGAATTCGTACTAACAAGCTAAGTGATTGTAGTGAGTTCGTGGCTAGTTAAAAGTTGGTATTGTTTATTTCAGGTCAAATGATAGTGATATTTGTATTGTGTAGTCAAATGCAGACATTGGAAACCACTGTTAATACATTTTGACCATTATAATGAATTCGAACAACTATGTTCAGTTGTAAAAGAGGAGATTTAATAGATTGTAATACAATGGTGCTAAGCCCTCTAATGGAACCCAGGTGGGAAACAATTAATGGGGCGTCCGAGGATAACATGGAGGAGATCTTTCGTGGAATAGATAAGAGACTATGGGAAATCGTGAGATCAGCTAAACAGGACTGCAGAATATAGGACAAAGTGGAGATGTGCTGTTGTAGCCCTACATTCCAATTGAAACCCCAGGGAACAACAGTAATAATAATAATAATAATAATAATAACAATAATAATAATAATAATAATAATGGACCTCAATCAAATCTGCAACATGCTTGCAGACGCTCGCTTCTAATAAATCTCAAAGTAGATGAAAAAAGAAGTTTAGCACTCTTTAGTTCCTAATCTTTATTAAACTGAAGTCAGTTCATTAGAGTAAGGATGTCTTTATTAATACCAAACTGTGTAAATTTAGTTATTCTGACAGTTAGTGTGATAAATACTCCTAAGATACAAAATAATTTGTAGTTAACACAGAAACAACATTCTCAAAGGTTCATAGAAAATAAGTCCAATGTTAAAAGTTCTTACCACTTCGATTTGCACCAAGCCATACTGTTTCTCTATATCCATTTTGAGATAACATTTTCACAACTGAATCAGCCTCATTTTCATCGGCAAATTGTAACAAATTTACTGAAACTTGTGAAACGCTTTGTAGATGTGTTCTACAAGCTATAGCAGCATTTGCAAATGTTAACTTTTGTGCTCCTAATATCGCCTTATAACATTTTCCTGTTTCATTCGAATACAACCATGTTTCATCATAACACGGAAAATCTACTGGTATAGCATATGCTAAAATGCAAAACAAGGAAAAAACCGTGTTAACATCAAAAACTTAAAATGCGTCATTTGAAAAAAGAGATGTCCTATTAAATCGACCTAAATTTCAACATAAATCTCTATCAAGTAGATAACAAGAGATTGAAGTTCAGTGTAAATTCGTGGCATCAGTTTAAAACACCCATATATCAACAAAAAACTCAAGGGAAAATTGGACTAGAAGAAATAAACAAAAGGAAATCATTGATTTCTGGCATTCTGTTGATAAAACACACATTCAGTTTGTAATTACCTTGGATAATCTGCTTTCAGGTTTATTGTGAACACACGCAAAAGGCCATTATACAAAACCAATTCACGTAAATAGGAATAACATACATTGAACTTTACAAACTGTATAATTATCCTCATGACAGAGAACTTTTTCACCACATAGTCAAGGCTGGGGTCCTCGGGACGGTAAAAATCTATGGTTGGAAACAATTGGTGACATGGCTCAAAATCGTTCTCAGTGGCGCAGATGCATCCACTCCCTGTGACTTATGATCTTCAATGAAACTGTTTTGTATTTCTGTATTACTCCTTTGTCTCACACCTCTGCTCACTGTCTCTATTATGCTTTTCTTGTACTTTCTTCTCTTACTTCGCGTGCTACACGGAATGTGGCGACTTGAACTTCCGCACATTTGTGCAAAGTTCTATGTCGAAAACAGACAGACAGACAGACATTAGAAAGTGAGAAAGTGCTCACAGCGATGTTGTTAGAATTCAATTACCTGAGGGAGATTTCTCATTCATCAGGCTATGAGCCAACCTTACTGTGTAGGGTCTGATAATAGTACTCAGCTGCTCAGGCTGGAGTAGGCACCGCAGGCCTCGAAATGGGGACCTATTGACTGAAAGTCAAACGTTTAAGCCAATGATTCGTAACAACAGAGCCAATTAATGCTTGATGTTAGACATATGACCTAACGCACAATTCCACATGTTTCTGCGCTAAGGCGATCAATAAGAAGCATGAAAACGATTGAAACAAGTGGCAAAAAAGACCAAAGAAATGACTTCTAAATATGTAAAATATGTCTAGATTCGTCAGTAGGATACTTCACTTGGTTACATTAGCAATTCCCACTTAAAGTAGTCTGTGATCTTGCTACTGTCAAAAAACCCGTAAGAGATTGGGGCCGAATATTTGCTCACTTATGTTTATTTGCTGTAAGGAATCTAACCTTAGGGCCTATATTTTTATAGCACACTTGCATGAAAAATATTTTGGTCTCTTATTTAGTATAAGTTGTGTTGGTAAGATATAACAATACACTAATTAATGTATAATTCTATTTCCTGGAGTCAAGCCATTTATTTCATTTTTTTAAACTTCTGTATGGTGTAACTATTCGATTAACTTGTACACACGTATCAGTTCATCTTCATTTGTCTTAGTGTTGTACCGATCTTGACAAGCAGGTTTGATGGTGAATGTAGAAGTTATCCTGTCAATCACATTCACTACATCAATAGCTTACATTTTGTTGAATTAACTAGTAAAGAAAATACCTAGTCATAATGCTGACATCTGATTTGTTACGTATTTAAAGTATGGCAGGATATCCTTTAGCATGTTTATATTAATTTCAACAGTATATCCGATAATCATGAGGATGTTTATCTATACATACGATCTCCCGTTTGTATATCTGAAATAAGTTGGTCAGCCTTATTTTGGCATTTGATTTCCTTGAACAGATGCCTAGGAATTATTATGAATACTCACTTGAAGTTGTCTCATATCTAAGTGGCCTAATGAAAAACTCTGCGTTTAAAGCAGTGGTTACTCAATTCAAATATCAGTGGGAACATCAGTATTCACTACAGGCCAAGTGCATACAGCTGACGGGTCTCGAGTAGAACTAAACGTGCATACAGGATTCCGACACTAACCCCAACGAAATAAATAAATTCACAGTAAGTGTAATTGCTAAGATGGATTTTATAAGCAGCCACCTTATTCTTCTCTTTATAATATGAAAGTGACCTAGGAGAAGAGATACACTCAAGGACAAGAG
Organism: Trichobilharzia regenti; assembly: GCA_944472135.2. Classification (NCBI taxonomy): domain Eukaryota; kingdom Metazoa; phylum Platyhelminthes; class Trematoda; order Strigeidida; family Schistosomatidae; genus Trichobilharzia; species Trichobilharzia regenti. The sequence continues at coordinate 97,579,819 of OX235262.1, read as the reverse complement.
AGTAACCAGAACATAAATCTGATTTAAACGACTCAATTTGTTTCTTCTAATAGTTTCATATCGATTTATTAGCCTTTGTCGTATAATGACAATAAGGAGATCAGGTTTTAGTTTGAAGCAGAGTTAATAGTACATTTAAAATGACTAATTCTCGGCTAGTATGCAATAGTTGACAATCTCTTGAGTTTTACTACTTCCGTGGTAACCTGTATGATTGAAGCACTGGGTGATTGCCTACAACCAACTAACATCAAGTTAAATTTTACACTATGGTAAATTACCTGGTTTGGTAAACATTCTTATCGAAATTTTGCTCTCATTATTTCATTAAGAAAAAAATGTGTAATGATATAGTCAAAAAAATATTGCAACATTATATACATCTGTTGAATAATCGAATGAGTAACTTACATACTGTAATCAAACAAAATATCAGCCACATAATACTCTAATGAAAGTTATAATGTGAAATGTTCTCCACTTTTTCTAAAGTTGACTGTTATAAATGATATGTATTACAAGTAATATCCATTAGGCTTGTAAATATAAAGATTGAAAAGATACCAGGTGAATTTAAACCAATTAAAGTTTAGATATTGACAACAAAAAGTGGTACTTTTATAGATAAGGAATACATGAAGAATATTATTTCTACCGTCTATTGCTATGAGAAACAGTATAGTATCCATGATATTGCTACATGGACAAAGAAACATTTCATTGTTTGTGTAGTCATAGCAAGTTATTTTTATTTATAATATTATTAAGCTATTTTAAAGGTGGATGTTGACAAACATTCAATAGGAAGAATTGTTGGGTAAAAGTTATTCTCATGATGTACTTTCCGTTTATTGTGTATAAGACCTTGAAACTTTTTAAACTATAATTTTATTATTTAGTAAAATGAAATATACGATATAATAATTAAATGTTTATTCTTATTGTTAGATAAAGACAAACAGGTTTCATTATATCTGTGTAAGTATAAATTTATCTTATTCTCTACTTTATAACCAGGTGTTAACTACACATACACCATGATTTTAGTGCATATGTACTAATATTATCATGGTTCATATCATCAAAATATCTGAATTATTTGTAGGGATATTTATTTTGAATTCCCGCCTGATTGGTCTCACTAGACCTGAATGTTCAATCTGTGTTGACAGAACGGCTCATTGGACTAATTCTTTAACAATATCTTAGAGTTAACATCATGTAATTTGATCAATTAGGACTAGCACTAGAATGTAGGGAACGCATTTCCTTCTATTTGGGTTTCTAAGGTTGGGTTTACCTGCATCGCCATTTATTATTATTATTATTACTACTTTTATTATTATATCCTTGAATTCCTAGAGAAACATAGGGCTTCAGCTGCGCGTCTTCATTGCCTTCGGTTTTCTGCCAACTTTTTCACCCCGCTCCAAGTCTGCCCACATGCTTTCATCTTCTCTTCATATGACCTCCTCCAAGTCACCCTTACACTGACGACCCACTCGTCGCTTCCCTTTCGGGTTCCACTCGAACAATGGCTTATCTAGTGATGTCACTTGATGGTTTCCTCAGAGTATGGTCAATCCACCTCCATTTCTTCCTGCCTATTTGTTTCGCAATCGGTTCGCTCGTTACCAGAGATCCCTGTTGCTGATCTTTTCTGGCCGACCATCTGATCTTGAGTACTGAGCGAAGACAACTGTTAATGAGGGTCTGTAGTTTGTTTGAGATGCTCTTTATGACGCGCTGGCCAAGTCTCTGATCCGTATAGTGACTAGCACTGACTTCACATTGGAGTTGAAAATCCGGATCTTATTGTTGCTTCATGCTGAGTGCTGTTGACCTCCACACAGACTTAGGAGTAATGAAAGCTTGTCTTGCTTTTCCGATTCTGGCTTTGATATCCTCGTCAGTCCCGCCTGTAGTTGAAACGATGCTTCCCAGGTAGGTAGGTGAAGGAGGTTGTTTCTTTCAGGTTCCTCCCATTTATGCTTGCTGATTTTTGTCTGTTTTTGTTGTTGCTGTTGGCCAGGAATCTTCATCACCTCTGTTTCTCCTATATTCACCTGAAGGAAGTCCTATCTTCTCTGGATGCTTCTTCTGCCAGCTTGTTGCTTTTCACTTGAATATCTTCCAGTTTGTGGGAAATCAGACATATATCATCGGCGAAGTCCAGATCCTCCAAGTTTTTTGTGTGAGTCCATTTTATGCCCGTTTACTCATTGCCGGTTGTCTGACACATTATCCAATCTACTGTAATCAGGAAGATCATTGGGGATAGTAGACAGCCTTGCCTCACTTCGAAGGCTTCCGTAAGTTTCCTGTTGTCGATTACTTGGCATGCAGCATTGTCCTATAACTCTTGGATGAGATGTATAATTGTCGAGTCTCTATCCATACATCGGCCCATTGCACTGACACTTTAACAATACCTTAGAGTTAACATCATGTAATTTGATCAATTAGGACTAGCACTAGAATGTAGGGAACGCATTTCCTTCTATTTGGGTTTCTTAGGTTGGGTGTACCTGCATCGCCGCTTAGTGAGAAGTATTTGAAACAATGAGTATTCGGTTGGAATTTTAGAGGAAACAACATGAATCACCGGAGATACTGATGTGTTTCAGATGATGAGTTCGGAAGAGGAAATAACATGCGATCTGGATTCTGATATTTGCAACAATTAAATAAATCAGTTTACTGATTACTGTGTAAAAAGACATTTTCTGATAGTTTACTAATCTTCAAAACATGTAGAGAAAAAACTGCATGAAACTGAATTGTCACAAGCATTGATTAAATATTCAGATGAGCACTAGTTCTGTTGCACATAGTACTGAACTCCGTGGTAAGAAAATGTATCTTATTGGTGTTTAAATCTTAGGGTATACAAACACTGTCCACCAATTCTGTTTATCCAGTACAGTTTCCATACACAATAGGAAGAGCAGGTTAATCATTCAAAATGTGTATCTACCAGTTTGACTGCAGCTGCAGAGCCAGCTATATTCGGCATAAAATTAGGCAGATTCATCATCATATTTCCGAACATCATATGGCATGATTAAGTGAGGGACAAACAAGATCTATTCGTGGCTCTGCGTTTAGCACACCTCGTAGATAGTGAACATAAAATTGATGTTAATAAAGCGTTTAAAATTATTTATCGCATTCTTACTAATCTCAGTTTTGCTTTGCGAGTTTGTCTTCTACATACAGTTGAAGCCATAGGAATTCACCCAAAGAAGACAAACCTGTGTGTTCAGAAGAAATTTGTACAACCACTTTCCTGGCCTTGCCTATCTTTACATGAATGTATAAACCGGACTACTTCGCACCCCCTCCCCCCATACACCTTTAAAAATTACAATTGTTCAAATTATTTTATTTTTTTAACTACTTCATCTTTAATTACAAGTTACCATTGTCCAAATCGTTTTCTTTTCTTTAATAATCTGTTAATTAATCAACTTGAGCACTCGCTTATTCCTTGGTTGCTCTTCATTTTTCCAAAATTATGCATCATGCAATCCACGTTTTGTAAATATTTCTACCTTTTAATTATATGTATTAATTTTCTTCATTAATTATCGCCCCCTTGACATGTGGATACTGATTAATTAACAAAAAAGGCGCCACTTGACTGGCATATCGTTGTGTATTGTAATAGAAGTGCTATATATATTAGAGTAGAGCCAGAGATCATAATCTAATTGAAAAGTAAATATTTCTTGGCTCACTGCTTTTGTTTTCTAAAAATAAAAAGTATATTCGTAGACCATTACCATCAAACTGCGATGAATGAAATAACCAGCTAGTGAGAATTGTGCATGAGTTAATAAAGGCATGATGTGAGTGCACCAATAACTTCCTAAGTTTTTTTCGGTTGGTGATAACATCTACACTGAGAATAACACAATGCCTTTCCAAATATCTTCGGCTATTCAACCAATCCTTTCTTTCTGTATCATGAGAATTATTATATAGTTTGTTCTGAGAATACACATGTGGATAAATCCATAAACATTACTGAAAAAGAAGCAATTTTAGCTTGGTATTAGGTGGGAGAAGAGACCAGGTCTTTGGAATTTGACTCAGTATCCATAGAAGCGTCTATAGAGCACAGATGTATGTATGCACACAAATATAATTTAAGGAATAGTCATACATTCAGTGATTATTCAAAATATTAACATTCTTGTTCTAAAGGATATGTACGATTGAAATTTCCCCACTGTAACACTTCATTTAAATAATGACTCCACGAGCAAATATGCACACAAACGCGATTTTAGGAGATTCCACTTTGATGTTATCATGTAGGAAGTAGCAGATATACTTCATATAAGTATGTATCTGAGATGTATAAGACAATACTGAGATATTAAGTTGACATCAGTAGCTAAAACGAAAACAGCATTCTATGAAGTCAAAGTCTCATAATCTATTTGAATAACATTCTAAAAGTAACAAATTTCTATTTTACAGTAAATCGATGATGATTTCAACTAGAACAGAAACCTAGATTTCAGCAATAATCAGACTTGCAACTCCACTAACTCATATTTGAAGGACATTAAAATTGTCCGTGTCTAAATCATCAAGTGGACCAACTATTAGTTTCAGACTTATTGGCATTAAATCACCTTTTTTCAAAATAATGGAAAGACTGCTTTTACTTAACCTTGGAACTTCAGTGAAGACTTTTAACGACCCTAATTAATTCGCTTATAAACATAGTTGCCTGTCTGGATTCAACATAGAACTTGGCACCGAAGTGCAGCAGTTCGAGTTGCCACGTTCCAAATAGCACACAAAGGTAGACAAGAAGATGAGTGAAGAGAATCAATAGAGTCTGACAAGTATAAGAGTGAAACAGAATGGGTAATGGTAGAAAGGAATATGAAAGATTACAGAGACTGAATACATCTGCGCTGGCCATTGACAACGATTTTGAGCCATGTCACCTATTGTCTCCAGCCATTGATTCCTAGAGTCCCGAGGGCCCCAACCCGGGAGTCTGCATCTCCCTACCTGACTCAGTTTAACTGTCAAGGATTTCATGGATTGATGCCATGTTTTTGTTTGGCCACCACTGGCTCTTTTCCAACCTGCACCTATATCAGCTAGTAATGCCCGTCGGGGGAGGCGGTGGTTAGGCATGCGCAGCACGTGACCTAGCCATCTTAGTCTATGTAACTTTATAGCCTCGTCGATTGATTTTCCCTCTTTGCCCAACACTCTACGCCTAACGTCAACATTACTTACCTTATGAAACCACCTAACGTGAGACAGAGATCGCAGACATCTATGATCGAAAGCAGTCAACCTTTTCATGTCTTCAACGCGTATTGGCCATGTTTCAGAGCCATAGAGAAGGACGGAGCGAACTGATGAGCAGTACACACGTCCCTTGGTTGATAACCGGATGTCACGCCTACGCCAGAGATGGTGTAAGTCAGCGAAAGCAGCTCGAGCTTTTCGGATCCGTGCTGAGATTTCATCGCCAATCAGTCCGTTGGTGCTAATACAACTTCCCAAATAGGTGAAGTGGTCAACATGTTCTATCACTTCACTCCCTATCACTAAGTTAGGGGTTGACGTGGTCCAGTCCTGTAGCAGCATCTTACATTTTGTAGGGGCGAATCGCATGCCAAACATACGAAGATTGCTGCTCAAGGTGTTCAGAAGACTCTGCATTTTGTCAGCATCCTCCCCTAACAGGACTATGTCATCTGCATATTCTAAGTCCATAAGACTATTCCCTGGTAACAAGTCGATTCCTAAGTCACTACGTTCAGTTAAGGATACTTCCATCAGCATATCTATGATGAAGTTAAACAGAAATGGGGAAAGTGGACATCCCTGTCGGACACCACTGGTTGTTACCAATTCAGATGACAATTCCCCATAAGCCCTTACACGACTACGTGAGTTTGAATAGAGTGCCTTGATTAGTGCAATGTACTTTCTTGGCACTCCCTTCACAGTCAGACATTGCCATAGTACCTTTCGATCCACGGAGTCGAAGGCCGCCTTCAAGTCAAGAAATATGACAATTGTTGGACGCCGAAAAGTGTGTCTATGTTCTAGAATCTGTCGAAGAGTGAAGATATGATCTATGCACCCTCTACCTGGTCTAAAGCCTGCTTGATTTTCCCTTGTCTGTTCCTCCCGAGTTCTGCTTAGTCTATGCATGATTACTGAGCCTAGGATTTTAGAGACTATGTTCGTTAGGCTGATCCCCCTATGATTATCACACGAGGACTTGTTTCCCTTCTTGAATATCGGTATAATAAGTGACTTACCCCAGTCTGATGGAACTGTCTCTGATTCCCAGACTTTGCCTAGTACCTCAGTTAATCTACAAACTAGTATGTCACCCCCATATTTAAACACCTCCGGAATAATTCCGTCGGGTCCTGCCGCTTTGCCTCGTTTCAAATTACTGATAGCTTTTGTGACCTCACTTACAGACGGCGGACCAGTGTCTATATCCCATTCGGGTGTGTGGTGGATGTCGGGGAGGTTCAGTGTGGCTGTAGGCAAGTTAAATTGTCCTCAAAGTGTTCTTTCCAGCGTTCAAGGCGTCTATCCTGAGAGCTAATTAAGGAGCCATTTTTCTCAGAAATAGTCTCACTTATGATTTGCCTTCTCCCACCCGTTTCCTGATGAGTCTAAAGAGTTGCCTAGTGTTGCCTATCGCCGAAGCTTTTTCCATCTCTTTGCCTTTGTCACCCACCACTGTTCACGGTCCTTGCGGAGACTTTTAGTAAGTTTCCTTTTGTGCAGCTTTCGCTCCTCATTGAATTCGGAGCTCGCCGGAATAAGTCTTCTAGCATCTATCAGTTCGGATGAGGCAGTCGAAATCCAGTGGTTTTTACTCACCTTTGGATTTGCCTTATTCACAGCTTTTACAGCTGTATCTATAGCTGACTGAATATTCTTCCAGGCTTCTCCAGGGTGAGCACAGCTGTCGAACTCAGATATGCGTTTAGCTAGTTCTTCCTCAAATAGGGATTTAGTTTCCTGATCGAGCTGGGGACGTGATGGTTTTACCGCCAGCTGTTTCCTACGTCCGTTCAGTCCTAAGCACACATGGTTAATGATGTGAGAACGTGACTGAGTGAACCCTAAAGATTATCGATAAGTACAAATAAACTACTGGTGAGTAGGCAAAAATATTTCACAGAATATCTTGAAAAGCTATGCGATGAGAGATATGAGATATAAACGTAGTTGGTGTGCTTTAAATGCCACCGCCATCTTATATCATAATATTGTCTCTAGTTTGGACAGCGATGCCAAACATGTTCGGTGTGCCTTCCTAGATTGTACATCTGCCTTCGACTCTGTACCTAGGTCTCTTCTGTTAAACAAGCTTGCTCTGTTACAAGCTCAGTGCTGGATTTCCAAGTGGTTGGATTCCTATTTTTCTGAGAGGAAGCAGTATACCGTTTACAATGGGAAGGTCTCCGCTGCTTCACTAACTCTAGCTGGTATTTCTCAGGGAGATGGTCTTTCTCCTTTTCTGTTTTCCTTCTTCTAACATGACTTGCTCCATTCTAACGAAGCCAACTTTGTTATTTATGCCGATGATTTGACTGTTACTTTTCAGTCAGATTGGAATGAAGCTATTATTATTATTAATTACGGGATTCTTCTTATGAAGAGCTTCTAATTCCGCCTTAAATAACAGTTGTTTTTTCATTTTTCTGTCATAATTGTGAATGGCCTTCGACTGTGTGTTCATTATCATCGCACTATCTACATAGTGAATTGAGATTTAAATCTAGAAAGCACTTGGAACTCACAGTTCAGTAATGTAGGCCACAATGGCCATCATAATCAGAAAGTCGGTGAAACGTACATTTTGAAACTTTTGTAAGCAAACTGGAGTTTATAAAACATACACGAACACCGATCCTTCAAACAGCATATAATTACATAGCAGGAATTCCCCGGTATTTGTTCAGCGAAGATAAATGACCGAAGACTTACACGTCCCTTTGGCAAAACAACTTCCAGGTATTGTAAAAAACTTGCACAATGGACAATTCTGTTAAATGCTTAGAGACGTGACTTAAAGTATGACAACAGTTGTGTAAATCAGTGAATTTTTCCAGACTTTATATAACCTACTGAATATAATTGGCAGAATGACCTGGATCTAGATTCCCTGATTATTGGCACGCATCACAAAGGCATACCTGCGGCATTGAAGGAACTGATGTGCCCTTTGCGACATGATATCAATTATTCTTTAGTGATCAGTCATTGCAGCCATTACAGAACTACAATAGGTCAGTTGTGATCTGAGTGACTTATTGTTAGCATCTCCAAGAAAAACATTGAGTGACACGAATTCTTATCTCATTGGCCATCTCAATTCCTTCAAGCTCGCAGATACATCTTTCCGACGAGTGTCAACAAACACGAAATCTAGTGTTTCTTACCGACTTCATCAAACCACCGCGATGGTGGGTCACCTAACTTGATGACCACATTACTAACTTGAGTGGCAGAATTCAGTCGGACCAAAAACTAAGGACTAGATGTATGACACATCATCGCATAGCTTTTCAAGATATTCTGTGAAATATTTTTGCCTACTCACCAGTAGTTTATTTGTACTTATCGATAATCTTTAAGGTTCACTCAGTCACGTTCTCACATCATTAACCAAATGTAAATTTCAGGCTGTTTGTAGCTAAAGAAAAGCCTTAAAATCAAGTGCACATATTTTATGTAGTATTTTTATCCTTTCGCTTCAATGGGAAAAAAACTTTTTTCCGCAACTTAACTTACACTAGAATCCTCTTGGGCACGGACACTAAAATGTTACCATCTTCAATGTGCGTATTGCCAATATTTTTATGAATGTATATTTTTCTATTGGAATATAGCCTGTTAACCACTTAAATCAAACTTGACTGTTGCTCCTGTCAAAATAAGAAAGGTTTTTGCATTCTTAGGCAATTTAGACCAGACATATAGTGAGCACTATGACGGTGTATTTAATTTACCACTACAATGTGAAATTTGCTAATTCATCCAGACATGAAGAAATGTTTGGAAAGAGAAAGCTGGTAATTGATAACTGATATAAACGCTGTTCATCAGATTGAAAGTCGCAAAATCTAACGAGTGAATTCGATTTGGAAATAAAGCTATCAACCTTCTGTGTTTTTTTTTCATTTCAAACGCAAACTTGACTATCAAGAAAAAAGGCACACAAAATATTAAGAAAATAACCTTAGGGGAAGTAAAATAACACAGTTTCCGAACAACAGAGTGGAAATAGGACAGCATACTTATGAAGGACATTCAGAAAAGAAGTTGTTACTTCATATTACCTTCTGTGATCTTGAGTCACTAAATATCACATGTCCATTGAACTTGACCTAAGCAGTCGTAATGCACACTACAGAAGCTAGTTCGACACAACTATCCTCCAATACGTCACAACATATCATGCGCTAACCTTCTCTTCACTTTTTCTAGTCACTCCTGGGAATAATAAAGGGTTGACAGTACGGAGGCCAAAAAATTACATTTGTAGTACGTCTCCAAGTCACCACAGCAATGTCCCAAGATAGAAACACATATTGATATTCACCATATCCTAACTTTCGGACTTCAGGATCACTCATACAACAGTACTATTGGACATAAACAATTCTGTGGAGAGAGAGAGATAATTGAATACAAAGATTCATCCCACACCATATGAGCTAAGTGTCACATGCGTAGGATAAAGCTGGGAGCAGCAACGCATACCTCGACGGCCCCAAAAGAGACGAAGAGTGTTATATGCTGATACAACTCTCGCTATAAGATTGGTATTTCACCAAAACGCCTCCGTTAGCACTCAGAGAGCCACTTAGATATTCGAATCTTTTAAACTGAGAGAGTGGGTACAGGCTACCGCCAGTTACAGTATAATGCTTTGTACTCAGATGGTGAATAGAAAACGACTGACCGTAGTTTCAGTAGCTTGTGTTATATGCTTTTTTTTACATAGCTTGACTCCACACCGTATTTTTAGTACAAGTAAGGAATTTTCAGCATGTGACATCGGTACCCCAAATTCTGCAGGCCGACCATTGATATCGGGTGTGCGTCGGTAGGGGATCGAACCCTGAACCATATGCACGGTCAGCGAGCGTCCTAACCGCTGTGCCACCGACGCAGTAAAACGACACCACCTAAATATTTAAAATGAAAGCCTTTCTCCAAGCATCACCATCAAGCACATACTTCATATTTGCCCTCAGAATGTCGGAGAAAGTGGAATGGATTAATTAGACACTTTTTCTCTGGTGGTTAAGAAAAGCAATAACAGATGGCTGCACTCCATCACACTACAAGAGTTATTTCTGTATACTCGCTTGTTGATATTGATCAGTCTTCCAGCTTATCTCTAACAGACAATGATCCTGCTCAACAAAAACATGGTATGGAGAAATACAGATAAGGTGTCCTAAAAGTTGACAAACACTGAACGCCTAATCAATGCACTGAGGTTTACACGAAACACAAGCAAGCTGTTTATGATTTATATTTTCAAAGTATGAGGCAAAATAACACTTGCTTTTTTGGGCTCAATCTATAACCGACTACGTCTTCATGTTTGTAACATGCCTTACTTAGGTCCATTCCTAATACAGTCACAGAACTGGAGCACCGTCAGTCCACCATATTTTCCTAAACAACATCTAGTGTCTCACCACCAGGAGTGGTAATTTGTTGAAGCCTTGTGTCTTATGACACTTGAGTACTTGCTGTCCCTTTCGTACTTATCCTTCAATATATACACCGATGCTATGCAACTACCTTCCACCACAATTTGGAATATTAATTGCATGTAATGTAGGTCAGCTAGACTGTTTTGCAAAGTGCTCTACCCCGATGCTTCAGGTGCCTTTGAAGATATCTTACCCGACTCAAAGATCTTCTTACTAGTGTTTGTTTTTGTGAGAGGAAATGCTGTTTTCACCTTACATGGAGTTTTTGACCACAAGGCCGTGCAGTCTTTACGCATGTACTATTCGATTATATGCTCGTATGGAGTAGGTTATTGTATTCGCTTTCCGCCTGAATGAATCAACAGGAATGATTATCAAAATGCAAGACACACTTGATACATGCTGAAAGCCAGTTTGTGAACGTACCTGTTTAGCGAGTCACATGTGTGAAAATGTAGAGACATTCCAAACAATGATGATGAGTGGCAGACGAAAATAAGGACAGTAAAACATATAATGACAAGAATCAAACAAGACAGTTCATGTATACGAATGACAGTATAACGATGACGACTTGATTGTTTCAGTACATAGTTGGGTGGTCATTATGTATTTAGACTATATCAAGATCAAAATAGATTTTAAGGAATCAATTTGTTAATATACAGACTAAGCCAAAAGGCAAAAAGACAATGCCAAGATCTGTTTTCCTGTGATCGCCAGTAACCGAAACGTGTTTCTACGCCATTCTTTCAATCGGGTCGTGCAGTGCATATAAACCATAGGTTAGGATCAGTATTCTTCGACTCCCCTAAGTGTACCCCATCTTCCACCAGTTTACTTATAAGCGCCAAACATTCTCATTCACTCTTCCACATTTGTATGATTATCCAACTCTGTATGAAGAGAGTGAATAAGATTTATTTGTTAAAGACTGTTAACGGGTTGCCACATGCAAGCATTTCTATGGAAAGACTGGAACCTAGCCATCCTTGGCTGGATAAGATGAATAATGAGTGGCATAGTCCTTCGACATTAGAGACAATTCTTTGGAAAAGTTAGCCCCCTTTGTGTACCATTTCTTATTTGTCAGCTTGATAAGTCGAGCATTCGGTGAAAGGATCCCACTCTATTCTCCATCTTTTAGGGTACAAAAGATGATGTTTACGATCTGTTATGAGGTGATACCGTCATCTTAGAAGCAGTGAAGAAAGGAAACTTAGCCAAAGTGAAGCATCTAGTGACTTCAGAAAATATCAACTATAACAATTTGACTGCTAATACTTTAACAGCTGAGGGAGGATTAGAAGCATAATTTGTAAAGCAACTATCTATACCAAAGAAATAAAGCTCTATGGTAATTTATATATAAACGGTAAATTTAGTAAAATCATGCTTTTATAATTATATATATATCTTATCTCCTGAAGTAAAATAAAAGTATCACATAGAAATAATTTATTTACGATATGCAAGTGTTAAAATATATATATATATACAAATATTTACAGATTACTGAACGAGTAGTCTTCTCCACTTAAGGATACAGGCTATAATACAGCAAACAAAGAAATATTTCTATTTCCAAGTTTAGTGGTCCTGTAAAATTCAGAAAAGACAAAACAAACGCGTACATTGATACTTGTTAAAATCGTCAGTGTGGGAAAAATAAATATGAGACAATCACAAGGTTTCAAACAGCTTAAAAACGTTGCCTGTGCATGAAGATTTCAGGACTATATATTATGTACTTGAATCATTAGTGAAGGAATGCATATAGAATTTTTTTAGAACTTGTGACAACTATTGTAACTTTTTTGTAGACGTCTAAGCTAAGATCTCATTAATTCTTTTTAACGATATATTAGTAATGAGGTTTGTATCTAGTTATTAGCTATCAGATAATGTTCAACACACTAGGGACAAAATAACATGATATGCAGATTGCTTCCTAATGACTAATCAATATATTTATTAGAGTTCTATTCCGGGCAAATCTCTAACAGTAACTTCTTTAATTGCAGTATAGAGTGAAGTAAGTTTGAATCTCTGAGGCGATATCAGTTCCTTTAAACGTGCAGATATGGAAGCCAAAAAGCACGCAGCCTAAGGCTTCCTGTCAGTTGTCTTCAACTACCTAACATCTATTAGCACTAAATAACAAAGCAT